>JAOXJK010000005.1:17487391-17525960 GCA_025774025.1 Xenus cinereus | reverse complement strand
GGTGGGACGGGACGGGATGGGACGGGACCCCCGACCCGCGGGGCCGGGGCCGGGGGAGGGTACGGGGACTCGCCGCTCCCCTCCCCCGGGGCGGCCGCGGCGCTGGGCGCCTTCCAAGACAAAGTCCGGGGGGAACCGGGCACCGGGGAAGGGGCGAGGAGCTCAGCCCGAGCGGGGCCGAGAGCGGGGAGACCGGTCCCGACCCCCGGGCGTGATGGGGGGGGAGGGGGGAGCCGGTCCTGGGCATACCGGGGCCGGTCTTGCTTGCCCGTGGGTCGGTGCCCCGGGGCCGGTCCTACTCGCCCGTGAGCCGGTTCTGCTGCAGGGAGCCGGTGCTGAGTGCCCCCGGGGCCGGTCCCGCACTCCGCGGGGAGCGGGGGTGTTGCCGGGAGCCGGTGCTGAGTGCCCCGGGACCGGTCCTGCCCCGACTTGGGTCGGTTTCGCTGCGAGGAGCCGGTCCTGGGTGCCTCCGGGGCCGGTTCTGGTGTGGGGAGCCAGTCCTGGGTGCCTCCAGCAGTCGGGCTGCAGTCGGGGGGTCCAGCCCCGCACCCCCTGAGGCCAGCCCCACGGCCGAGCTGGGCTGGCAGGGTGCGGGATGCTCTGGGTGTCCTGGTTGGAGCTGCCTTTGGCTGGTTGGGATGGTGGAGTTGGCAGCTTCAGGACCCTCGGGTTTGGCTTTCAGAAAGCGGGTGCTGGCACTGCCTGGCTGTCCCGGGGGGGTCACATCCTGCCTGCCTGCCTTGGGGCAGGGGCCCGGGAGCCAGCACTGCCTTGTCCCCGCTCCCAGCGCTCTCCGTGTACCGTGGGTCGCTTTGCGGAGCATCACCTGGGGCCGAGCTTCCCCGTGGTGTCCGGGCTGGGTGCTGGCCCCAGCAATGGGGGGGGAGAGTGCCCACCGCCGCTCCCTCCCGGCGGGGAGAGCAGGGTCCCCTGCCCTTGATGGGGGGCCCGGGCCATAAATGCACCTTTACATCTCGCCTGTGAGGTCAGACGAGTCCACAAGGCAAACGTGCTGCGAGCGAGAGGGGCCGCATAATGGCTCCATTCAGCTGGGCCGCAGGGCGCTGGTGCCCCCTCCTCAAATTACAGCCGGAGTTTCCGAAGGAGGCATTTCAGGAGCCAAAGCGGCCGCAGCTCCCGGCCCCGTGGCTGTTCCTCGGCAGGAGGGGATGCGGGAGCTGCCTCTCCCTGCCTGCCCAGGGTCTGTGTGACAGGGGGGACCTGAGCCGTGTCCCCTCCCTGTTCCCAGCAGCCTGCCCCACATGCATACCCACATACCCCACATGATGGGGTGCCTGGGTGCTCCCCTTTGCAGAGGGACCCCCCTCGTCCCCGCTGGATGGAGGTGCGGCACCCAGGGCCGCGGGGCTCAGGCTCGGCCAGGGGGCAGGACAGGGTGCGGGGGCAGGTGTGGTGTCCGTCCTCCCATGGCGGACGGGGATTGAGGGCAGCCCAGGAGCCAGACAAGGCGGGGAGGGGACAGTCCCTAGGAAGCTGAGATGATGTTTGCGTCATTTTCCACCCCTCAACCTTCTGCACCGCCCCCCCCCCGGCTTCACTGTGCCGCTCCCCTCGACATGGAGGACACCCCATGGTCATCATCCAAACCCACCTTGGTAGCCCCAAGAACCCAGGGCAGGTCCTGCCCTGTGCCCGGAGCTGGCGGCAGCTGGGCTGGAGGTGGCCTGGGGAGGAGGTCCATGTGTCCCCTGCCTGGGCTCGGTGAAGCTGCTGGTTGGACTCTTGGCCGTGTGGCTCTGCCGAGCGCATCCCTCAGAGACGCCGGCCGCGGGTTTTGGAGGGCTCAAGAGGAGGATTCTGCTTCAGCCCCTCCTGCAACCTCCTGAGACCCAGCTAGCAAAGAGCAATTCAAGGAACTATTTAGGGCAGAAGAAAGGGGCATATTTGGGGGCTATTTGGTGTTCAAGTTTTGTGTACTAAATTCAACTGCTCCTAAATTTGAAGCTTTTTTATACTCCACTACAAGTTGGTGTCAGCCTCTCTGGAGCTGCCGTTCGGGATGCAGGCTGGGCGCCCCGCACGCCTGGGCGTTACTTTGTCCCCGTCCCGCTCTGCCTAACACATTGGTAATCTTTGGTTTTTAACTTATTTTTCTTTCCTCTCTCTGCCTGAAGGGTTTGCATTTACATATGCGATCCTACTCCTGACAGCACCAGGGGATCTCTCTCTGCCTGCACCCCGAGGCTGGGCTCGTGTCGGGGAGCATCGGATGGCGGGGGGATGCTGCTGGCTGGAACCCGGTGGTCCCAAGAGCCCCGTGTGCCACACGGGAGGGGCTGGGTAGCACCGAGTGACGGGTGACACGGAGAAAGAAGAAGCTCGGTGCCAGGGTGATGCTCGGGAGGAGGAGCAGGGTGGGATGGCCGCATGGCTGGGGAAGATGACAGCGATGCTGTGGGTTTCGGGGACGCTCTGCAGCTCTGCCTGGTGGGCTGAGAGCAGGGGGGTCTCACATGGCACCATGGGTGGCAGCCAAGCCCCCGTGTCTCTCTCCAGCTTTCGGGGGTGCGAGCCTGCTCCTCATTGTTGAGGGGGGGCTGCATTGGTCTGGATGAGGAACCATCCCTCCTGCCTCAGGATCCCTCTCCATAGCCGTAGGTAAAGGGGACGTGCTGGAGGGAGCAATGCGGGATATTTATCCGCAAGAAAAATATTTTGCCTCCGTAGAAACCCCTGGAGCATCACGCTGATGCTCAGCGTGAGCGGGATGTGCCCATGTGCCAGGGGCAATGCTGGCACCGAGCGCTCCTCCCTGCAGGTCACGGCTCCAGGTCTGCCCACATCCCCACTCCTTTTCCTCCACACCAGCAAAGCTCCCGAGCCCCAGCAACATCTCAGAGGCAGTGTTTCTTTCTTCTTTTTTTTCCAGCATTTGTAGTGCTTTGAAGAAAAGAAAAAGAAATAGAAAATGCATTTTTGCTGTGCGTGTCTGCGGTGGCATGTCCGTGTGCGTCGGGAGCGAGCTTTTAAACAGGTCTCCCAGTTATCCCAGTTCCAGGTGTCACGGGGCACGTGGAGCAAGCCCTTTTTGGAGGAGTCGAGACCTCAAGACGTGTTTTAGACCCGTGCCCCAGTGGGTGCCCATCACCGCTGCAGCCAACGCCGACCCTGCCCGGGGCTGGCTGTGCTCAGGGACCAGTCCACGTGCCGCACTGGGAGCACCAGTTAACCAGTGCGGCATCCCAGCTGCCTCTCCTCGCAACAGGAGCAAATTTATTTGCTGTGAAAGCCACTGATAACGGAGGCAGGGGCTGAGCGGAGGGGTGTGGGACGCCATCGGCGGGCACGGGGGAAGAGAGATTAGCTATCAGTGGGGAGATAAGCAGGAATCCTGTGTCCAGCGAGGCAGTGGGTGGGCTCAGCTCCCTGCTGGTGGTGGTCCTGGTCAGGAGAAGGGTTTTTCCCTCCTGCCACCGTGTTTCGGCAGACTCCCTGCCGTCAGCTTGGGGCTTTCAGCACGGGTGATGCTTTTTGATGCATCCCCCATCACGCCGGTTTTGGTGGTCGGGCAAGTTTGAGGGAGGAGGTTTCCCAAGTGGAGGAGTTTCCCCTTGCAAACCTGTGATGGTTTCATCTAAAAACCACCAAACACTGAATTTATAAAGGGTGGAGCAGTAAAGGCAACCCCAGGTGGGACAGTAGGTACTTTGGCTGCCCCGTGGGAGGGTTGGGGTACCACGAACCTTTCCCCGCCTGCACCCGAGCATCCCAGCGGAACCAGCAAGGCTTTTCGGGGAGGGCAGCCTGAAGCCTCTTTCGGGGAAGAACTTTGTCTGTGGCCCACACGCTCCTCCGGGAGGTGGTTTGGTGGTTGACCCCCCCCTTTGCCACTAACACCAGGCATCTCCTCTCATGCTTGGCTGGAGCAGAGCCCCCCACTCGAGCCCCGGGGTCCCTGCCCGGGGGGTACACGCCAGCTGCCATGGCAGCATCTTGCGACCGCTTCGACGGGCTGAATAGATGGAGCTATTTTGGGCTCCAGCTGCAAGGCATTTTTTCCAGGCCTTGAATCATTTTTGTGGTTCTTTTCTGCCTCCTTTCCAATTTTTCACCGTCTGCTGCGAAAAGGGGGGACGCGATGCTCCCGGCTCGGCCGTGTGGGTGCTGCCCACCGAGGGGCCGGGGGTGGGAGCTGCCTCCAGCCCCCCCGGGTACCCGCCTTGGGCCGGGGGGGCTGCTGGCAGCTCCCTCCCCGGCTCCAGGACAAGGCGGTCTGGCAGCCAGACGCGGTCCTGTGACTGCGCTGGGTTTCGAGCGAATACTTCCTCACTGTCTCCTCCTCCTCTTCTGCATTTGTTACATATAAAGAGAAAAGAGGAAAGGGAAAAAAAAAAAAAAAAGCAAAAGCAAAATGCATTCCAGGCTGCGGCGCCGGACCAGCCCGGGTGAAGTTTTCCTTGACTGCAGCCTCCACTCAGACCATTTGTCCATCGTCGCTCCCGTCGGCAGTGGGGACCAGGTGGTGTGGGTCACCCCGGGGATGAGTGGGTCACCCTGGGGATGAGCAGGGTTCCCCTGCCGGGGGGGTCCCTGCGGTGTCACAACACGGGAAGCCCATTCCCCGCACTGGGGTTGCAGCATCGTGAGCCCCCTGACATTTACTTTGGGGGGGTCATTAAAGAAGTGTGGGTGAGATGTCCATGCTTAGTCCCCACGTGTCCCATCCCGGCAGGGTGTGGAGCATCTTGGGGGGGGAGTTGAGACCTCATCCTGGTGTGGCTGGGGTCAAGCTTGTGCCAAAAACGCTTTGGCTGATGGTCCTGTGCACGGTACTCCCTGGAGGTGGTGGCACTTCAGGACATCCAAGGGCTCAGGGACACATCCCAGCCACCTCTGGCTGGGCTCCTCCGTGGGGGATGTCCCCTGGGAGCTGGCGGTGCTCCGGCCATCCCAGCAGGGTGGTGCCAGCCTGGCTTTGGGGTGCCATCCCCAGGCCACCGAGCAGCGAAGCTGGGGTTTAGGCTGTGGATGGAGGCACTGCCAGCCCCTGCTCTCTGCAGCACCCTCCAGGGACGGGAGGGCCAGCACCAAGGGGGGACACAACGGGCATCTGGCTGCAGGCACCAAGCCTTCCCGTCCTGGGAGCCCCTGCTTTGCCAGGCCTTCAGGGGCAGAGCAGTTGCTTTTGCCCTGGGACATTTAGAGCCTTCCCTTTTTTCCCAGCTTTTGGGGGTCTTTGGGATTTATTTTTTTTTAATAATAATGGTTGCAGAAACTACTTTTGTTGTTTCGTTACTCCTGATTAATGTGAGGAACTGGTCCTGTCCTTGCTCCTGGCATTGCCCCGGCTGGCTGGTGGGGCATCTCACACTGGTGCCCATGGGAGCCCCCCAGCAGGTCTGTGCTCCCTGCATGGTGGAGGAAGAGCTGACAGCTCTCCTCACCCCACGGGGGTGCAACAACTGCTGAGCAGAGGTGGGACCTCTCACCATCATGGCATCGGTGCTCCTGGTGGTTTTTTGGGAAGGACCAGGACTTTCTGAGCGTCGTAACCATTTGTGGTGCTTTTTTTTTTTTTTCCTCTGCAGCTCCTCAGTGCTCATGTGCTGCCCGGGATGGAGGCAACAAGGAAGCGAGTGTTTAATTGGTGAGCACTGGCATTTTGCTTTGTTGGACACTGTTCATCTGCCCGTCCTTTGCTGAGCCCTTCTGGCATCACCACTGCTGTCAGGGGCCACCATGATGTGACCCGCAGTGAGGACCCCCGTCCCGGTGACCCCTGCCTGCAGCCGGACTCCCTGGGGATGCTGGAGACTGCTTTGCCTCCCTGCTGTGCTCAGAGCCAGCAGCGTGCGGATGGGATGGGTGCTCAGCCCCAGTGTTGGTGTGCTGGTCACAGAGCCCAGCCCTGGGGCACCCCCTGCTCCCACAGTGATGCCCTGGGGTGCCCCAGCTCCCCTCCACAGGGAGCATCACCTCTGCTCCCAGCCTGGGGGTTTCTCTCCATGCTGGCCAGCTTTGGGTCTAAGGATCTGGGGGAGCTGCTCTGGGACCCAAGGGGCAGTGAGGTGTCCCCCAGGGTGAAGCACTGGGGACAAGAAAGGTGCAGCTGCAGGAGTGGGACCCAGAGCGGTTCCACGGGATGCTGCAGCAGTGTGAGGAGCCAAGCTGGAGCCACCGGTGGAGGAGAAGCTGCCAGGACCAGGCATGTGTCCACCATGGCCCCGTTGGGCAGAGGTTGCCGGGGCAGGCAGGCTGTCAGGCAGGGGCCACCATGCCTGCAGGCAGGGTGGCCCCAGATGGGCCACGCCAGGCGTTACAGCTCTTACGGGGGTCCACGGCGAGCTGGAAGAGATGCTCAGCATGAAGCCCTGGGAGCTCTCATCCCCTGCGCTGCCACCACGACGCAGGCGGCTGTTTTGGGGTTCCTGTGCTACCCCCCCACAGCCTCAGCTGGCCATGGGGCTCGCCTTGCCCCAGGAGAGCCGGAGGGAGCTCTGTGGCAGTGAAGACCACGTAACCAACTAACCCACCGTGCATGACCCCTCGTAACCGCTTGCTGCATGCGTCGGGTGCCCGGCGTCGGGGAACAGGACACAGTCCCTTTGGCTCAGGAAGGGAGAAGGACAGAGTGCCAGGACAGCGGGGGGAGGATGGTCCCACCAGCGAGCTGTCCCCATCTCCTCACCGCCCACCCAACCTGCTCTAACCGTTAGACTCACTGCTGCTAACCTGTGTAATCTGTCTATTTTAGGGGTTTCTATAGTATCCGTCACTGTAGGTCTAAGAACTCCCAGGTAAGTTAAGGTGGATGGGATGGGTGGGCTCCTCTCCTTCTCCCAGTGGCTCCGGAGACTTGTCCGGGGCTGTGCGGGATCTGCCTGCGCCTGCCTGCCCCGCGGTGGTGCCCGTCCCACCTCCTGCGCCTGCCCCGCTCCGGGCATCGGCCCCAGCGCGAGGTCCCCTCGGCAGGAGAGGAGCTGGTGGCCTTTGGGGGCTGGTGGCCTGTGCGGGAGAGGCAGTGGTGGGGGTGGCAGTGACACCGCTGCAGGCTGCAAGGATGCAGGGAGGGGTACAGGGGGGCCGTGCTCGTGGCTGCTGCAAGCCCCCCCCCGCTCCATGTCCCCATTCTCTGCTGGTGACACGGAGCTGAGCGGGGGACACTGCCGCGGGCTGCAGCTGGCGATGGGGACGGGCTGGGCTGGGTGGCTGGAGGCTGGTGGCAATGGTGCTGTTGAGCTGGGTGGCAGGAGGCTGGTGTGGCAGGGATGGAGCTGAGCTGGGTGGCAGGAGGCTGGTGTGGCAGGGATGGAGCTGAGCTGGGTGGCAGGAGGCTGGTGGCATCTTCCTGCTGATGGTCCCATCCAGCCTGCCTGGCTGCTTGCCAGGACGGTCCCAGAGTCACAGCTCAGCAGCGCCTGGCGTGCCACTGCACACCCCTTCCCCTGCTCTGCGGGGCTGGGGACCTTT
The DNA here is from genome assembly GCA_025774025.1 of Xenus cinereus. Lineage (NCBI taxonomy): Eukaryota > Metazoa > Chordata > Aves > Charadriiformes > Scolopacidae > Xenus > Xenus cinereus. The sequence goes on along the minus strand of JAOXJK010000005.1, from coordinate 17,518,529 downwards.
TGGGGAGCGGGGCCGAGCCCGGTGACACTCACGCTCATGCCTGCTGTCTGTCCGTCCGTCCAGCCGTGTGCGAGGGGAACTTCACCTGCAAGGAGAACGAGGTGTGCGTCAGGCCCGGCGAGTGCCGCTGCCGCCACGGCTACTTCGGCGCCAACTGCGACACCAGTGAGTACCAACAGGCGCCTGCGTGTCCTCGGCGGGGTTCGTGGGGTGGCCGTGGGGTGTCTTTCCAGAGCGGAGCATCGGGGATGGGGCTGCAGATGGCTTTTGCCCTGCCCTTGCCTGTCCCCCTGACTGTGTCCCCAGGGCGTCGTCCCTTTGGAGGGATCTCCTCTGAGATCCAGTGCACTGGGTGGGGGACGGTGGTCGAGAGGTCCTGTTGGGACCGGGGGTCTCCGTGGTGCCCAGTGGTGGGGTCGTCCCATGGGCAGTGCCGGGGCTGACAGCTTTGCCCACAGAGTGTCCCCGGCAGTTCTGGGGTCCCGACTGCAAGGAGATGTGCAGCTGCCACCCCAACGGGCAATGCGAGGACGTGACGGGCCAGTGCACCTGCAACCCCAACCGCTGGGGTCCCAAATGCGAGAACATCTGCCTCTGCAAGCACGGCAAGTGTGACCAGAAAACGGGCAAATGCACCTGTGAGCCCAACTGGTGGGGACCCCAGTGCTCCAGCTCCTGCTATTGCAGCCACAACTCCCAGTGCGACCAGCAGACGGGCAACTGCCTGTGCCAGCCCGGCTGGTGGGGCCGCGGCTGCAACAACCAGTGTTCCTGCAACAACTCGCCCTGCGAGCAGTTCACGGGGCGCTGCCAGTGCCGGGAGCGGACCTTCGGGCCCCGCTGTGACCGCTACTGCCAGTGCTACAAGGGCAAGTGCAACCAGGTGGATGGGACCTGCACGTGTGAGCCGGGCTACCGGGGCAAGTACTGCCGCGAGCCGTGCCCGGCTGGCTTCTATGGCCAAGGCTGCAGGAGGCGGTGAGTGGCCAGACCGTGGGCTCGGTGGGAGGTGGTGGCAGGAGGTTTCGGGGCCGCAACACCGGGTGATGGGTCCCTCTTGGCCGTGGCAGGTGCGGGCAGTGCAAGAGCCTGCAGCCGTGCACGGTGGCGGACGGGCGCTGCCTGACCTGCGAGGCCGGCTGGAATGGCACCAAGTGTGACCAGCCCTGCTCGCCCGGCTTCTACGGAGAGGGCTGCGAGAATCTCTGTCCCCCCTGCAAGGACGGCCACACCTGCAACCACATCAACGGCAAGTGCTCCCACTGCAACCCGGGCTGGATCGGAGACCGGTGAGTGCGGCTGGGGGTGGAGCTGGGCTCCGGCAGAGTGATGCCCAGCCTCCCAGGGACCGGGGGGGGCTGAGGGGTTCAGCAGCCAGGAGGGGAGGGCAGGGATGGGCTGAGCCCGCTGGCGTGGCCATGGGACCAGAGGGAGCCCACGAGACCCCTGCCCCACGCCCCCAGGTAACGGTGGGTGCTGGTGGCGGGGCTCAGCTCTCACGCTGGGATGCTTTCCCACACTCTTGTGTCCAAGATCGGGTGAGGGGCTTTGCACCTGAAGAGCGCTGACACCACCTGGCCCCGTCTCCCTGCGGGCAGTCAGGAGGGCCAGGGGGATGCTGGAGCTCCCAGGAGCCATGGGTGCCCCAGCCACCCGCCCTCATTCCTCCCCAGGTGTGAAACCAAGTGCCGGAATGGGACGTACGGGGAGAACTGCGCCTTCGTCTGCAGCGACTGCGTCAATGGCCAGTGCCACTTCGAGACCGGTCGGTGCCTCTGCCACCCTGGCTCTCACGGCACCTAGTAAGTGAGCCACGGTGGGCACGCTCCAGGCTGCGCCCTGGGGCATGGGTGATGCTCGGGCACCTCCTGCGCCCTTGGGTCCTATGTGGACCTCCCAGTCAGGAGGTTTCCTGGGGCAGAAGCGCTCGCAGGCAATAATTCAGATGGTTTTTGGAGCAGAAGGGAAAGGACATTCTCATGGTGCCGTTAGCACAGTAACGCTATGGGAGACAGATTCGCTTTAGGAAATGCCTATTTGGCGAAAACAAATGCTGTCGACAAAACGGTGGTTTGTCGGTTGTTTTTTGTTTTTTTCTTTAAGTCCAGGCTGGAAATTCTAGCCAAAAAGGGAGAGAAAACCACATCCCAGAATAGCAAATAGCCTCATGGGCATGGCATCCACAGGGTGCTCCTGCTGCAAGCTGCCACTTCAGACAGGGTCTTCTTCACCCCACCAGGAAGAGCCTTCTGTTTCCCCCTACCCAAGGAAGGGGCACAAGGGACCTCCATCCCCTGGTGGGCTTTTTTTTTCCGGTGTGGGACTGAAATGCTGTTTAAAAAGGCAAGGAAGGGATTTCCCACCCAGCCAGGGCAAGCCAGCTCCCCCAGCTGTTGCCAGGTGTTAGGTGGATTTTCTCAGGAATTAACCACAGGGCTGGTGGTGGCAGCAAGGATTCGGAGCCAGCATCCCACCCGTGCTGGCATTTCTCTCAGGGTTTAGAAGCAGGGAGCATTTGGATTTAGGGAAGGATTTGGAGGCTTCCCTGGCCAGTTTTGCTGCGAGCAGAGCTGTGGAGGTGAGCAGGGAGGCAGCCGGGTTCAGGTACCCATCCTGGGCATCACCGCCACCTTCATTAGCAAAACAGGAGGTGAGAGGGTCCTGGTGCTCACCGGGGCTGTGTGGCAATGATTTTGGCACAGCGCCAAAGGGCAGCACGTGAATTAAATTGTTCTGAGGCCCTGGCGCAGCGCTGGGGATGCGGGGACCGGGGGTGCTCGGGATGCAGCACCCCGGAGCTGTAACCACGGGCTGAGCTCTGCCACATGGTGCACGCCGGGCAGGCTCGGGGACTGTCTTGGTGCTGGGGTGGATCCCTGTGACTACGTGCAAACTAGTGTTTTTGTCAGCAGCATATAATTTTGCTGAAAAGGGGATGATTTCTGCGAGGAAAGCAGAAGGGATGTCCTCATCATGCAGGGGTGTCCTCTCAGCTTTACGTTGGGAGGATGCTAAAGGAAAGGCTCCTAAAATATTTGCGGAGTGCACAGAGCAGTTTGTCTCCTCCACATCATTCCCAGAGGTGGCAGGGGGAAAGAAATCACTGTCCTCTGCTCTCCCAAAATCTCCACCTGGGGGAGAAATGTGGGTCCTAGCGGTGAGGCAAGGGGTTTTGGGTTGCTGTGGAAATATCCCGGCTCCCGTCCTGCAGCATTTGCTGCTGGGAACAGCTGTGGGGGCTCAGCACGTGTCCCGGCATCACCCGGCACCTGGTGGGCACGAGGCTCAGCTTTGCAAGTGGTTGGAGCGTGAAATGGGCTGAGCCACCCCCGGGCACAGTGCCCAGCGCCGGGGGGCGGCTGCATCCCCCAGGGGAGCAGGTTTGGGCTGGGGCCCACTGGCTCCTTACAGCTACAGCGGCTCCAGCCCGGGATGCTGCCCTCGCTGAGCAGCTGGCAGAGGGTTTGGTGCCCAGCGGCGCCGCCGGCATAACCCCAATCCAGCTGGGTCCTGCACCGCGGTGCCTGTCCCATCACCGGGACGGCAGCTGGGATCGGTCCCACTGACACCGAGAGCCCCGGGTGCTTTGGCGTGTGTCCATGTGTCCGTCGTATGTTTTCTGTGCTCAAGCCTTTGATGCTCACGGGTCAGTGCTCATTCCTGCATGTCCCCATAGCCTCCGTGACGCTGGCAGGGAGGTCATTTTACAGGTGGTGGGGATTTGACACCGTGCTTAGCCGAACCAGGAGGGTCCACCCTGATGGAGCCGGTGCCTCGTGGCTGCTCAGTTGTTTTTTTTCTTCTTGGAGGCCAAAAAAAAATAGAAATAAAATCGATGTGGGCACTTTCCCAGCCCGTGTCCACCGTGACTCTGCCCTGCTGGTGATGCCAGGTTGTCTTTAGATGCGACTGTTGGGTTAACAACCTTTCATAATTGCTGCGCCTAATTGCAAAGCCCCAGGAGGGGAGCAGCAAGAGCGTCTGAGCTCCAGCCGAGCCAAATCCCCTGAGCGCTGGGTGGGCAACGGGCTCCCGCTCCCTCGGGGTTGCGGGGTGCCTGGGCCGCGGGGGAGACGGTGTCGGAGCAGCCTGTAGAGGTGGCCCCTGCTTTTCCCCGGAGGAGGCAGCAGCCAGGGTGGCAAGGGCTCTCACCCGGCCCCTTCCCTCCAGCTGTAACCTGACTTGCCCACCCGGCCGCTACGGAGCCAACTGCGCCGAAGCCTGCGGCTGCCACGACGGCGCCTGCGACCCGCTGACGGGCGCCTGCCACATGGGTGAGTGCTGGGGGCACAGGGCAGGGCACCGGGCTCTGCCACGGGGCTGGCACCGGGCTGAGCCGCCGGTTGTGTCTTGCAGAGGCCAACCAGAGGATGGGGGTGATCGGGGCAGGAGCCCTCCTGGCGCTGCTGCTCATCCTCCTCCTCTCCCTGCTCTGCTGCTGCTGCGTCTGCCGCAAGAAGGACGAGGTCCGGGGGTGAGTGCCGGCACCGGGCGGGCTCTCGCCAGGTTCTGCCGTGAAGGCTGAGCAGGGGGAGACCTGCAGGTTTGGGGACAGCTGGGGACGTGGGTGCCCAGTGCGGGGCTGGGAGCCGAGGTGGGGGATGCAGGGACCGCTGCGGGACAGCGATGCTGCGGGGAAACGGAGGCAGAGCGCTGCCCGCCTGGCACTGCGTACCCCGCGGGTCCCCGGGGTCTGAGCAGGTCCTGCCGCGTCCTCGCAGCAGGGGGGCTGATGGAGGGGCTTGGAGTGAGCTCTGTCTGGGGACCCCCGTCCCCCCCCCCCCCCCTTCAGTTCTATTGTGAACCATCACTTCGTGGAGACCCTCCAGGTCCCCTCCAGTCTCCGGGGGCTGGAGCCGCTCTGCAAAGGGAACCCTAAAATACAGCGAGGGCACCGAGTCACAGCCAGGACCCCAAAAACAAACCCCAGGGCAGCGGGGTGAGCCCTCGGGGAGGGTGGTGGGCCCCAGCACTGTCAGCCCTCCTGCACGGGGATGTTCAGGGAGGGTGAGGTCCGTTCCCGCAGTGAGGTCAGGATGCTGGTAGTGTTTTGGCAGCACCAGGGGATATCCCACCATAGGGACAGGGATGGGGACAGTCCAATTGCAGGGGGAGGAAGGCTGGTGCTGCTCAGCAAGGGATGAGCAGGCTGTGGGAGCTCCTTCAGCTGCAGAGAAATTATCCGCTTGTGCCAACGGCCACTGCACGGGAATTTTCCGGAAGCCTCCTCGTGCAGCCCTGCCAGCTCAACCCCAGCCCAGCACATCTGGCTTAGAGAGCCTGGGGGCTGTGTGTAATTTTCCTGCTGATAAAAGCACAAACACAGCCCCGCGTGGTGAAGGATCACACAGGAAGGGGGAAACGGCTCGAAATAGTTCCTCTGTCCTGGGGTGCACAGACCCCCACGATGTCCCCAAGCAGCTGCGTCACCCTTGGTGCTGGCCCAGCAGTGGTCCCTTGTCGGAGCATCCCGAGGGACCACAGCGGCGGTGGGCACGTCCCAGGTTGCCTTGCATCAACACACAAAGCCGCTCGCTCCTGTGGCTGCAGATAATTGCTTGAAACCTCGGCCCCAGGAGGCTTCAAAACCAGAGAGCAAATAAAGAGAAGCCACGTGTTTGGTTTTGGGTTGAGATGATTTTTTTTTTTTTTTTTAAAAATTCAGGGTCTTGGCCCAGTGCTGTGTGTGTTTTGGGGCCAGGCTGTGAACGGCCATGGCCGGATCTGGCCTTGCCACCATCCCCAGCACTGCACTGCATCCCGGCACGGAGCCAGTAGGTGCCCAGGGCTGGCAGTAGCCCTGGCAGGTCTCCAACCCCTGTGCCCTGGGCACCAGCCTGCCCCGGTCTCTTTCCCAAAACTCCTTTGCATTCGCAGCATCCCTGAGCTCCCGACTCTCCCCGTCGCCCTGTGAAGGCTTGTCCCCAGCGTGGGGTGGGAGCCGGTGCCTCTCTGATGGAGCCATCGTCTTCTCTTGCAGCTCCAGCCAGGACCCGGCAGCCGCCAAGAAGCCACCGAGACGCTTGTGCGGGCGTTTCAGTCGGATCAGCATGAAGCTCCCGCGCATCCCCCTGCGCCGCCAGAAGCTGCCCAAGGTCGTGGGTAAGGTGCTGGGGTCTGGGGAGGGGGCACAGAGCCAAACGCTGGGGGTTTTACTGCTGGCAGGGCAGCACGGGTGACTCACAGCATCCTTTCTAGCCCCAAACCCAGGGCAGTAGGCACAGCAGAGTGGTGACGGGGACACGTGGGTCCCCAGGGCCATCGCAATGCTTGGTGCGAGCTGCCTGGCGCACAGGGGCTCAGCCCTTTCTCAGTCTGCGGCTTCTGGATCTCAAAGCGCATTGTTTTGCTTTGGGGGGGGGGGGGGGGGAAACCGGTGCCTGGAGCTCGGCTGAGCTGTTTTGTGAGGTTTTTAGGTAGAGGGACGGTCCCCGTCATGGCAGCAAAACACCTCGTTTGCCATTTTGGTCCTAATCCTGCCTCAGCTTTGCATGGGGCCAGGGCATCCGAGCTGGGGCCAGAGCCCACCCTGCCGCCGCGTGGAGAGGAGGGCAGAGGTGCAGAGACTTGGGGCGACCTCCTGGTGCTGCCCAGCCACAAACTGGGCTCCTAGGGGGATGCTCGCACCCGGCAAAGCCCCTGACCCAGGGCTTTCAGGGACATCGGGGATCCCCCGCAGCTGGGGAACACCGTACCCCACACACTCTGAAACCTCCCTGCGCTGATCCCAGCGCAAGGAGCTGCTGAATAAATCGGGGGGGCGCAGGCAGCACTCCCCACCCTGCGCTGCCGCGGGGCTCAGCCTCATCCCCCCCCCTCCCCGAGCCCTGCACCCCCCCGGGCGGGCAACACTGTCAGGATGCTCCAAGCAGCCGCATCCCAGCACGCAGCGGCTCGGCTTGAGGCCAGATCCTCTGTCCCGGGAGGGGACACAGAGGTGGCCCCCGTCCCGGCGTGCCATGCCCAAGCTCCAGCATCAAGGAAGGGGGGATGACTCCTCACAGCGTGGGGCACGGCAAAGCCCTGCCCCGGAGCAGGGAGTGCTGGGGCCGGAGAAACATTCCTGCTGCAAGGATAACAGAGGATAACAGAGGCCGTGTTTATGGAAGGGGCTGGGCAGGACTTGGGGAGGACAGAAGGTGCCTGTGTGCAGCCAGGGCAGGGGGGCTCCAAGGGGGCTGCCTGCGCCCTCCTTGCGCCAGCCCGGAGGCTGCTGGCACCCACCCAGCTGCGCTGTGCAAACAGGGCGGCAGCGGCCCCGGGACGCAGCGCTGGTGCCAGAGGGAAGCTTGGGGTGGTCTTGGGTCCTGGCAGGTCTGGGGCTGTTCCCAGAGCCTTTTCATGGGGCTGGGGGTTGTTATTTCACTGGGGGTAAAAAATGCGTTGGTCGGGGCTTGCCGTGTGTTCATGGTGTTACCCCACACAGCACCGCAGAGCCGGTGTGGGCTTCGGCAGCTCCTGGTCCCTCTGGTGCATGATCTGGGGATGCCTCCAGCCCCTGTTGAATCTGGGGACCCCCCCGGCGAGGGAGATCTGATGGGGTACCTGTGGCAGCTGCACCCCCATGATGCCCAGTGTGTCACGTCAGGGCATGGCTCCACCTGGAAGCCATGGTGGCCAGTATGCGGTGGCAAAGGCCACCTCTTCCCCGCGTTGGTCCTGCCCTGGCAGGAGGGACCAGGGGATGCTGAAATAACCCGTCCCAAGTGCCAGGTTAGCACTGGAGGTGCTCAGGACCCCGTGGACATGTTATGGTGGAACTGGTGCTGGCCAAAGCTGAAGACAGCCAGTAGGTGGTCAGTCTGGGTCTGCTCACATCCTTGCAGAGCCGTGGCTGCAGCTGGGCATTTGCTGGTGCCGGGTGGGTTTTCCCCTCTGAGCTCAGACATGATCATGGTGCCACCATGCCATTAGTGAATACAAGCCCACATGTGATAGAACCTCCCCGGGTGGGGCAGCACATTTTGAAGCCCCACCAAGGCTCACCAGGTGCCTGGAGCCCTGGGTGCCCCCCTCAAGAGCTGCTCCGCAGCCTCAGCATCAACTTTGGATCCGCAGCATCTCCCTGGGGATCACACCTGGGCTGGCAGCATCCCGGGATGACGCTGGTGGCCACAGGGTTTGGGCATCCCTGTGTGCGTGCTTCTCAGGGGGTTTGCCTGCCCAGGACATCAGTGGTACCAGCATGAGTCTCAGTTGTGTGTCACCCTGTGGATGCCAGGGCTAACCAGAGCTCTGCACCGTGGGGTGACCGCTCCTGCACCCCACTGCCACATCTCCTCCCTGAGCAGCAAAGCTCGACCAGCCCCAAGGGTGATGCTGACCACGGTGAGCTTGGGAAGAGCAAGAGAGGGTGGCCAGGAGGGCTCCCACTTCACCTCGGTCGTGAGACCGACCGGCTGCTGTGCGAGCAGGGCTGGGGTGGGCACCCTGGTGCTGTGGCTCCAGCAGATTTCAGGGAGAAGTAGTATGAGAGGACCCGTGGTAAGCACCCGCATTTCTCCCAGCTCCATCAGCCCGTGGGGGGTGCTGAATCCCAGGGGACCTCACAGGACCCTGGCTCCGGGTGCGCTGCACATCCTTTTTTCTCCTTCAGCCATATTCTGGGTCTCATCCGAGTCCCAGAGACGCCTCGTGGCCATGAGTCCCAGCCACTCGTCACGCCCCCTCTCAGGAAGCATCTCCCTTCATCCGCTTCCAGCCGGCTGCTTTTAATTTTCCCTTTTTGGTTTTTATTACAAGGAAAGCCATGTTGAAACTGCCGCTTCCCCCTCTCCAGGCCGTTTGCTCTTTAAATATCACTGCTTTCTTTTTTTTTTTTTCCCTTTCTTCAAGAAGCCAAACTATGCAGGGCAACTGTGCATCGCTGCCGTCATTTTAATGACCCTGCATCTCTGAAGCCGGATTCCCTAAAAAACAATAAATGTTCCAGTGGGCATCCCAGTAACAGTTAGAGTTATTTTACTGTAAAACAGAGATGTGATGCAAGAATCAAAGGATGGAAGGTGGAAATTGCAACGTGACTTCCATGGTTGGGATGCGCGGGCAGAGGTTACAAGTACATGGAAGTATCGATGTACAGCTGCTGCGCAGAGGGACCCTGCCTGGGCTCAGGGGCCGCTTTCCCCCGTCCCAGGGGACAAAAGCAGGCAGGCAGGGGACGGGGACGAGCGTCTGGTGCTGCCTGGCTCTCTGGGAGAGCCAGTCCCTCCACCCAGCTGGGTGCTGCCTCTGTCCTGTGGGTACCCCAAGGACGATGCTGAAGCTGCAGGCACTTCCTCAGCTTCCGTGAGGAAGCCCCGCGGGGTGGGCTGGGACAGGAACCTAGCCAGCAAAAAGCCTGGAAAGGTGATCCGACAGAAAAACCAGTCCCTCCCAGCCCAGACAACTGTCACTTTTCAGTTTTTTAATTTTATTTTTTTTTAAACCATTGAAACCGAATATTTTTAACACCGGGATTTTCCTCTCTGGTTTTTCTTTTCAGCTTCTCGGCGGCTGCCCGTGTGGCGGAGGGGGCAGTGAGAGGGTGAGGGGGGATGCTCCTTGGCTTTGGGATGGGAGGAACTGACAAAGGGATTGAAAAATGGCAGAATTGGGGAAAAAACAGCACTGTGCATCCCCCTGCCGTGAGCATAACTCCCACCTCCTTTTGCAGAAGCAGAAAGGAAAGAAAAATGCAAATGGTGATGCTGAAGTGGAAATTTGTGCAATTAAAGCCAGCATTTTTTTCCGCAGGAAGGGGATGGTTGAAGTGCCAGGACTTTCTTTGCAGGGTGTCCGTGCCAGGTTGTGCAGCTCATGTGTGACCGCTGGGATGCTTGCTGGGTCCTTGTGGGACCCAGGGGTTTGGGGAGCTGGAGACCTGCCGTGGAGAGGGGGGACAGATGGGCACCTCCCATCTAAGGCTTGCATGGGCTTTGCTGTCTGCAGCCACTTGTCCCCAAGCATGGGGGATGCTGGTCACCACCATTTCCGGTTGATGGGACCTGGTGGGGGTGCACAGGCAGAGCTGTCCCCATGTCTGGGATGCCACTGATGTCCCCAAGACCCACTGGCAAGTTGGGCAGAGGGGAGCAGTACAGTATCTCACCCTCCCAGCCAGCACGGGGGCTAGGAGGATCCATCAGGATGGGTACTGACAGTGGTTCCTTGCCCTCCTAGTGGCCCACCATGACCTGGAGAACACCCTGAACTGCAGCTTCATTGAGCCGCCCTCCGTGGTGGAGCAGCCCTCCCCATCCTGGTCATCCCGCGGCTCCTTTTCCTCCTTTGACACCACAGATGAGGGGCCGGTGTACTGTGTCCCCCACGAAGGTGAGCAGGGGGACAGGGTGCTTCCCCAGGGGACTACGGGGCCATTGCCAGGGGGCACCGCCTCCTCAGGGGAGAGATGTCACCCTCGCGCAGTGAGGACCACGTTGCTCTGGCCTCTCGTGCCCTGGGAAGGAATGCAGGTGCTGACGTTGCCTCCCGGGGGGGTTCAGAGTTTCCTCCTGCAGGGTTTGCTGCTCTCAGATGTTTTTAAGAGCCCCCTTGTCTTGGGGTCCTTCTCTGGGAGGAGGGAACAGGGGGACCTTGGGGACACACCAGGGTGTCGGGGGGAACCGAGTGGGATGCTGTCCCACCATACTGTGGGAGCATCTTGGTTCTTCTCATCCCCGACTGACACCCCCGTGCTCTCCTCCCACAGAGAGCGTGGGCGACAGCAGGGACAGGGGGACACCCGCCAGCCCTGGGGACAAGCTGGTGGCTTCAGCTGGTGGGGAGGAAGCAGGTGAATACACCTTCCTGAAGGAGACGGGCTCCGTCAGAGCCTTCCCGGCCGACAGCAGTGAAACGCCCCTGCTCAAGTCCTCAGACAGTGAGCGCTCCTCCTGCGGCTCGGGTTCGGCCGGCGCCGTGCTCTACGCCCGGGTCGCCCGTCTCTCCAAACAGTCCAAGGAGGAGGAGGATGCCGTCACAGAGCCCCGCAGCCCGGGGAAGCCACCATCCCCAGAGAGGACCAAGCCCCGTCCCCCGGACCCGGCCACGAAGCCCAAAGTCTCCTGGATCCATGGCAGGTACAACTCCAGCCAGTCCAACTCGCTGCCGGCGCCCAGCCGGTCCCCAGAGCGAGCAGCTGCCCAGTCCAGCAGTCCCGAGCAAGGTCAAGGCTTGGCCAAGAGGAAGAGGAGCCCGAGCGAGACATCGGCCAGCGTGCAGGGCAGAGCGGAGGAGAAGGGAGGCACGCGGGGCAAGGAGAAAGCGCAGAAGCAGCCGAAAGAGCCTGGCGTCCATGAGGGCAAAGCCAGCCTGGCCGGGGAGCCCCAGTCACCCTCCAAACCCAAGCAGAGAAGCAAAGGCGGCTCAGAGCCGACGGAGAGCATCAACGGGGCAGTGCAGAACGCCTTCCGAAAGATGGGTGCCTTCCAGCCGGAGAGGCGGGTCGGGGACAACAAGGATGCTCCTCGCAGCCCTGGCACCAGCAAAGCCCGCTCCGAGCCCCTCCATCCCCACCTGGCCTCCGAGCTGGCCGCCCAGCTGAAGGAAAAGACTCAGAGCCTCAACAAGGGGGACGGGAGCACCCGGGTGAACGGGGTGGGTGCCCAGCGGGAGAAGCCCACCCCTCCACAGAAAGCCAAGCGCTCGGCGGCCGCCGGCGGCCAGAAGGCCAGCAAGCCCTTGCTGCCCACCTCTCCCCACCTGCAAAAACTGATCCCCGGGGCGGCCGAGCCGGCAGCCGGGGAGCCCAAGCGGGTGGAGAAGCCAAGCGCCAGCAGCGGCCAGGACCAGGCTCTCCCCAGCGAGCAAGCGGCCAAGAAAACTCCCATTAAAAAGCCTCCCAGGAAGAAGAGCCGAGAAGCCAGCCTGGAGCCCCCCCGCGCAGCCACCGTGCCTGCTCAGGCGGTGCAGTGACCGGGAGCCGGGCACCGGCCCCACGCCTGCTGGCCACATGCCGGGAGGACAGACGTTTGCTGGCGTGGCCAGCAGACGTGGACACAGGGACTGGGCAGGGGGCACTGGAAGAGCCTTGGGCCTCCATTTCTCCCCGCCATCTCTCTCATCCCCCTTTTTTCCTTGACCCCCCCCCGCCCCAGGACCTGGTCCTCCCCGTCCGTGCCCTGCTGCCGCCTCCCTGCCCGGGTCTGGCAGCTGCTCGCCCTCCCCGCGCAGGGCAGGACCACAGGGAGCCGGCCCGGCTGCCAACCAGGGGGGATCCCTGCGTGGCATATTCCCCCCCCGTCCCCCCTTTTTTTGTAGCAGTATTATCGATCGCATAAGCAGCGCTTGTTGTACTAGACGTACCCACGGTATATTCTGCAGTAACGGAGCCGCTCGCTTCCCGCGCCCCACTCCAGTCTGCCAGGAGAGGGAGGGTGCTGCTGCTCGGTGCCCAGGGCATCGCCAGGGATGTGTCCTGCATCCATCACCGGCAGCAAACCCCTGCCCCGGCACCCCGGGCTCCAGGCATGGCGCTCCATTGCCGGTTCCACCGCAGCTGTGCTGTGCCCGGTGTGGGGTCGAGCTGGTTTCGACCGATTCCTCCCTCCCATCCACCCTGGGGTTGCTTCTGGCCAGGAGCAAAGCACTATTTATGGCCAGAGCTGGACGCCTTCAGGCTCCTGCATCCCATCCAGCGGAGTTGGAGGGATTAGTTTGGTACGACAGAGCCTGGCACCTCTGCAGAGTGCTTTCCTAATAAAAATATATTTCTTCCATAGCCGGGTGCCATGTCTCCATGCCCCGCACTCCCCACGGGCAGGGGATGTGCTGAGCATCGCCTGGTCCAGCTCGGGTGCTCGGCCCAATCCTGAGTGGGATGCAGTGGAGGTGGATGCCCTTGCAGCAGGTACAGGTGGGGGGTGGCAGGTAGGTAGGTAGGGTGGGGAGGCAGGTCCCTGCTGCGGCTGCTCCGACGTGCTCACTTGGCAGCAGAGACCAGCTCTAGGGGCAAGATCCCCTCACCCCCCCAGTATCCAGCATCCTCCCCCAGCCTGGCAAGAGCCCCTGGGGTTGCAGACCAGTCTTGTGGTCAGACCCTCTCCAGCATAGCCAGGATTGGACCCTGGGGCTCAAGAAAGCTCTGGCCACTGGGCAAGGAGGGTCCACCACTGGCTGGGTGCTCAGGATGCTGGGACACAAATGTGGGGGGACACGGGGAACTGGCAGTGGGATGCAGAGCTCTGACCTCAGCTTTCTAACCCACCCTTTCAAGGGGTTATCGGAAGCGTTTGGGCTCTCCACGCAGCCCAGGGCAGGGTGCTGCCACATGCCAAGGCTGCAACAAGCCCAGGGGCCAGCTGAGATGGGCTTTCTCCCACACGGCTTCTGCTCAAGATTCCCAAGCAGTCCTGTTGGCAATGTGCCTGCCCCATGCCTGGAGGCTTCCATCGCTTCGCCTGCACACTGCCTGAACACTGCCTCATCTTTGTGTACCTTTTGCAGTCTCTCTGCCTGCTCTGCCTCTGCTCTGCCTGCACTCTCCCCACATGCTGCCTGTGCTGTGTGGCTGCCCGGGTCTGCTCCACAGAGGAGCTCCGGGTCCCTCGGGGCTCTGGCTCTGTCCCTGCCAGGCTCCTTCAGCCTCAGCCAGAGCCTCCGGCACCCATGGGGCTGCAGCACCCACTGCTCCGCAGGAGCCAGAACCGCTGCAGGGAGAAATGAAAACGGGGCTCACCAGACCACTGTTGCCAGCTGTTGGCCATCCTGAGCTCTGCCCATGGTGAGGAATGATGGTCTGGGAGAAGAACACCAGTCCAAAAGGCCATCTGCGGGGCAGTCTCAGAGATGATGGAGGTGATGGTGATGGAGGCAGCCGGTGAACGCCAGAATGGGATGAGACCACCTGGAGCCAGGACTGCAGCCAGCACAGCACTCGGAGGGGATGGGGCTCCCGCACGCTCCCTGGCACCACTCAGCATCGCGGAGCCAGAGACAGCGCAGCATCAGTGACGCTGACTGGAGAAGCATCATCTCAGCAAAAAGCTGAAGAATAAAGGGATGGGACATCATGCAACTTGTCAGCATTGCTACAAGACTTTTGGCCACCTTTCAGCGTGCTTTCACTCTCCCTACCCTTTCCATCAGGTTTTATTTGGGAAGATGGAAGACGACAGCTGAAACTACTCCTGGCACATCACAGAGCAGAGTAACGGGAGGTGTTGAATCAGCTCAATGTTCATCAAAGCCAAAATAGACAAAATCAATAGAAAAATGGGTGCACTGACTCTATGAGACCTGGGATGGCATTGAAGTCCCTCTCCCTCCACCACAGAGGCTGTTGGAGAAACAGAAGAGGCTTCCAGGATGCTTAGAAAGGTCTGGGAGAAGGAAAGGAGTTGAATCTGGGCAATAAAAGTGCAAAAGTAAATACAATTGAAGAAGAAAGAACTTCTCACAGACATCACTCAGTCTTGTACAAACCATTTCATGCCAGCACTAAAGAGCATTGTGTGGGGAAGTAGCCATGATGCTCATGATGATGACCCAGCAAGGTGAATTTGGGAATAGCCCCAGCCTCCTCTCTGGCCACTTTCTCACTCATGCAGGCAGCAAAGCTGAGCCTGGTGCCCCGGGAAAGTTGGACACTGTAAGTTCAGCCCGGTCCACAGGCTGTCGTGGGAGAGCAGAACTTCACCCAGGCATGAGCCCGTCCATGGGCTCCGATCATAGCCCCAGCAAGCCAGAGGAGAGCCTGCGAGTGAGCAGCCTACAGGTAAATGCAAAAATCCCACATCTCAGACACTGATGTGCATCCTGGCGGGTCCCTGGGAGCTGCAGCACAACCAGGCAGCAAGGCACCAGTCAGGACCACTGTGGCATTGGCTGAGTCTTGAGAACCTCCAAGGACGGATATCCCCCAGCTCCTGATGACTGTCCCAGGGCTGCACCAGCTCTCCTAGGGAAGAATTTTCTTCTGGGGTCCAACTTCTATCTCCCTAACTGCAGTCAGTGGGTGTTGTCCCCCATTGTATCATCTGGCCCAATGTACCCTGCTACGGGCTTGGCCTTACTCTGGAGAAGATCAACAACAAGCTGATGTTCAACCTGAGGTCCACCGTAGCCTCCAGATTCTTTGCAGCAGGGTCCTTCCAGCTCAGATGGGTCAGATGCTTCTCCAAGAATTGTCCTGTGGTATCAGAGGCCATGAAGGACATCACCACCGCAATGGATGAGGCATAGCCACACCTCAGCATCATGAAGGGCTGATTTCGCTGCGTAATGGGACAGTGAATCTCTTTTCCAAGCATCTTACCAGGGCCTGCAGGCTTTCCTCCAACTGCCATACTTTGGCTATCTCTAACTGATAGCATCCTGTGACAGACACCGGTGAGGGGACTTTGTTTAGGGATCCACAAATCAGCAGAGGCTGAAAACCCTAAAACAATGTCCCCTGCAGCTGTGAGTCCCTCCAGGAAGATCCTAGGTAGTATAGCTTGCTTTTTCTTAGCCACTTTCCACTGCTCTCCTGGACGTGCAGAAACCTTTGACCTCAAGGGAAAACCAGCTGAACCCAATCACAGAAGCAAGTTGTAATGTGGAGCAAATCCAGGTCTTCTGCTCACTCAAGATGCGGCGGAAGCTACTTTCTCTTGAAGCCACCTTCAGGAGCCACCATCCCTGGAGCCACCATCCCTGAAGCCACCTTCCCTGACAGACAGGTCAGGTTTTCAGTGACAATATGATGGCTTGACTAAGCACGTTGCATGGCCTCCCATGGCTGAGGAGAAGCAGTGGATGAATCTGGCAGAAGACGCTGAGATGGTACAGGACCTGCCCAACGGCCACCAGCCCTCTTCTCCACCAGGACCTCAGCCAGGGGAAGCAGAGGACCATGGTGACACTTGTGGTCCTCTCCTCCACCAACATTTTAATGCTGGTCTTCACATTTCATCCCAATTTCCCAAACTGAAGAAGGAGCTGTTGGGCTGGACAACAGCACATTTGTTTTGGCTTGGCTGGCGAGCAGTGATAAAAGCGAGCTCATTGCCAACAATTCATTTCGTATTTCAGGCCCTACCAAAAATAAACCTGGAAGGGAAGCTCCAATGAGAAAGAAACAAGCATGAGACAACGGGGTCCCAGAATTCTATAGGAAATTTCTCTCTCAGTGCTCACTGCAGAGAGGGGTGGCGGTGCCAGGGGTACGTCATGCTGGAGGAGGGATTGTGAGGGACTTGGGGAGCTCCACCAGTGACACAGCAAAAGCCAGGGTAAACAGATAGGGGTATAAATACATATTCAGCGTACACTCCATGAAGTGGCTTCATGTGGGTGCATGCTGTACACGGGGAAATTCCTCCTTTACTGCCAAATGCGGATGTAAGGGTTTCCTGGGACATTTGGCTCCAGGGATGGCCAGGCTGGCGGCACTGGAATGTCCCCCAGCCACATCGGTGCCATCCTCATGCAGCCAGCATCCAGCTGGCGCAGGGCTTGCTTTGTCAGACTGGGACCCCAAAGAGGAGTAGCCACTACACCACCACCAAAATCGGCCATCAGCAACATCATCAATGTCCCTGGAGGACTCCGGTGGCATTTGGGTCACAGTACATTGCAGCCTTTTTGCAGGCATCATCTGCTGCTTGCATGTCCACCCTCTCCCACCATCTCTGCTCCTGCGGCAGGGCTCAGCTGCTGCCAGCCCCAGGCAGGAAGGAGCCTGCAGTGGCACGAGCATGGTCACTGTGGTCCCCTGGGATGCCCAGTCCTGGCATCAACCCCCAGTGAGGAGGAGAAAGCCATGCCCAGTGCTCTAGGCTCCCCGGGGTCCCCATAAGTGGGGGCTGTGGCTACAGCACCCTGTGCCACCAGCACTGGGGCAGCACAAACACCTTGAACCAGAACCTGCAGCTTTCCCTTGGGAGGACAGAGCCTTCTGGGGGCTGTTTGCAGCCTTTCCCCCATGGAGGGCTGCTGGGGGGACAGGTTTGTTGCTGCAGCCTTTCACAGAATCACAGAATCACATGGGGTTGGAAGGGACCTCTGGAGATCCATCCAGTCCAACCCCCTGCCAAAGCAGGTCCACCCAGAGCAGGTTGCATAGGAACGTGTCCAGGTGGGTTTGAATGTCTCCAGAGAAGGAGACTCCACCACCTCCCTGGGCAGCCTCTTCCAGGGCTCTGCCATCCTCAAAGTGAAGAAGTTCCTCCTCATGTTTAGGTGGTTCAACTTGTTGTTACAAGTATGAAGCGTTTTACTACATTCCACTTGCTTTGGACGTAATGCTAAAAACCCTCCAATGACTGTCATGTAAAAGTAACAAGTGAATCCAAGTAATTGTCATTAGCATAAACCAGAATGAGAACCAATAGTTAGAAAACTAAAGGTAAGAAGTACTGCACCAATCCTAGTGGATAAAATTAATCTTTGCACTGTGGTTTTACAACACAACACAACAGGATTATGAAAGCTTAACAGATGGCACTTTGTTTCATACGCGTGATTCTGTACCCAAGAAAATTAAGACCACCACCACTGCATCAACGGTGTATAACGTTGTACAGTGTCAAACGAACAATCAGGCTTCTAAGCACAGAGCTGTTAGCCCGGGTTTTGCTGATATCACAGGGTGATGCTCCCACACTTCATGCATTATACTGGAGTGCAAAGTAACCCACCCAACCTACTGTTGGGAAGGTTTAAACCTGTCTTTGGCCTCAGCGTCGTGCACAGGGCCTTGTTTTTGTTGTATGGAGGACACTGCACGTCACCTATAGCCAGGGCTGATTTAGCTGCATCTGGATCTGAAGGGCTGTGTGGTGGCCGAGACGGGATGTGTCACAGCTGGCAGCACTGTGACAGAAGGGAGGGGAGGTCACCGTCGCTGTAGACACACTTTCTTCCCTCAGCAGTGGATCTGGCCCCAGCTGCAACGGGAGTTACATTTTTAAGGCTAATCAACATCTGTGGTAGAACCACGAAAAATTTGGAAGTGGATCTTTTTCTTTTTCCCTAAGAAAAATACAGTTGCGACAAAATCTGAAAGGTTTAGAGGAATGTATTTATTTCACAGGAGTAATAGACGGCAACATGTAATTATTAGATATTTAAATTATTATTAAGTTATTCTACACTGATGATTTGTTTCACTTCAAAAGTGTAATAGATGTTTAGGAAAAAAGAAACTTTTTAAGGTCCTCTTTTGATGTCGTGATATCAAAAAACTGTTTTGAATACTTTGGCAAATCTGGTATTATTGTATGTTCTATAGATTTTATATTTTATCCTACTATTTGATAATAATGATATCAAACAAAATGTTTTAATATTTCTGAATTTGAACGTCAGTGTTGAAAGTTCACTTTTCGTTCCAATTCAGGTTCGAAAATGCCAAAATATATTATGGCATGATGGATTTTGCCCAGCCTTTGACTTCTCTAGTTATAATCTTGTTCTGTTGAATGTAAGAGAAAGAAGAAGGTATGTAGGCATGAAATTCCACTTGAGTCTGGATTTATCAAGACTGCAAGAACATTTCTCCGCCGCTTACTCTGTTACATTATCTTGTAAATTATTCTAAATTGGGAATACATAAAAGATGAGTTAGATTCTTTTAAAAAGACAAAAAGAAAAACAAGGTAACATAGTTACAAAACTTCTGAGAGATTTCAGAAAACTGAATCTCGGGTGGTGAAGAAATACTACACTTCCTCAAACCATCAGAACTACAGTAACGTAACAAGCCCCAAAGTAACAGAGGTGGCAGTATAAAAGAAAGACTTTTTATCAGTGTAAGATAATTCTCTACCATGCTAATTACATGATGCAGGAAATAATTTAATCAGTAATTAACTATGGTATTCAAGTCATTCTGGGTGAGAAGAAAATCATGTGCACTCTTCCAATTGGCTTATTATTGATAATTTAGCATTTTTCTCCTGTAGATGGTTTCTTAATGTACACATTACAATATCAAAGTATGCTATAAGCAGCCTAGGACCAGTTTTATTTTTATAGAAATGTGTGGTGTAAATTAGACTGATGGCCCTTATCTTTTGCTCATTTACTGGGTGAGCACCTCTGTCATATGACACGACACCAGCCAGATGTCTGGATCCACTCACATGATGATGTGATTTTTCAAGCACTGGGATCTGAGTAACCTGGGAGACCTGACATTCTGGGGCAGAACCGGCACTTTGTTCACATTTTGTCCATTTCTTCACTGTCTTCTACACTTTTAATCTTTTGGATTCTTTTTTTTCCTTAGTGGCAGCAATATTACAGGTAAAGGCAAATCACTTCTGAATACAGTTTCCTTCTTTTCCTTCTCTTCCTTCTCCTTTCCTGCACACATACACATAGAGGTCCTCTTAAGAAAATCTTTTCCGTAGAGGTCTACCACTAATAACACATCCGCTGGCCACGTACAAAAACGTATGGGCTTAGAAACAAATGGTAGCATATTTGGTGCTGTAGATGTGTAGCAATGAAACATTTAAGAAGTACTCACTAAGTCTGATTTTTATTTGTACTTATTTTGTGCAGAATGTCCTCAAGGTACATACGGGTATGGATGCTGGCAGATATGTGACTGTCTGAACAACTCAACCGGAGACCACACCACGGGAACTTGTTGCTGCAGCCCAGGCTGGAAAGGGGCCAGGTGTGATCAAGGTAAAGCCTAGATGCAATCTACTTATTGTAATTGTTTTATATAAAATTTGGATTATCCTATTAAATGCCATCTCTGTATGACTCATTAAATTAATCTGATAAGGCACGTGTGTTGAAATAGTCCATTCTATTGAATCATATGTGTTCTGTCAATTTTGTATTATTGTATTTGTTACGTATCAGATGCCTCAGTGACAGTTTATTGGAGCAAAGCACTCAGCTGTAGGTTGCATGAGTTCTTCTGCAATGCTGTACTGTCCAAAGCTGCTGATAGAGCATGTGCTTTACCTGCTCTGAGCTTTTGCCTAGAGAATGTTCTGACTTTTAGAACGCCACGAAAATATCTCTGCCTATGAAGATGAATGCTTTTCCTGGCGTTACTAGATACGGTTAAATTAGCAGAAAGGTTTAGAAGTTAAATATTGGATTCTGCTCCTGAAACATAAGCCTCTGAATTTATGTGACATATTTTCATTTCTTCTTGCGTTTCAGCTGGTGTAATGAAGGAGGAAACGTGAACAGTTTAAGCTGTACCAGTACTGCCATCCCTGCTGATTCGGACCAGACAGTCTGCAGCATTGTTCTTTTCCTGCTCATCCCCAGGCTTGGTCTAACCACAATCCAGGCTCAAATCAGGGTTTTTTTAGAAAAGGGTTTCAGTCATGTGCTCAGTGTTCAACTTTACATTTTCTTAGAGCATTTGTACTAGCACTGAAGACCCCTAGAGATACTGGCTGTGGTTCTGTTTATAGAGCTATTTTCTAGATAAAATGATTTTAGGTTTCTGTAAGGCTTCTAGCATAGTACCTCAATGCGATTGGATTAAAAAAATAATACTCCATAACATCAATAAAAGCTATTTGGATGGATTAGTAACCACATAAGGGCCAGGTCTCTGAAGACAGTTGTCAGGCATTGCTGACTGCTGAGGCTTATATTGGGATTTATATGGAGAGAAATCTGTTACTAACAGATAATTGCAAAGCTTTAGACTTAGGCACCAGGTATTTAGGCTGTTCCTGCAGATGAAGGGAGTGGAACAGAGTGACCTTGGACAACTCAGTGGGAGTCATTCACTTTGGAAGCAAAGCACCAAGAATTGGAGTCAACTTTGCATACCCTGAGTTTTTTGCCTTTCTGGTAGATATGGTTTATCCAAACAAAAAATATGCTCTCATCAAGCAGCAGTTATTAGGCTCAGGCAAGAGTAACTGAGGGAAACGTAACGGCCTGTGACATAGGTGAGGTCAAACTAGATAATTTAATGGTCCCATATGACCTTTCCCGTTCAGGAAGCTACTGTTTGAAAGTGCGTAGGCAAAGAGGAGCAATGCTGCTGTCACTCCGGACTGAGCACTTTCACAGTGTGGATAAGAGAATTATTCTGCTAAGGTAGAAATTAGTCCCAAAGCCATTTTTGGAGCTGTAGAAGCTGTTATCCAATCACTCTTCTTTGATTTTAAAACTACTGGTTTTCATGTAATTTTTCTCGGGTGCTTTTGGACTTGATAAGGGGATATTTGGGAAGGTCCCCGAAAGGTGAGTTTGTTTTCTGATGCATTTACATAAAATGACATAGACATTCAATTTGCTTTTCTAAATTAGCTTCGGTTTCTATGTGAAGAGACTGTAAAATAAGTTTGGACTAAATTACTCCTAGACACTGAATCAATGCTCGAAGTTTGTTTGCTTTTTATTTTTTTTTTGAGGAGAGGGATTTAAAAAAAAACCAACCAAAACCCAAAACCAAACCAAGCCTTTCTAAGTCCCCTGTGTGTCACATACATTAAATGTTCCCGTAATGCTTGAGTTATGAAATGGCTCTATTCTAAACAAGAGAAGGGGAACAGCCCTGGAATTCAGCCAGGTAAAGTTGCATGCTACCTCTTACATGCTGTGAAAGGCTTTTAAAAGAGAGATAATTCCTCTTGCAAAGGGCATAGTCAAAGTAGGACTGCATGACTGTGAGCCTGCAGTGCTTCATCACATTCACCGCAGGCCTTTGGAAAGGATATAAAAATATGAATACACAGAGAGGGAAAAAGAAGCTTCAGAAATTCAGGGTAGTGGTGATGTCTTGATCTTTGAACTTTATATTAGCCTGTACTGGTGTGAGCCACTATTTTTGTTGTGTGATTAAGTCGTGCCAAGGGTGACTGGAATGCTTGGATATCTAATGAAAAAAGTGTAGCTAAGCCCATATAAGTAATACGTTAAATACGTAGACAAAAGCAGCTGGTTTGTCACCTTGTGTATAATGCAGGACAATTAAGCTGAAGGAATGATTTATGACACCTGACATTTCCTGCTTTTGGAGGATTAGGGGAAGCCCAATGTAAAATATCTAAAGGAGTCACAAAGTTATGGGCACCTATCGATACACCGACAGGTTCCCCAAGGTCTGTCTCAGGCTGGCTATTCAGAGTTGGGAAACAGCTGGGAAAGTCTCAGCTCTAAAGCTTAAATAGCACAGCGTATCACAAAACAACACAGGTGTAAGAAAAATTAAGATCTTGTTTTTGCAAAGGAACAGTCTGACTAGTTTTTGCAGAAGAACTTTTTGGTGGGCTTGCATTGAGGTGTCCTTAGGGAATGATTAAGAACACAAAGGCTTCCCAGGGACATGCAAGAATGCTCATCCCTTAGAGAAAGGAGACATCAGTCTGTGGCAGACCAGGAATAGGAGTGTTTGACTGAGACCAGCAAACTTGAGCAATATTACCAAAGGAGGGAAAAGATAAATAAGTGACGTAATTGCTACAGGCGGAGTGATGGGGAGAGGCAGACAGGAGTGGGACAAAGGAAAGGAGTCTTAGGTGTCTCTGATGGGCTGTGACCTCTGGAGTACCCAGCCAGTGGGGAAACAGGGGAGAGGAGTTTTGGCCGGGAAGAGGGAATAAAAACAAAAGGCGCCAAAACCCAGTGTGCCCGCTTTCCCTGGGTCACCCGTTCTTGCAAGAATGTTTAAATAAAATGTGCTTCGTATTGATCACTGCCTGAGCCGCTGTCATTGGACAAGGAGTGTTTCTCACACAGGGAACAAAGAGACGCGGATACGACAAAATCTCTTCCCAGCGTAGCGGCTCTTCTTAAACTACAGTTCTTTGTCCTTCACTTAAATCCTGAAATGACAAGCCACCTGATGTTTCATTTTCAGTTCCACGTGCATATTAAAGAAATTTATAAGAAGCTGGATACTCTTTTGGTGGGGCTGCGTGCTCAAACTTCACAGCAAACAGCCAGTCCTAGAAGTCACCTCACCATCTGCCCGGCCATTGGTGTTGGGAACAGTCTTAGATCACTTACCCTGATTTCAGCGCTTGGAAAGGTTATAAAAGTATTCTGAAGTGCCTCTTAAAAACTGATTCTATATATTACCTGTATTTAATGCTAGCTGCTATTTTAACCAGAATTGAAGGTGCTCAGACTTTGCTACAGGAATTTGCATTTACCATAGCAAGATCAGCCCAATAAAAGAGCGTAGCAGTAGAGGTGCTTTCATTATGGGCACCATAACAATTTTGAAGTGTTATGACTGATTCCATTTAAATATTCATTTATAAGTGATTTTTTGGAACTCCAAATTAAAGAATGCCCTGTTAAGTAGCAAAGTGCATCGTATGTAGCACGCTTGAGAGTTTAATATGTTTTTCTTTTTGCAGATCTAGTGAAGAACTCAGAATACAATTTAAATAATTTCTCATTAAGTAGTTCTGAGAGCCCACATGCTACTAGGAAAGACCCACCAGCTCTTGTACCAAAAAGTTCAGAATGCGGATGTGTTGAAATGAAGTCCCCAGCACAGAGGGACTTCCCATGTGCTGGGATTGCCAGCTCTGCTGCAGCCAGTAAGAACGTTTATGCAGTTGGCAAGTACAAAATCAACTTCTAGATGTTGAAGGATAAGGACAAAGAGCACAGGACTTTTTTTTCTTTAAGTTAGTTTAATCAAAACACAGGAAGGATCACTGAAAAAACTGATGATGTGTTCAGATTTTATTTTCTGCTCAAAAACTAAAGCAACAATCTCATTCTTTTGAACTAAGTGGTGCAATCCACAAGAACAGAGTGTGAAATACCTTCAAGTCTGGTCTATAACCTACAGGTCCCTCTGAATTTCCCTGGTTTGAAAACCTTTCTTTAACCAATAGCCTAAGATAAGCTTAGCATTTGTTTGCCATATAATTCAGCTCTGGACCAGGCTGTTAAGTATGAAGCAGCATAAGTGTATAGGAGGAACTGAAAAGATGCATTTCCTCCTCTTGATCAGAAAAACCAGCATCTTCACCCACAGACATAGTATTTCACTGATAGGGGCCCTATCTGACCACTTTATTTCTGTAGTTAGAGAAAACTTTGGGGTCTTGTGGAACGCTAGTTATCATAGTGGTCTCTGGACTGGAGCAAAGCATATGTCACAAACCAATGGATACCATTTTCCTTTTTTGTCCCCAATTCGAGATTCCTCTGAAACCCATCAACATTCCCATTGTGTTTCTAAGGTTTTTTTATAAAAACCTTGATTAAAAACCCCAAACGTGGACTTTTTTTTTTTTTTTTTTTTTTTTTTACTTTCTCCACACACAAAGAGCAGATGCTGGTCGTCTTGCTCCGGTCAGTAACTGTACTCCTGGCAGGTCCCTGCTGCAAGCCCAGAGTGTAATTTAGTGTAAAGTCAAAACACCTCAACATCAACCTTTGGTTCTACACCAGTGTTTCAGGACTCAGCAGGACAAGGAATCTTTACGTTGAAGGAGAAAGGAGAGGATAGTTTGTAATGCAAACTGAAATAAAATACTGTGTTTGCTTTCTGTTTGCTGCTCCTAGTGTTGAATATTATGTGCTCTCTTTTATCACAGAAGCTACTGGGAGCCTTGTCCAGGGAGCATTCAGTAGCAGTGGATGTTTCAGCCGGGACCCTTATGATCTTCCAAAAGCCACATTCCGTGTCACTATGACTTGCTACCAGTTGGAGATAGCCCCACATCCTCTACAAAGGAGGTCCCCAGCGAATGACCCCAAAAGCTGATGTGGGAGCACAGCGGGACTTTCAAGGGGCAAAGTGTTATGGTTGTGCTCCTTCCTCTAGTTTACCATCATGTTTGGCTCCTAATCTGTCCAGCAGACAATTGCTGCACATTAAACAGAATCTCAACATGAGGTTTGTGTTGTGTATACAAGTGACAGAGGGACAAGCGCCGCGCCCGGGGGTAGTGATCATTCTATTTTTCATGGCAGTAAACTTTAGAGAAACACATATGTAACACATTTATACTGTAATATACTGGCTTAAAAATATTAGTTTGCAGATCAGTTTTGATAACATCCCATTTCAGCGACTTTAAATACAGACTTCACATTTGTCATGTTCCTGAATAGAAATACTCCCAGGACAGTGAAATATACCAAAGCCCACTTTGTCCACTAGTTATGTAGAAGATAAACTGTCTTGCCAAATTATACCTTCCATTCTGAGCTTTAGTCAAGACATATTAGGAAACAAGATCTGATGGGGATAAATAAGTACGATACTGCAATTTAGGAAATCCACCATCAGGCCTTTTTTGTCCATGATTGGTGATTGACTATATGGACGGAGACCATCTTGCCAAAAGGCTCCTTTCTCTTCCTCCAAACAAAACCGTCTGTTACGAACTGCACAATTCAGTGGAAATTAAATTTGCCAAGGTATCCATGCATTGAAGCCAAATTGTCCCCCAAGCACCTCAACCTAAACATAAAATGGTTGCTACAGCCTCAACATTCTCTTCCAGTGGGAAGTTACCTTTATAAGCCTAAAAGTGAGGTGGCAGTATTGCTTCCAGCTGCTGCTGATGCCAGCGATGCTGCTTGCTCACGTGTCTGTAACACAACCCCAGGAGGCTTTTCCACTCTGCCCTGGCGGGAACTCCATGGCTTCTTCCGAACGGCTTGTTGCAAGGGTTGGTGTGTTCCTGATTGAGGTGGAACACACACAGGCAGTCACATCGTGTGGCATACAATGGGAAGCACCGGTCCTTCCTTCTTTCTGTGTGGGGTTCATGTTTTGGCACATGAGACCCGTGGCACACGAAGAGCAGTCGGTAGGTCAAGAGCTTGGTGTATGTGCTTTCCGGCTGAGCACAGGGAGTGCCACGACCATTGATATCTTTACCCATGGACTGCAGTCCAGTCTGAGACAGAGAATTACCACTCTTGTGACAGCATTGATATACTCCTAAGAAAATCACAACCAGTAGCCTTTGGAATACCAAATGCAACAGAGGATCGACTGGAAGGAAAACTGGAAAAAACTTTTGGAGGTGTTTTTGTTTTTTTTAAAGGAACCCCAGAGCTGAAATGGAAATGCAACTTGGTTTTGTTTGTTGTCACTGAAGTAGTGACAAAGGAGAGCTCTGCATCCAAAGGCATCGTTGTGGCTGTGCCTGAGCCTGAGAATGTATATGCCTTTATGAAGTGCCCTGTACAGTCTTGGTTCTCGCTGGCCATGGGCACGGGCAGTTTTCCAGTTCCCTGGGCATTTCCTGGATATCCTTGGAATAAATAATTTGATTGTCTTTGGATTTTACAAGTACAGAAATTAACTACAAGATTTCAAAAGCCAGTTACCGTTTAATCCCTCTGTAAGGCAAAGTGTTGATTTGGTTTGTGTGCAAATAGAGCTACTGATATATGTGTGTGCATGTGTGCATGTAGAGCTACTGATATATGTGTGTGTTTTGTACTGTGTGAAACAGACCTTGAAATAAAACCTGTCTTCTCCGAAGCCTTGAATAGCAAATGCTGTATTTAACAATCGTGAGCTCTGTGTAAAATTTGGAGACCACGAGGTAAATTAATCTTCATAATTTAAACACTTCTTTTTTATATGAAAAAGTCAAGAGCTGAATAAATTATATTTGCTTGAAAATTTCCAGTATGTCACATATCCTCAAGTGATACAATCAGCCAAATATGCATGAAAACAGATGAGTTTCTGATAATTTTGCCTGTTGTGTGTGTTCTAAATATACATCTGACCAAAGTCTTCCTTTCTATATGCGGGTAAAACTCCTGCTGCGCAGTCAGCACAAACAGTGCCTGCATCTGTCTGCGCCGCGTTTGCAATACATATCGGTCAAGGAAATGACTCGTGAGTTTACTTCAGTGAATGGTCATCGATAGACACTCAGCAAACAGATTGCCTGCAGGGGGAATTCGGTCTTGTGACATGATGGCCGTGTACCATTCCAGGGGAAAACAATCACAGGGGTCTTGCATTAGCGATGCTGCTGTCACCCGTACGGCGAGGGGGCCTTGCTGTGGAGCACGCGCTGCTGTTGATTAAGGGAGACCCCCGGCTTGATCCTCAGGACTGTCACATAGCCCTTTTGTCGATCCCAGTATGCTCTTCAGAGAACTTCTGTATTTCAGAATGGGCATACATATTGTGATGGGGATTTAATGAGTAACAATAAAATAATTTTAGCAAACACCATCTACTCAGAGAATTGGCTTCGCCATAGACGCAAATGGAACGAGATGCCCTGCCTCTATATATTCACATTGCAGTAGTGAGAAATACAGCATTGAAAATGGAGATACCTGTGCCCTAGCAACTTGTTTTCAGTTTAATAAAGTGAAAAATGCTGCATAAAGTTAATAGCAGATTGTAAGGTAAGTAGTGAGTACAAACTTTAGGTTTTAAATACTGTAGGCATATTAATTCTGGTCACGTAGAAGCGTAACGAACCTCAAGGCTTTTTACTGTATCAAAGTCTTTTAATCACAGCACAATGTCACACCAAAAAAAAGTCCTTGTCTTGATCTACCCAGAGAACTCCCATTCATTCTAATTGGAGATGTGCATGCAGATTACAGGGGTAAGACGATTTCATTGCACTCATGCTTTCTGCTGAGACAATCTGCAAAGTCAAGTTAATATTGAAGTTAGGATCAAACAAAATCAAAAGTGGGGAATGTGTTATTTGAAAATATATTGCATTTTCCAAAAACTGTGTCTACGGTTTAACTTTTATTAGCTACGTGTCCAAATAGTAATCCTTATACTGAAGCTCTAAAGCCCAGACTGAAGAATACAGGGTTAATTTTGACAGAAATGGGCTACATTAAAGATTGTATTTAGTGTAGTGTAAATGACTGCAAACAAACCAGTGCACGGTTATTAATTACTGGTCAAAATACCTTGTCATTTGGTCCACTCATACCAGCACTAGAGCACGGAACCCCACTCTTTTATCTTCAGCTTTTTATCCCACAAGACTTCACTTGGATAAGATTGAACTGTAATATATTCTTAAAGAAAAGCTATCCAGGCTTTTTTTCTTAGCTGGAACAAAAAAGTGTTTTGCTGTGAAAGTACATCTATTTTCCAAAGATGATTGATATTCATCATTCTGCCCTTCACTGCCATTTATTTCACTTCACATACCTGTAGGTTAATTTAATAAAGTTTCTAACGTAAGATGGGAGATGCTTTGAAATTTTTTCCTTGGTTTTTCATTTGCTTAGGATGCATCTTGAAATAGCACGGGAAATACAAAAAACCCTTGTCCTTGTCCTTTCCCATGCCGGACCACCAAGTAATGTATTTTATTTTCCAGCTTCAGGAAAGCAAGTAGTATATGAGGTGCTCTGTGGAAAATCAAGGCTGATTTTGAACTGCTGAACTTGGATTAAAGTCTGATCCTACAGGAATTAATTCTGTGGATGGGGCTGTCCCTCAAGCCTGTCTCTTGAAGGCTCCAAGCTTCAACCTTCAGAAAGATGGAAAGCTGAGGTGCCAAAAGCAAGGCATTTCCCCTTTTTAGGAGGAGAGAAGCCTCTGATTAACCATGAAAAAGCCAGTGACCAAAGTACAAACATGGCTTAAAGATGGGCGAACTTGTTGTGCTTTGTGATTTGTAACACTTCCCTCCTAAGATAACTCTAAAAGTGTGGCAACAGAACAAAATTGTTCTTTACTATCTCAGTCTGATCCAAGATGAGAGATTTGGCCTTAAAAACTAATTGTAGAATAAGAGAAGCACAGAAGGATTTGGATGGGAAGGGAAGGAGAACACGGGTGAGAGGCAGCCATGGCCTGCTTCACCTCCCCCACCACGGGAGGCATGAGGGGAGCCCAGAGGGCTGGCCAGCCGTGCTGGGGTGTGGGGAGAGCCTGCGGGACTTTGTCCTGCAGCCTCCCAGGGAGGCACAAGGGGTTATCCAATGAACCCTCTTGTCACGTGTGCCTGGAGAGGACTCCTGCAGCCAGAGCCACCTGTCAGGGCCCTGGGGAGACACGGCCAAGGCCTCGGTGACTGGCGTGAAACACCGGTGCCGAGCACAACACGAGACATGGGGCGAAGGATGGACGGGTGGATGGGTGGACGGGTGGATGGATGGATGGATGGATGGATGGAATGGGCAGTGGCGCTGCAGTAGCCCCAGGTGCCTTTGCTGTGGCTGCTGGGGCGAGCGCCATGGGCAAGGCTGGCCCGCTGCGACGTCCCTGAGCGACGGGTTCTGATGTCACTGAGAGACGGGCTGTGATGTCAGCTAGGGATGGATTGTGACCAGGTGCCCCTCGCTGCTTATATCCGGGCACCGAGTCCCAGCCAGCCGGCTCGTGCCCACATTCCAGCTGAGCAAGTTGGCGAGGCTGGAGTGCTGAGCGAGGCCTTGGTGCTGGTGGTGTGCCTGGGGAGTTGCTTGTTGCAGCTCTCCATAGCTGACCCCAGAGCCATCGAAGAAGGAGTTTCCCCGGCCCTGCCAGGTTCAGGCAGCCGGGGCACCCAGGAGGCGCGCTCGCAGCAGCAGAGGTGAGCTGGGAGGGGAAACCTCCGCCTGGGACGCTGGGACGGTTTCCTTCTGGAGGGACCTGGGCCTTTCTTCCAGCCCTCCTCAGGGCCAGCCAACGACTGTGCCTTCTCTTCCTTGTCTAGGGTGACAGCAGCTGCTGCAGCGGCAGTGAGAGGGAGCGGCTCAACACCCCCAGCTCCCCGCAGCCCACCGCAGAACACGGAGACCGTGGCCATGGAGCTGGAGGACCGCTGTCCCATCTGTCTGGACAGCTGGGAGGAGCCCAGCCACCTGATGCCCTGCCTCCACCGCTTCTGCTACCCATGCATCCTGCGGTGGGCTCAGACCAAGCCCGAGTGTCCCCTCTGCAAGAGGAGGATCTTGTCCATCGTCCACTCGGTGCGGACGGACGATGACTTTGCGGAAGAAGTCATCACAGCACCTGCGGCGCCATCAGTCATCGTCCGCCAGGCAGGAGGAGCTCCTGGCCGTCCAGCTGCCCCCAGCCCCACAGCAAGAGATCGACAGCCTGTGGGGATGGTGCCCGGGGCTCCTCTGGGCGGCCTCCAGCCCAGCACCTGGGCATCCCTCTTCCGGGACCACCCAGCTCTCCTCCAGCGCCTTCAGACCTGGATTCGTCAGGAGCTGAGACAGATGTTTGGGAGCCGGCGCTCACGGGCAGACGTGGTGGAGGACCTTGTTGTGCCTCTCCTGGTGCTTTTTGGCCTGGATGAAGATATGCTGCTCCAGCTGCTGGGGGCCTGCCTCCAGGATCGCACGGCAGCATTTGTCCACCGCCTGATTGACACCGCGGTGCAACGGTGCGGCGGGGAGGCCCGCCGTCTGCTGGGCCTGGAGGACGGCCACGCTGCTGAGGAGCGGGAGGAGAGCCCCGCGGCTGCCTCCAGCCCCACTGCCTCCCGAGGAGGGTCTCCTACAGCCGGCCCGGCCCCATCCCACAGCCTGGAAGGAGCCAATGTGGATGAGCTCCCCAGCACCTCAGCAGCTGCCCCTCGTGCCCGTGACAGCAGCCCTCCCTCTGCCCCCGCTCCTGTCCCCAGAGATGAAGAGGAGCCCCAGGAGGCCGCGGCACGTCCATCGACCTCCAGCGGTGGCAGGGAACGCTCCCCTGGGGGGCCACGGCGTCCCCCAAAGAGAAGCACTGGGAGCTCCGAGGCCTCTCCTCCAGCCAAGAAGAGGCCACCCCACCGGCAGCCCTAGAGGAACACCCCGGGCACTGCCAAAACCAGCGCTGGGCCAGCTGCTGGGGCGTGCGCTGGCCCTCAAGGGCTCCCAGCCCCCCAGGTCTCATCATCAGCCTGCAAAAGAAAATAAAGGCCTTAAGACCGCAGAAAAAGTCCTGGTGTCACTAATCCTGCAGGTGGCATTCCCCACCCATGCTGCTTTCTGCCTCTTTTCCCTGGGGCTTTGCCCACCCGTTCCGGGGCAGTCAAACACTGGAACAGGCCTCCTGGAGCAATGCCCCAAGCCTGTCAATGCCTTAAAACAAGGCGTTTGGACAATGGCCTTATGAGTAGGCCCCACCAGACCAGGCTGCTCAAAGCCGTGCCCAACCTGGCCTTGAACCCCTCCAGGGATGGGGCAGCCACAGCGTCTCTGGGCAACCTGGGCCAGCCTCTCACCACTCTCACAGCAAAGAAGTTCTTCCCCGCATCTCATGTCAATCTCCCCTCTTTCAGTGTCAAACCCTTCCCCCTCCTCCTAGGGCTCCCCTCCCTGATCCAGAGTCCCTCCC
>JAOXJK010000005.1:17467632-17479494 GCA_025774025.1 Xenus cinereus | reverse complement strand
GTGAGCTGTGGTGCCAAAAGATATAGCTGAAAACATTGAAGGGAGGTGCAGCTTGGGAAAGCAGAGGTGCTGGTGGGGAGTGGGAGGGTGAGTAGTGTGGGACGCTCCTGGAAGAGTAGAGTTACACATTGAACGACATACTACTGCTTTGCAAGCTGGTAATGCTTTTAGATACAGAGAGTCTAAATGTGATGATCTTCATGGATGACACAGTCGTGACTGAAAAGACTATTAGAATTTAATCTAGGCAGGAAGTTCTCCCATCCTTAAGGACTGTTGGAAATGTTCAGAATGTCCTTCTCTTTTGGTATGTGAAATCACAGTATTACAAAACACATTTTAATGTGTTTCCCATCCTGAAAGACACCTACCTTGGGTAACCAAAAATCTAGCCTTAATGAAGGTTGGACTATGCCTCTTCTTACATATTGCAATACAGAACCACTGAAATCAAACAAGGAAACAGGACGAATACTGAGAAAATCTGTTTTTCCTAAGGGTTATTTGAGATTGTGGACAAACCCTCATGGAAGATAAAAAAGATAATACAAGATAACCCACAATAGTTCTGTACGTAACTACATGCATCTTACTCTATTGTCAGGAGATGTTCTGTGTGTTCAAGCTGGTGTTTTGATCATAAGTAATTTGTCACAGAACCTAAGAGTACAGCCACAGCTCAGACAAAGAATGACATGCACGTTTCTTCCACTCACAGCATTCAAAAATCATCAAAATCATATTCATCAGCTGACATTATGGTACCTCTCTTATTTGTCAGCAACTGCAACTGATCAGCATGTTCTCAGACCTTTTCTGGGGGAGTAGTCACTTTCTCAAGCTTACATTATACTAGTAACTCTGATTTTCCTTTACTCCTTCTTCAACTTCTTCTAGCACCTGTTGTTTTGCCTGTTCTACCCAGAGACCACCCAAACTTCTCACCCCACTCACCTGCTTTGTAACACAAGCTCTTCAGCTGCTTTGGTGAGTGATGGAAAGGGCATTCTTAACGTCACATCATCATCCAGGACCCACTCTCCAGTTCTCTTCTATTGATGCTTGCTGGAAAGATAGGAGGAGCCTAAGTAACTGTGCAACTTTGACATTCAAAACACCTTCCCAGGTGTTATTTTTTACCTTCTTCTCCAGTTCACAGTTAAGTGGTGCTGAGCTGTCTTTTGAGTCCCAGTTGCTCTCTTCCTGCTCTCTCTTCTGAAAGACATTGTAAGTGTGAAACACTGTACATTCTTATGTGTCAGACTTCTCTATACCATTATGCTATACCACAAATGCATTGCAAAAATTAACCTTGGGCCAGAGTCAAGAGAATAGAATTAGGAGACAGAAAGATCTTCATAGTCCCTCCATGCTTTGATGCATGGGATAGAGCAGTCTTCACAAGTAATTTCTAGACCCAGAAAGCCCACAGCTTACCTGTGCCATGGCCAATTTCATGAAGGGACCAAATTGCTCTGTACCCACTCTATTTGTCTCCCCCTAAATATTTTTACATTTCTGGTAGTTCTGTTCATCAATCTGATTTACTTGAAAATCAGTCCCTCTAGTCTTATCACAGGGTCATTATGGGATTTCTTTTAACTACATAGCACACCAACAACACTTCGGACCAGACACTTCCTGAAGGGAATACTAAAATCATGCATTTCATTAGTCAACAGGAGAAAGAGAGGTTTTAATAAGGAAAATGTATCCTACCGTCTCCACAGTCCAGTGCCCAGCTGCATCTTACTGTTGGGAAGTGCTGGGATGAGAAATCTTGCTCTGAACGATCAGTGTTTCAGCAATCCTGTTTCTGTGGCGCTAATATTCCTGGGCGTTCTTGTTTTACACAGAGGGCAGCAGAAATGCAGTGGCTGGGCATTCCCTGTCAGACAGTTCATCAGGAGTCCACAGGGTGCACTGATCCCTCCAGCATGCCCTGGTCATACTGGGAGTGTGGCAGATGACAGCATTTCCAAGCTGCAAATCCCGTGGGGAATGTTTCTCAAATATAGTGTTACACTGAATGATCCACAGATTTATAAGATCTGGCTACTTGATTTCTCTTTTTTTTTGCTGGAGATCTTGATAATTTTAGTTCTTTCTGAATCACAGTTTAGTCTTTTATCTGACAAGATTCATGTCTGGTACAGCTAAGCATGAAGAAGAAAAAATATTGTTCACAATAGGGGAGTAAAATTGCTTCTGTGAGTAAGGTTGGCAATGGCTGCCTGAAGACATATTGGTTCTTACATTGACCATTCAGAGATATCTACTCTCCTGTGATAGAAAAGGTGCTGCACCAAGAATATTTTTTCCAATGTGATTAAGAGAAAAATGGTTTTAAATGAAAGCAGCTTGTGAAGCTAGCTCCAGATTACCAGAAACCCCATAGGCGTTGCTTGTGAGTGTTTTGGTTGCAGTGAAGATTTCAGAAAACTTAAAAAGCCAACAGATGATCAGGCTGTAAAAAGAGCACAGAAGAAAATAAGACCTCTGCAGAAAACTTGATTTTTCACTACAGAGCAATTAGGGATATTCCCACTTTTTTTTTTTTTCTACAAGAGGTCTTGAAATAAATAGAAGAGTAACAATGCACCAGGAATAGATGGTACTCACCTAATATTGTTAAATGAATTAATTAACATCTGAATAAACTGAATTATTTTCTGGGGCATATAACCAGTGCTAAAATCAATGCCAGAGAATTGGAAATGGCATATGTAACATCAGGCTTTAAGAGGGACTCAGGAGTGAATCTGAGAATAGATCCTAGCACGTGTGATTTCTATGTCAACAGATACCATTAAAAAAAAAGGAAGAAAGAAAATACACTGTTTAAGTACCAGCACAGATTTTGTAAAGTAAAGCCACGCCTTACAAACCAGCAAGTGTATGCAAAAAAAATGTATGCAAAAAGGTGTCTGCATCAGTGCTGGGTGCCTCAATGCTCACACTGAAGCAGTGCTAACAATGCTTTGCTCTTCTGTCTCTGTATGTATTGATAGGCACCTCCATTTGTGTTGTGTGTTGTCAACGTGAGCTCAGCACAGGAACCTCTAATGTAGAATAGCAAATGTGACAGTTCACAGTGCAGTATAATATTGGCTGGAGGATCTAAATGGTCTAAAGTGCGGCAGGGAAGGTTTAGATTAGATAAAAGGAAGAATTACTTTACTGAGAGGGTGGTCAGGCACTGGAACAGCCTGCCCAGGGAGGTGGTGGAGTCACCATCCCTGGAGGTATTTAAGAAATGTGTAGACGTTGTACTTCAGGGCATGCTCTAGTGCCCGAGATTGTTAGGTTGCGTGTTTTGTTTTGTGTTGTGGTTTGGTTGGGTTTTTTGTTTTGGTTTTTTTTTCTGTGTGTGTGTATGGTTGGACTCGATCTCAAAGGTCCCTTCCAACTGTGAAGATTCTGTGATCCTTCTACCTTCCTTCTGCATTTATTTTCTTTTCCTCTGCCAGAAGTTACTGGAGTTACTTCTTCCCTTTTTTATGCTTTGATATTTCTGCTGCAGAGCATTTCAGGCATAGATCATAGAATCACAGAATTGTCTAGGTTGGAAGGGACCTCTAAGATCACTTAGTCCAACCATCAACCTAGTCTGAGATTGATCATCTCAGTAACAATTGGTATGTGTCTAATCGGAGCTGCCCTCTGTGGTTAAAGGTTTGGAAGAGCAGGTCCCATGAGAGAGCTTGGGAATGGGCTCCCTGGGGTGGGGGGGGGTAACACAAGATGAAGTTTTTAGATGTTTGGCTTCCTAGTGGAAGCTTTTAAAAAAGCTTTGCCCGTCATACAGGGTCACCAGCCACCAGTGCTGAAGCAAATGCTTGTGTTTAAACCTTACTTTTCTCCAGGATTTTAGCACTTTTCTGTAGCCCAGAGCCAGGTGCCAACCCCAGACAGTCTGTAGGCACTTAAAACCCAGAGAAAGTCACTCCTCCAGCACAGTAAATGGAGGGGATGATGGTGCCTCTTTCCTCCCAAAGAGGAAGGAAATTTTTTGGGAAACAAGGGGTTTGAATCCTTCGTATCTTCTACAAAGAGCATGAACCTCTAGATTGAAGAACGTGTAAGGACAGAGCTTTCTTAGTTTCATTAGCATCCCATATGGAAGGAGACAATTAGTCCCTCTACCTTCCCTTTTATTGAAGCTTAAGTTGTCTTGAATTTATTCACGTTGATTCTAATCAGATGCTGCTCCAAGTGTTTTTGTGGAGCAGCTGAAGTACGGTAATCTTGGTGGATCACAGTGCTCCTTAATAGCATGTAGTTCTGCAAATCTTTCCCAGACCTATGGACTTAATTAAAAATGTGAGATGCTACTTGACTGCTGTACATCCAAGAAAGGTTACAGGAGGTAGCTCCTGCTCCATGTAAGTAATAATTGCTCTTGGTTTTGGTCAGATCTTTTGCAGACTAACATGTCCATGCTGTGGACAGACCTTGGCTCTTTTCCAGACTGTTCAGGACTGAGACCTCTGACATTCAAATTCCTGATTTTCCCCAGGACTCGTAGCAGCCCACAGGCTTTTGGCTTCTCTCTGGGATGAACCTGCCCAGGTCTTTTAAACCACCAGCTGCTGGCATAGGAAATCCCAGGCGTTGTGACTTCTCCCTGGCTGTGCAGTGAGGATAACGTACCCCTGTGAATATTTCCAGCTCAACGCCTGCCTCTGTTTGCTGTGTTACAAAGGGGCAGAGCTGCACAAGTGAAATGTTGAAACTTGTGCCATTTATTTATTAGAGGAGAAGGACCCTTCCCCTCCCATTTAGATGGGGCTTGATGCTTCCTGACTTCCCCTGTGCAGGCTCAGTGCAGCCTGGTGAGGTTGTGTTCCTTCGCCTCCACACACACACGTGGCTTTTTATCTGAGCTGGGCTCTCCTCGTTCCCTGCAGTCCTTCTGCTCTCTTCTCCCCCCTCCAGCAGTTCTTGGTTGGTTGAGGTTTCCTCCAGAGCTGACGAGCAGTGTCCCCTTCTGCAGCCAGCAGAGCATGCGAGTGCTCCTGGAGCGTCCCCACCACTCCTGATGGCCAACATCCCTCTGATGGAGTGAACAGTCCCTGTGCTCCATTTCTTCTTCAGAGGAGCAATGCAGAGGTTTCTGCTGAGCTTCAGGCAGATGTTGGCGAGGCAGGAGGGCCTGTGTTCTCCTGCTTGGGGCTCTTTTGCAAAGTCCTCATTTGGTAATGTTCTCAGACTGCCCAAAATAGAGGCCCAGCACGCTGTAGGGACTTCAGTGTGGTGTTGTCGATACAAAATAAACTTGCTTTCCAGTTGCAAAGTTAGGTTTGTGACGTGTTTGGATCTTTTGGTGAATAAATGGGGTCTGGGTGTGATTTACAACTCAAGTTCTGTGTGTTAGTGTCCGAGGAACATGGAAGCTTAGGAAGGTGTCCGAGCTGGCACCTTGGTGAGCTTCAGTGACCTGTGTTACTCCTCCAAGTCTTTCATCAGCCTCACCAGCCCTGGGGGATTCTTGGACTGCTGACTTCTTTGGAGCCCGTGCCGGTGGAGTGCTCAGCCATAGGCGGCTGCTCAGAGGTTGGCTTGTCAGGAAAAGTCCTTCAGATATTGATCTGTTGCTCATGGTCTTTCCTGGCGCCTCCAAACGCACAGAAAACAGGCTGGTCCCAGTGCTTTCCCTGCGCTGTCTCAAGTGGTAGCTCGCCATCAGGCACGTCAGGAGGAGGCAAGACGTGGGGGGTGCTGCCCTCTGCTGCCCCTCGGTCTCAGCAGAGCAGGAGCGCTCCGGGATCCAGTCACTCCTCGGTTTCAGTAAAAGACTCAGAGGTGGAAAAAAGAGGAAGGCAGATATTCCACTTCTTTTTTTTTTTTTTTTTCCTCCATTGGCTCTTATCTTAGGCTGTGGAGCAACGAATTCGAGAGGAACAGCGAATGATGGATGAGAAGATAGTCTTGGAACTGGACCAAAAAGTGATAGACCAACAGAGCACGTTGGAGAAGGCTGGGGTGTCTGGCTTCTACATCACCACCAACCCACAGGTGGGTGTTTAGGCAGTGAGTGCAAGATCTGCCACTACTCTTGTGTTAATGTCGTTTGTTTGTTTGTTTAAAAAAAAAAAAAATCTTGCTTTCAATGAGTTCTGAATCACTGGGTCAGAAAGAATGGTCCGTCCTTGGCTCATCTGCAGATGGGCAGCGTGTCCTGGGCAGAACCTACTACCAGGTTCTCAACAGAGGAGCAGAAATCCATTGCACGGGGCAACATCCCCAGCTCTCCGCGGTGTTTTTCACACTGTGGAAGGAAGAAACGCTGTGCAAACAGCCTGCAGCCCCGTGACTCTTGACAGGTCTGAATCACACTGAAATAAGTGGCTGCGTAGGTTTATAGCTTTTGTACCTAGCTTAGCTGTACAAATTGCCTTCAGGAATTCTTTTTATTAGGCATTTTGTTAATTCCTGCATGTGATTTACTGGAGATGATGATCTTAGACTGGGATTAGAAAATTGTTCTTGGTTCCCCCAGTGCATCTGCTCTTAAAACTTGTGAGCAGTCGCCTGGGTTGTTCTCTGTTGTCTTAACGCCACCGCAGGAATGAAAAAATAGAACTTGTATTGCCACAGAAGTTTGCAGGCAATGCAGAAACAGGCTGTTCTTAACTGTGTTTTTTCAGCTGATTAAATTTTACTTTGATAAAGACCTACTAGTGAGAACAGACTGCTTAAACTAACTTAGTTTAACAGGCATTTCCTAAAGCCCACATGATTCCTGGTTGTGTAGCCTTGAACAAGCCTCTTATTTTTCCTGTGTTGCTGTTCCTCATCTGCGTAATGAACAGTTCGTTCTCTCCCTTCCCGACCCTGCTTTTTATGTTATTTCTGTAAGTAATAACTCTTAACAGGGTTCCTATTTGCTGGGTTTTTTTATGTTTGCCTTTACGATAGCTGGCAAACCAGACCCAGACCTTGGCTCGGTACCTGTGAATCCCACCATCGTATAAGAAATCACTGCTGGAATCTGTTTTCCGTGTGTTTCCCATCAGTTGCTGTGTTTCCTTTCAGTCTGTTGTATAAAATGCCTGCTTATGCCTTTGGTCTAAAAACCTGTTTTTGTAAAAATATTTCCATAGTCTGCAAGCCTGAGTCACAGAACAGGGGTTTTTGAATTAGCTCCTTCACCAGGTTGTCTCTGCGCTAACTGGCTTGTGAGCTAAATGTAGCTAAAGAACAAGCAGATGACAAGGAAACCATCAGCTGAGGGTGATGACTACAGGAGACATCTCCCCTGGAATCCAGTCATGGAAAAGGGAGTTTTTGAAGGGGAATGAAATACTTAGAGGGAATTTGATACACCAGCAGAGCAGTGTGTTGCACTTAAAGAGCACCCAAAGCGATCCCTCCTGCTTGCTGCCCTCCCATGCTGGAAAAGGATGGGGGTGATGAAGATGCTGCTCAAGGCTGAGGGGAGTGGGCTGTGCCCACCTGGAGAGCTCGCTCTGGGGTGGGTGGCTCTGTGTGTGCGAGGGGGTGCTGTGGCCCCACTCCTGGAGTTTGCTTCAGAAGGGGAAACCTGCAGAACTGGCTGGTCCTGGCTAAATCGCTATGTCATGGTCAAGAAGAAATAACCTTCCTGAATCCTTAATGAATCGTAAAGCCCTGGGATTCCCAAGGCTGCTGCAGTTTGCGTCAGATCTCTGAAGATATTACTGCCTGTGTTGTATAGAAATGCTTAAACAAGATGAAGGCTTTCTTTTCTTTTCTTTTTGCATGTTTTTTCTTTTGGTCCCAGAAGATTGTAGCTCTTGAGTGGGTGGTACAAACCAGTCCCTTCTGCTCCCTGCAGCAGGGAACGGCAGCATCTTATTTTTGCAAAAACCTCTCTCTCTCTTTGCAGGAGCTGACTTTACAGATGAATTTACTGGAACTGATTCGGAAGTTACAACAGAAGGAATCCGAGTCTGAGAAGGCTTTTTCCTGAACAAGCTAATCTGCTGTTTGCTTTCCAGAGTATTCTTCTGACTTCCCTCTAAACTATAGGCCGTTAATGCGTTTGCTTTATGTTGTGTCAGGCAGAGGGTACTGGCTGTAGGGGACAGAGCTGAGGCCCGTAGATAACCTTAGAGCCGAGCCGCGGCGCAGGGGGTGGTTGGGGAGGACCAGGCTACCTCTCCAGTCCTCGGAGCGAGACACGTGTGGCACATCTCACTGCGATGACAAAGGGCATTTATCTGCCACTGTGGTGGCCGTGAGAGACCAGGGCAGGCACCAAACCCAGCCCAGCGGTAGGTGGGTGCCCCCTGCATCGAGGTGAATCAAGCTGAGTAACGTGGTCTCCAAATTGCAATTTCCTCTTCCCATTGAAGGAGGAGGAGCGAGTGTCCCTGGCAGGGAATGGCAGAGGGGAGTTCCTGTCGGATGGGACAGGGCAGCAAAGTGAACTCGCTCTCCGGTGCTACCAGGCCATGGGAGATGGCTCGCAGCTGGGGGAAAAAATGTCCAAGGTTTATCTACAAGAAGATGCTTCCGTGTGTGTTGAGGCAGAAACAGCCTCTTCAACAGGCAGACCCTTCCCAGTGAGACCTGCAGGCAGATGTCAGCATTGGCTTGGTTAAAGGAGGATTTCAGGCCTCTGCCCCGGCGTTGCTGGACTGTGACATTCGCAGTGTGCCCACCCGGCTTGGATCGCGGAGAAGGCCTGAGAGCTTTTGCTTTGTTACTTTAAACCAGTTTCCAAATGGAGAGAAATAAAATACACTTGTCCCATCCCCGCTTAATGAGTGTGGGGTTTGGGGGGCATTAGATTAAAGCTGGGGAGGACAGGACACAGCCTTGAGTGTTTCTGAGACCGTTCAGGGCTGAGCTGATGACCCCAAGAGCCTGACTCCCATCCCCAGCAGTCGGTGCACAGTAGGAGTTGGGGGCAGTTGCTGGAAACTTGGTCAAAGATCACTTCAAGTGTGTAAGAAATGTGCTGATGTGAAGCGGGATGGTGCAAGGGGGAGCCTGTGAGCAGTTCTGCTCTTCACGGATGAAGATCAAGTTGGAGAAGCTGTTGGGGGTGGCTCAAAGACCTGGGCCATCATGTGTTGAAGGGCTTTGGTTACACCTGGGACACTGTTTAAGGGTCTTCTGTTGTTTCCAGAGCAAGGCTTGTATTTGGGAGACATCTCCTTTGCCTGCATCCCCTGCTGTTGCTGCAGTGATCCCTTAGAAGATTGAGTGTGCCGTTAATTACTGAGGTGAGGAAAAGAGTGGGTTCCCCCTGCCCAAGGTGCTGTGAGCCCTAATGCTCACCTGAGAGCCGATGGCTGGAGAACCAGCTGAGGTATGGAACCCTGCAAAGGTGCTAGAAGAGTTTGTGGTGCCTTTTGGTAGGGAGCGGTGGTCATGGAGGGCTTACCCACTACTGTAGATGAACACACTGAAGATCAGCAGCTACAAAGACCAACGAGGCTTTTGCAAGTTCAGGGCTGAGACCCCTTCCTGTTGCCATCAGGGGTGGGTGTTTCCTCCCCACAGGAGCTTGCTCCTGTGATTCAGCAGCTGGAGACAAGGTGCTGCTCTTGTTGGGTTTCCACCTCCTGGATGAATATTCCCAGCTGGAAAGTGGGCTGATGTGGGACCTGCACCATTGTAGGATCCCCAGGAACCACCTCGAGCTGTGTCACCACTTGGCCCTCGGCTGGGAGCCCTGCTAAAATGGCAAGGAGCAGAGTGGGCAACGTTCCCCTCTGGAGACACCTTCATCCTTCCCCCGAGGAATCATCCAGACACGGCAGTCTCTGGTGCTCACCGGGTGAAGGAGGCATCCGTGTTCCTCTGTGTGTGGCCAGAGCTACTAGCAAGGAAACTGCTTCCTGAGGTGAGGACGAGCAAGGCAGGGATGAATGATGGATCCTATTGCAGGAAAGGAGACTGACTGCCAGGGTGCTGGGGGTAGCACTGCCTCCCAGGAGGACCCCCCTTCTTTGACACGAGCTCTCTTGCATTGCTGGAGCAGTGGTGGAGCTGACGTGTGGCTGGAGAAGCTGGGGGGCAGCTCATGCAAGCAGGTTGGGGGGCTGCCAGGGGGTTCCCTGCCCTGTGCCACCGAGGGTGGAGTCCACCTTGGTCCAGAGCTCCCCATGATCCAGGAGAGCTGGTCCCTGCCATCTCTGCCGCCATCTGTGCCGGGGACAGCTGGTGCCAGGGACTGCCGGGAGCTGCTCTGGCCCTGCCATGACAACGGCAGCTCTCGGGTGTCTCACTCCCACCATCTGGTTGGGGACAGCTCTGCCAGGCAGCCCATCCAAGCTGAAATTTTCCATGCTTGTGGTCAGGTTGTATTCCGGAAGGACTTTCTATGCGAGGTGGAGAGCAGCAGGGTGGGTGGAAGTGGTTACCTGGTGGGAAAGGTCCTTTTAAGGGAAATCTGGCTGGGATATCTGGGATAGCTGATGATCAGGGAGTATTTCAGTGCAGGAAAGTTTGCTCAGCTCCCCCTCTCTCCTCCCCAAGCATTGATGGCTGGTACCATGCTGAGATAAACAGATACTTTTCCAAGCAAGTGCCTTTGTGTCACTGGGGATGACACGTTCCTCCAGCCCTGGTTGTGCCAGTGCCACCACAGTTGTGTTACTGCTGGTGATGGCTGGGCTGTGGTTGGACCTGGGGCGAGTGATCCAAAGGAGCTGGAAGGGCTGCGAAGGATTACCGGATTTTGGCTGTCTCAGATCCTTGGTGGCTGGGGACCCCTTTGGTGACAGCTCAGGCAGCTTCAGCCACCCACGGAACTGGACCTCGAGTTCCTGCCCAAGTCTCCTTGTGAGCCAGAAGCAACGTGGAGAGGGGATGCACAAGAGGATGGAGTTCCCCATTCTGGTGTGAGGTGACCAAAGGGAGAGCTACAGCTCTGCAGCAGCCCCATGTTCACCCATGAGCTGGAGGAAGGCAAATGATGGGTGGTAGAAGGGGACAAGTCCTGTTTCCTGCTTCCTTTTTCTATACTTGGGCTGACGAGGAGGATAGCGAGGCCCCCTCCACGTAGGGAGGTCAATTCAGCGTGGCTAAGGGTGAATTTATGCAGGTAGGAGCCCTTGGTGTTGCACAGTGTGTTCCAA
Organism: Xenus cinereus; assembly: GCA_025774025.1. NCBI lineage: Eukaryota > Metazoa > Chordata > Aves > Charadriiformes > Scolopacidae > Xenus > Xenus cinereus. Next base: position 17,468,419 of record JAOXJK010000005.1, on the reverse strand, counting down.
AGTTGACCATTACCATTCAGGCGTGACATTTGGGCTGATGACTGATGAGTCCATGGAAACATCAGCTTTAGTGCTCAGTAGCCATCGGAAAATCAAATGGGACATTAGGAAAGGAGCAGAGAAAATTAAAAACATTTTTCTCCTGTGAAATCACTGGTGCACCAGCACCCAAACACAGGTCCCCTCATCCCAAGAACGGTGCAGTAGAGCTGGAATGGGCTCTGCAAAGGCCCTGGGGACACCAGAGGTCTGGACCACTTCCCAGCCAAGCTGGACTCCTCTATCTGAAAACAAGGTGCCCAAGAGGGGACAGGGTAGAGAGAAAACTAGAGGTGGCATGGAAAGGGACTTCACTCTCTTCAAACACAAGAGCTGGAGTGTTACACGAAGCCTGTAAAAGGCAGGTTTAGGTGGAGCAGGTGACTCCTTGAATCCTTGCCACAGAAGGCTGGAGAAGCAGAAGGTTTATGTTGGCTCAAGAGGAGGTGAGAGGCTTCTGGGAAAAAAAAAAAGGCCTTTCAACTTACAGATGGAGAGAGGTGATTCCACTTCACTGAGTTGCAGGGACTTGGAGCCAGGTGGAAGCACCACATGCTTTCGCTCAGGTTCTGTGTTCTTGCCCTGGGCAGCAGGACCCTGAGCTGTATGGGCCTGTTCAAGAGTTCCCCTTCCACTGCTGCCCCTCCAACCACGGAATCACGGAGTTGTCAGAGTTGGAAGGGACCTCTAGAGACCATCTAGTCCAACTCCCCTGCCAAAGCAGGGTTGCCCAGAGCACATCACTCAG
>JAOXJK010000005.1:17419655-17436224 GCA_025774025.1 Xenus cinereus | reverse complement strand
CCTGCCCATGGCAGGGGGGTTGGAACTCAATGATCTTTAGGGTCCCTTCCAACTCTAACCATTCTATGATTCTATGATTTTTGACATGCAAGTTGACCATAATTCTTTATAAAGGCAGCAGGAAGAGGATGGGAGCAATGAAACCACCCCACACACCATGGCTGGAACACATTTGCTCCTGGGGGCTAAATCTAGGAGTATGAATTTTGGGGGCTAGGAAAGAATAGAGGGCAAAACCCCAGCGGCAAAGGGAATGGCTTCCCCAGGGAGTCCCTGCCCACACCCTACCTTGCCCTCCTGCTCCCTCAGCTCCGACACCTCTGTCTGCATGTAGAACTTCACCCTGTTGCTCTCGAACATCTGGAGGGGGGACATGGGACAGAGCAGGGAAAGTCAGGACCCCGAACCACCCCCACTCCTGGTGTCCCTGTGCCTCCTGCACTGCCCTGCCCACCCCCTTGCTCATCTCGATCCATGTTGCAAAGGGGGTTGGCACAACCTCCATCCCTGACATGTGTCCAGAAGTAGGTGATCTACAGCATTTGGACCATGAGAGGGAAGACACAGTCCATTCTTTCTTTCTAGTGACTGCTACCACCACAGACTAATCAATAATTGTCAAATAACAAATTAATTAGTGCAGTAAGTGAAACAAGCAGAACCCACTTTGTCACCAAAACCACACCCCAGATGGGAAAGTGAGTTCACCTTCATGACAGCGCGGCCAACCTTCTCTCCAAAGAACTTCTTGAAGGGAACTTCCTCCAGCTCCACCACGGACACCGAGTGGGCCCTCTCTGCGAGGTAGGCAGCCACCTCCATCCCTGGGGAACAGAAAGAGGTCTGAGTGGCCGTAGGAACAAACCCAGTGCTGTCCTGTGTCCTCAGTACTGGCCACAGCAGAGGAGCAGCCTTGCCCGTTCCTGGCTGGGGAGATTGGAGCTGCTCTACTGGGAGATCTGGGATGCCACCAGTCCTAGTGGCCACAAAGGGCCGCACCATTTCAGGTGAGGTTTATGGCAATTGATCTTAGATGTAGGTTTCAAAGACCAAAGGGAGGAACTGGCCATGATGAAGTCCCAAAGTGCCCATGGGGAAGCATCACTTGGAGCAATGGACATCAGATGAGGGAAACCTTCCTCTTACGGCTGGGACTGTCTCAGCAGAGGTAATGAGCTGTGGGCTGTGCCTAGCTGTTTTCTCTGATCAGAACGGGACAGTTTTGGTGCTGGCAATTCCATGGGAACTTTCACCAAGACATCTTCTATCTTTTTTTGGAAACAGATCTTTTTGATGACCTGCAGTTTGCAATTGCCCACCCCCCCCCATACGCTTTTCTGTAGATGGGATTGATTGAACCATTAAAACAGGAATTCTTTTTTGAAAATAAAAAAGAACAAATACTGAACATTTTATAAGAAATTCCCTGACTAACAACCATTTATGCTTGAGGCTTTCAGGACCTACAATAATTTTGTTAGAACCATATCAAGCAAAAAGAAGAATCATCAAAGGAATTATAAGATTTTTCCTGTGTATTGTAAACATTCACCTGCTAAAAAGTAAAAGAGAAATAAATCCATAGGCTTTCATCTATGAACAAGACCCTCCCAGCTGAAGCCAAATGTGGACACAGACGGCTTGAAACCACCCAAGCACCAGCAGTGGACTTGTTGTATGCTACTCAGTGGGACAGCAATACCTGTGACCATGCAAGATGAACAGTCCAATCTCATCAGTAAAACCAGCTTCTTCACCTGGAGCTGGAGGTCTACCCTGAGGTCTAGTTTGGAGGCGGGGAGGGTGAGGGGGATTACCTCTAACTGAACAGTGACAAACTGGGCGAGGAACTCGACCATCTGCAGGAAGATGTGGAGAGCCACAGAGCGAGCACTCACCCAGGAAGGATGCTCCCACGATGACCACATTCTTGCTCGTGGCCAGCTTCACGACACGGTTGGCATCTTCAGGTGTTCGGATGTTGAAAACATTTTCCACCTCCTTGCCCTTGCAGCTGAGAGCTTTGGGCCTGAAAAACACAATCTGAGGGCAATACAGGCGCTTTTCTTGAGCCCCACGGTGGCAATTGGGACTGCAGACCCCCTTTCCACGGCTCCAGCAGCATCTCAGCCTTTCCTTTTTTCACCTTTCTCTGGGCTGGAGACATAACACAGAAAATTCCAAATGCTGGTGGACAATGGCCAGAGCACGATTACGAATGCTGGCACAGCAGGGGCTGCTCGGTGGCCGCCTCGGTGGCCATCCATGGCCCAGTGGTACTCGCGGGCTGGAGTGAGCTCCCTTCCAGGGCGATGCAGCTCAGCCCGGGGCGGGTAGTGCTTTGTGAGCTTGTGCTTAACTGCTGGTATGTTGTAAAATTTTCACAAGGTTAATGGGACACAAAAAACTCACTCTGTCCTCCAGCAGACACTTTGGAGCCAGATATTGAAAGTTTCATAAGCCTCGGCAGATGCAAGTTCCACTATCCATGCCCAGAGGACTGGGCACACTGCTGATGCTGTAGCAGTTTAGTCATGTCCTCCCCATGCACTCACTAGAGCCTATTTATTTTTAAATATCTGGCCCCTGCATACCCGACTCACATCTGGAAATGGGACAGATGATCATAAATAATTTAGGTACCTCAAAAACATTTACCCAGTGTACCTGGAGCTTGTGCATAAGCATTTTGAAATTGTTGCCAAAGGCTTAATCCTCTTTTGAACCTAATTAGGTGGCTGATGCAGATGGCATTCTGGCTGTGGCGCTACACACTCCAGCACCAGCCGTGAGCACTCGGTGGGGCTGTTGCTGTTACTGGTGGCACACACGGTTGCAGGGGGAGTTCCTGCTTTAGCTGTTCTACAGCATCACTTCCCAGGATGATAAATTTTGCAGGGGATGCATTTCTCCTACTTTGTTTTGTGCCTTGGTGTTTGAGCACAAGGAAAGGGAGCCAGGACCCCTCATTTTCATCTTAACACATTGGCTTTCCTCCAGCCCTCAGGCACGTTGCCTGTTCTCCTGGCCCTTTCAAAATGATGAAGAGTGGCCCAGCAATGACTTTTGCCAACTCCCTCAGCACTCGTGGGTGCATCCCATCAGGACCCATGGACTTGCGGATATCCAGTTTACTTAATTGATCTCAAACTTGGTCCTCCTCAACCAAGAGAAGGCCTTCCTTCATCCAGACTTTCTCTGTTTCCTCCAAAGTGTAGAACTCCTGAGCAGTAAAGACTGAAGCAAAGAAGGCACTCAGTAACTCTGTCTTCTCTGCATCCTCTGTCACCAAGGTCCTGGGCATTGATTTTCATATACTAAGATGATGGGAATTTCCTCAGAGGGAATTTCCCGAGTCTCTCCCATACGCTGTTGAGCTGGCCCCCAGGGAAAAGCACAGCGTGCTGCTGACAAATTCCTCCACCTTTTCAAAGCTCATTTTTCTATCAGTTTCTTTAACATCAAACAGCCCGTGCACCCCCACTGCTTAAATAGCTACTTTTTGTTAATACCCTTTTGACCTTAACACTGACCATGAGACACCCCAGGGAGCAAATCCCACAGCTGTCCCGCCAGCCCCCATGTCTGGTGGTTACCTGTTTTCTGGGCAACTCTTGGGTGACACAGATACTTTCTATCTTTGGCTGAGCAGACATACCCAGCACAGCTTGATAGAGATATATATCATATAGATATAGGTATAGATATAGGCATAGGTATATACACGTGTGTCCAATAGGTGTTCCTTGCCTTTTCTGCAATCGCTCTTGCAGACAAATTCGTTGTTCGAATCCAACCGCCATAGCTGACCCCTTATCCCTAGGCACAAGCTCATTCCCGGATAAAACAGTTTCTCTTGATCTCTAAAATGTTTGTTCATAGCTTACGTATTTCCAGTCGCTATCAGCAGCTTGTTATATTCCATCTTGAATCCATCCTTGAACACGGCTGTCTTGTTCTTGATATCAACAGCTGCAACCTGAAATCATTCCTAAATAATGTTAAGAGTTGAAATCCCATATGTTCACTGAGCCCAACCAACATGTCAGTTAGGTTTTAGTCCCCTGTGTTCCTGTCCACAGCTTAGCAAACCCAGACCTTTAATATTGCTAGTTGCCTTTTCACAAATCCTTGAAGTTCTGGTACAAATAGAAAAATGGGGAGAGATGTTTAAACCATCACTGTCTGCACTGTTTGCAGGCTGATTATCCTAATCAGAGACCAGTTGGTCACCCCAGATCCACATGAGGATGTTTACAAATGGTAGGTAAGAAACGATGGTCACCACAGAGTTTGAACAGAGTGTCCTTCCTGCCACAGGATGAACTGCACGAACTGTGGTTTTGAACAACCACAGGCAACCTGCACTGGGGCATAAAACAGGAGGGGCTGCAGGAGACCCAACGCTTCTACAACAGCACCCAGTGAGCCAAGAGCAGAGATTTCCTAAACACTGACTTTGGGTACCAGCACTTGCAGAAGACAACCTGCAGGTACACGTAGGGCTCTCCTTACCTGCATTTCCATCAGGACTTCGATGTCATAGGTGCGGAAGAACTCCTTGGGGCGCAGGGCGATCTGCTCCGGGTGGGAATCCATTGACTGCAAAAAAAAGCCATTTTTCTGTCAACCGCTGTGCGTCGAACAGGCAAGTGGAGAAACGCCTATTACGAGCCCAAGTTAGTGGTAGTCTGAAGTCAGTCCTTATGGCACAGGTTAAGAGTTGCTCTACAGGGGCTGGGATCAAAGCCTGTTCAAATAAGAGTTATCACAAGATGCTGGACTGGGCTCTGGTTCCTTCTCTGCCTGCTTGGCACGGGGGGTGGCAGGACCGCAGCAAGTGCTTCTAAGGGTCTGCAAAGCACCTTTAACTGCAGCTCCCCGTCACACACACAAGTTCATAGGAGCAAAAGAAAAGCACCGTTATTTGGAAAACGACCAGTTGCCAGGGGAAGTGGAAGTTAAAAGAGCAATAAGAACAATCAGCATTAACACAGCAAGGGCAACACTTTCAAAAGCACCCAAGTTATGCAGCACAATTTCCCTCAAAAGCTGAAGCAGCGGCATGTGGCCCATATCTACTTATTTTTAGCTGCAAGATAAAGGTTCCTGCTTTTTCCAGCCTTCTCTGGTACGTGGGCGAGTCCTACATCTTCTTTACACACAGGGCTGGGCTCATATTTGAGCTCAAGTTCATTTGTCCTCCTAACACTGTGGACACAAGCTCAGACAGCTGATGACAAGCTGACCACCAAGGGACCTGTGTGCAGGCTACTCCATGCTCCAGTGCATCCCTCCCTGCCTGCAGCACAGTGGGGACAGGCATGGCCACACACATGCCACGGTCAAGCCCTGCAACATATCACACAGCGCCAAGCAGCAGCAGCATCTGCTCGTGCCACGCAGGTATGACGTTTGGGCTTGACCCAAGGGGGACAGGGGATACAGGAACCAAGGGCTTCACCATCTGCCCCCAGCGATGGATGTGCAAGGTCCTTCTCCCTGGAGTTGGCTCAGTCAGGGGCTGGGATGAGCCCTGCAGGACATTCTGCGACTTCAGATAACACTGTGCTCAGAAGATACCCGGGTCTTATGACTTGAGGCAGGTGCAGGGTTTTACTGCAAATTCTTCAAACTCCCAGCGTTTACAGAGAGGAACATCTGACCCCATGGCTTGGGAGAGATGGCCCCCATGCCGGTGTGCGGGAGCGCAGTGCACAACCACCATGGGTTTTGCTGCTGCTCAGAGACGGTAACAGGGACATTGCAGCACACCAGGGAGCAGGTCACGGTCCAAAGGGGAAATGGAGGAACAGTCCAGCGGGACGGCGGGACAGATTGATAGCATGTTCAGCAAGGCAGAGGAAGGACAATGCTGCAATTTCAGGTGGCAAGAAGCCTGCTCATTACAGCTTTATGTGCTCCTCTTCTAATGACTCTTTCCAGGGTTAGTCCCACTCACAATAGGATTATGACACCTCCTCTAGTGGGAGGTGTCGCTGCCCAGGGCAGGGGGGTTGAAACTCAATGATTTTTAAGGTCCCTTCCAACTCTAACTATTCTATGGTTCTATGATTCTTTGAAGAAAAACCCCCTTTTCTTTTCTAGCTTGTTCCCAAAAATTATGCCTTCTCTTCCATGGGCCTTGCGCACCTTCCAAAAGAAACTACAGACAGAGATGATTAGTGAAAAGTTTAACAAACCACGTATAACATCTCTGGCATGTAAGATGTTCTTACTAGTTAACAGAGAGTGGAAAAGGCAGTCTAAGACACACAGTGGGGATAAGTGTTTCAGAGAGCTGCCTGGCTGGGACAGGGACCGTGAGCTTCTCTGAGCTCCCCAGCACAACCTTGGTGACTCCTGGATGCAGGTTTCAGCCAGCTGCTCCTCAGCCCAAGCAGGTCTTGTCCAAGCACAGAAATGGCTTGAATGCTATCAAGAAAGCCACATTTGAAAATCACTTTGCCTTGGGGCTGGGAGCAGAGTTAGATGCTGTGATTGCAGAGTACCAGCCCCCATAGATAAGGATCCCTGACATAGATGTTATCTGCAAGCTTCAAGATCAAATGCTGCTGTCGGGCCTGAGCTGCTGTCTGATAGCAAGTAAGGCTCAGGAATCAGTAATAAAAACTGTGATTAGAAGATCATCCTGTGTCTACAAATTGGAATGCGGAATGGGATGTGTGCCAGAAAAAGTGATCTTTGCACTGCGATCAAGTTACCAAGTCGTGACGATGACCGATAATCATAATAATTATGGCGTGGAGCATCACCGGGCAGTAAGAACCATGCACTAACAAAAAATCTGGCAAACAGTGCAATTTTTCACATGCCCCATTTCATTGCCCTAAAGATTTTGGTCCAGAAACATAAGAAGAAGATCCATTCAGGTACGAGCTGGCCAGGACAGCTATTGCTAGCCCTATGAAGAACGCCCTTGTTCCTGTGCTGGAGTACTCTTAGTTCCGAGCCTGAACAACTCCTCTTTTGTGTTTCATATCTCAGTCAACAACAGAAAAGAAAATCCAAAGGAAAAGAGACAGGATGAATCAGAAAGAAGAGACACGCTGCTGCAATAAGTAAGAGCAGGGACAAGTTCCAGGGCAAATTTTAAAACTGGGAAGGAATGAGACGTACCCAAAGTGATACAAACCTTACTGAGCTTTGGTCTGTCATAGGGCAGGTGTCTGTCCATCGTGCACATCACAATCCTGTCTGAGAAACCCTCCTGGCGCAAGGTCTCTGCACAGACCAGTCCAGCTGCCCCTACGGGAGAAGGAAGACTGGTGGCAGCCATGTGTATGGGGCACTTGAATGTCTGAACCCTTTGCTCCTAAACCCCACCGGGGCTGACTACAAAATCACCATCTCCACTAGTCCTGGCCCGACTTCCCGTTCCTTCCCAAGTCAACCAGCTTGCAGGGGAAGCCAGTCAGGGCAGATGCACCAGGCAGGAGGAGGGACCCTTGGTCTGTGGAGCATGACATTAATCTTCTGCCAGACTTGTCTGTCCCTAAACTCACACAAACCCCCAAAGAGCACACCTGAGGAGTGCTGTCAAAGCCTACGCACCTTCCAAGCTCAGGGGCACGGGCAGATGCTCAGGCCCTTGCACTCTCCTGGTCAGGGAAGGCTCTGAGCACTCAGCTCCTGGTGAATCTACAGCCAGACACAGAGGACAGGAAGACCTCCATTCTTCACAGCCGAAGTGTTGGTTGCATGTAGAGGATTTTGCATGCAATTTCTTTGAGGTTTTTTTGTTTGCTTGTTTTTAAGCATAATAAAAAAGGTTAAATCAAACAAAAAGCTGCCTTGGGGCGTGCTGTCCCCCTGCATCCAGGCAGCCTGGTGGGCATGTCCCTTCTTCCCTGGCCAAGCTGGTGAGACTTGAGAGCTCAAGAAAGAAGTCCTGAGTCTCTTTGCAACTAAAGAAGCTTCTCTCAACGATGAGTGCTGCTGGGGCTGTAGTTTCTGTAATATCAATGAATGAAGATGGACAGTATCATGGTTTGGTCCATTAACAAAACACTCCTGTTGATGGAGGTGGGGGACAGTAGAAGAAGGGACAGGTGGGCGGACATCCCATGGAAGCTGTCTGCAGCACGGCTGAGCCAGGACAGATGCTGCGCTGATGCCAGGATGACCATCACATGAGCAAGGGGCCACAGTCACTTGCCCTCAGCTCTGCTGGTGCTTGGCTGGATCTTGGTCCTGGATGCAGGGCAGGACAGATTTCTTCCCAACACTTCTTCCTCACAACCCTAGCTTTGAAATCTCCTTTCCCACCCACCAGAACAGACCTCGGTCTTAACAGACCTGTAAATTTAGCTGGTCAAGTCTGAGAAGGTTCCTTCAGCAATGGCTAACATGGCCTGTGGAGTGCCCCGGCTGAGGATCTGAATGACTGTCCATCCCTGTGGCACAGCAGGACAGCCCAGCTGACCTCAGGGAGCAGCAGCCTCCCACCCTGGCTTTCAGTCAACAAACAGCAGGGGTGCAAGGAACGGAAAAATGTTACCCAGCAGTAAGGGAAAAGCCAGACAGGCTGGTTTTCCCCTCTGCTCGGGCTGCAAGCTGCAACTGATATGGCAGGAGCAGGAGATTGCAGTGTGCTCCCCATCTCCACAGCTTGGATCTGGTGACCTGGGGGTTGTAATCATGAAAGAACAACCCATGTGCCAGGAGCAGCCATTCGTTCCCAGCCCCAGGTCCAACAATGGACAGCTTGTGTCCCCCTCTCACCCTCCATTTCACCACAACATGGTCCAGCCTAGCATCCAACCCATTCCAGAAACAGGCAAATTCACTCCATCAGGCTTTCTACAAAAATTGTACTACACAAACGGAGCTGGAACAAGAGATAAGAAAAGATAGTCTGGCAGTTTTGCTGTTTCAGGGTTTTGATATTTTCTGGGAAGACAGAAGAATTTATCTTCAGAGAAGACCCTTGAGGTGACAGCTTTGGATCTGCAGGAAGCTGCAATGGGATGAGACGGAGATGTGCAGGCTCCAAGAGAACAGGTGTATCTGCATCACAGGAACACCTGAGAGGACTTTACACTTATCAGTTGTGGAAATCAGAGGTTACTGATGTATCTGGGGAGGGCATAGAGAGAAGGTGGTTCAGGGCACCCAATACAAAGGACTGTGACAGGGAATTATGAAGCTCCATAGACCAGAGGTACAGGGCACCTTTGGACCATCAGTGTGTAGTACAAATAGGCTCAGGAAGACCCTCTGGTCTGACTCATTGCACAGGGAGGGACACGGGAGGAGTAACAGAAGGTGCACAGTGCACAGACACCCTTCTCTCTGCACACCCGCCCAGGAGAGGACATGCACAGCGGTCCCAGCACACCACCCCATACCTGCACCAATGATCAGCACGTTGGTACTGCTCAGGTTATAGTTGCTCAAGGAGATGCACTTCGCCATCATCTTTGTCCTCCTCTGTGACTGAAGAGCCTATGCCACCAACAACAAGAAGCAAAGTCATTATCTTTTCTCAGCTTTAACCTGGGTAGCTGGGCAGGAATGGGGACAACTACACTATTGTCATAAAACAGCTAGGATAGAAAGGGACCTATACCCTTGTACCCAGTGAGGGCTCCAAATCCATGCTCACCCAAATACCTTTCCACCATCCAGTGCACTACACCCTTACAAGGTACAAACCAAAACCATTGTCTTCTGCAAATTCATTCAGGTACACAAAGCTGGGGGCAAAAAAAAAAAATAGAAAAAGCAGCCCAGGTGTGTCATTGTGCAATTCTGCAACCAACAGGTGAGATAGAAATGCAGAAGTCCTATCAGGAACTCTATCCTGTGCTTGATATCCAAAGAAGCTAATGGACTTGTCCAACCTATGAGAGCACACCACTGTAGCCCTGCTGCACAGACCCCCAGTTGCCAGCCACTGGAGGCCAAAATCCATTTCTGGTAGAGGGTACAGGCTCAGCCTCCTCATCACATCCCACCTGAGCCAGCTGGAGTAGAAGTGCTGCCATTCAGGTGACCTCTCTGGATTTAACCCAAGTGCTGTAATTGTCTGGCTGTTTCTGAGCAGCTGGGTTCACACATGCATATGTGCAAATGTGCATCAGAAGGTGGCTTTTCATGGAAAGAAAGATGGCAGCTCTGAACGGGCTTCATTCCGCATACTATCTGGGGGGATGAGAGCCATCCCTGCCCACAGACCAGGTTCCTCTCCAGCAAAAGGAGCTGAGGTCTGGGCTCAAGAGGGAGCACAGATGACCTCTGTCATCCCCGTGCCACATTCAGACCCAGCAGACAAGGCAAAAAAGCTGGTGGAAGAGGCCTGTTTCCATGGGCTAACTAGATTTAAAGTTGCTACAGGCTTAAGGAAACACAGGACAAGTTCAGGACATAGACCTAGTAAGACCTCCTGAATCCATGGACCCCAACTCAGGTGTCTGGCAGGGAGGCTGAGGGAGCACAGGTAGGACAGGAGGGGGACACAACACCTCCTGCCTCCATACAAACTTAGGGTTGTTGCTTGAGACAGGACCAGGCCAGGTGGAGCTTTCTTTGGTTTACCCATGTTGGATGCTCACACATCCTTCTGTTCAGGCACTGCTTCCCCTGCCACGGAGCCCACAGAAAAGCATTTCCACTCCACCCCCACGCACACAGAACAAAATGCAAAAGTATGGGCCTTGATTTTGGGATGCCCAAGGCCTCTCACCTGCTTGCTTGCTCGGATGTACACCTTCTCCTTCTCAATCTTCACCTGAGGGTGACAGAACAGCAGTGGTTTGCAGGACGGTGAGTGCCTCTGGCATGAAGAGGGCGATTACTCCCTCTGTGCAACAGCTAACGAACGGAGCAGCGATCTCACGAGGTCTCCTGTAGAGTAGCTCAGGCCATGCCAGGGCTCACCCCAGCTCAAGGCTGTGGGATATCTCCTGTCTCTTATCAACTATGCACCAATGGTCAGTGTAAAACCTGATCTGTGTCTCAGGCTTACGGCTTGTTCCTCAGTCCCACCGCACTACTGGACAAGAGACCAAGACTGTGCACCTCTACCTTTAGGTTCCCAGGAGGTGTCTGATGCCCGTGGGTGGGTGCAAGGGGAGCTGTAGTGAGGAAGGAGAGCTGGGTGAGGTACCACTGGCCACTGGCCACCCCAGCACGTGCTTGGAAAATGTTTGCTCCATGCCTTAAAAGACCATGCTTATCCCAATGCAAACAGCCATTTTGCTGATGACAACAAGCTGAGTGGTGTAGTTGACACTCTAGAGCGACAGGATGCCATCCAGAGGGACCTGGACAAGCTCAAGAAGTGGGCCCATGTGAACCTCATGAAGTTCAGCAAGGCCAAGTGCAGGGTCCTGCACCTGGGCCAGGGCAATCCCTGATATCAATACAGGCTGGAGGATGAAGGGATTGAGAGTAGTCCTGAGGAGAAGGGCTTGGGCATACTGTACTGGTGGATGAAAAGCTGGACGTGAGCCGACAATGTGTGCTGGCAGCCCAGAAAGCCACCTGCATCCTGAGCTGCATCACCAGTGGGTCAAGGGAGGGGATTCTGCCCTGCTACTATGCACTGGTGAAAACCCCACCTGGAGTCCAGCTCTGGGGCCCCCAACATCAGAAGGACATGGACCTATTGGAGAGAGTCCAGAGGAGACAACAAAAAAGGTCAGAGAGCTTGAGCACCTCTGATCAAGGACAAGCTGAGGGAGTTGGGGTTGTCCAACCTGGGGAAGAGAAGGGTCCAGGGAGACTTTATTGCAGTCTTTCAATACCTAAAGGGAGACTATAGGAAAGATGGGGACAGAATTTTTAGCAAGGCTTGTTGCGACAGGACAAGGGCTAATGGTTTTAAAATAAAAGAGAGTAGATTCAGACTGCACGTAGGGAAGAAATGTTTTACAATGAGGGTGGTGAGACAACTGAACAGGTTACCAAGAGAAATTTTGGATGCTCCATCCCTAGAGGCATTCTAGGTCAGGTTGGAGGGGCTCTGAGAAATGTGATCTGGTGAAAGATGTCCCTGCTCATTGCAGGGCGGCTGGACTAGGTGCTCTTTAAGGTCCCTTCCAACCCAGACCGTGCTGTGATTCCTCTGCTGCTGCAAGAACAAAGGTCTCACCTGAAACCTGGGCAAGCTGTCCAAGCCAGGAAAGTCCTCTATGTCTCCTGTGCTGATGTTGAAGCAAGCTCCGTGCCAGGGACAGCGGACTCTTCCTTTGGACAAAACTCCTGCAGGAAACATGGCAGAGTAGAGTTGGTGCTGCCCCACAGCTCCCTCCCGTCCCTGCCTGCAGCCCACCCAAGATCCAGCTGCCATGACCTGGCCAGGGCAGGGGTGGCAGAGGCCAGGTCTCCCTCCTGCTGTCCCCATGATGGTGGACTCCTCAGCTTCTTCACAACGTGAATGCCACTGCTGAGCGAGACTGACCTCCTGAAGGCTGAATACTGTTGTCCAGGGCCACTTGTGGCAGAAGGAGCTGTGCTGCTCCATGCAGAGCAGCTTCAATGTTCAGACTCTGCAAGCATGTCCCCATGACACTCCTTTACCTAGAGGTGTCACCTCTCCCACAGGACACGTGGCAGCTGCTGTGGACCTGGATGTTCAACAGCATCTTGGTTACTTGATGTGGAGTTCTCTTAACCTGCATGTGGGACTGGAGCAGCCGTTTGCGATAGAGGGTGAGCGCAGTACCCAACTGGGATCTTCTCTGAGGGATCCCATCTAAAATGCTGTGGCTGACAGTGCCCTTTGGCACCTCTGAGCACAGATCCAAAGCTGCCTGCTCTGCCTGGGACATAATCTTGCTCTCCAGCAGGGCCTGGGGCTGCAGTCTCCAGGGTCTCGCTGTCACCTCCACAAGCCCCAGGAGCACCGGGAGCAAGCAACGCCTTGAGCAGAGCATCACTTATTTAGAGCAGGCGTGTTCCAGAGCAGACCTCAACGCAGCAAGGAACCTGCTCACTGCCAGGAAAGCACAGGGCAGGTCCAAAGCCATGAGTTTACTCCTCCCAAGTGTTTGCTCAGAGGCTGCTACCTTGGACTTTGGTTCTGCCTGGAAGAGCTGGCTCACAACATATGGGCAGAGCGAGTGGTGCCACATCTTGTCACCCACCCCCCCATGAGGGGACGCAGGGGCAGCCCTCGCACTTACTCCTACAGCAAGTCCTGTATCCCCAGCGAGACTCCTCTGCGAGCAGCCACTCCCAGGGATGTGCCCACAGGTCTCTGAAAGGCAGGTGGGCTCCCACCTCCGCTGGCCACCAGGGCAGTGCAGGCCTCTTCTGCCCCACTCAGAGGGCTGCTAGCCCCAGGCGAGGGGCTGAGCATGGCCACCCGCACCCAGCACTGCTTCTGGGCCAGCAGAGCCCCAAGGGCACTCAGCGGGAGGCTCTGCTGTCTCCCCCAGGATCCCACCTCCGGCAAAGTGCCCCTTGTCCCCAGCTTGGCTGAGACACTTCAGCGTGCAGCCAGGCCAGCGCTGCCCGCTGCCATTACTCAGACTCTGGGTAGGGACCTGCCTAAAACCCATGCTGAGAAACTGCCAGGATGCGTATTTTTTAAGTGCCAAGATGGGAAACCACTGTACTTCATCCCACTTCAATCAATAACACCAGGAGCATTATTTTCTTTGCTACTGAAAGTTTGCTACTGAAGGGTTCCCGTGAGCCCAAAGACCTTACTCCTGTCCCCAGAAACAGGACTTTGATTCACAGGGAGCTGTGGTTTTGTGGGGTTTTTTAAGACTGCGTGGCCTGAAAAATCATAAGGTGATTTTTTTTTCCCTTTAAGACATTCTAACTACTCAGTGGCTGGGAACCGATAAACTGAACAATATGAAACCGAGCTTTGCATGGGAACAGCGAGCTGCAGCTGTTTCCTACCATCAAACAGAGGTTCAGCTCCAGCTGAAAAATGAAGCAGATGCCAAATTTAATGGTGCCTGTGCCATTTTGTTCTCCAAAGTCACCCAAAGAAGCCCCAGCCCTGTGACCAGCAGTGGCAAGCTGGGGTCACTAGTAAATCAGACTTGTGTCAAAGATCTTGCAGGAGGTTTGTGCACCCCCAGCTTTCTGCCCATGCCTTCCCCCAGCGAGAAGATGCCAAGATGATGCTGAGCGTGTGGCACAGCACTGCTCCATGCCTGGCAGCACAGCTGGGTGAACACAGGGCCATCTTTTGCCAACACTTTGATGCCCTCGGTTAGTCTCCCAGGATGTGATACAGACTGACCTTTGACCAGTGGAGCCCCATAATGAGGACACTTGTGTCCCACGGCGTGGAACTCGCCGTTCTCCTTGATGAGCAGAGCCTTCCCACAGCCCAGGTCCACTTCCCGCATCCTGGGGAGGAGGAGCACGGAAAACACATGGTAGAACATCTGCCTGGCAGGGAATGCCACCCCCACACCCTGCACTCCAGCCCTGGTCCCACCAGACTTCCCCCCTCCTTCAGCTTGCTCACCACCAGCTCCAGGTGACTTACAGATATGGGTCACTCCTGTCACCGAGCTTGCTTTGGAGGTGGCTCTGCTGCTCCTAGCCTGGGGCACATCCAAGCATTGAGTGGCAGCTCCTTCATCTATCACTGTGCCAAGAGGTGACCCAAAGCACCTCGCCAGCTGCTCAGGAAGCAGCCAGTGGTCTCCACCTAAGTCCAGGGACTCAGAATAAAGCTTTTCAGCATGCAGTGGGAGCAAGAAACCAAACTGGTTCTACTGCGACGTCACCTCCCCTTCTGGCCCCAGCAGCTCAGCAGGTCCCTGCCAGGCTTGTGTTCACTCACTCAAAGCAAACACAACATTTCTGAGACTTGAATACCAGGAGAGGTGATTCTGACCCTTTGCGTACTCCAGCTTTGGGGTCTGCCTCCCTGCACCCCAAGGAGTCATGCTCTGGTCCTGGCTACATCCCAGTGTCAACAACACAGGTCATCTTTGCCTGATAAAACCCTCAGGACAGCAGACACCTATGTGTGACCTCCCTGCTGTTTCCCTCAGCTGTTTTCACAGAGCAAAGCTCACACAGTGACCTTCGCACCTGCTTGGAGCTGGTGGCCCCAGCTCTGTGCCACCGAGGTCTGTGCCTCCTGCTGCTAGACTCAGCCTCATGTTTGCACAGGAGCCAACTCAACACTCAAGCCATTCTCTGGGGAGATTCAGGTGCTCTTTGAAAGACCGCAGTTGCTGGTGTGGTACCCCGGACAAAAGCGTGATTAGCACAGCAGGAATTCTTTACACACAAAGCTTTGCCATTTTCCAGCTCTCTGAGTCACACCTCCCCAGCCGCAGCCACCTGGTCCTTGGCCAGGCCAGGCTGAGGCGCCAGTCACCCCTGCCCTGGCCAAAAGCATCTCTTTGCCCATCATGCATCTTATCTGCAAAGACAGAAAGAGCTACTGAGCATCCCCATCTGCTGGATGAGTGATTAATGATGCTATTAGTGCTGGAAAGTGGCATTTTAGAAAACCCTTTCTAAATCCCTTGGGTTGTCCAAGAGGGACAAGCAGTCCCCCGGCTCAGCAAGGCCATGCTGAGCAATGCCCACCTCTGCATCAGCCACAGCCTGGGTGCAGCATCCCCCATCAGTGGTGCATTTTCCCACAGCAGCTCGTCCCCCAGGGACTGGCGTCTCCTCCCTAGTGGCCAGCGGCACCCAGCTGGCCGTGCCACGTTGCTCAGCATGCTTCAGGCTGGCCAGGCATGAGTTTTGCAATGTAGCTGCAACATATGATTTTATTTGCAAGTTTCCAAGCCCTGCAGACCATATAGAGAACTGGGCTGCATTTAGGCAGTTGCAGCCCACAGTATCCTCCTGGAGAAACTGGCTGCCCATGGCTTGGATGGAGGACTCTCCTCTGGGTTAAAAACTGGCTGGAGGCTGGGCCCAGAGAGTGGTGGGGAAAGAAGTTAAATCCAGTTGGCAGCCAGCCACGAGTGGTGTCCCCCAGGGCTGGGTATTGGGGCAGGTTCTCTTTAACATCTTCATCAATGATCTGGATGAGGGGATCGAGTGCACCCTCAGTAAGTTCACAGATGACACCAAGTTGGGTGGAGTGTTGATCTACTGGAGGGTAGAAAGGCTTTGCAGAGGGATCTGGACAGGCTGGATGGATGGGCTGAGGCCAATGGGATGAAGTTCAACAAGACCAAGTACCGGGTCCTGCCCTTGGGTCACACCACCCCCCTGCAGCGCTCCAGGCTTGGGGCAGAGTGGCTGGAGCTGCCTGGCAGAAAAGCACCTGGGGGTGTTGGTCAACTGTTGGCTGAATATGAGCCAGAAGTGTGCCCAGGTGGCCAAGAAGGTCAACAACATCCTGGCCTGTGTCAGGAACAGTGTGGTGGGACTCGGGAGGTGATGGTCCCCATGTACTGGGCACTGCTGAGGCCCCACCTCAAGTGCTGCGTCCAGTTTTGGGCCCCTCACCACAAAAAGGACTGCAGTGGGTCTAGAGAAGGGCAACAGAGCTGGTGAGGGGTCTGGAGAATAAGTCTTATGAGGAGAGGCTGAGGGAGCTGGGGGTGTTCAGCCTGGAGAAGAGGAGGCTGAGGGGAGACCTTCTCGCTCTCTCCA
>JAOXJK010000005.1:17403912-17419555 GCA_025774025.1 Xenus cinereus | reverse complement strand
TGTTCAGCCTGGAGAAGAGGAGGCTGAGGGGAGACCTTCTCGCTCTCTCCAACTCCCTGAAAGGAGGGTGTAGAGAGCCGGGGGTTGGTCTCTTCTCCCAAGGAACAGGCAACGGGACAAGAGGAAATGGCCTCAAGTTGCGCCAGGGGAGGTTCAGATTGGATAGTAGGAACAATTTTGACACTGAAAGGGTTATTAAGCGTTGGAATGGGCTGCCCAGGGAAGTGGTTGAGGCACCATCCCTGCAGGTATTTAAAATAGGGGTTGACATAGTGCTTAGAGACATGGTTTAGTGATGTGGGTGTGGGTTTGGTTTTTGTTGTTTTGTTGGGTTTTTTTATCAGTGTTAGGTTGATGGTTGGATTAGATGATCTTAAAGGTCCCTTCCAACCCAGACAATTCTATGATTCTATGATTATGCTGGGCAGTTGCACTATCTGCTGAAATATGAGTCTTTCAACCATTCATCATTTCTAGGAGGCTGCAGGACTTGGGTACAGGAGGCTCCAGCACTGAGATCCCCACTTCTCATCCTGCCCAGATCTTTGTCAAGGGGATTTCTGCAGCTTTCCAGCCACAGGGGCAGTGCCAGCACCATTGTGTGAGACTGATGTTGCTCTGCACTGAGCAGAGTTTTTTTATTATGTCTCCACCAGATCTTCATCCCAACATGTCCTGTGCCCTTTCTCTTCTCACCACTCAGGTGCTTCCTTTCCACTCAACAGCCCTGATACACCCTGTGCAATCCATGGCCCTGTAGGAGGCACTGAACCTCTTCCCAATGCAATTATCAGCAGCTGCTTCCCTACAGCACAGCCTCCCAGCTCACCATGGAGGAAAGCAGAGAGACGAGGAGTGAGCCCTCATTTTGCAGGGAGCTGGGCACAGAGTGCAGAGCTGCTGTTCCCTGGAAACATCCCCTCTTCCAGCCAGAAAGACTGTCCCTGCACAACTCAATGTTTACCAGGAAATCCTGGTTGTTCTCACTGCACAAAGTGGACATTCTCTACAGCAAGCCTGGCACGTTGCATTTGGTGTACCGAATACGCCACTGTGCACCCAGCAAACCCCATGTTCTCAAAAAAGCTACTGGCCATGTGTGATCCCTCAATGTTGTTCATGCGCGGCAGGTCCCAGCGTCTCAGAAGAATGGGACTCACTTTGCATGCTCCTTTCTCCTTGGGTAACATCCCAGCTCTATCCCATCACTTGCAGCCAGCCTACAGAGACACTTGTCCCACTCTGCTTTGCAGCCATGAAGATGAGGTCAGGGCTCAGTCCACCAGCACTCTTGTAACACCTTCAGACCCACCTTGGACAAGTCTTTGTGCAGGTGCCTGCTCCACCTGCATCAACTGTCCCACTAGACTAAAGGCAAATGCTCAGTTTCCTTGCCACCTCAGGCAAAAACAGCAGCAGAGCTCATCATGCCTGCCCTTGAGAGCCATTTTGTCCCAGTAAATTGGCAGCCCCGCTCCTGTGCGATGCAGCTCTGCTCCCTCCCCATGTAGGACACTTGGAGGTCCTTCCATTAGTACAAGGAGAATACAGCAGTACAAGTCCTACTGCATTCCTCAGCTGTGCAGATAAAACCTTCAGTTAAATGATAACCATAACTCTATGGGAAGATAAGATATGCGAAAGAGTTTACAACTTAACCAAGGAACTGTGTCATCTGAGAGACTCAAAACCAAGACCTGGTGTTTTCAAGGCAGCACACAGCCACCTGCAAGGCTCCCGATCCCACACTCACTCCAGGGTGAGCAAGAGGATGATTTACTGCTCCCTGCTGAGCTATTTACTCTGTTGGGAATTTGTCCTGTTGCCCCACTCCTCTCCCCACTTGGGAAGCACCAGCTAAAACTCAGCTTTGGCCTGCAAAGGACCTTTGCTCGAAAGCCAAGGGAGCACTGGGGACTGTTTTCTGTCTGCAGCTCATTGACCTCCCCCAGTTAGCCTTATGGGAGGCTCACTGGGTACAGCAGCCAGAGTTTATCCTCCAGTAGCTTTTACTGGCTCTCCTGAGACCATCTTGGTACCAGAAAGATAGAAAGCATGGGCAGAAAGAATAGCCTGTCCTTGTAGACTCTACTAACACAAGGTAGAGGTGCCCGGACCGTTGTGCCAGTGCCCCGCACTGTGCCCATGCACAGCCCTTCCCAGCACACTCCTTGTGAGAAGCATCCCAGAAAACCTCAGAGCAAGAAGGGAGTCCTTTGGTTTGGCCTGTTGCTGCAGGACCTTCTTGCAGCACTTCTCTTTTGAGCTAGAAAAAAAAAAACTATTCTCAACTTAAAACGTCCAGGGATAGCAAGTCTCCCCCCCTGCCTGGTAGTGTGTTTCAGTAGCTGAATGCATACACGGTTGAAGTGTGAGCCCAGTTTCCAGCCCGATGCCAGTTTCTAGCCCTGGCTTTAGCTGCGGAGCTCCCCGTTACAGCCGCCTGCAGCCAGGTTTGTTCTCAGGGACAGTAGGCAGCCCCCTCCTCACCTTCCCCATGACCAGCACAGCTCTTCAAATCTCACCTGCTGTGCTCCATGTTTTCCAGCCAACATATCTATTGCAGCCCTATTTTTCCAATGTCCTTCTTGCACTGGGGCAATAAAGCAGAGCACGCTTTTTTTAGTGACACCCCAAGCACAAAGTTGGCAGGAGGTGCCTCCATGGACCCTTGGTGCTCAGCCATTAGGCTATGTCTTGACACTGGAACAGAGCTCTTCCTGTGCAACTGGTATTTCCCAGTACAGTCTCCCCGTTTTGCTTCGCTCCAGCTTCAAGACAATCCTGGCCGCTTCCTGTGCTCTGCCCCAGGTCCCCTCGTCCCCAGCCTGGCTGTTCCTGCTCACCTACACAGGCAGCGGTGGGTGGCCCATCACTGCCCAGAAGCAGCCCTGCAGCCACTGCGCTTGCATGCCAGTCCTGTGCATCTCTCCCAACACCTCATCCCCACCTCTTGCTGAAGGAGGCCATTTGCCTGCAGGTCCTGGTGGCCCTCCAGCACTCCTCTGAGCTCCAGCAGAGCTTGCAGAGCCAGCCATACCTCATCATCTGAAGATTTAATTCAACAGAGTCCAGTGCATCCCTCTGTAGAACAGTCTAATAAGTAAAATCCCACCACAATGAAAAAAACCAGTTTATTCCTAGATGAACTTACCTAATGAGAAGAATTTATAGCCCACGAAGCCCTTTAAGTTTAGCACAAAGCTGAATATTATCACAAGCAATAGTTCAATTTAAAGTAACGAGCTGCCAGACTCCTGCTGTGTCCCACACACCTGATATCATTCCCTCACTAGAATAAAAGCTATTTCAAACTACAATTTCTTTCACAGAAGGACAGAGCCTGCTGAGATGTTGGCCACAAACTGAACATGCTGCAGAAAGGGCACATCTACCCCAGAAGAGAAACACCAGCCTGTAAAGCATGGTGTCCGGGGCAGGCACCTTTTGTACTTCAGAAAAATCTTAAATCAGGTCAGTGAAACTGTACACAGCTGAAGTGCGTTGCTATTAGCAAAAGATTTGGAAAACTGCATCCTTGGTGAAACAGCAAATTGAAAGAGATGAGCTCAGCCAGAAGAGCAAGGCACTGCAGAAGTGATGGACCACACGATCTGCCCCACCAGCTCCACCCATGCACTACTCACACTGCTTTGTAGAACTACTAAGGCTATAAATTTATTTAAAAATGTCAGGGTTGTCTAACACAAGCTGAGCAGATCCTGTTGAGAAATTCTGCTACAGAACATCGCAGCTTTTTAAAACGAGTCCCAGGGTGGACCATGCAGGGAACAGCAGACCTTCTGGTAAAAAAAACAGTAGTCACTCGTATGTGATGTAATTTTTTAAGATGAAATGAAAAATATTATTTTCCTAGGTTAAATTATCACTTTCAGAAACTCTAAAGAAGAAGACATGGGGGTTGGTTTGGGTTATAAGATCTCTCAAGTTTTACCTGCAAAAATTTTAGGCACTTACTGTCCATTCTCCAGGTCCTTCACGTGGCACACAGATGCCTCCACCACATCCTTTGGGTTGTGGTAGGGGTTGCTGGCAATGGGATGCTCCTCCAGGTGATAGTGCCGGGCAGTCCCATTGACTTTGTAGATCAGGGGGCTGGCTTTCCCGTTGGGTGACATCTCCTCCTTGCTTCTCTCCTTCTCAGGTATCACAACTTCAATTTTCACTTCAACTGCAGAAACAAATAGAAATCTTCACAAAAATGAAGCCGGGGGTTTTGTTGCCATTCTGCCTCTCCCTCCTTCCCTGGACTCCAAAAGGGGCTGACAGGCATCAGAACAGACATTTTTTGTTGCCTTGCTTGGGAAGAAAAAACATTTAATACCAAACTCAGTTTGATTACCCAAGCCCGTTATTCCACTGTTCTTTTTCAACTGGGCACCTGTGCATGCATAAAATATATATTCTTGCAAGCAGACATCAGTCATGGGTGCAAAACAACTCCTCAGTCACAGTTCCTGTCCTGTTTAGTGGAAAGCAGCTTCAGGCAGCTAGATGTGAGGCATGCCAAGGCCTCTGGGGCTCAGACAGACTTCAAAAAACCCTTTAATTGTTTGTAGATAACATTAACTGAAAGAGAAAGCCAACACTGCACGGTGCATAAAGCTGCTTCATTAGATGGAGACCAGTTAATAAGGAACTAGAAATAACCAAAATTATTTCTGCATGAGGTTTTCAGCATAGAGTGAACCTTCAGCATCAAGTGAGAAAAGCAAGGATTGTCCGTTCCACTGAGGCGTACACCATCGAACACGGTTTGACAATAAAAGCATCCCTGGCCTGGGGACACAGGGGACGCAGGGGAGCTGCTTGTGCCAGCGCAGCACATCCCTCCCACCATCAGCGGGGACACCAGAGCCTGCAGGTCCCCTCGGCCCATTGCCACCCTGGGTGCTACCACGGGCAGTGATGGAGCAAGGCAGCCCTGGCAGGGCACGGCCTGGGGGCTGCCCCTCGTGTCCCTCTGCCCCACTGCTGCCTCGGCTGGGACCTGCTGCCGGCACTGCCCTCCCCACGCAGGGATGGAGGGGGAGCGGTGGGGCTGGAGGTGGCCCTCCTCGGCCACCCAGGAGAAGACATGCCGAGATCCATCCAGCCTCGCCGTGCACCCACCCACTGCCCCGTGCCCGGGGGAGCAGGATGGAGGCAGGAACATCAGAGGAAGCCGGTGATGAGATCTCACATCATAAAGTGAAAAATATCCCTTTAGCTCCTAGGGACTTCATAAAACTGAAGCCATTAATATTTATAATAAACCCCAGGAGAGTTCTATAGCGAGCCGGGGGTAAGTGCCAGAGACTGAAGAAGTGTCTCAAGCAAACGGGCGATTGCTGAGCTCTCCCTGTCTTATAAATGTCATGAACAGGAAAAGATGCAGAGATAAAAATTAAAGCTCACAACCTAACAGGTTTGGGAAAGAGAAAGGGAGGGGAACAATGTGCCCCGGAAGAGAGGGACCAGCCCTGCAGCAAGAGAAGGGCACTGGGTCTTCCCAGCTTCATCAGTTGCCCCAGACCATTTATTGTAAGCCCATTGAGAGGACAGTGGCAGAAAAGCTCAGGGTGAAGGTCATTCATTTAGGAAGGGAGAAAAGCAAGTGGCCATGGCCGCCCAGGCACCAAAGGCAGGCAGTTGTTTTGAGCCCTACGAGCTTCTGCTTTTTGTGCCAGCTCAGCAGGGCAGGGGATGGGATGGCTTTTTGCCAAAGTGCCAAATCCTGGCACTTGCCAGGGGCAGGATTCACCGAGGGCACTGACAGATAGGTCGCGTCAAGCAATTTTCTGTGTATCCATGCTGAACCAACACAAAATGTGAACTTCTGTTGCATTATTGCAGCTGCTAGCTCAGGAGTTATTGCAAACTAATAGGCCCAGCACCATGCATTAAAAAAAAAATGTTCTTATGACCAAATTTGTTCCTGGAGCTCTACAGAAGCAGCCCAGCTCCCTGCAGGTACCCAGCAAAGAAGCCACTTGCCCTAAGCACTGTTTTGCTATCGCATTTGGAAAAGCAGACACAGATTTTTCAGGACAGAGTTAGGAAATCTAACGAACACCTATTTATGCCAATGGATCAAACATTTATCTGGAGTGAAGGCGGCTGCGCATCCTTGCAGCCAGACACCGGAGCTAGGTAGCAGGATGCTGCTGCTGCCAACCATGGCACAGGAGGGGATTGGACTGGCACTGGCAAAGCGGGCGGCTCCGAGCCCTAACGATGGTGTTGATGCCATTCCCCCATCTCTCCCTTGGCCCGATGCCACAGAGCTTTGTTTTCCAAACTACATTTGGGTCAGGTGAGCACCCGGAGTGCTCGCTGATCCTCGAGCATATGAACCTGTGGGGATGAAGACAGAAATTTAGCTCTGAGCTCTTCACTTCTCTCCCGGTCAGAAAAACGTATGCAAAAGCAGCAGGTCGCTGGCACCAGTACGTGACAGTGCTCCCAGCTGTCCCCACTCAGCACTCACCGACACTGCCGGGCAAATGTCCAGAGCAAAAGAAAACGGGGTACAAAGGCTTTCCCTCTCTTATTTCAGCCCCCACACTTCACCACTTGCCTCTCTGGGGGGCAACTCCCACTTGCCTCTCCCCGACATTTTATCCCCGCTTTTTTCCCTCCTCCTCCTCGTCCCCCCTGGCCCCGTGTGGCGTGTCGCTCTGGCCAGAGACCTGCATTCCTGTGGGATGATCCCTCCAGGAATCCGGGGCTCAGTGGCACCTGAGCCGATCCTGCAAACTGCTTCAATTGCCATCAGGGAAAATGACATTTAAATTAAATATTTATAAATCCAAGTTTAATTCTGAAATCCGATTGGCATGGTGTGGCTGGGTCCAGTGCGCTCCCTCCCTTTGACAGTCATTTTCTATAACTGCTGGAAGAGGTTCCTGACCTTAAAGCAAATGGTTTGGAAAGTTTTAGGCACGTGCCTACAAATCTGTGCCATGGCCAGCTCCTTGGGGACCAGCCAAAGCCACCACTGTCACACAGCAGCTCTGTCCTGGCCATGGCTGGTGGGGACAAGGGTGACAGCTGTAGCTTTCAGGGCAGAGCAACTGCTGCTCTCCGAGCATGTATATATATGCATCTAGAGATACAGATGTAGATATGCTGCTTGCCCTGTGCCACCAGCACCACGTATATACATGGGTATGTATGTGGGTTTGTGTCTTCATGTACATTTTTAATATATATGTATTTTTTATCTCCCTCTATATACACACACAGATCTATATGAAGGACCAGGAGGCCAGGGCTGAAAGCATTTCCTAAGAATATATCAAAAAAGCAGACAAAACAGTTAAGCAGGTGCTAATACCATACATCCACATCACCTCAGCACTGCCAGCTTTTAGTATTCAAAAATCTGGAGTCAGCTCCTCAAAATCATAGAATTGCTTAAAATGCAGACTCTTGCCAAGACTATAAATTTTGACCCTTTTTTTTTTTTTCCTCCCAGGTTTTCAGCCTCCAGGTCAAAGCACTGCTGGGACCCTTATGCACACACCCAGGAACTGCGTCCCAACCCCATTCATCATGGTTGGCTCAGGGCATTTTTTTTTTTTCCACACTGTGGCCACAATGCTCTTATGCTTTGCCTCATGCCATTAACACCTACTACTCAGTCATTCATATCCCATTACACCTCCTGTAATTTTTTTAATACCCCAACACATCTCCCGTAGATTCTTCTCCATCACTATTTACAGCCTTGTGGGAAAAGTCAAAGCCTCTGCCTGCTTTTAGGCAGGTGCCTGGGACACAAGGCTGGAGATGCTGGCATCGACACTTGGGCAGGGTGGAGGTGCACCAGGTGGAGGGTGGCTGGGCTGCAATGCAGGGCCACAGTCATTATTTTAAAAAATTAGGGCAATTAAATGACCCAAGACTTCTTTACCACAGGATTAGGTTCCCAGTGTGGCTCAGTGCCCTTCTAGAGGCTAAATTTAAACTACAGGTACCTGGCCATTTAAAGTTACATACTTAAAATGGTAGAAACAAGGAAAATACTAAGTTAATACTGCAGTGCAGCAGAAGAGATAACTGGCCTGAGCCAAGAGGTGGCTTGAATCTGGGGGAGTCCGGGTAACTGAAGGTGCCTGGCCATAGGGGATGGAGGAGCCGGGCTGGTGGAGGGGAGAGCCTTGTGTCCTCCTTCCACAGCCAGGGACCCCTGCGACGCCTCAGGGTTTGCTGCTCAGGGGCTGCAGCACAGGGCAAACGAGCACTGCGGGCAGTGAGCAGCCTTGTACTGGCCACAGCGTGCCGTCAGCTCGGAGAGCAGTGGGAACCAGGAAAGCATCAAGGGTGGTGATGACGGAGAGACCAGCAGGACACAGTGGGCACGGCCAGAAAGCCCAGTTTACTCCAGCAGGGTTTGTTTTCCCACAGCCAGCATGGAGTAAATCCACTGCTGTGCGACACGCTTGGGTCTCGCTGCCCTCCGGAGCCGCGCTCTGATGGCATCCCCGGGCTGGTCCGCGCTGCCTCTGCACTGCAAACCTCGGGGACAACTACTTTAAGTGGTCCCAAAGAGACTCCAAACCTTTTCTTTTAAGAATGACAGAGCTAACAACAAAACCGCCATGTCAAACATGCCTGGCGGTACCTTCCCTCTCCGTTCAGCAAATGCCACGCTCCCAAAAACCAGGAGGTCGGACTTGCCAGCCAAGCCTGGGGGCACCCTCAGGGCCAAGCTCAGGAGGACACACAGCCCATGGGAGCCCCCCAGCAACATCCTTGCCGAGGGGACACATTCCCCGCTCAGAGACAAAGGCAACCCCTGTGCGAGGGCAATGCTTACCCACGGCCACGTCGTGCTGCGCCGGAGCTGCTGCCCTGCCCCACCATCACACATCCAGCCCAGCAGAGAGCACAAAGAAAAACAATCACAACTTTATAGGTTTTGCAAGCCGCTCTCCCACGCCTGGTGCAGAGACAGAGCTGCTGCAGCTCCCACCGAGCACCCTGGTTCCCTTCACCCGTCGTCCTGACCTGGCTGCCGCTCCCGAGCAGCGCTGGGATCCCACGCGGGCTGCCAGCTGGCAGCTCATCGCCTCTGCATCACCCACCCCGAGCAAAACCGGAGAAAAAAAATTATGCAGAGATTGAGAACTGGGCCTTCAGAAGAGGAGCTGGCATCACGGGGTTGCAGCACTAGAGATAACAGAAGATTACTTCACTGCTTGAACGTAAGCTCTTAATTAAACACTTAAATATCAGGATGGGGTCGGGCGCTGCAGCAGCAGTCAGGCCTCAGGGCTGGCCTCTGGTACAGCCAGCATAATTATTTACTGTCGCAGGACTCCACTCCCCAAAGCTCTTGTACCAGGGATCTGCTCATCAAAAGGTCTTCCTGGCAATGTGCGTGCAACCTCAAGGTCATCTCGAGAAATGCCAAGGGTGCTCAGGGGGACTGAGGGTCTCTCTCGGACACAAGAAGATGGAGCAGATAAGGACTTTGTATAAATCTTTCAAAAGTGTCTAAATAAATTCTGTTAACATCAGGCTGCATCTGAAATATTCCCTCCGCATCAAAACGGCACTTATGGGGAAAATAGCTCTGTTCTGTCCTTCCATTATTTGCTTCTCATTCATACAGGGGACAGGCGAATTTTTAGAAATAGGGAAGTCCACTACTCAGCTCTGATGGTGCCCAGCTCCTGCAAGAAACAGGAATGACAAATACCATAAAAAGGCTGTGAAACCTCTTTGGCAGAACAATCGGTATTTGCAAATGTTTACCTCACTGCATTTGCAGGCTTTATAATCACCGAGATGGAGCACTGCAGTCGACGTGTGCTAACCAGGGGCTGGGGAAAGGCTTGTCAAAAGCCTTTGAAGACTGCTAATCAAAACCAGAGCTGCAGAGCGCGGTACATTACAGGATGGCATTTTCAGTCATTTGGCCCTGCTATGCAAATGCAGCTCTACATGAAAATCTGCAGCTCAGGAAATACGCCTGCAGAGTGCTTTTATTCCTGCACCAGTCCAAGATTAAACACAATTTTGCTGACGATATACAAAATAAAGTGGAACTGCCAGCAGAGTTTGTTACAAGTTTAGTCAACAAAGGCATTTATTCCTGGATGTGTTTTCACTCCTTGAACATTTCAGGGAAGGATATAAACAGCGTGGGTTCTCACGGAAGAAAACTTACAGTTCCCAGTGTCCAAAGCCATGTTGCTGTGGCACTGCAATGGCCCATAGTGCCACAGTACAGGTCAAGGCCAGAAAACCACCTTTATTTTCTCCTATGCCTTGCAAAGCAAAGGCAGAGGATCTCACTCAGTGGATGCTCGGTAGGTTGCAGACACAACTTGTATCTCCCCTTTGACCTTCCTGAGTCCTTCAAACCTGAAATCCCCACTGCCTGAGGTAATGAAGACAAAATGCCAATGAAAGGTCCCCAAAAGACATTTTTGCACCCACAAAAGCTAAGTGTGGATGCTGACTGATCTCAGAGATCAGCATGGCTATCTGACTCCCCTTGCCCTTGGGCACCAGCAGGCAGCAAGGACAGGGTCCTCCTTTAGCTCCCTCTTAGCTGACCAAAGCGAGCTGCAGGATGGGAGCTCCTCTCGAAGGCACCTTTGGCAACGCTGGTGGCACCAGCCCCCCGTGCACCAGCATCAGTCCCTGGGCAACCACACTCAGGACCAAGGCTTAACATTGACACTTCCACACCAGATGTCCCTCGACCTGTTTGCCTGCACCACAGCCCCCTCCTCTCCTACGTACGCCCGCCTTCGCCAAACCACAAAGACCCATGCAGGCCAGTTGCGGCAGGAGCGTCCAGGGCAAGGGGAACATCCTTGATACCAGGTGCCTACAGCTGCTTTCCCCACCAGAAGCAGCATGCACAGACAAGCTTCACCAAGAAAATGAAATCCAGAGGGTGGAGCAGCCCCAGGACCTGGCCTGGGTGGTGGAACTGAGAAAGCACCAAGAAATCAAGCAGTAGGTTCTCCTGCTCCTTCCCTGGTCATTCCCTTCCAGCAGGGACAAAACGAAGGGCTGGCCAGTGAGTGGCAAAGCTGTGGTAGCAAGGAAGGTGCTGGAGTCGCACGTCAGTATGGGGATGGTGTCACCCAAAAACCCACCCTGGGGCACAAGGGGACAGTTCAGCCCCCGGCGCTGCAGGATGGTGGGGGGGGGGAGGGGCAGGAGAGGAGGGAGAGGAAAGGGGACAGTAGAAGGATTAAATAAGGAGGTATTAGTCTCCTTTTTATTTTGTCAACTCTAGTTCCAAATAGGACTCTGTGACCAGAGAACTTTTCAAAGTAAATGGACTGTAATGATTTAGATGTGCAATCCACTTAAACACATGACCTGAGACTCTAACTGCACACCAGTTTTATGAAGAATAAGTTCACTGACTTCAAAGGGATTATTCTTTTTTTTGCATCAGCTTAACAGAAAACAGAATTGCCTCAAAATTATGCAAAAATAAGAAGACTGAGTTTTGAATAATGACCTCTTTTCAGTTTTTCATTCTTACTACTATAAATCCAACAATCAAAAATATCGACAATATATATCCTTCTGATTTCTAACATTTTAACATTGATTTAAAAAAAAAAAGAGTTAATCAACAAGATTTTAGGATTAGACTATTTAAAAAAAGGAAAAGTAAAATTTTTCTTCAGTAGAAAATTTTTATTGAAAAAGCTCAGAGTATCTCTCTGTTCCATTCCCATACTGCTAGCTTTGTCATCTGCAAAACACTGAAACTGCTTGATCTTGAACAGATCATGACTAGATCATGAACAGTTAGTTCAATCTGTATGTGTATTTTGGCAACAAATATGATGTCTTTTTCTATAAGGCACATAATGCCTCATAGTGACTTTTTGACACTGTCACTTCCTTACTGGTAAAATCCTGATTGACCACAGAGACACCAGAAGCTCTCGTGAGTATATTGGTTGCAAAGATTCATTTCAGCATATATACTGATACAAAAGTGAATATAGTACAGAGGTCTATAGTTGAGAAATATGTATATATTAAGAAAACTTTTACACTTAACCACTCCCTGCATTTTGAGTAGAATTTTGGGAGTCTGGATTTTCTGATATAAACTGTAAAAACATCCTTCATATTTTTTCATCAAATGGTATGTCAAGGTATTACAAAGATTTAAGGCACTAATTACAGTAGCAAAAACTATACAATGATATGTCTTTAACTAAAAAGGATTAAGCAAAAAAACCCAATAGAGTTTAGCCTTCCACATTAACTGAAAGGAATAAATCTGGTGCACTGCATTTTACTTTTGTAGTCTTAGAATTTGAATTTCAGTTGTTCATCCACAGCTGGTTAGAACCAAGGGACTACAAGATACTGTTGTTAAAGCTGGATGTTACCTCCTTCCAGAAGAAATGTTATTGTACTAATAGAGAATGAGATTTTCAGTTGGTTACTTGAGAAGCAGGAGTTTACCACAGAGTTTCAGAAATCACACGATAAGTTTGAAAGGATCTCTGGAGGTCGTCTAGAAGAGCCTCCTGTTCAAAGTAGGGCCAAATAGAGAAGGGTGTTCTAGTCTGTGTCAAGGTGATCCTTGATGGCCTCCAGGCGTGGGGACTCCACAGCCTTTCTAGGACAATCTCTTCCTGCATTTGACCTCCCTCACACGGAACTAGTTGTTCTAATGTCTAATTCAAACTTCCTGTTTTTCTTACTTAAGTCTTTTACTTCTTACCTTTCCCCCATGCCCCTGTAAGGTAACAGTGACATTGAGCAGCTCTCATGGGCAGGGAGGCAGACGCTGAGGATGAGAGCAGGGCAGCAATTTACAAAGGGTACCTGGCATCTGGTCATAAGAGCAGGACTGATGTGGGGATGATGACTGGGATCAGTTAGGAGCCTACTGATGGCCAGGCAAGTCCACAGTGACCAGGCAGTCCTGAGGCCAAGCTGGGAAGTCAAGGCTGGCATCAACAAAACTTGGCATACAGGTCAGGCAGAGACTAGGTGGGAGTACTTCAGCTCAAATTCATCTTCCAAGCAGAGTGGGAAGGCCCTGGTGAGTCTTCTTGCAGCTGTCTCTCACCCTGCTCTTCTCCACGTCACCCATTCTTAACATACCAGTGTGAACCTTGTGGCACCACAGCTGAAGCTTGGGGTGGATGGACTGCAGAGCCCATCAGCACTCATAGCCTTTGCAGGGACATTCTGTGGCAACGAGTAGCTGCTAATGAACAATGACTAGGTTTTATGGGAAAATAAGTGCTTAGCTGAACGTATATAATTTCATTCTGATTAATAAGGAAGGCCTTTTTCTTTTTCCCTTTAAGTTATTTGGAGACTACGGAGGGAAACACAGTGCCAAATTAGGTATCACGTTAGTTATGCTGCTGCGTAGGAGGTCTATCAAATCTATCTAATGTTTCTTAATCACATCTCAATACAAACAAAAGATTTTACTTACAAGTTTTTCTCCTTCTTACATTTTTGTGCTTGATATACCTGGTATTTTTTCCTAATTTTTCAGTTGTGTATATAATAATACTGCTAATAAAAAATTAAGAGCAAATTTTTCACTTTGCAACTGTCTCTGTCATTAGAAATGTTCTAGATAATATCTCAAACTTAAAAAGTCTCTCTTCATAGTTGTTATGTTTATATATAGGAAAAATCCTACTTCTAAATGCAATTTAATCTTAACACTTTTTCTTCCTCTGAATACCAAGAAACAAATCCATGTCTAATGAATAAATGGTCAGTGGTATCATATGATGACTTTTAACATAAAGGTCTAGCTCAGAGGAGGAAAAAAAAATGAAAAAAGACATTTATTTCTTAATTTCTTTTCTAAACACTCTACTTTATGGAATAGCTTTTCCACATGAGTCTATTCGCTAGTTTCTACTTTAAAACCTTCCCTGGCATCCCCATATTCTTGGCACTGCCATAGGTAAACAGTGGTTTAACAGCAGTCAGTAGAAATTATTCTATAATTATTTTGTGAAAAATTTTTACATATTATAGAGAAATTATTTGGAACCCTCAGCTGCATAGCAGCTGGCTTTATTTAAGAAAAATATTTCCACTGCTATTACTTGCCATTTTTACTTATCCGGGTTCAAACTTGCCTGTAAACCCTTTAGGATAAGACAAAAGCTCTGTTCCATTGTTAAGATGGTAATATACAGGTATTACCCTACTTCAGATTTTCACTAGCTGAAGTATATTTATAGTTCCTCTAAAGGTTTGTAATAATAAGTACAAAAAATTATAAAATGTCAGACCACAATAAAATTTTTCAGAAACATGTTATTGTGTATTATGAATAAACCTGGGGAAAAAAAGTTTGATGCAGGCATAAAAAGGTCTTACCTTATCAGATTTCAGAAATTAAGAACAGGAAAGATTGGAAACAATACAAACACAACATACTTAATAGCCCAGTTATACCAGATAAAGTATTTGAGACGAAAACCATAGACTTAAATACCAGTGAAATAAACCATCAGATATTCCCATAAAATTAGTTCTGACTGATTCTGTTTTGAATCCAAGACTCATTCTACTGGCGAATACTGTAATTACAACTGCATAAGCTTTATAATTTTGCAAGCCTAAAAACAATGTAGTTAATTTTATTAAGACTCCCCAGAGAATATTTTGTATGGAATTAATTACAGTTCCACTTACCTGTCCATGAGGAAAAGCTATTCATCACTGTGAGAATGAAAAACACATCAAAATCATATCAAACGTCATTATTCCCCCAAAATTCTGTCTCTGTTCTTGAACTTAAATTCATAAAAACCTGTGCGCTGAAATAAAACAAACGCATCCTTGCCTCCATCTCCACCCTTGTTTTGGAGACCTTAGCCCAGCCTGTCAGTAATAAAAGCGAAATATAAGGGTGATATAAAGAAGAAATTTTTTACAGTGAGGATGGTGAGACAGTGGAACAGGTTACCCAAAGGATTTGCGGATGCCCCGTCCCTGGAAGCGTTCAAGGTCAGACTGGATGAGACTTTGAGTAACCCGGTCTGGTGGAGGATAGGGGCTTGGAATGGATAATCTTTAAAGGCCTCTTCCAAGAAAACCATTCTATGATTCTAGGAATCTGATTAAATAAAATACTAGATCTCATTCCCTCATTAGAAAATAGGAAAAAAAAATAATAAAGTAGCATGTATGATAAATGAGACCTACATGATTTATTGTATTGCTAGAAAATATTTATTTTATTATTGTGAGAAGTACAGAGTACGATCTATATGAAATGGAGAATTTCAATCAATATGACCTAAAAACTTCTCTTCATAAATAATGGTTATTACTGAAAGTGAAGTACAGTGCATATTATGTGAAAATTATATTGAAGAAAATATGAAACAATCTATGAAGTTCTGTGACAATGACAATGAATAAGTAGAAGAGGGTTTGATATATGTTTTCATTAAATACTTGCTTCCTGCTATTTGGCTTTTTGGACAAAGTTGAACGTCTCACTAGTCATTTGCAAACAAAAAATGACTGAAACTATTATGAAGTTGTCTTCTTTAATCCTATCCGTGCTGGGATGATCTACAGTGTCATAATTCTGCAAAGTTCTGAGCTTTTCAGAACAGCCCTTGCCAAAAAAATTTGCTTTGTTTAA
>JAOXJK010000005.1:17358042-17379753 GCA_025774025.1 Xenus cinereus | reverse complement strand
ACCTGTGTTTAACCCCCTCCCCCTTCGAGCCTAGTTTAAAGCCCTTTCAACAAGCCCTGCCAACTCACATGCCAGTACCTTTCTCCCCCTCTGAGACAGGTGTACTCCGTCCGTTGCTATCAGACCTGGTGCCATATAAAGTTCCCCGAGATCAAAAAACCCCAAAATTTCATTGGTGGCACCAGTTTCTGAGTCACTTGTTAATCGTGCATGCCTTTTTATTTCTTTCAGTATTCCTACCTGCAACTAAGGGTATTGGTGAAAAAATTACCTGTGCTCCTGATCCCTCCACCAGTTTCCCCAGTGTCCTAAAGTCCTTTTTGATGGTTTTTAAATTTCCTCGTCGCTTCCCACCTGCATAACTACTAAGGGATAGTAGTCAGAGGGCTGTACCAGACTAGGCAGCCTTCTGGTTACATCTTTCACCCAGGCCCCAGGGAGGCAGCAGACTTCCCTGTGGGAAGGATCCGGCCGACATCCGGGGCCCTTTGTTCCCTTCAGAAGGGAGTCACCAATTACAATTACCCTCCTCTCTTTTTTTTATGGTAGAGGTTCTGATGCGAGGGGGGGACTGATTTGCTTTAGGCAAAGGGGAGGCCTGGTCTGCTTTAGGCAACCTCCCAGATGGTGTTTCTTCTGCCTTCTCATTTGTCTCACCCTCAACCTCCAGTGCCCCATACTTGTTTTGCAAGGGCAAATGGAAAGATGAGGGGGGCTGAGAAGGGATTTTCCACTCCCTCTTATCCTCTTACTTCCTCTCCTCCTGCCCAGTGGCAAGAGGGCAAGGGGTCCTTTTCCCCTCGTGGAGCCTTCCCCTGCTCCTTTTCCCCTAAGGATGGCATGGTGTTGCAATTCATGTTGACCACTTCCAATAACTTCTTGATCTTCAATGTGTTTGGAGATGACATCCAGAACAAGTCACTCCATTATTTTCCCAGGGACGGAGATGAGACTAATTGGCCTGTAGTTCCCTGAGTCCTCCTTCTTGCCCTTTTTGTAGACTGGAGTGATATTTGCCTCCCTACAGTCCTCAGGCACTTCTCCTGTTCTCCAAGACCTCTCAAAAATGATGGAGAGTGGCTCAGCAATAACATCTGCCAGTTCTTTTACCACACGTGGGTGCATCCCATCAGGACCCGTGGACTTACGGATGTCTAGTTTGGTCAAGTGGTTTCTAACCCAGTCCTCCCCAACAGAGGGAAAGCCTTCCTCTCTCCAGACCTTGTCTTCAGGGTCTGGGGTTCATGACAGGCAGCTTTGGCAGTGAAGACCAAAGCAAAGAAGGCATTCAGCAACTCCGTCTTCTCTGTGTCTTCCACCACCAAGGCACCCACCTCATTCAGTAGTGAGCATACATTTTCCCTAGCCCGCCTTTTTTTATTGATATATTGAAAAAAACTCTTCTTGTTATCTTTAACTGTGGTAGTCAAGTTAAGTTGTGCTTGGGCTTTTGCTCTTCTAATTTTTCCCCTGCATATCTTCACTACACCTTGATATTGCTCATGAATAACTAACGCCCTTTTCCAGAGATCGTAGACTTTCCTTTTCTCCCTGAGGACCTGACAAAGCTCTCCATTTAGCCAGGCCATCATTACTTCATCCAGGAGGATGGGAGCCGCTTCAAGGTGGGTCCCTGGGGGTCCAGGTGGGGCGCAGGGTCCCACAAAGGGACCTGCTGCCATCACTCATCCGCTCTCCCTTAGGTAGCCCTGCCCTACAAGCCCTACTTCTACATCGCCACCCAGAAGGTGAGGAGGGGGCCCTGGGAGGACTGAGGTCTGCAGGGGGGAGCAGCGGGTCCCTGGGCTGTTGGAGACCTCCTGGGCATCCTTCTTCAGGACGGTCTTGTCCCGAGGGACAGAGCCACACTGCTCAGCCCCAGGGTCTCTTGGCAGGGCTGTGAGCGAGAAGTGTCCTCCTTCCTCTCCAAGAAGTTCCAAGGCAAGATTGCAAAGCTGGAAACTGTCCCCAAAGAAGACCTGGATCTGGTCGGTTTTCCTCTGCCCTCTCTGCTCTTGAGTAACATATTTTATTTTTTTTGGACCTAGTGAAGTAGGACGGGACAGGGTAGGGAAGGGAAAGCACATTTGGCTTTGGTCTGCTCGTGGTGCCTCTGAGAAACGGGTTAGTTATGGCTAATTGCTTCTCGGTAGTATTTACATTCCTCTCCAGCTGTTTCACAGTGTATTCGAGAGGCTTAATTGCGGGAATTACAGAATGATTGGAGAAGGAGAGGGTACTGTGGGAAAGGGATGGTGCTCATGCTTCACCAGTTCTTCCTCCCCTTCCCCGGGTGAATGCCACCCGTGGTCCTCCCTGCGTGGACAGCAGGGCTGGCTGGGCCCTTGCTGTGAACCAGTGTAGCTCTTGTGCTGATGTGCCCACCAGAGTCTCTTGTCGGTGCTTGACTCTCCTACCCATTGGCACTTTTTTTTGGCCAGTCTTTCCACCTGCGCCAGTCTAGTCTGCCTTCTCCTCCCTCTTACGGTGGTCATCCCTCAGGACTCATCCCCCCTGAGCTGGTGTTGTCTCCCTGTTTTCTAGCCAAATCACTTGGTGGGCTTGAAGAGGAACTACATCAAGCTGTCTTTCAACACCGTGGATGACTTGGTGAAGGTGCGGAAGGAGATCTCTCCCGCCGTGAGGAAAAACAGAGAGCGAGACCAGGCAAGCGATGTCTACACAGCCATGCTGTCGAGGTGGGAGCTCCTCTCAGGGCAGCCAGTCGGTTCCCTCATCTTCATACCTTCACTTCCTCGGCTGTTTCTCAGCTGTCCTCAGAGAGGGGTTGTCCTGCCTGGGATCTGACCCTGGCTACGTCTCTCTGTCACCCATCTCCAAGGTGGGCTGTCAGCTTGGTGCCGCACAGTGAGAGGCCCCAGAGCCCCTGGGATGTGATGTTTTGCGGTGGTACCTCTTGCCTGCCAGTCAAATACATTCCCTGTTTTCTGAGAGAGGGTACTGGGAGGCACTGGGCAACCTTACAGTAGTAAGGGGACTGAAGGGGAAAAAAACCCAACAAATATTTTCTACGAATAAAAAGTCAGGCACTTATTTACAAGATTGGGAAAAGTTGCAGGCAGGAGAAAAAAAAAAGTAACTTTATCTTTGAAGTCAACCAGCATATACACATGAAAAACTGGCCCCACTTTCTGGCTGTGAAGTCTGACTTCAGTTGAAACTTGGGGAAGAATAGAGATGAGCGCTCCCTGCTCGCCTGGAAGGTGTACTGTCCCAGTTCAAAGAGCTTCCCAGATTGTCTCGTTGTCCTTAGACTTGTTACCGTACTTAGAAATCCAATGCCTTAAGAACCGATCGTTATACAGGCAGGTGTGGGTTTTGTCTACCCGTACTCCTGGGCAGACACAGCTCGCAAACATGAGAAAAGGGGAATTTAGACGGGAGCGATGGGACCGCGCGTGCTGTCCATCCCGGGGATGCCTCCGCGAGCAGAGGGTGGCTGTGTGGCCGGGAAGTGTTTCTCCTTCTCTCCTCTCCTGTCCCTGACTCCTGCTGCCGGGTGTCACCGGTGCCGGTGGCTGTCCCTCGCGGCCGAGCCGGTGGAGGTGGAGGTGTACCCGGCGCTCGGGTCAGGGCTGTGTGGCTCTGCCCCTGCAGCGCCCTGAGCGGAGGCGTCCTGAGCATGGATGAGGAAGGGGCCTCCAGAAGGGTTGCCAACCAGATGGAAAACATTGTGGATATGCGGGAGTACGATGTACCCTACCACGTTCGCCTCTCCATTGACCTGAAGATCCACGTGGTGAGTAAGGAATAGGAAAGCTGGAAGAGCTTTGCTTTCCTGCTGCCGTACCCCCGAAGGGCAGGCAGGGTGGAACCGTTGTCTCTTCAGGACCTTTGCAAAGGTTTCGATGACAATGAGTTCATGTGTAAAGCTTAGTCCCGAACTGCTGGGCCTTCTCCTTGGTAACGACACGCAGAATAGTTAAATGAATGATGCACGGCTACAGTTTGAGCCTTCTGGGCTGCGTGTAACTCGCGCAGCTCTGTCCCCAGCAGCCCAACAGAAGTGACGCAAGGAGCTGGCCCTGCCGTGAGTCCCTGCCTGCCCTCCTCTCCACAGGCTCACTGGTACAACGTGCGGTACCGGGGCAGCACCTACCCCCCCGAAATCACCCGCCGAGATGACCTGGTGGAGCGACCGGTGAGCGTGGGTCTGTCGGGGAGCACGGCTGGCGTGCCCCCACGAAGGGGCTGGTTTCAGATGCGCTGCCGCTGTCACACTGTGGTGTGCAGGGGGAAAGCTCTGTTTCTGGGCTTGGGTAGGGATGTTGGGGTTGATAAAGCAGTAAAATGATTACTGGGGGAGGGTCTGGTTTGCTTGCTGGGCTCAATGGGAATAGCTCTTTAACTTCAAGTCAGCTTTAGGCTATTTTCTAATGGATTTGGTCCTGCTCAGGATCCTGTCGTTTTGGCCTTTGACATTGAAACTACTAAACTCCCTTTGAAGTTTCCTGATGCAGAGACAGACCAGATCATGATGATCTCCTACATGATTGATGGGCAGGTAAGGGACAGCAGAGTAGTTTCGTCTATACTCCAGCAGTGAAGCTGGGGAACATCACAGCGTTTCTCCTCCAACCCAGCTCACTCCAGGCTTTCTTTGCTGCTAGCTGCTTGGTGTGTGGCTGTGGAAATAAAACTAAAGTCTGAATGATGCATAAAATATTTAGTTTCATGGTACTCGGGTTCCTGGTGCTCCTGCGAGGGAGAAGTAACCTGGAGAGCACTGGGACAACTCTGCTGTCCCATGTTTTCTCCCCATGACCTCTTTAGCTGATGGCCAGTGATGGTTCAATGGATGACTCCAAAACAGTTGTTCCCCCTTGACAGAAGCTTTGGCTTTCCTGAGGAGAATGTCTCATTGTTTGGACAGCATTTTCAAGTTGCCTGCAAGCCAAGTCCTCCTAACTGACTCCTTGTCACCTTCCTAGGGCTACCTAATCACAAACAGGGAGATCGTCTCTGAGGATATCGAAGACTTTGAGTTTACTCCCAAGCCAGAGTATGAGGGTCCATTTTGTGTCTTTAATGAACCAGATGAAGTAAGTCAGTTCTGCCCAGCAGAACCTGTGGGCAGGTACCTGCCTGAGGCTCTTGTTGGCCAAAGAGAGCTAATAGCTTGGTAGGCTGCCCTGCTGGGGAACGTGGTGGGTCTGGCAGGGCTGGTCATGCTTTCGTTTCTTGGTAATGAGGGTAAGAGACGTCAGGTTTGGGCTAGGTGGGGAGGAGAGGGGAAGGGTGGAGTAAACGGTATGGTGTCCACCACCTCTCTGTGGGGGAGATGAAGTTACTATATATATATATATATATAATATATATGTATCTCTTCTGTTTCATCCTAGGCTCATTTAATCCAAAGGTGGTTTGAGCATGTCCAGGAGACCAAACCCACCATCATCGTCACGTACAATGGAGACTTCTTTGACTGGTAAGATCAGGAATGAAAACCAAGCTGGCAAGGTGTCACCTGAGCTGCGGGGCAGGGTCAGGTATCAGCCTTGACACCCTTCCGTGGCTCACACTGGGGTGATAGTGTGAGATCCATGCCGACTGTCTGGCCGGTTTGAGCACCTCACCAAGTCCTGTGGTCACTGGCTTGGAAGTATGAGCTTCTGTAGGGTCCCATCCACTTGGCTGAACTGCTTTAAAGCCTTGTCAGTGGCACAGTGCTGGTGTATGGGCGAGTGCAGTCTGGGAGAGCAGGGAGAGGGTCGAAAGAGACCTGGAAGATATCAGGGAGAGGGGTGTAGGCAAGCCTTCAGGAAGCAAGGGGAGGGGGACCACATGCTCCCACCTCCTGGTGCAGGATGTAAGCACCTTCACCTCTTGAGTCATGCTGCAATTCTGTCCTGCGTGAAGTTTTCCCTGTAGCCAGATATCACAGATAAATTGCAAGAAAAATTCTTTAGGTAGGTTTTAACAAAGCAGTTGTGAAGCTGTTGTTGGAGATGAAGGGAAATGTTCCATTCCCTCTCTTCTCATTGCCTCTTTCCCCAGGCCCTTTGTGGAAGCAAGAGCAGCAGCTCATGGAATTGATATGTATCAGGAAATTGGGTTTCAGAAGGACAGCCAGGGAGAGTACAAAGCATCCCAGTGCATCCACATGGACTGTCTAAGGTACCAAATGCTGCCCCTCTACCATATAACTGCATTTTTATCTCTTGAATTTATATAAAATACCTACAGTTGTATTTGAATACTGTTCTTCTTTTGACTGTTGGAAGCTTTTGTGTCCCGCATCTCCCTAGGCTGGTGTGATAGTCCATTTGTTCAACTCTGCTGCTTCCTCTTGGCACTCTGCATACTGCAGAAGCTACCAAGCCTTCCTCATGAAGGGGTATTGGGACAGCCTCTCTCCCTGCAGCCTGCTGGTGTCTGTCCTCAGGTGTCTGAGGTCTGATTTGGAGAGTGGAGAACGAGTGGGCTAAGTTCAGGCCATTGGAGTGGGGAAGGGACCATATCCTAACCCAGCAGCCTCCTGGCACGGCCAGGAGAGGAAAGGGCACACTGTGCATGCATGGGAGAGAGAGAGAAGTTGGGGCTTTTATATGGGTTTCCTCTACTGGAGCAGTGTCTGGACTTTGGAGAGTCCTTGCAGTCCTGATGGTGTCTCCTCCAGTGGTTAAATGTTTATCTTAAAACCACTGAGGGAGTTGGGAGGTGTTAATTCTGAGCAGTGGTGGTGGCATGGATAGCTGGGTTTGTCCTGGTTGGGATTTAAGTGCATTGGTAGAGATGCAAGATATCTAAAGCTGGGCAGCCTCCTACGCCACTGTGCTTGGACGCTCAGCTCTCGGCTGTCCTCAATGAGAGGTCTCCTTTGCAATCAAGGTCCTGTTTGCAAGCCTGAGCCCCTTTTGAAAAAGCAGGGCTGGTTTCTCTGCACAATCCTGGTATTTTCATGATTTTGTCCAGGTGGGTGAAGAGAGACAGTTACCTTCCAGTGGGAAGTCACAACCTGAAAGCAGCAGCTAAAGCAAAACTGGGTTACGATCCAGTGGAGCTGGACCCTGAAGAGATGTGCCGTATGGCTACAGAGGAGCCTCAGGTATCCCCTCCCTGTACTGTATCTCCTCCAAGCAATTGTAAACCAAGCCTAGAGCAGCTGCACTATGACTGAATCTTTAGCTTAAAGTGTTACAGAATGTTTTTGCTCAATGCAGTGGGTTTTGAGAAATTAACTCAATCTGTCTCCCCAAGTGGCCAATGCCTTAGAAGCACTTGAGCTTGTGGGGAGAAAGAACAGGATTTCTTTGAAGTGATTCTAGCACTGGCATTGCACTGTGTATTTTCTGTATATATTTATATCAACGTGAGGTGGCAGGCACCACCTAGACGGGAAACACCACGAAGACCCATGATTTGCTGGAGGGACACGAAGTAGGCTTAGTGTCCAGGTGCCACAGGCAGGGGATTTCTGCTGAAGCCCTGGAGCAGCCTCTTGATTGTCAAATAGGGGGACATCTGTGCCATGAGCTCATCCCCCCCATTTCTTCTCATTCAAAGGTGATGTTTCGCTGTGCAATTAGAGCTAGAGCAGGATGTCTTCAGAAGCTAAGGGGTTATTCTTTACAACGTAGGACATGGAGAAATACACCTTTCTCTTCTTCCTGTTGATACGAGTGTGCCCAACAGGAATCAACAAAAGATTATTGTCATTGAGCTGCTGTCACATGTAATTGGGATTAATTTGCCTCTCACCCTTCCTCGACAGACCCTGGCCACCTATTCAGTGTCCGATGCAGTTGCTACCTATTACATGTATATGAAGTACGTGCATCCTTTCATTTTCGCCTTGTGCACCATCATTCCCATGGAGCCTGATGAGGTGGGTGCGCTCCCGAAACAATGATTTCTTTGCTGGGCAAAGAGCCACGTCTCCCACACTGCGGGGACACTCTGGCCACGGACCTGAGTGCCACTGCCTGGGCACTTTCCCATCTGTCAGGGAGAGAGGGTGGATTTGGAGGCTACTCCTTTCCACAGCCCTGGGGTGTTATGAGAGCTACTGAAGAACAAGAGGCCTGCAGGTTGGCAGTACAGGGCTGGAGCAAGAAAGTGGCTGATGCTCCATGCTCAGCCAAGGTGGTCGTGGTCATGCAAAGCCAGGTCTGCTGATGGCTGTTGTGAGCTATAGGGAGGATGGTTAGGAAGCTGTGCTGAGCATGAAGGAAACGTCCCTCTGCCTCTACCTGGTTTCACTTACAAAGGTGCTTGACAATAGAGTAGTGTTAGAAGATGATGGCAGCAGAGGTTGGGAGGTCTTTGCACTGTCTATAGCTTGCTTTCCTTCTGGCCAACACAAAGGAGTTGGTGTTGGTTTCTCACTTGCTCCCATCATCCTTGCTGTGGGCTGCAGCACTGCCCACTGCCTGGTTCCATGTGTGTCACCAGCTGATGCCATTCAGCTCACTAATGTGGCTGTACCACCACCACTGGTACACAGAATGATTTGGATTGAAAAGAACCTGCAAAGATCATCTAGTCCAACCACCCCCTGCCATGGGCAGGGACACTAGACCAGGTTGCTCAAAACTGCATCCAACCTGACCTTG
The DNA here is from genome assembly GCA_025774025.1 of Xenus cinereus. Taxonomy (NCBI): domain Eukaryota; kingdom Metazoa; phylum Chordata; class Aves; order Charadriiformes; family Scolopacidae; genus Xenus; species Xenus cinereus. The sequence continues at coordinate 17,371,177 of JAOXJK010000005.1, read as the reverse complement.
AACACCTCCAGGGATGGGGCATCCACAAATTATCTGGGCAACCTTTTCCAGTGTCTTACCACCCTCATAGTATAGAATTTCTCCCTTATATGTAATCTAAATTTACTGTTTTTGAGTTTAAAACCAGCTTTGATGTCTTTCCTGCAGGTGTTAAGAAAAGGATCTGGGACACTGTGCGAGGCGCTGCTGATGGTTCAGGCCTATCATGCCAACATCATCTTCCCCAACAAGCAGGAGCAGGAATTCAACAAACTTACAGAAGATGGCCACGTGCTGGACTCAGAGACGTACGTGGGAGGCCATGTGGAAGCGCTGGAGTCTGGGGTCTTCCGCAGTGATATCCCTTGCCACTTCAAAATGGTAAGAGACTACACAGCCAGCCCCTGTCCTTGGGGAGCGTGGTGGTAGGGAATAACCCTCTGCTGGTGGCACCTCCTCTGTCCCTGCTGGGCTTGGGCAGTACCTGTCATACTTTAGGAGACCCAGCTGCATGGTGCTTGGCTGGGAGGGGATGGGAGGAGGCCTCCAAGTGGCCATCTGTGCTTCACTAGGAGAGCAAGTGTCAACAGAAGGCTTAGGGAAGACCTTATGACCATGTTCTGGTATTTAAAGGGTGGCTACAAAGAAGATGGAGACTGCCTTTTTACAAGGAGTCATGTGGGAAAGACAAGGGGTGATGGGTACAAGTTACTCCAGGAGGGATTCCAATTGGACACAGGAGGAAAATTTTTCACAGTGAGAACAACCAGCCATTGGAATAGTCTCCCCATGGAAGTGGTGGATTCCCCATCATTGGATGCTTTTAAGACTCAGCTGGACAGGGTGCTGGGCCATCTTGTCTAGACCTTTTGCCAAGAAAGGCAGATGATCCTTGAGGCCTCTTCCAGCCTGGTGTTCTGTGATTCTATGATATGTGTCACATACTGGACACAAGCCAGACCTTCTTGACAGCAAGGGAGATTGGTGAAGTAGGGTTTTGGGTTTGGTTTTGAGCCAGTGGTTCTTGGAAGATATGCCTCTATCCCCTTGGGGGTCCTGTCCTCCCTCTGTCCTTCTACCACCTGAAGTAAGGTTCTTCTGAACCTTTCCTGGGCATTTTTCACCTGTTTCTGGTTCACGTTGCTGTCTCTATCACCTCCTGCCTTGTCCTGCTTCACGCCTGTTGGCTTCAGGCTTCAGAGGTGGCTTCACTCTGCTGTGCAATGCACTGCACTTAGTGTAGAACATTTTGGTGAGTATCATCTGGTGAATGATCATCAGGGAGCACAAACTGGGTGTATAAAAGGATCTGGGCTAAATCTGAATCTCCGGACCTTGCACCAGTCAGCATGTGGCCATGAGAGGTGCTGCACTACCAACCACAAATGCAACCGGCTGCTCTTCAGCTGCTCTTGTCTCTTTCTTTCATTGTGTTATTTTTATTTTTTTGACCTCTTGTCAGTGGTCTGGACCCTGCCCGTGCCTCAATATGCTGCCCCACACTGCAGGGCTGTGCTTAGAGCTCCCCAGGTCAGGCAGGGACAGGGCAGGAGCTGCCAGCCTGCAGCCAGGGACGGCTGCCCGTGGCCTCAGTGCTGTCCCCATGCCCCTGCAGAATCCTGCTGCCTTCGACTTCCTGGTGCAGCACGTGGAGAAGACGCTGCGGCATGCCATCGAGGAGGAGGAGGGTTTGCCGTTGGATCAAGTCACCAACTTCCAGGAGGTGCGTTGCCCATGGCATGGCTGGGCTTGGCAGGGAGGGCTGAGCTGCCAGGCTGGGGCTGCAGCTTTAAAGTGCCTGTTTAGCTTCATTTTATGCTCTATGGAGAAAGACCAAGAAGCCCATCAATGGGCACCTGCAGAGCAGATGGTGTTGAGGGATGTAATAATCAGCCACCACCTCTATCAGCCCCAACCAGGACCCTTCTGCCCAGCTGCTGGAGCCCAGCCCAGGGATCTGGGGCCTCTGACCTGGCTGAGGGATGTGGTTCCTGCTTTCCCCTTTGCAGGTTCAACCAGGAGCAAAGCTCTGAGAGAGCTGGAAAGGGATTTAGTGAGAAGACAAGACCCCTCAGATACCCCAATTACTCATGTTCCTATTGTTCCCTGCTTCTTATAAGCTACAAAGTGCAGGTCCCCCCATCCAAAGCCAAGTCTGAGGTTTCTTGGAGGATGCCATCAGTTAATGACTGGGGACTTTGCTGTTGTCTCCGTTAACTCATTTGCACTGAGAAGGTCCTTGGTTGCGTAACCTTTGGGAAGTAGCTGCTCTCACTTCCACATAGCCCTACAGATAAAGCCTACCTTGGAGGTCCAAAACAAAACCTAAAGTGCCAATGGTCAAGGACCCCCTGATTTCTGCTCCTTTGGTCCTTTAAATCCTTCCCCAGGGTCAGTGGCGGGCCTCCTGATCCAGGAGTAAAAGACCAAATTCAACAAGTATTTCACTCAACTCTCTTCTGTCTGAATTTCACTTCTTTTTGACTTGCCACAGGTTTGTGATGAAATCAAGGTCAAACTGAATTCCCTAAAGGATGTTCCGAACAGAATTGAGTGTCCCCTTATTTACCATCTAGACGTGGGTGCCATGTACCCCAACATCATTCTGACCAACAGGTTGCAGGTGGGTAACATCAACCTTGTCTCTCCTGTCTCTTTCAGATGACCTGGGTGGTCCCTCTAATTGGAACCCCTTGACAGCAAGGGCAGAACTTTCTGCTCTGGGCAGGGGGATCAGGTGAGGCTGGGTGTGAAATTCAGTCAAGCCGCCACGGATGCCAGGTCCACAGAGGCTGAGCTACAACTTTAGCTAGGACTATTCCCCAAAAAACAGCTCTTGCTTTTGTGGGTTTTGTGCTCCTGAAAGGCTCTGGAAAGGAGAACTTACTGAGTGCCATCTCTGATGTTCACACCTATGCTTTTCTGCCACCCAGTGCCTATTCTGGCATGAGTTGTCATTTGAAGGGCTGTCACCTCTGACACCCGTGTGTCTCTTACTTGCGTTCAGCCCTCAGCCATGGTGGATGAGGCCACGTGTGCTGCCTGTGACTTCAACAAGCCGGGTGCCAACTGTCAGCGCCGCATGACTTGGCAGTGGCGAGGAGAGTTCAGTAAGTACAGTGAGCACCGTGCAGTCCAACCCAGAGAGATGGAGACGAATTCCTGCTTCTCCCCTGGGAAACTGATAGCTGTCCTCCTCCGCAGTGCCAGCGAGCCGCAGTGAGTATCACCGCATCCAGCAGCAGCTGGAGTCGGAGAAGTTCCCTCCTCTGTCCCCTGAGGGACCGCCCCGTGCCTTCCATGAGCTCTCCCGGGAAGAACAGGCCAAGTATGAGAAAAAGCGTCTGGCAGGTAAAAAAAAAAAAAAAAAAGATAAATCAACATCAGAATCTGGAGTGGTGTTTTGCAACCTAGACCGTGAGCGGTGCTCACCATTAATTACCTTTTACAGCTGTGGAGTTAGTTCAGACTGGGTCTGCTCTCAGACCATGCTTTGGCAGACCTTCTCCAGGATGCCAGCAGGCTCCTGTGTGCTTCCAAAGAGGGACCAGGCACCGGTGCCTGTGTCAGCATTTCTCCTTTTGTCTGTTAAGAGCCATAGATTTGAGCTGAAACATGAATGGCTCCATTCTTTGGAAGGCTGCTAATTAGGGGTTGGCCTGCGGGAAAGCAGCTCTGCAGAGAGGGACCTGGTGGACAACAAGTTGCCCATGAGCCAGCAATGTGCCCTTGTGGCCAGGAAAGCCAATGGTCTCCTGGGATGCATGAAAAGGAGTGTGGCCAGCAGGTGGAGGGAGGTCATTCTCCCCCTCTGCTCTGCCCTGGTGAGGCCCCATCTGGAGCACTGGGACCAGTTCTGGTCTCCCCAGTTCAAGAAGGACAGGGAACTGCTGGAGAGAGTCCAGCAGAGACTATGGAGGCGATCAAGGGAATGGAGCACCTCTCTTATGAGGAAAGGCTGAGAGAGCTGGGGCTGTTCAGCTGGAGAAGAGAAGGCTGAGAGGGGATCTCATTGATGCTGATCAATATCTAAAGGGTGGGTGGCAAGAAGATGGGACCGGACTCTTCTCAGTGGTGTCCCGTGACAGGACAAGGGCCAACAGGCACAAATCGGAACACGGGAAATTCCATTTCAACATGAAGAAAAACTGCTTTCCTTTGAGGATGCCACAGCCCTGAAAGCGGCTGCCCAGAGAGGTTCCAAACCAGCCTGCTCTGGGTGACCCTGCATTGGCAGGGGGGTTGGACTAGATGATCCCAAAAGGTTCCTTTCAACCCTGACCGTTCTGTGATTAAATCCTGTTGGTGAAAGGGAAACATAACATCCCATCACCCAGCCGTCATACTGTTCAGCAGAATCATCCAACTGCCTGGGGGCAGAGCCTGGGTTTGTGAACAGGCTATATATGCATCACAATGAGTTTATTTCTCCTACCTGCCCCTACATGTCCATAACAAGGGGCTGCTTCTCTCCGTGCTGGTATCTTCTTTCCCCTCCCTTTGCACTAGGACTGTCTCTCCACTCACCCGTGGGTGATGCTTGGATGTCTCCCTGTACATACTATGCCCATCCCTCTGTCTGTAGGAGGGCACTCATCCCTGAGAAGTTCCCTGTGCTTCTTCCCTTGACTAGATTACTGCCGCAAGGCATACAAGAAGATCCATGTCACCAAGGTGGAGGAACGAGTCACCACCATCTGCCAGCGAGAGAACTCTTTCTATGTGGACACAGTGCGAGCTTTCAGAGACCGCCGCTACGAGTTCAAGGGGCTGCACAAGGTACCGAGCTCAACTCCTGGTTTAACTTGCCTTGTCAAGGCTGGGGCCTCTCATCCCTCACTGAAAACCTGACCCCTAAAGGATTGCTCCGTTCAGCCTTTGTATTTAAGAAGGATGTGGTGGAGCTTCTGAGAGCTGTGGCTTCTCACTGCCGAATCTTCGGCAGATGCTGCCATGACATTTACTGCCTCTGTGGTGCGGTTGGAAACAGCTGCATCTTCGGTTTTCACTGGGTTTAGCAAATCCTTAGCTGGTCTCTGTTCTGGTATATCTGATCTGCTGGGTTCAGTCTGGAGCATTCTACTTGGAGAAAAGAGACAAGCTGAGAAGCAAGGTCTTGGACCTTGGGTTAACCAACGGTTGAGTCCAGGAGGATGTTCTAACTCTCTGCTGGTTGAGGTTTGTGCTAGAGGAGACCAGGGTGTGTTATTCTTGAAGGGTGTTGAAGGCAGTGATGAAGCTGTGGGACTCTGCTTTGTGGTCACTCCCTGGTGCCTTTCCTGCCACGAGTCACAGAGCTGGCCCAGAGAGTTTTTCTTCGCAGGCAGTTCTGCTGTGTAGCCAGACACTGTCGATTGCTGCAGGCAGTGTACTCCGTTCTTGCCTGTGCACACGAGGCGCAGCACAGCTGATGCGGGCGGCGCTGGTTGAATTCTGATTGTCACTGTCAGAGTTGTGGGTGCTGCAGGTCCCTCCTACCCTGTGGCAAAGTGCCTCTGGCCAATTCCTCTGCTGCAGAAGGAGGACTGTTTAGCTGATGCTAGTGGTTTCTGGCAATGCTATTGTAATGCTATTGCAATGCTATACTGGGGCTGAGGGGGAGCCAGTTGGATACTGGTAGTGATGTGCAGGGTTGTCCTGACCGTATCTGTGGCTTGCAGGTGTGGAAGAAGAAACTGTCAGCAGCGGTGGAGACAGGAGATGCCTCTGAAGTGAAGCGCTGCAAGAACATGGAAATCTTGTATGACTCCCTGCAGCTGGCCCACAAGTGCATTCTCAACTCTTTCTATGGCTACGTCATGCGGAAAGGGTGAGTCTCCCCCCAGGGCAATGCAGAGAGGACCCCTGGAAACCAGGACTGTCCTCTGGAGGCTGTCACTTGCATCACCTGCATCTGAAGCACCAGGGTGAAGCCGGGAACACTCCCCTCTGCCAATGACTTCTCATCCTGGAGACTCTTGCCAGACATTAAGTGTTGGGCATAAGTGATGGGAATTGTGTCTATTAGTGGGTTTCCGGCTTTTCTGAAGCACCGTAACTAGGGCAAGGAGAGCAATCTACGGAGGGACAGTGTTGATGTGGTTTTTGTTCTTCTTCCTCTGGAGGTCCTCCTGCCCTTTCCATAGCTGGGTTTGGGAGGGAGCACTTCATGCTCTTCTCTTTGACACCTCTGCTCACAGAGCTCGCTGGTACTCAATGGAAATGGCTGGCATCGTCTGCTTCACGGGAGCAAATATTATCACCCAGGCCAGGGAACTGATCGAGCAGATTGGGTGAGTATGTGCTGACCTGGGGAAGAAAGGTCCATTTGCATCTGGGACAGATGTGGGAGCATGTTAAACGCCTGAGCTTTCCACAGTGAATATTGGAGAGTGAGATCTCTGGCACTGCTGTGGTTCCTCTCTTGTATTATGAGTGTTTGCTTTGCAGAAGGGACCAGAGAGTGGATGTGGAAGGCTGTCTCTGCCTTTATGGGGGATACAGAGCTGAGCCTCACCTATCGTCCGTGCTCCTCCTGACAGTGACCATCCTTCCTTCCTTAGGAGACCTCTGGAACTGGATACCGATGGGATTTGGTGTGTCCTCCCCAACAGCTTCCCGGAGAACTTTGTCATCAAGTCAACCAATGCCAAGAAGCCAAAGGTGACAATCTCCTACCCAGGTGCCATGCTGAACATACTGGTGAAGGTGAGTCTTACGGCCATCCAGGCCAGCTCTGCAGCCTGGGAAAAAGGAGGTGGAGGACTGACAAGGGAGGAGGACGACCTCTCTTCCATCTCCGCTTCCCACATAGCGAGTGGGATGCTGGGGCTGATGGACCTGCTTCCTGCACATCTTCTCTCTGCCCTGGAGAGCATCTGAGCAGAGGGAGAGGCTCAGATATCCCTGTAGCAGGGAGGGTGGTGTGTAAGAGGCCAGGGTTGGTGCCTGGTCACCTGTGCAGGCTGGGACTTCAGGCTAGAGCAAGGTCCAAACCCATCCTCTGCCTGCTCCAGCTTCTGTAAGACAAAAAAATATAATCTTAGGATCCAAAGCATTTTTCTTCTCAACAGGCAGGTCAGATGTTTTGATTTTTTGAGCCCTAAATTGTGCTGTAGCTTTCAGAGAGGTGCTCAGTGATCCCTTTAGGCAGGGTGTGCCTGAGGGGCACCTCCTGGTGTAACCAGCCTGGCTGTTGAGTGAAGCTGTTCTCCTGGGGCTTTGCCCGTAGGAAGGCTTCACGAACGATCAGTACCAAGAACTGCAGGATCCAGCCTCTCTCACCTATGTCACACGCTCGGAGAACAGCATCTTTTTTGAAGTGGATGGACCGTACCTAGCCATGATCCTCCCAGCTTCCAAAGAGGAGGGCAAGAAGCTGAAGAAAAGGTGAGATTTCAAAGCTTGAAATATTATCAGTTCCCTCGGGTAACAGACTGAGTGCCTTTTTCCCTTCATGCATGTGGGGCACATTGGTCCTTGCCCCCAGAGCTGGCAGCATGCTTGATTCACTGGCTTTAAATGGTTCCTTACACCAGATTATCTTTGAATCCAGCTATGCACTTGCCTCCAGTGTCATACTATAGCAGTAAATTTTGAAAGATAACACAGTCCTCCAGTAATGCTTCTCCTAGGTGGTTCCCCTTCCTTCTCCATCTGGAGGAAGGAACAGGTCCTGCCATTACTGTCACATTATAGGATAGTTGTACTCAAACTTCACTGATTTCTCTGCAGCCTCCTTAACAGGAACGCGAGCTAGAGCAGTAGCAACCACTAGCTAGAGGAGCCAGACTCCACGGATCTGGGTCTGGCTCCAAGAAATGCTGTCACTGCCCTCCAGCACCCTCTGTCCTTACAGCTATGTGCTTTGTGCTTGATGCCCCATTGAACAAGCTCCAGCATCACCATCTCCTGTCAGTGCCTTTCTGCAGGCATCTCCTACCACAGGAGTTGAGATGATGCCAAGCACCGAGCAGGTTCTGCTCACGGGACTCTTATCTCAGGCCCTCTTGGTTTCTTGTAGTTTGGGGATATTAGCAAATGCGTTTATTTCTTGGTCACTTTCTGACCAAAGCAGCCTGGAGGTGGCTAGCGGGCACCATCGCTGGTGGAGGAAGAGAAGTTTGTGCCCACAGGAACATGGTCAGGTGGGAGAAGGGCTGGCAAAGTGATGTAGGTTTGAGTATCCCCCCTCTTCTCTTAGCTGATGTTCCTCTAGGGTTTTTCTTGAGACACAGAAATAATTGGCAGGGCTGTGAAATGCAAAACAAAAAAGGCAAGAGAAAAGAAGAGAGGGAGGAGTGTTCCTATAGTCATGTCATGACTACATCCTGTTTTCTCTGAACCCCTTTGCCAGCATCTGAGCTGGCAAAGTTTCCTTCTTCTCTCTAAACCTCTAATAATAAACCTAATATGTTCCTCCATTTCCCCGCCCAGGCTTTCACCTCCTGCCCTTTACTTGTGTGCAATTAAGATCATTCTCCCAGTCGCTATGGAGGAGCCAGGGCATGAGCTGACATGCTTTTGCAGACCAAGTTGAGACAGTTGGTAGAGCAGGTGTAGATATTCCAAGATCATCCTAATGCTGAGCACCACGGCCCTGTTGAACCTGTTGGATGGTGGTGTGGTGGCACGGGGAGGAGCGCCCTGACAGGAGGGACACCAGCGGGATCCTGGAGGACATGTTCCTTGGCGCAGGCCCGTTTTTGCCCACGCTGTGTCTCCTAGGTATGCGGTATTCAACGAGGATGGGTCTCTGGCTGAGCTGAAGGGATTTGAGGTGAAGCGCCGGGGAGAGCTGCAGCTGGTGAAGATATTCCAGTCTTCTGTATTTGAAGCCTTTCTGAAAGGCAGCACCCTGGAGGAGGTCTATGCTTCTGTGGCCAAGGTGGCTGATTACTGGCTGGATGTGCTCTACAGCAAGGTAAGCACAGATCAGCACCTCTGCTCCCGAGGTGGAGCCAAAGTATCAGAGCTGATCAGGCACTGTGGGGAGGGTGGACTTCACTTGCACTGAGTAGGTGGTCCACTGTGCCTCTGATAGTCACATCTTATTTTTGCTGCTTTCGTTCTCTAAGGCTGCTGTTTTAAGTGTCTTTTAGTGCAAGGGCTGTTCATTCAGCTGCAACTCTGGGTGAGTGGTGCCCTTCTCCAGTCATCTCCTTCATGGAGCTGCTGTGGTGACCCTCATTCACCAAGGACTTTGGCTAAGGGCATTTGCTGACACAAAAAATGACAGAGCTGCTTGTGTGTGGAGTGTTTGAGGAGGAACAGAGGCATCGGCTATACAGTAACTGGGGAGAGCAGAGAAAAAGCAAGAAACTGGGGGGTGAGAGCCTTCCATTTTGCATTGACCTTGTACAACAAATCCTGGTGAGCCCAACTACTTTGTGTGAGCATCACAAAGCAGTGCTGCCACAGCCCAGCCACAGCATAAATCAACGCAAGCCTCAAACCCACGCTCCCTTTTTATGATACGTCACATTGGCAGCTGCAGCAGGGAGCAATTCCCAGCCTCCCTGTAGAGAGCCACACCAACTGGGTGTAGGTGCTCCCTGTATCTGACAGCAGCAAGGTTTGGTCATTAGGTTCTTCCTAGCTTTGGGTTTTTTTCCTACATTTCAGGCTGCCAACATGCCTGATTCGGAGCTGTTTGAGCTGATCTCGGAGAACCGGTCCATGTCGCGCAAGCTGGAGGACTATGGGGAGCAGAAGTCCACCTCCATCAGCACTGCCAAGCGCCTGGCAGAGTTCCTGGGGGACCAGATGGTGAAGGATGCGGGGCTGAGCTGCCGGTTCATCATTTCCAAGAAACCAGAAGGGTCTCCAGTCACTGAGAGGTAACCCCTTCTTGAGGAGCCAGGACTTTTGGCAGTGTGGGGGCAACCAACCGGGGAAGGGCAGGGTAGCAAGAGATAAGTGAGCTGGTGTGGTGTGGCCACCTATCTGCTGGTTTGGACCATAAGCAAGACTAGCAATGGGTAATGCCGTACAACTGCTGCATGGTGGCCTCACAGGGGTGGGAGGAGAAGCCTGGAGGGTTTTGCAGGCTGGAAGAGGGGTCGTGTAATGCCAGGACCTTGCTCTGGGTGGGTAATGAGTGCTTCCCTGCCTTCCCCAGGGCCATCCCCCTCGCCATTTTCCAAGCGGAGCCCAGTGTGCGCAAACACTACCTCCGAAAATGGCTGAAGAGCCCCTCACTGCAGGACTTCAACATCCGTGCGGTAAGTGGAGCATCCCTTCGGAGATGCGACCTGGGCAACGGCTACTTGTGCTCACAAAGATGGGTGCTGGGGGCGGAGGTCCCGGGGAGATGCTTGATTGCTTCTCATGGCCTTCTGCTCAGCTTTCTTTGCTACACGCTGCTCTGCCCTGTTCACAGATCTTGGACTGGGACTACTACATCGAGAGATTGGGCAGCACCATCCAGAAAATCATCACCATTCCTGCAGCCCTGCAGCAGGTACGGGGCAGTGGTGGGGCAGGAGGAGGACTGTGGTCGGGGGAACTCGATGTGAATTGGAGATGCTCTCCAGGTAAAGAACCCAGTGCCACGGGTCCGGCACCCAGACTGGCTCCACAAGAAACTCCTGGAGAAGAACGATGTGTACAAACAGAAAAAAATCAATGAGCTCTTCACTTCAGAAGGCAAGAGACAGGTAAAAAGGGTGAGGGAGAGGTGCTGGCTGTGCTGGTGAGGCTCTTCTTCTGCAACCCATGTCCTCCTGCTGTCCTTGTGCCCTCAGGTCCTTGCCAACCAGCCCCCAGAGGGGACACCAAACTCACAGATTGGTGACATAGAGGACTTTGGGTCTGCCAAGACCCTTCAGCCGCTGGTTCCCATCGCAAATAAGCGGAAGCGAGTCCCTGCAGCAGAGGAAAGCCAGCAGATGTCTCAGGACCTGGAGCTATCCCAGTCCTGGCGAGAGATCCTGGGTCCACCTCCGCCCCTGGGCACCACCAAGGTAGGTGAAGCAGACTGTGCAGAAGATGCCCTGGGTCCGTGTTTGTCCACCCAAGCAGCTTTGGATGCTGCCAGGAGCAGGCTGTGAGTCAACTGAGACCCTCTGCACACCTATGGTTCAGGGCTACAAGGGGACATATAACCAGGAGATGGAGAAATAAAATCACTGATCAGGAAAAGGGTGTGGTGGTGGCTTCACAGCTGGGGCAGGAACATGATGTGGGGCTGGGGGATGGAGGGCTCAGCTGTATGGAGCAGTGTCTGGGGGCTGGGAAGCCTGTGCTTGGTTTCTGGCTCGACTCATGCGCGCTGTTTCCCTACTCAGGAAGAGCGGCTGGTCTGGCTGCGCTACCACCAGAAGAAGTGGGAGCTGCAGGCTCGGCAGCGGCGGGAGCGGCGGAAGAGGCGGCGTCTGGAGGATGGCGGGGTTACAGCAGGTGGAGGAGTTGTCCGCGATGCCCTCTCCAAAGGGCTGAGCAGCTACTTGCGCAGGACAGCACGCAGCATCCTGGACTTGCCCTGGCAGATTGTGCAGGTACCGGGGAGGGAACGTGCCACTGTGGGCAGCCTGGGGTGTAAGCTGGAATTTATACTGTCTGTCATCAAATGGTGAAGTTCAGGGACTGCTGACCCCAACACCACCCTAGTGTTAACCCTGGGGAGGCCAGGTGGGGCTGCGAAGCCTCAGGCTCAGACACATCTGTATGGAAACAGAAGCCCATGTGGTCATTCTTGATGGTGAATCTCAGACATGTGTATAGATCTGCCAGTGGGGCAGGTCCGGTTCAGCCCTTGGGCAGCGTGATGCAGCAGTCACAGAACCACAAAAACACCGGCTGCTGTTGGAGACAGCTCTGGGGTCTGTCTGGTCCAACGCCCTGCTCAAGCAGGGCCACCCAGAGCCAGTTGCCCAGTGCAGTGTCCAAACGGCTTTTGAGTATCTCTAAGGTGGGAGACTCCACAACTTCCCTGGGCACCCTGTGACAGTCCTCAGTCACCCTCACAGGGAAGAAGTGTTTCCTGATGTGCAGAGGGAACCTCCTGTGTTCTGGTTTGTGCCCATGGCCTCTGGTTCTGCCACTGGGCACCACTGGGAAGAGCCAGGCTCTGTCATTTTCTCACTTCCTGAGCCTCCTGAGCCTCCTCTGCTCCAGGCTCAACAGTCCCAGCTCTCACAGCCTTTCCTCACATGAAAAATGCTCTTGACCCCCCTTAATTCTTGTGGCCCTTTGCTGAACTCACTCCAGTATGTCCATGTCTCTCTTGTCCTGGGGAACTCAGCACTGGGCACAGTGTACCTGTGATGGACACAAGCTTCCAGTGGTGCCTGGAAGCAGCCAACAGTACAAATGCAGAGGTAGGGTGGTGCCATCCAGGGGGTTTCACAAGTCCCTGTTACTCATGGCCATTTGACCCTAGCCCCTTGTCACCCACTTCATCTTCCAGAAAGGCCTTCAGAGCTGCAGGCAGCCCTTGTGCAAGCACAAGCTTGAGATGGGATGTCAGAGCGATTTGGCTCTCATCAAGGGTCAGCTTGACTTAGTTGGCCAGCCTTAGCCAACAACAGTTTTCTCCATGGTGCCCTGGGACAGTAGGAGGACATGGGAACTCTTAAAGATGACTCTTTAAGCCCTCTGCTCTCTTTGTGGCCATTAACTGGCCATCATCATAAGTAAGTTTAGGAAGTGTGGGTTAGATGAATGGACAGTGGGGTGGATTGAAAACTGGCTGAAAGACAGAGCTCAGAGAGTCGCGATTAGTGGTTCAGAGTCCACTTGAACATCCATAACAAGTGGTGTTCCCCACAGGTCAGTACTGGGTCCAGTCCTGTTCAATATACTCATCAACAACCTGGATGAGGGGACAGAGTGTATCCTCAGCGAGTTTGCTGATGGCACTAAACTGGGAGGGGTGGCTGACACAGCAGAAGGCTGTGCTGCCATACAGCGAGACCTGGACAGGCTGGAGAGTTGGGTGGAGAAAAACCTAATGAAGTTCAACAAGGGCAAGTGTAGGGTCCTGCACCTGGGGAGGAATAAACCCCTGTACCAGTACAGGTTGGGGGCTGACCTGCTGGAGAGCAGCTCTGTGGAAAAAGACCTGGGAGTCCTGGTGGACAAGAGGATGACCATGAGACAGCAATGGCATCCTGGGGGGCATCAGGAAGAGTGTGACCAGCAGGTGGAGGGAGGTCATCCTCCCCCTCTGCTCTGC
>JAOXJK010000005.1:17323339-17338471 GCA_025774025.1 Xenus cinereus | reverse complement strand
AAAGACTTCAGGAGGGGGTGTCTCCCCAGAGCAGAGCATAGGGGCGGAATCCTACCCCTCCACCTGATGGCCACGCTGCTGGGGATGTGACCCTTGAAAGACACCCATTTGTCTTAGAAAATATTACATGGCAAATATATATTTTAAGAAACCAGACCCAGTATGCCTTTGGGAAAAGAACACTCAGCTACAACAGGTCTCTAGAATGACGTGACAAAATAGGTTGGCCTTAGAGATGTTGTTCTGAAAAGACCATGGAGTTTGTGCTGCATTAAGTCACGCTGAAGAAGAATGCTGTGTTACAGTTCACACCCTACTCCCTCGACTGAAGGAGCTCACGCTCAAATGAAGGAAACTGCTGCCTAGACTGGGGAACTATTCTATGCTTCGCAGCCCAAGGACTGGTTTGAGGGATGGAGTCCCAGTTCTTGGGCAGGATCAACCCCGCGATCGTTACGACTCACAGGATGGAGCTAACGCTGTCACGTGGATTTTTACTTTTGAGGATGGGCTTGGCAATATCACAAGGTATGATTGTTTATTTTCTTCAGCTTCCTCTCTCCTTTCACCCTCTGCTTGCTATGGATGGATCACCACCTGAGGAGAAGATGATCGAGACTCCACCAAGTGTTTGAGCCACAGGGCAGTGTAAGAGACTGAGAAGCCAAAAGAGCTCATCTCTCAGACACTCATCAGGATAAAAGAGGCGGGTGGCGCCTCTCTGAGGCCACCTTCCCTCCCTTGGGTCACCGTCTGAGCCAACATTGCCCCTGCCTTTTGCCAGTGAGGGGGAGGGAGACCACGAGTAGCCCCCAGGAGCAGCTGCTGAAGAAAGCAGGGAAGCAACAGGACATCATTGCAAGGAGATTTCTGCTCAGAGCCTGTGCAGCGTTTTGGAGAAATAAAAGCAGAAAAAAAAATTCAGTAAGAAGAATTTATTTGAAAAAATAAAAGGAGACAAAAAGTCTTTGTATCCAGTGCAGAAACTGAGATGAACAGTCTCCTGTGGAAGGCTGTGTGCAGACTGAGGAGGTGTGCTGTGGTGGAATGCTTTGGAAAAGGAGACATTTTACCTGCTCATGGGGTTCATGCCTGACCCCAGCCACGCCAGCCAGCACCAACTTTGTCCCACCACTGCTTCTGCTGGGGAACCTGCAGCCAACACTGTGCTCGGAACCTCTACTTCAGGACTCGGGCCTTGAACCAAGCCCCTGCCACAGTTCGCCAGCCACAGCAGGTCCCTGAGTTGGCTTCTGCTGAGGCCCTTTGCTGTGCACTGGTCCTGTCACCTCAGGTCATCACCCCTGGTGAATCTGGCTGTTGAATGCAAGGGCTGTCTCTCAGGAGAGTGATGGTCTGGAGATACTTGTGCCAAGTTAAGGTTCAGAGAGCGATCGAGCTTCTGGGTCTCTGCCTCCAGAACAGCTGCTTTGGGATCCCGGACCACAGCTGCCAAGGAGTCAGACAGCTCTTGGTGAAGGTCTTGAAGCTCCTGGCTGGTCTTTGCACAGCACTCAACATAGTCCTGCTTGTATTTTCGCTCCTGCGCCAGCTGCATCTGCAGAAGGGACACCTGCAAGAGGCCAAAGGCCGAGCTCAGACAAGCCCACGCTGGTAGGACCAGCTGTAGCTCCGAGGAACCGGCTGTCAGGGAAGATGCTCCCTCCAACGCCAGCCCCGACAGACACTTGGTCCTTGTGGGATGGAAGTCACAGGTTCCCAGAGTTCCCCTCAGCTCAGATTATCAACACATGGAGTTTCTTTCTGGCTGCCATTCACACAACACCTAGACACTCCATGGAGATGGGAGAGAGAGGTGTTGATAGGATTTAGTGACCCAGCTCTTTTTTGCCAGAGAGAGACTGGGACTACTGCCACCTTAATTCCACGGGCTTTTTTCTCAGCAGGAAACTACTGGTCACACAAGGCACTGAACAACTGTTCTGCTTTCATCCCACTTAAAATCACGACAGCGCATGGAAAGGGAAAATGGGAAGGGTCAACAAGATGAGGGTCAACAAGTAAGAGCAAGGCCCTTAGACAATTCTCTATTTCCCGGCAAGTTCCAGTTTTCTGAGCTTCCTCCAGTCCCTCTCCCACCCTGCCTGACCTGTCGGCACAACCGAGACTAGAGCTGGGTGAATGATGCCATGGCCAAGGGACGGGTCTGACTGGGTGTTCCCACTGCCTGGTGCTCTCCCTTCCCCACAAATAAAACTGGGGCTGGAGCGTCGGGCAAAGCTGTGCCCATCAGCACAGCCCCAGCACCTTCTGATGAGAGCTCCTCACCTTGGTCTGCAACTCAGCCAGGCGACGACGGCAGCACATGGGAGACTCCTCCTGGGAAGGAAAGGCAAGGATTTCCCTCTGGTCTCCACTCTGGTCAGGGCCAGAGTCTACATGCACCTTCCATGAGGTCTATCCTGGGGGGCTGCTGCTACCATTCCTCCGTATGGCCAGAGCCTCCTCCCACCCAGTAAGACTCTGCTCTCACCTGTCGAGAAGCTGGCATCTTGTGCTGCTCAGACTGGGAGAGAGAAAATCCGCAGGCATCTGGCAGCGCCTGACCTCGGCAAGATCTCCTCAGCCTCCTCCGTTCACTTTCCACCTGCATGTTGGACAGGAGAAAGGGTCACAGAAACCTGCCACCAAACAAGGAGCAACAAGACCTCTGGCTGCTCAGAGACCAGGAATTGCACCAGAGGTTGTTGCGGGCCAAAAGCACTGGGAGGAGCCAATGGAAGAGAGCGAGCAAGAGGAAAGAGTTCCCGACATAAGAGCGTCCCATGTCTGGGGACAACAGGGCAAGAAGGGTGATGCTGCAGGGAATGTGCATTTGCGAAGGTGCCAGAAGAGAGAGAAAAGACAAAAGTGTGTGTCCACAGGAGCCAGTGGGAGAGGGAAGGTGAGGACTCCAAAGGGCTGTCTGTGGAAATGCCTTGTCTTCCAGAGGCCATGAGGCTGTGCAGAGGCAGCCAAAGCCTGTTTTACCTCCTCAAGAGTCCTCCTGAGCTCAGCATTGTATTGCTTCAGCTCCATCTTCTCCTGGTCCAGCCTTGCCACTGCTCGCTGCAGACGTTCCAGCCGCTGCCACAGAAGTCTCTTCTCCGAGAGCCAGGACAGCTGCTGCCCGTCTGCAACTGCCTGCTGGGGATTCAGAGAGGAGATGATGTGAGCTGGGGCCACAGAAAGGGGAGAAGGGTCAGAATCCACACCTCGGGGAGAGCGACGGGCTGAGGAACTGACAGTGCTATGTCCCTTCTCCTCCTGCTCCACAGGCCCAAACAACACTCTCCCTTCCCAGGGGCCCTCCTCCAGATCACCCTGGAGAAATCCACACACATTTGCCTGCAGGCTTTTTGCCCTGCGGCACAAGAACATCCTGAATGCTCAATGAAGCCTTCAACCCAACCAGGCAATGGTACCAATTCCATTCTCTCTAATCCCCTGGAAAAGCTGGGCCTCAGAAATCTCCATCTCTGAAAGCATCCTCTAAGCACCATCAGTGTTGCTCCTCTTCAACCATCCTTACAAAACCCTACTATGTTTAGAACATTAGTTTGGTCAACTGTGCCTTCCTTTCCATGCCAAATCCTAACCATGACACGAAGGTTAACCTTGCCTGGATAGGAGAGAACCAACCACCCACCCCAACTTTTGGACTGGAGTTAATTTTAGTTGGCAGATGACTGGTCACAGCGCCTACCTGAAGATGGAACCGGTCCTTGTCCCTCTCTGAAACCATACTCTGTAGGATGGCGATTTCTTCCCTCAGAGTCCCATTGGCCGTTTCACTCTTGGTGAGGGCAAGAGTCAGTGTTTGTGCCTTCTGTTTCCATTCGATTTCTCCACTTTCAGTCTGCTTCAAAATAGCAACCACATGCTCCACTTCTTCCCTCTTTGCTTTCTGCTCATCTTCCAGTTGTTGGGTCAGCTCCTTCTGCCTTTGCAAGAGACAGTCTCTCTCCTGGAGAACTTTCCTCTTCTCCTCCTCCTCTTCCTCCCATTTTTGGAGTTTCTGGATTTGTTTCTTGAGAGTCTCTGTATCATCTTTCCATCGCAAAGCTGATGTTAATTGTTTGAGGAGCTCACTTTGCCTCCTGAGCTCTTGTTCTCTCCCTCTCAGAGTCTTCTCTAAAGAGCTGACTCTGTCTCTCTGAGACCTAATCTCTTCATCCTTCTTTGTCAGAGTCTGCTGAACATGCTGGAGATCTTCCCGGAGACCTCTTATCTCCTCTTCTATCTCTTTTTGCTCACCTTGAGCCTTGGTCTCCTGTTCCTTCTCAGGCAAGGCTTCTTCCAGGAGCTTCTCTTGCTCTCTGTGGTGGCTAATCTCTTCTTTCTTCTCTGTTAGCCCAAGCTGGAGGTTCTGCAAGGTCTTCAGTTCTTCTTCTTGGTGCTGGAGTTTTTGCAGAAGACTTTCATTGTCTCCATCTCTCTTCCTCACTGCTTCCTTGAGCAGATTCACTTGTTTCTGGCACAATGTTAGTTCTACTTTCATGTCTTTGTCACGAAGCCGGAACATGTTCATTTGCTCTGTCTGCCTGAGGAACTCCAAACGGTTCTCCTTCACTATTTGGCTCATTTTGTCCAGATCCTGCTGTAGACTCTTGGCCTGCTTGCCTTCCAACTCCTTCTGCTCTCGAAGCTCCTGGACATGCTCTTGCAAAGACACTATCTCTTGGTCTCTCGCTTTTAAAGAAGACTCGGTGTGTTCTAGTTTTTGCAGTATGACTTTAGTCTGCATCTCCACCTCCTCCTTTTGCTGTTGAAGCTTGGAGATAGCCTCCTCCAGAATACCTATCTTTTCTTCTCTTTCTTTCAGAGTCAGTTTTGTTGCTTGAAGATTTGTCTGCTCAGCTTCATGCTTTTCCTCCTTTTCTTTGCATGCCTCACATTGCTTTCTAAGGGATACAATTTCTTGCTCTCGTTCCTTCAGTGCCACTTGAAGCTGCTGCAGAATTTCCTTCCGCTGTTCAGAGTCTTGTTCTTGTTTTTGGAAGGTCTCAATCATTTCCTTCTGAGATTCAATTGTGAATTCCTTTTCCTTCAGTATGGCCTTAGTGTAGTCTAAGTCTCTGCATAGGACGTTCATCCGTTCTTCTGTTTTTTCCTCATAGTTCCGTGTTTGTTGCTTTTGGATATCTATGAGCCTGTCCTTTTCTTTTAAGGTTTCTAAGGCCTGCTCCAGTTGGTCATGGACAGTCCTTAACTGCATCTCCGTGACTTCTTCAGCTTTCTGGATTTGCTGCTTTTGTGATTCAAGTTCTTCATCTTTTTTAGATAAAGAAAGTGTCATCTTTTCTACTTTACCATGAAGCTCTTGCAGGTGCCCCTCTTGCTGTTCCCTGGACTGCTGCAAGAGTCTTAACTGCTCCCTTTGAGAATCACACTCACTCTCTTTGTCCTTCAGAGCTGACCTCAGGTGTTCCAGGCTTGCCTGCAGAGACTTTGCCTCTTCTCTCTCCTTTTCCAGTTCTTGGATCTGCTGAGTCAGAGACATAAGCTCTAAGTGTTGCTCCTTCAAGTTTCCTTTCATGTGATCAAGATCCACGAGCAGATTTCTGACTTGTGATGTACCATGTTGTTCTAGAATCATTATTTTCCCCTCCTGGAATTTGATCTCCTGGTCTTTCTCCTCCAGCTCTTTGTTCATCTTGCTCACTGCAGTCCTCTGCATCTCTCGCTGCTTCTCCAGCTCTCGTATGAGTTCCTGCTGAGATCTGACCTGCTGGTCTCTCTCCTCCAGCTCCTTGCTCATCTTGTTGACAGCAGCCATCCACAATTCTTTCTGTTTCTCCAGCTCCCCTATCAATTCTTGCTGGGATCTGAGCTTCTGGTCTCTCTCCTCCACCTTGTTGTTCATTTTGCTTACAGCAATCCTTTGTTTTTCTTGCTGCTTCTCCAGCTCCTTTATCTGTTCTTGCTGAGATCTGACCTCCTGGTCTCTCTCCTCCAGCTCTTTGCTCATTTTGCTCACTGCAGTCCTCTGCATCTCTTGCTGATCCTCCAGTTCCTGTATCTCTTCTTGCTGGGATTTGATCTCCTGGTCTCTCTCCTCCAGCTCTTTGTTCAATTTGCTCACCATGGTCCTCTGCATCTCTTGCTGCTTCTCCAGCTCCCGTATGAGTTCTTGCTGGGATCTGATTTCCTGGTCTCTCTCCTCCAGCTCCTTGCTCATCTTGCTCATCATGGTCCTCTTCAATTTTTGCTGCTTCTCCAGCTCCTGTATCTGTTCTTGCTGGGATCTGACCTCCTGGTCCCTCTCCTCCAGCTCTTTGTTCATCTTGCTTACAGCAATCCTTTGTTTTTCTTGCTGCTTCTCCAGCTCCTGTATCTGTTCTTGCTGGCATTCTGTCTTCTCTTTTTTCTCTGTTATTTCCTTCATAATCTCATCAAGAGTACTTTTATGCATTTCTTTCTGCTTTTCCATCATTCTCATCTTTTCCTGGTACAACTTCATTTCTCCCTCCCGCTCTGACAGGGTGGCAGTCACATGAGTGAGATTCTCCTGCAAAGCTTTCACCTCTGCTGCCTCTTTCTGGAGCATCTGGATTTTCTCCCACTGTATTTCCACTTCCTCATTTTTTGTTTTTAAGATGGACAGTGTAGCTTGGAGTTCTTGTGCGAGGGAGTGATTCGTATCTGTTGCTGTATTTGCTCGGGTTTCAGAGGCTGTGACTGATTCCTGAAGAAGTTTTATCTCCCATACCAGTTTTTCTTTAGCTGCTTGCAGTCTGTCCCGTTCATGCTGCAAAACAGGGAGGAAAAGATTAATTAAATCCATATATATATATATGTGTGTGTGTGTCTGGGTTTCATGCTAAATTTGAGCTCCTGCTCCAGTAGCGAGCAGGGGCTGAAGTTTGAGCTTTTAGGAGAAAATTTGAGTTATTCAGTTGTCTTCCCTGTTGGATGTTGTTGTGGTTTTGGCTGGACTGGCCACTGAAACGAACCATAGATGCTCTCTTTTACTTTTCTGAAAAATGTAAATTTTCTCCTGTCTCTCACTAAAGATTTGGTAACTGTATTTATCAACCTCTGTCTGTAACTGATTTTTGGAGTAATTGTAAATGGGGAAGTGGGCAAGCATTGATCACGTAAAACCAGCTGCGCTGCCTCAAATGTCTGTGCTGGTCTCCTGTATGTCATGGTGCCTGTAAGTGCACACCCAGGGAAGAAAGCCCAAGAGCGGGGCAGAGTAAGATGATACCTCCCCAAGCCCAGCGCTCTTTGAACTTGTGAGAACCTTCAGTCTCCTCCTGAGCCCACCCAGACCTGCTGTATTTACAACACCCTTTCTCAAGGAGTTCCCCAGGTCTGCTCTGCTGGAAGTGTTCCACCTCCTGGCATCTGCTTGCAGCATGGCTCTCTCTGCCTTCATCAGATGGCTCTGGGTCAGCTCTTGGAAAGGAGCGGGAATGAAGGCTGCCCCCTCTCTCCCTGCCTATGGGGATGGTATAGACTTTTCCTGCACCACCCTTTAGGATGCATCTTTTCCAGCTTTCTCAGCCAGTCCCATCTTCCTTTTTGTCCTTCTCTGAACCTCTTCTAGCTCTAGGGTGTTATTTTGGGGAGGAGCCGCCAGAACTGCAGCCAGGATCTAAAGTCCAGACTAAGCATGATTATGGCAGTGGTGTGATGATGTTCTCTCTGTTAGGGAGGAAGGGAAGAAAGAGAACACTTTGTTTACCTTTTTATAAGGTAAATAAAAAGGTTATGCCACTGGTTATATACATAAGGTTATACCACTGGTATAAGCAATATTCTTCTGCTCTTGTAGCAGTCTGTGGTCTCTCCACAGTCTGTACTATTGGTCTTCTTCATGATATTTCCTTTCTGGACTGTCTTCTCTTACTCAAGGTGGTGACCCTGCTCATTCAGCTACAGGGCCTGGCAGGAAAGTGAAAGTCTGGGAAAAAAGGAATGATGAGTGGAAGGAAGGGGAAAATGAGAGCAGCTTGGTCAGCATTTGTGTACACTCGATCTTCTCAGACTTGGACTGAACCTTTACAAGATCACCCCAAATCAGCTCTCTGCTGGAAAAAGTTGCTCCTTCGAATTATTTGCAGAAGGCTGTGAAAAAAATGGCCCTTCCTGGCATCTGCCAGCCTCACCAGGACATCCTTTCTTTGCTTCTCAGTGCTCTCAAGCTTCCGTTCCAAAGATGCCACCTCTCGACGTAGAGTCACAGCTTCCTCCTTTAGAGCAGCGGCCTCTTCCTGCAGGACAGCTTGTTGAGAGTTCCTCTTGCGTTCTGCCACCTGAATCTCTGCAGCAGAAAAGGAGAAGGAGAAGGTGAAAGTTAAAAGCGAAGCAAAACCAAAGGAATTTGCATCCTACAGAGAAAACATTCTCTCATCTGCCTGTCTGTGTTTCCCAGGCCCTAAACCCACGAGGGCTTTCAAAGCAGACATAAATAAAGGAAACTTCCAGGCAGAATAAAAAAGAAGAATGAAAGCAGCGAGGTTCAGAAGAATATGAAAATGTGTTTGTTCTTCTGCTAAATAAAATTAAACTAAGAGACTGAACTTGTAGACAGAAACTAGAAACAGAAAGAACCAACTAGTGGGACAAGCAGGATCCATCCAGTAGCAGAATGTAAAGTATATAAACTGTTGTGACACATATAGTAAAAACTATGAATGTTCCAGAAAAAGTGATGATCTAAGGCCTGGAAAACTCTTCTGTAAAGAGTCTGAAAAACGATCATCCGTTCCATCTCAGAGAGGGAACATGAAGAAATACAGAACAGGTAAAGGCACTGCATGTGCCCATGGGAGAGGCAGTGAGCAGTGCCCATGTTCCACTCTTCCTGTAGTCTGAGACAAGGGAAACGAGACAATGAGATGAAAAAACAATTCTGAAGCAGAGAGTGGGAAAGCAATGACAGAAGAATGAGCAGAGACGCCTGTCCAGCTACAATACAGGGAGGCTAATAGCCCTGGAGGCACTGGGATGGCCTGGAGCTTCAAGGAAGTGGTGACACTTGAGAAACAGTTTACAGATAAACCCAATGTGAACATGTTACCAAAGGCCTAAGTAAGAAGTTAGAAATGGTGTTTGCTATGGCTGTGAGCTCAGACACCAAATCAGTATCAGCAAGAAAACAGGTAAGAAGAATGCAGAAGCACTAGGTACCAGAGGAGGAGGAAAAGCAGTAGAAGAAAGAATACAATAACACAAGAGCTTAACACTGAACTAACGCTCTGGGAATCTGCCATGTAAGAAGAAAAGGAAATCAACAAAGAGCATAGGGAGAAGGACGCTGTGAGGCATCAAGCTACACCTGCTCAGCAGCGACATGTGACCTGAAAGGCATCACCAGTAGCACAGCCAGATGCACCGGATCTTCCTCTTATCAAAAGCTTTCCCTGGTAGTTCTGTCACTAAATCTCATGCTGCTTGTTTTCCCTCCTCTTCCCACCTCTGGACACTGCACTTTTCCTCTGTGTGGTATCAGAGATCCCCACTGGTGAGACACTGGTGGGGTGGAAAGGAGAAGCAGTACCTTCCTGGCTTTGAGCCAACTGTTTCTGCAGCTCTTCATTGTGGGCACTGAAACGGTCCCTCTCAGCTTGCCTCTCACTCAGCTCCAGCACCAAGTCCTGTATCTTCTTCCTCGCATCATTCTGGAGCAGGTAAGAAAAGAATGAACCACCTCACAGAGCCACTGCTGGCAGGAGACAAGGAGGTACAAATGCTAAGGCAGAAAGAGTCAAGGCAGGAGGGGGCAGCTGGACAGTAACGGCAGATGGGATCATGACTCTCTTGCTCCCCATGGCAGCAAGCCAACCTGGCCTACGAGAGCTTACACCGATTCTGGCTTTGGCACTCTGCTCGTCAGCTCAGTATGGCAGAGGCACAGGATTCTGGATGCGCTGGGCACACAGTACCTGATCTTGCTGAGTCTCCTTCAGATGCTGGCACAGGTCTTGTAGGGCTGCTGTCACCCTGTCCACCGTGAACTCTGCAGGGAGGTCCTTGGCCTGAGAAACAGTCGGGTCCCAGACATTGCCCTGTTCTGAGGAGAGAAGCCATTCTGTTTCAAGCTTTAACTACACTGAAAGGGCTCTCAAGCACTGGAACAGGCTGCCCAGGGAAGTGGTGGGATCATCACCCCTGCAGGTATTTAAAACACAGGTAGACCTAGTGCTTAGAGATATGGTTTAGGGATGGTTGGGGCAGCGTTAGTTTGATGTTTGGACTAGAAAGGGATCTGAAAGGTCTCCCTTCCAACCCCGGCAATTCTATGATTCTATGAAAGGTCTCCAACAGACAAGGCCTCTTTATACCCAGGAGAAGGTGGCAGTGCCTTTGACATCATCCTAGAGCACATGGGACAGCAAGATGTGTGCCACTGGCTAATGTTACTTCGATGACCACTAATGTCAGCACTGCCCCAGAGAAGAATGCATGTGCCCCATTAACTTGACATAACTCGGGCCCTATTTCATTTTGGTGCTGGTCATTTCTCCTCGTACAGACACGGACTTGTCTCTCTACAGGGAGGTCAGTCTTTCAAGACTTCCCAAGGCCTGAGTCAGACTCAACTGAAAGGATGAGTCTATCACATCAGGATTACAAAGAACCACCCCTCCCTCCATTTGCTCTCCTATACGTGCTCTGCAGCATCATTAACCCAGCGCCCCACACTTGCCTGAACTCCAAGTGACAAAGTCTCTGCTGTCACAGATCAGGTGGTGGAGAACCAACCATAGTTCATCCAGCTGGGACTGGGCTTCCCAGTGGGCACTGCTGGCCTGCTGACACTCCGTGGCCAACGCCTTTGCTCTGTTCTCTGTGCTACAGAGCCTCAGACGCAGTTCAGACATCTCAACCTCCAGCATGCGCAAAGAGTCCCTTAGGCACCGCTGGCCTGCTCGGGACTCCTCCAGATCCTGCAGCAGCTGCTCCTCTCGCGTTGCCAGGCTGGCCTCCTTCTCCAGCACCACCTCCTGCAGCGACTGGATCTAGAAGAGACACACAGAGCCTCAGGGACAGTGCCGCTACTGAGGCAGCGGGCAGGAAGTAGAGGAAAGAATGAAGGAGAAGTTACTTCAACCAAAAAACCCGCACTGGAAACAAAAGGCACAAAGCCAAGGATTCAAACTGAGCAAAATAAGCTAAAAACGGGTATCTGGAGGCTCAGGGGCCAAAGGGAAGTTTCCCCATACGCAAAGGAAAGGTCAAACTGGCTTTCACACTTTCCGACCCCAAAAGTGAAGCTGTGTATATGTGTAAAAGGGCAAGAGGTATCTCTCTTCCGCACTCTGAATGGAGCTGCTGGGCCTGGGGAATAGCAGAAACAAGCCGAGACACCTCGTTGTGCTGGGCAAGGTTGTTTTCTTCCAGGGTCCTGAGGCTCAGTTCCTTCTCTTCCAGAGACAGAGTCAGCCTGAAAGAGAGCATGTAATTCATTACTACATGGTATAACATTTAACAAACTCTTAGGACTTCCAGCGCCAAGGGGAGAATGGCTTTGTCTCCTGGTGTTTGTCCGAACAACTAGGCTGCTGGTTCAGTCCTAAGCCAGGCTGGCCCATCACACCCAAGCATGTGCCCACTACACTCGTTTCCACAAAAGAAAGGTGAATTATGGGCTAAATACCCTACTGGGTATCCCTCACCAGGGAAGCAAGAGTGCACTACCTTTTATTTCTCCTCTTCAGTAAAGACACGTGTTGCAGATTGGCAGGACTTTACCAGCTGAAGTACCTATCCTTCCTCTCCTCTCTTACATTCCTTGGGCAGTCACTAACACCCGTAACTGTTGGGGCTGGCAGGGACCCTGCTCGAGCCTCTCCAGACTCAAGGAACATTTTGGAGGAACGAGGAAACAGATGGCAATAAGAAACATTCTCATTTCTTGGGTGCCTAAGAGGGGAATCTGGCTGAGCTCAAAATCATGGTTTTAAAAGATGGCTTCTGCCAACCAAAGGTATCAGTGTGGAAGACTGACACGAATCCCAAATGTTTAAAATTTATTGGAGCCAAGGCAGAGCTGATGAATCTATGTAAGCTCATTATGCTGCAGCTCCACTTGCCTCCTTTGGTGTGTTCCTGAAAGTTTCATTGAACAGTATTAACATGCCAACCTAACAAAAGAACACCTCCTTTTAAGGAAAGGACTAGTCTCCAAAAGCCATTGTCTTCAGAAAAACTGCAATTGAAGGATTAAGAGAAAAGAAAATGAAACACAACATCAAGAAAATGAAACATGGATAGTTCAGAACTCTGCTTTTTAGGAAATGCTGCCAGAGCCACTTGTATACGCAAAGATCTGCAAGAGGTAACCCATTTAACAGGGCCAAGAGTCCCACAGGCCTTCATTTACCTGGCATTTTCATGCTCTAGGACCTTCAATGAAGCCTGAAATTCTGTGTTGTGACGCTTCACTTCTTCCCATCGACTTCTTTCCTCCTCCAAGGCCTGCAGACACACTTGCAGCTCCTTGTTCTGACGTTCCACCTCCTCCCATTGACTCCTCTTCTCCTCCAGCATCTTCTGGAGGTGTGCCACCTCCAGCACTTTCTGCCTTGACAACTCTTGTGCCTCACTCAGATCTTGCTGAGCTTTGCGGCCAGTCTCTTGCTGGGACTCCTTGGAGGCTGCTAGCTGAGATGTCAACTCTTCCACCTCAAAGAAGACATAACAAAGCAGTTAAAGACTACTGCTTCTCACTGTCAGCCGTATCATACACTGTGAGGAAAGGGAAACAGCAGCTTTACATTTCACCCTATGAGAGAATACCACACTCACAATGAATGCAGCCAACTTAGATTTTTAAATAAGTGGATCCCCATGTTCACTTGAAAAAAAAAAACCTTAAAAAACAAGACTAGCAGTAATAGGCCGGCAAAAATCCACTCTGATGGTTGCTGGCAAACAAGCAAAAGCCCATCTGTCCAGGGCAGCGGCTGAGATTCAGCTGACCAGTAAGTCTCCTTTAGACCAGCTGGGATGGAGAGGACAGTAGGGTGGCAGTCAGAGGGACTACCCCCTCGGCCTGCTCTGCCATGGAAAGGCAAGAAGGGGAGAGAGCACCTATTTGATCACTGGAGTAGCTAATGCACTTTCAGTCACCTGGTTTTGTAGAGCATCCCTCTGCTGAAGAAGGATGTTCATTTCCTCTTTGATGGTTTTGATTTCTTCCTTGTGCCTCTTCTCCACTGCCTTGATCTCACTCTGAGTTTCCTGCAGCTTTTCTGTGATGTTCTGTAAACACAAATGGTGAGCATGTTACTGGGACCCGCTTTCAGGTTCAGCTTTTTCCTCTTTCTGTCTCAAAATCACATTCCTTCAGTCACTGCTTTTCTGCTTTACCACCCAGCTCTGCTTCCACCATAACCCTTCTTTCCAGTTGCTGATCTCTGGAGCTTACCAGGCTCTGTGCTTTCCATGCCTGCAATAGCCCTTGCTTCCTCAGTCCCAGGACTTGTGTTTTATTGCCTTGTTACTGCCCTTCACACTGTTACCTGGCTCTCCTAGCCTCTCTCAGCTTACGTCCAGCTGCCAACTGCCTGTTCTTTCAGCCTACCCTACTTGTCAGACTTACCTGCCTGTTCTCTTGCTGCTCTTTCGCCTCCCGCCTGAGCTGCTCGACCTGCTGGTAGGTGTCTCTTAGCTCTCCCTGGGTTTGCAGTAGTGTCTCTAACAAAGCATTCTTTTCACGCTCCTTTTCTAGCAGGACCTGCACAGAAATACAAAGATGGATTTAAACTTCCCATACAAAATTTGTGTGGCAAGACTCAAAAGATGGATGGGCTCACGCGTTCTCAGAGCGCTGGTCTCCTCAGTCATCATCTACCCACTTGGATACAAAGCTGCCTAAGTGAGACCGGCAGTGGAGACGCAGTCCAGCCATGGTCCACCTGTGATTGAATCCCCAACAAGGTCTTAGTCTTCTAACAGGAAAACACGTGGGATTTCTCAAGGGTCTCGCCTTGCTGGTGAGGGTATCTCTCAGCTTCTGCTGGGTCCTGTTTGTCTTTCAACAGCGACTTTTGCATCTTCAGTGGTTGAGAAAATGCAAGGCTGCCAGAGGGCTGAAGCTAACAGCTCCTTCAAGAAGACTCATGTGTTCTAAGGGGGTTTGGTGAAAATTACTTCTGTTTTAAGGTATTTGGTTAAGTTGGGTAAAGTACTGACATTACAGGGACACACTCTCATCTCTGAGTGCTGCCCTGTCATTTTGATGCCCGTAGACACAACTGAGGGTACTGCTGTTCCTCAGCAATCTGAACAAAGAGGACTTTGGCTAGGACACAAGGTCTCTCAGTCTATGACAGGGTTGCTTTGGCACAGGAGATCTGGGCACAAAATAGCTTACCAGCAAGTGACTTAAAACACAGCCCAGAAGACACCTCTGATTTACTGCTCAGAAATATTTCAGAAGAGTTGTTTTTTTCCCCCCTTTTCTCAACAATCCTGACACAATCCTCTGTCCCTCTCAAACAAAAATCCCATCCTCGTGGGGATTCAGTTAAGACTATAAGCAGTTATCAGTAAATATCAAAGGAGGGCCATTAAGAGAACTGTGAAGATACTCTGAGGCAAGTCTTAAAATAAAAAAAGAGAACACAACAACAGCACAAGAATCTCAACCGAAAGGTGACGTTTCTCCCAGGCTTCCTATGAGGAGTCTCATTCCTAATCTCACAGATAGCCCTGCTCACCTTTCATCTCACCAAATTCAATGTAGAAAACATGTAGGGGATGCTCCACGCAGCCTGATACCCAGCCATCTCCAACAGCTCTAGTCTTGCAAAAACCCACACAAATTCTTCTTTCACAGTCTTTACCTCTTGCTTGGCATTTTCGATTCTTGTTCGTTCCTCTTCTTGTTCAGCTTGCATGGTAGCAACTTCCTGCTTCACATCATGCAGTTTCTTCTTGTGCTCACCTTCTGTCTCTGCCTTCTCTTTTTCCCATTGCTCCAGCATCACCTGCAGCTCTGAATGGTGCCCCTCCCGCTCGCTTGCCTGACAAGTGGAGAAAAAGACTTCAGGATGAAGCTTGCAGCCCAAAAAGCCCCCCACATCCTGGGCTGTATCCCCAGCAGCGTGGCCAGCAGGGAGAGGCAGGGAATCCTGCCCCTCTGCTCTGCTCTAGGGAGACACCCCTGAAATG
>JAOXJK010000005.1:17309196-17319629 GCA_025774025.1 Xenus cinereus | reverse complement strand
CCTTCTTGGCCACCTGGGCACACTGCTGGCTCATGTTCAGCCAACAGTCGACCAACACCCCCAGGTCCTTTTCTGCCGGGCAGCTTTCCAGCCAAAGTTGTGTGTATCTCTTAAAATACAATTTCAACAATTTGAAGATGTCATTCCCATTCTTAGCCACACAAGACAGCAGACATCGACTTGCAGCTTTGTCCCGCTCTCTAAGCTCAAACAAATGGAGTTTTGAAAGTTGCAGCAAACTGCAGCCCTGATTTTTGCATCAGAAAAAAAGATTCAGAGCTACACAGTTTGTTTCTTTTGATACATGTGAGAGTAGCAGCCCTACTCAGATTCATGGACAACACAATCCTCCCTCAGCAGCTTATCAAAGCCAAAAACGAGGTCAACACAGACACAGGTTCACCGAGCCAAGCAGCCAAATGCCCACCCAGAAGCACCAGGTTTTGGTCCCACCTGGATGAGTTTCTCTTGGGTTTCTTCCTTCTCCTCTGTCAGGATCCTCAGCTCTTCCCGCAGCCCCTCTTGTCGCTCCTCTGCTTCCTTCAGCAGCTGGTCCAGGTGGGCTTTCTCTGCGCAGAGTTCTTCATTTGTTCTTTCACACAAGCTCAGCTTCTCCTGGGCAGAGACCTTTGCTCTCTCCATCTCCTCCACTTTACCCGACAGAGCTTCATTCTCTTGCTCCAGCTGCCATCAAGGAAGCACAGAGGAAATAAAACATAGTAAGATTTACAATGAAGAAGGTTTGGCTTGGACAGAAAAGGGAACATTTCCATACTCAGTCAGTCACACTTTTGGGAGGCCAGAAGTCTGGGAAGCAGCAGCAGCTGGAGACAAACACCTGCCAAGATCTTTTGGAACTCTGCTCACCTGCAGCACAAGTTTGTTCAGTTCCACTTTATCCAATGCAAGAGCCTCATTGATACTGCTCATGTTCGCTGTTGCAACACGTAAATCAGCTATTTCAGCTCTCAGCTTGTTCTGAGCCCCTGTCAGCTCTGCCACGGACTGCTCTGCCTGAAGAGACAAAAGAACAACGTGACATCAAAGGCAGGGAAATCCCTGCCTTCGAGCAGCAACTCCCCATCCCCTGCGTGTCTCTGACATACTCCCAGTTCAGCCCTCCCAATTAGCACATGAGGACTGACTGCCCCAAAGACCTGCCTGGTCTCATCACCATTTTCCAAGGAGAACAGCATGTTCCCTGTCATCTATTGCCAGAAACAACATTTGTGCTGGCCTTGCTATCACAAGGTGACCATACCTTCTCCAGGGCCGTAGCAAGCTCATGGTTCTCTTGCTTCAGCAGATCCCTCTGAAGGTGCGATTCCTCCAGTGTCTCTCTCGCAACCACAAACTCATGCTGTAATAAGGACTGTTTTTCTTCAAGTGCCGCCAAGTCCTTCAGTCTATGAGAAGGGGAGACAGAAACAATTTTGAATGTTAAAACATTCTCATTTCCAAACCCAAGAGCACATCCTATATCCCAGAAATGGCAGTTGGGATCATTTCCAATCGCTTTCTATTTACACCTCAAGAACGCTGGCGTTTCCTGACCAGAGCTCCCTCACTCTTTGTCCTTGATGGAAGCGAAACATTCAGCACTGAGAAAGTAAAACAAGCTTCCAGAAATCACAGAACCTTTCCAAAAAGTTCAGATGCTCTCAGCAGCTTCCTGCATCTTAGTCCTCTCTCTCTCCTTTTTGATACATGGGATACAAGCTCTTCGGGTAATACAGACTTTTTAAGTCCAGATTAATACTGCCACAGTTACTCTTGCCTTCAGCAGTGAAACAATGAAAGAGCCTACAATCTATTTGGGGAGGAGATGCATATGAATTTCCAATCAAATAATCATAAGATGACAGGATGATTCAGGCTGGCAGGGACCCCAGGAGGCCTCTAACCCAATCTTCAGCTCAAAAGCAGATGGGGTCAGCCATGGGATCAGTCCAGGTTACTCAAAGCTCTATCCATCTGGGTCTTCCAAATTTCCAGGGATGGAATCTACATAACCTCTCGGAGCAACTTGTTCTGCTGCATGACTTTTTGTTCTCCTTAAATCCAGTCAGAACATCTCTTGTTTCAGCTTATGCTTGTCATCAACTACTCTGGTCAGGTTTGGAGTTGATTTTTTTAACGGGTGATAATGAATGTACAAGGAGGCAGCCAGACCTGCCCACGTGCTCCCTTCACCATTCTATGCTACAAACGACAAGCACGTAAAATTAACTCTTTTATGCTGGGCCTCCTAAAGTC
The DNA here is from genome assembly GCA_025774025.1 of Xenus cinereus. Taxonomy (NCBI): domain Eukaryota; kingdom Metazoa; phylum Chordata; class Aves; order Charadriiformes; family Scolopacidae; genus Xenus; species Xenus cinereus. Next base: position 17,317,373 of record JAOXJK010000005.1, on the reverse strand, counting down.
CAGCAACACCCACCCCTGCCCAAAGAAAGCTTTAACGCTCACAGGAGCTCCTGGTCACGACACACTCTCTCCATCCTCTCTTGCTGCTCCACCTTTTCCCCCTGGGCTGAATCTTCCTTCAGCTGCAATTCAGTGTTAGTTCGACGCAGACATGAGGCTTCATGCTCTGTTGCTTCAAGCTGCTGCTGTAGCTCTTCCCTCGTTTTCTCGAGGTTTGCACAGTCACTGCAGAGACAAGAGCCAGTCAGAAGAATTAAGAGGCCTGAAGAGTCATGGATCCCATTTTCATCATTCCAGGATGGAGTTGTGGGGAGCATGGTAAGGAAGAACATGCTCTTCCCCTCATGAAGTAACCACAGGGAAAGAGGAAGGCAGGCAGGCTTTTGCCTTTGTTTGGTGAGAAGCAGTGGCTAGGAAAGAGCACCCAAGGAACAGACCACAGAGACACAGCATGTCAAGAGGGAGGCATCTTGTCTTCCAACATTGCTCTGAATGTCCAAGACAGCCTTAGGATTCACAGTAGAGCATGAAAAGCAGTGACAGAAGGACGCTAAGGTGCCAGAGGCACACACATGGTGAACAGGTGAGTTCTTTGCCTATAACGCCTCTGAACTCCCAGAACTGGAAGCAGATGGCATCTAGAATGCAGGAAAAGGAAGAAACACTCACCTTCTGAGTGCTTCTACCAGAGACTGAAGGTGCTGTTGGTGGCTGCTGGATGTCTTGCATTCCTCTTCCAGTTGCTCAAGCCTTTGCTGCAGCTTCCTGCACTTCTCTTCCTGCTGCCTGTGCTGGTGCTGCAGAAAACTGATAGAGTCCTGCCTGGCAGAAAGCTCTTCTTTTAGGGCCTGCAAGAAGTGGGCAGGTAAAGAGCACAAACAAGCAATGAGGAGTGGGAAAGATGTCTCCAGATGGCTTGGGAGAATCAGCAAGCAGAGAGACAGCTCACCTGAAGGCAAAAACAGTGATGAGGGGGTGAAGATCAAGGAAGGAAAAGCAGTAGAACATAGACTGGCAAGAGTGGGATGGCTAGAAAGAAAGTGTCTGAGTGAATGGAGAGGTTTCAGCCTAAGTGAGGCATTAGCAGTTGAGCCCGTGGTCAGGGAGAGGGCAAGCAGAAATTCTCACCTGTGTTGCTCTTCGCCTCCTCGCCAGTGCTTCCTGAACCAACACAAAGGCACGCTCTGTGTAGGGAAAGCTCAGACAAGAGAGGACGTTGCTGCACTCCACATGCTGGGAGCCATCAGTGCAAATAACGCTGACCGTGCTGTCGCTGTCGTCTAACACCACCTGAAAGCCCACATCAACCTGTTACTCTTTGCTCGTTCTACTTCGTTTTCTTTATCTATGTCTACTTTTTTTTCCTCCCCACTTCATGCTGGAGTCATTAAAAACTCAATTATCTCATTTCTTCAGTCAACAAAGAAGTTTTGTCCCTGTGGCCACAAGTACTCCAGGGATTTCTTACTACAGATTCTATAAACAAGCGTGAAGTGGCTGTAGGCTGCCTGAACCCTCAGTTTCTTAAGGCTCTCAGGAATGATTTTGGTCTCCTTCAGCTTCTTAGAGCCACATACATGAGCACAAGAATAACACAGGAAATAGCAATGAAAGGTAACATTAACACTGCCCAGGGAAGAAGGAAGCTGAAGAATACCAGAAAACAGCAATGAAAAAGCTAATGTTTATAATTACTCTGAGCAGTAGCACAAGAGGATAAAAATGGCTACACAAGGCGAAAGAAGTGACTTTGAGAGAGACTGTGTAAGAGATCTGATGATTAAACTCCCCTCCATAGAGTGAAGTTTAGGAGTGAGTTAAAGTTACCCCTCAACCATTAAATCAGCTGTAATTCTGGGGAGACAATAATGGTCAGGGAACGTAGAGCGCAGGAGCAGAGTTGGCAAGTGCATCAATTGACCTTTTATAAAAGTCTGAAGAGCAGTTTCACTGCTCAGGGAGGGTGGGGGGAGCCTCCAAGAAATCCTGGAATACAAATGTCAAGTAGCCAACTCAGAAAGCACAGTCCTAGAGAGAGGTCAGCCGGACGGTGAAGGCAAAGGTTCTGAAACTTCTAGCGACTCAGCTGAAGTGCCACAGGTCATCCAACACAGGAGTTATAACAGGCTTTAGGTCAGAAGAGTGGTATAAAAATTAAACAGCCAGTAGTAGTTACCACAGACAGTATATAACATCTGTATCTACTCCCTGGGCTAGTCTCTTGCCTTCCTCAAGTACTTTTAAATCAAATTCATAGGGATGTGGTCCCAACTCTGTACTCACCTCAGTTATATCTTTTATCAGCTTTTGCAGGGAAAGATTCTCTTCTTTGGCACTTTTACTCAATGAAGCTTCATATTCTCTCTCTGACTGACTTGCTTCCTGAGAACAGAATAAGGAAAGGATTGGCAGGGAAGAGCTCCTCTGCTCTGTAGCATTCCCATCCTCAGCAGCATTGTCTTGTTGACAAGCCTCAGCCCTGGTGACTCCAGGATACTCCTTCCCATATCTATTCAACTTCTTTGCTAAAACTAAGATGAGAAAGACCAACAGCTGAGTTTTATAGACTGCTATTAAGCTGTCAATGCCAAGGAACCTGGATCCCTAGAGACTTCAATTCACAGGCAGAATTGGTGCAGCCATCCTGAGGAAGACACCTGAACTGCCTGCAGCTCCCCTGCCACTGCCTGCCCCTGGACTCACTCCACACATGCCAAAAACACAAGGAATATTTTGGCAACGTGCCTGATGTTCCCACGCAGTTATCATCTCTACCACTCTTTTTCTTGAGGAAGTCAAACCTCCTTGTGTGCTAAGGCTGGAGAGCGAACACTGGGCTATCTCCCAGATAAAGGAAAAACATACTAGCATCTCCAGAGTGTCGTTAAGTGTTTTCATGGTCTTCTCCTTCTCCTCGTTCTGCTTCTGAGACTGTACAAGCAAGGCTGAGAGCTCCATCACCCTGAGAAGAGAAGGTCCACGTGCCATTCCAAAAGCATTGCACACCGTCACCTGTTAAAGAGCTAAGCAGTTCCCAGAAGCACAGCAGAGAAAGTTCAACGCAGAAAACACAGCAAAGGCAGAGTTCATCTCTACAGGTTAATATGTGTGGTGTTATCATAGAATCATAGAACAGTTAGAGTTGGAAGGGACCTTAAAGATCATCGAGTTCCAATCCCCAAAGGCCTTCTGCACTCAGACTTGCAAGGAACTGTCAGTACAGAGGGGCTACAGCACTTACGGTGGGGCTGAGCCAAATTTCTCCCGACTCCTTTAGCACAGCCCTGGGAAGCAAACGGGCTGTACTGGAGACAGCTCTCTTTATGCTGCTCTCGCTTTCGCACCAAGAATCAGTTCACAGCAAGAGCCTTGTAATATGCAACCTCTTTTCCAGTATCCTCTTACCCAGAAGAGCTTCTGGCAGTCAGACATTGTTTTCCCTTCTTTCTGTTGAAGGCACTAGTTTGACTCTGGACAGAAACAAGGCCGTGCAGAATGGGTGTGTTTAAATGTGAACACAGCCCATCTAGGAACGCAAGAGGCAGCCACAGAAGAGAATGTCAGGAACAGCAAAGTTGAAAACACTTTTACCTGTCCTGAAGTTCCTTCTTCTCCAGGTCCCCCTTGGCTTGTAAGGGCATCACTTCCTGAGTCTTCTGGTTCATGTCCTGTCCAGCTTCCTGCTGCATCTGATCCTTTAGGACAGGTCTGCCCAAAGTGATGGACTCCCAGAGCTGTACGCCGGAGTTTAGACGGGAGCAGTTGACAACGACACATCCAGAAAGCCTCATTTGCTCTGCCTTCAGCTCGGACAAATCTCTGAAGAAAAAAGAATAAAGAAAGAGCCAATGTTCACACCACTTCTATTGCCTGACTCGTTGCTGAAGCGCGTACTTGAGCAGGAAACATGACATCTTTGTTGGGGACGAATCGTTCCTCTGATACTCTGGGATCAGGACACACCCTCCAAGTAGGCAAAGAGCCTACTCCATAGCTGAGGAATGAGTCTGTTTTCTCCCCAGCGATAAGAACAAATGTATGGCACAGCCAGAAGGCTTCAAGGACCTGTAATTACTCTTATTAATTGTTACTCTTGCTCTATCTTATTAACATACTCTAATTATCTTTAATAGATAATTTAATAGATCAGAAATTTTTACCAAGGTCCCCCGCTTTTATACCTGGGGGATCAGCCTTAAGCAGCCTATTATTATCAACACATGGACTGCTCAGAGGCTCACAACAGTACCTACATAACGAACATTTCAGGAAGGTGGTATAACAAAAATTTTTGTACATGAAAGAATCCTTGGAAAAGTTGTTTTCTTACTTTAGACAATAAAAGATACTTGTTAGGTCTTCAAGAGTTCAAGCTGCAATACTGTATTTGGTTTACGTGGCAAGGTTTTGGTAGCAGGGGGACTACATGGGTGGCTTCTATGAGAAGCTGGTAGAAGATTTCCCCATGTCCAATAGAGTCAATGTTAGCTGGCTGCAAGACGGACCTGCTGCTGGCCAAGGCCAAGCCCATCAGCAATCATGGTAGTGCCTCTGGCATAACATGCTTAAGAAGGGACGGAAAAAAAAACCTGTGCTTCAGGCGCTAGAGCAGAGATTCCCCTGCAGCCATGGAGGCGAGAAGACCATAGTGAGGCAGACTCTCCCCCTGCAGCACATGGAGGCTAACAGTGGAGCAGATATCCACTTGCAGCCCTTGGCGGATCCCACATTGGAGCAGGTGGATGCCTGAAGGAAGCTGTGACCCTGTGGGAAGCCTACACTGAATCAGGGTCCTGACAGGACCTTTGAACTCACAGGGAGAGGAGCTCACACCAGGGCAAGTTTGCTGGGAGGACTTGTGAACCCATGGGGGACCTGTGCTGGAGCAGTCTCTTCCTGAAGGACTGAAGTCTCATGGAAGGGACCTATGCCTGGAGCAGTTCATGAAGAACTGTAGCCTGTAGAATTTTGATCAACTCATGCTTGTTGACGTGATCATAGTGTGATTCATTGGATGGCTTTATTTTATTTTATTTTTTTTTATCGAGTAGGAAATAACAACCTGTGCTTGGAATATATCATGGTAACTAATCAAGGCATTGGATTTGAATCCATGGTTTGCGGAAGCTGTCTTCTGCATAGCAACTGATGGGTTTACAGATCTCTGTGATCAGAGTTGTTCTCTCCTTTCTGTGTAGGACCCACAAAATTGCCGTCTGCAATGTTTTGTGCTTACACTCTCCACTGCAGACACCTTTGCAGAATGCCACTCTTGCACCACCTACAGCATTTTTTACCCTGCTACAGGAAAGAGCTCAGTTTAAAGTATCGCAGATGCCTAGTTTTTCCCTACTTGTCTTCATAAGGCCATTAGAAGTGTGTTTAGTGAGGAAGATTTTATTCTCTTAATAAAACCAAAACGAACAGTGGTTTGTGAACTGGTAGGGGGTTGGAGGAGGATGTATTGGTGATCTCTGTCTGCTCCTCTCTGGCATGTAGATGGGAATGGAGAGAGGACTGTTGAGGTGGGAATGAAGGGGCTATACTGTTTGAACATGGAGTTAAAAGCTGCCAGTCCAGCTGACTGGGTTGTTATTGCAATTTAAAAAGCAATTCATAGAACACCCTATTGCAACCTACAAGTGATCCAAAAAAGTACCAACCCAAACCACAAACGCGCTAGATATTAATACTTTGGAAGAGTGCACTAATCATGATCTTAAAGCATGCCAAATACCATACATATGCTTTTTAATCACTTACCCTCTCTCTCAAGTAAGGCTGCTTAATCCCTGGGAAGTTACCCTGTACAATGTATTGGACAAGAGGGACAAGAATCTCTAACAGGCCAGCTGCATCGTTTGAAGACTCCCCTTTTTTCTCCCCAAACCTCATGGTTGATATTTCCTGATTTGATGGGTGTGCAGGATTATGCCTGAGTGGATTACACTATCTGGAATGTTTATCTTTGGTGGTGTGATGGCCACTCAGTTTATATTGCTAATTTTGTGATGTCTAGCAGACAAAGTCACTGAATAGTAGTGGGTTGGGACTCAGGGCATTTTGTTTGTTAAAGGACTATTCAAGGCTCCATTCACCTTCGGGTTCTTATTGTGATGCAGTGTTGAGGCAACGCTGGGGCTGAGCATTTCTGCAGCTCCCCTCAAGTCATCTCTCCATAGATAAGGATCTGCCAAAGAAAGATGAAGCTGAGTAGAATGACAATTCCCTGCATTTCACCTTTTGTGCTCTGAAACTGGCTTGGCTGGGTGATCCCATTCAGTTGTATGTAAATTTATGTGTAAGTACCTCAAAAGTTCATAATAGCCACGATGGTAACCACATGTTCAGTAAAATATCTATATAGGTCTGCTCCCCCATTTTGCATGTCTGCACACATTATAGAGAAGGTTTCCAGTTAAAAACACAGTGTTACCCTAATCTGGCAGAACCAACATCCACAAACCACTGGAAGCACTTCAACCTCTTGCTGCTTCCTAATACACTTGCTACTCAGGGGAGCAGGGAAACAAAGCAGGAATCCTGCTTCCAATGATATCATGCCCACACCCCAAGGGTCTCCTATTTTGGAACAATACAGTGCTTTCTCTACTGCCTTCTGCCCATAGAAGGTTTTCTCCTCTCCAAACAGGCCAGTTTCCAGAAGAGCTCCTCCGTTCCTTATAGTGTTGGTCCACAGATTTCTAAACACTCCTTAGAATCATAGAATAACAGAATTGTCTAGGTTGGAAGGGACTTTTAATATCATCTAGTTCAACCATCAACCTAACTCTGATAAAAAAACATCACTAAACTATGTCACTAAGCACTATGTAAACCCCTCTTTTAAATACCTCCAGGGATGGTGCCTCAACCACTTCCCTGGGCAGCCCATTCCAAGGCTTAATAATCACAGAATCACAGAATCTTCACGGCTGGAAGAGACCTTTGAGATCATCATCACCACACAACAACAACAACCACCAAAAAACAAACAAACAAACAAACAGAAAACAAAACACACAACCCAACAATCTTGGGCACTAGAGCATGCCCTGAAGTGCTACATTTACACGCTTTGAAGATCTCCATCCAATTTTCTATATTAATCTCCGTTTCTATCAGAAGGACCACACCCTTAGGAACTGAACTTTGCTCATTCAACTCTGCAATCAGTCACAGTGGAAACGGATGTATCCCAGCACTCCCAACAGCCCTGCAAAAAACACTGTCCATATGGATGTTTGTTTGAAAGTATCTGGCAACATCATTTACTTCTCTTCAATTATTTGACTTGCTAATACTATTGTCTTCATCCATAACCAATTGTTACTGATACCAGTTTATACTAAAGATATATTAAAAGTATCTGAAAGGACATTAAAGGACTCTGGCAAATTGTTTACTGATCTCCTGCATTGAAGTGAGTGTTACCATGTAGTTGGGTACCCTTTGTTCCCAGTGAGAAGGGGGAAGTCACCTTATCAGGATCTTCATAAATGGTATTAAAGCATGTCTTAATGTTACTGTATACAGGTGTTGATGCAAAGCTGTGTTTAGAGCTTTATTACTATGCACATATTGGGGAGGGTCATTCAAAACGTAGTCAGAAAACCTTTCTCTTGGAGAGGACAGGAACATAAATGACATTTTAATGGCAAAATGCTACCCAATCATATGATGCGCTAAAATGTGTTGGCTGGTTACTGCTGATGCTGTGGTTTGGTGAGGGTTTTTTTTAAATTTAATGGCATATCTGGGGACAGTGTGGACAGTCATGTGTTCTTTCCTTATCTTTTAGTGACTATCTGACTATCTGTCACTATTTAGTGACAATTACTGCTTCAGCAAACTCTGGTTTTCCATGCCATATTTGTAGGCACAAAGTGCCTCTGCCATGACAGATGTTCACTGCTGTTTACCAGGCAACCACTTTTGTATTTAAATGTGTGTCTGTGGGGCCAGACATCCAAACACAGTGTCATCAAGAGATGATGAAGCATTGAAACAAAGTATACAAAGATCTTGATGTCTATACCTCAGAAGCAGCACAGAATTACTATTAAAGCTGTAGATGGTATATGATGTGGGTCAGGAATCAAGGAAATACAGGTGATGAGTGGAGAAATAGAAGGAATATAAAAATATTCTTGTAAAATAAATGGTAAAGTGCTCCA
>JAOXJK010000005.1:17289206-17302140 GCA_025774025.1 Xenus cinereus | reverse complement strand
CCATCTCTCCTGGAGCCCCTTGAGGGACTGGAAGGGGCTCTAAGGTCTCCCCGGAGCCTTCTCTTCTCCAGGCTGAAGCTGAACCCCCCCAACTCTCTCAGCCTGTCCTCCCAGGAGAGGGGCTCCAGCCCTCCCAGCATCAAAAGCATGTGCTTCTCAGGGCTGACAGCAGAACTAAAATTGCATGAATCAAGCATCTGCTCCGGAGAAGCTCTCAAGTAACTTTTAAATCCATGCCAGAGAGTGCTATGTCTCAATCTTCACATCCTCAGGGTGTCTGGAGAATGTCCCGAGAGAATGGATTTTAGCAAGTACGTGTGAGCAGCGGAGGGTCTGTCAATCCTCTGCCCAGCTCTTGAAGCCCAGCACTTCAGCATTCAAGAGGTTCAGATTGCTGTCAGCAGAGGGGCTCCAGCCCTCCCAGCATCTCCGTGGCCTCCTCTGGCCCTGCTCCAGCAGGTCCATGTCCTTCTGATGTTGGTGGCCCCAGAGCTGGAGGCAGCACTGGGGGGGGGTCTCCCCAGAGCAGAGCAGAGGGGTAGAATCCCCCCCCTCACTTTGCTGGCCACGCTGCCGGGGATGCAGCCCAGGACATGGTTGGCTTTCTGGGCTGCCATTGCATGTTGCCGACTCATGTTGAGCTTCTCGTCCACCGGCTTCTGCTGGGCATGAGGGGAAACACCTGAACAGTGTGTTATTCTGTGACTCCTCGGAGCACCAGGGTCCCCACACACCCACCTCTCCCCCGGGGGCAGGACGAGTGCCAATAGCCATTCCTGTGAGGACGATGTTGAGGGGTGCTAATTGTTTAGCATAACTAAGCATGTTTTAAGTCAAGTCAAATAAATTTCTTAGCATTATAAATTGGTGTGATTTATGCTCCAGGGTATACCTCATTGTTGCGTGGAACATGTATATACCTTGACCTGGATAGGACCTTTTATCCTCAGGGAATGGCAGCTTTTTCAAAACTGTGAAATGTTCCTTTGGCTCCCCAGAGTCATCCCTTTCTCTAGCCCACCCTGGATGTCCAGAGGGACTCACTGAAAGTGCCTGTCAGAGAAGGTGGCACAGGTCATGTAGACGTAATCTTAGGATGTGGAGAACAGGAGGCAACGTACTTCCAAGGAGCAGGGACCCGGACAGTCCTCCCTTTTCAAATCCGCACACACTATGTGAGAAGCTGTCTTTGCAGAATGGACCAAGAAGGACAAGTGGGCTGTATGAACCAAGCCACTTGAGCGGAACATGTAGACTTGGCCAGTGGTGAGAAGCAATAGGCCTTGAACATTTTTTCCACTGTGTCCTATATATGATCCCCAGCCTGCACCAGAGTGAGGGTTTCCATCTATGTATTGAAGATACCAGTTGAATCTGAGCTTATCCAGCTGGAATAACTCCACATCAGTGTAGGGCCATAACAGTCTCATCTGTGGGTCTTATTCAAGGCCAACGTTCCACTCTGGGGTCAATGCACTTGTGCAGTGACCGTGCTCCCCTGGTTCCAAGCACTTGGATGGAGAGTGCATCAAGAGAGCCTCTGTTAAAGACAGAGAATAGTTTACACAGCTTGCTTTGCTTGCTTTTGCTCTTTTCTTTTTTACCTTTCTAGGCCTGTCCAGCCCACTAAAATATATTAATCTCAGACATGTAAATATTGTTTGAATGTGTGATTGATTGTGCTTTTAATCTGATTTACTGAGAGACAAGGCACATGTAATCGCATGGCTTTACCTCCTGCTCTTTCATGTCCATCTCTTGAACCATTTGTAAGTCTGTTTGCAAATCTCATCCAAATTTGATGGAGCAACAGAGCTCTTAAAGATGTTAAATTCTTACAAGTGGTGTGGAAACTGGATAGATTAAAAGGAGAAACTCAACATTTAGCTGGTTTTGTGGCCTACTAATCAATAAGCAATACCCCATAGTGCAGAACCAGCACAGCACGTTGCCTCCTGCCCAGCAGGAAGGTGGGTAATATGGGAAGGATATGACATGGGAGGGCCATGGATGGGAGGGCCATGGGGACGACGTGGGGTGACTGCTGGGGAATGGTTTTGGCAGAAGTACCTCAGCAAAAAGCTGCTTTATTTTGATGGGGAATATCAAAACTACAAGTGACATCAGAGGAAGGGCCATTAGGTCAAAACCAGGAGGGGGGGGGGGGTTTGGATCTACTTCATTTGTGACATCTGTGGAATCACTGAACTCTTCTGTCCTTCATCAAAACAAGGTAAAGCATTCAGAGCTCCTCATGTAGAAAGGGTGGCAGGTTGTTATTTGTGAAAGCAGTTTGGTGTTTCTGAGACTGGTCAGGGTGGGGAATACTACAGCGTGCACAAATGGAGCTAAAAAATGTCGTACCTTTTCTCTTTCTTCTTGCCTCAGAAATAAAAACAACCGAGAGAGGAGGACTTGGTTGCAAGATGAGAGAAGGGTTTTATTAATCCCTGGTCAATCCAGACCGGTGCCTTATTTCCCGAAGGCTCATTTAGAACAACAGGTCATTTTTTTGCGGCTTATGAAAGACACGCTTGCTCCACGCTCCCTTTTGTACGGCTGAAAGCAGCAGGACAGCCCTGGCACGTAAGTAACGTGGGTTTCCGACTGCCAGCCTTCGGTGGCCGTGGGCTGGGTGGCTCTTGAACATTTTGCATCTAATTTTAAAACAAAGGCTGGCGTCCAGCAGCCTGTGGAGGGAAGCCGGGGATTTCGGGGTGTCCGCAGCTCCCCGATGGATGGAGGAGGAGGCTCTGCCTGCAGGGTGCACTGCTGCCCCGCTCTGCGCCGTCGCTCGCCCCACAGGGCATCCCACCCGCACCAGCTGCTGCTCCAACGGGGCTGACACGGGTTTGTTTAAAGCATAGCCATAAATACGCCAAAACACCCCAAAACACACTGACTGTGGGCATGGCCGTGTGGTGTTTGTGAAAAATCAAACTTTAGCCCTGTTAAAGTGCAAGTGTTACCAGCCCTTCACTCACCGGGGCACAAAGTGAAGCTGCTGTTACAGTTCCCCAGAAAAAAAAAAAAAAAAAAAGCTCAACGAATTACGAATTATACTTAGCTACTTTAATGTCTGTGTCCAGTGGACTGTACGACAGGGCTCAGTTGTTGATCTTGCAGTTTGTCCCGTTTAAAGGTGAAGTTCATGGAAGGCTAAGGTAGAGGTCGTATTGCCACTTGAAAAGGCATCCTCTGGAGCTTTGAGCTTGTGGAGCTGTTTCACATGAGGCAGAGTATGACTCATGCTAATGAAAAGGGTAAAGAAGATTTTTTTAAAGAAATATATCGCAGTTAAATTAGTTTAGACAGCATGACATCAGAGAGTAATTAAATAGGTTTGTTGGAATTCCGTTTCCAATTCCTGAGTTCAGGTTTGTAAAAGATTTCTGAGCACCTGCAGGTCTCTGTGTGTGAAATATTTTCACTGGAAAGGATTCAAAACTTTAAAAAAACCTTTTAACACAGAGGCAGCATTACGCCATTCTTCCTTCTTGGAAAAAAAAAACCCTTGGATTTAAACAGGACTCCTTCAAGTTTTCAGTCAGTTTTACAGAAGAAAACGAGGTGGTAAACTTTCTCTTTTCAAGAACAAGTTCTTTATAGCTGCTAACTGAAATCAGGGGAGATTGCATCTGAGTACATGAGCATTTCCACTATGGGACTGGATACAAGCATTGAACAACGAGATTTGAAATGTTTTAATCTCAAACGAAAACCATTTTTGCTGACTTTGGTTTTTAATTTCTTTCATGTTTTCTTCTGCCAAACTGGAGGAACCTTTTCTGATTTTTTCTTTAGTGGCATTCAGAGGAAGACCAGAGGATGAAAATCCTGCATTTTCTCACTTTACTGCTTTGGCATTTGACTTGGCTGTCTCTGGATCTAGTTCCTGGAGTGCTGAGTAATTCTGAAGCAGGCCAGAGTAATCCGGGATCTAAACTAGGTTTTTTAAAAGCAGAAGGAAAAGAGAGGAATCCCTCAGCACGGGCAGGTACACTGAGGACTGCAAGCCATGGATTTAGTGCTGCGACCTCAAAGGCTAGGACTAAAAGCAGCGCTGTTCAGGCTGGAGCTCTGCTGGCCAAGAACGATGAATCAAAGAAGGTTCTCTCAAGAACAGCAGCCACGGAGGGCAAGGTAGGACATCTCCCCAGCAGACCTTCTGGAGTAAGGACAGTGACTCCAAAGGTTCAAAATCTTAGCAGCAAAGTGGCTTTGAAAAAAACTGGCACAAGCAGTACTGACACTGATTCTTTCAAAACCAAAAAGACTAAAGAGCCTGTCACCCAGCGGGAAACTAAGGAAACTTTCCGACATCCCCCTATAACGCCACATGAATACATGCTCTCTTTGTACAGGACTCTCTCAGATGCAGAAAGAAAAGGTGTTAATGGAAGTGTAAAACTGGAGGCTGGACTTGCCAATACAATAACCAGCTTCATAGACAAAGGACAAGGTAAGAAAGGAGCTCGTGTGTGTGTGTGTGGACACAGAGAGATGCCTGAGTGTGTTTTTACACGTAGAGAGCATTGGAAAATAATCATACTTTGTTAAAGTCAAATTGCTCTTTTTAATGTAAAAGAAATTGTACAACTTTGCTGCAGATTTTGTCCTGCCTTATCTTGGAAAACTCATTTAGAGGCAGAGCTAGATGGTTGTGTGGCAGCCAAACAAAACATGTAGAAAATATTTTAGATGCATATTGTTGAAAATCAATCAGTCTTTGCATGCTTAGGTGTTTAAAAACCTTTTAAATTTTGGTCTTATTTTCTTTCCATAACTAGCTCCTGGAAACTGCTAACATTAGATTTTATTGTAAAGCAAGTCTAAAAACATGTGATATGCTAACAACAGGGCTATTCCGTGAAAAAAACCCACAAGTTTCAGTCTCAAAGGGGTCAGACAGATTTGTTCAAGGTAGAATTGTGAGGCACTACACCGTAGACCCAGGAGTCCTTATAGCGTGGGTTGGGTGTATCTGCACTAGCTCAAAGCTCATGCTTTCAGGTACCACCAACTTTCTATCCACAGAAGCCGAGATCTACACACAGGCTAAAAAGAGTAAATAACCCCTGGGACTCCAGAACTTGTGGTTCAACATTCTGGTTCCAAAATTTTTTGGAAATCTGGACTAATCTTTGCTTTCACACCAGAAATAACCAGGCTCCCAAAGACTGACGTTCACCTTACCCCTCTGGTTGGAGAGCCCCATGTTGCTTCCAGTGACATTAGTAGGAGTTTTGTCATGTACTTAAGGAAGTGACACAGGCTACAGCTGATAAAGTATTGGTGACGGAAAGGCTCAGCCAGAACTGGATTTGTTTGCCATTTAATTACAAATAGGTTCACATTGATAGCTCACCACTGAAAGACATTATTAATGTGAGGTCATTAAAACGTTGGGTCAGCCATAGTCCTTGCTAGTGCTACCCATGAGTGTAACCAAGCAAATGTAATGTCGGGTTAAAGGAGGTATATTTTTCTGCCCAACTTGAAAAAGTTGTGAATCCCGTCAAGTTAAGTTAATAAGGCAATTATCCTTGTGTCTGGCAGTTCCTGGGGGATGTTGCTTTTAAAGGACTAATTCACTATTGTGTCATCTAAGGGTAAATTTGCTCGTGTTTGGAGCCAGCATGAGGCCTGGGCACCACTGAAGCTCTGTTTCGGTAGTTTAAGTAGGATATAAGTGGTGAATAGGCCCTGTGAGTGCTCAGCCCTGGAAAAGGACTATTTTTCAATTGGCTAATTGCTACTTGGAAGCTAGAAAATACCCGCCCGTGAAAGAAAGGAGATTTCTACAAGGCAAACTCAGAAACTCATTTCCCTGTTGAGTCACTGAGTTCTTCTGGGTCCCTGCACAGAGCTGATCCCTTGGACAAAAATTCCACTTTCTGTTTGGTGGGTTAATTAAGGAAACTTCTAGGATTATGAGCGAACTTCAGGAAAACCATTAAGAACTGAATAACTGGTATTGATCTGTGCTTGATATACATTTAAAAATGTGTGTGCTTTTTTCAGACGAGCGAGCGCCAACTATAAGGAAACAAAAATACATTTTTGACATCAGCGCATTAGAAAAAGATGGTTTGCTGGGAGCAGAGCTTCGGATATTGAGGAAAAAGCCTTCTGATACATGGAAGTCTCTTTCTTCTGGAAAAACTTCCCAAGTGAAATTATTTAGCTGCTCTACAACCAGACAAGCAGCAACTCTCCTGGACTCTCGTACTGTCAGTATCACAGATACACCAAAGTGGGAAGTGTTTGACATCTGGAAACTTTTCAGGAACTTTAAAAACTTGGTTAACTTGTGTTTTGAACTGGAAACTTTTGACAGGGGGAGAGCTGTTGATCTCAGAAGCGTGGGATTTAATAGAACAGGAAGACAGGTCAATGAAAAGGCTCTCTTCTTGGTATTTGGGAGGACAAAAAAAAGAGACTTATTCTTCAATGAAATCAAAGCTAGATCCGGCCAAGATGACAAAACTGTTTACGAGTACTTATTCAATCAGAGGCGGAAGAGAAGAGCTCCTCTAGCAACACGGCAAGGGAAGAGGCCCACTAAGAATCTGAAGGCAAGGTGCAGCAGGAAAGCCCTCCACGTGAATTTTAAGGATATGGGCTGGGATGACTGGATAATAGCCCCTCTGGAGTATGAAGCGTATCACTGCGAAGGGCTTTGCGAATTCCCCCTTCGATCCCATCTGGAGCCCACCAATCACGCGGTTATCCAAACACTAATGAACTCGATGGACCCAGAATCGACACCCCCAACTTGCTGTGTCCCAACCAGGCTGAGTCCTATTAGCATTCTTTTCATTGACTCTGCAAACAACGTGGTCTACAAGCAGTACGAGGACATGGTGGTGGAGTCATGTGGTTGTAGGTAGCAGAGCAGTTGCTCATGTGAACATGTTATGAGACGTAACATGACACATAGACCATAACCTCTCCTCAACTAAGGTTAACTAGATTTCTTACCTCTAGGGTAAGTATGTTTACAAGGATGTAGCAATAAATCCAGTGCTTCTATCTGTCTCTCCACCCTTAGCATATTTCAGTAGCATTTGGATGCTGTCACAGATCCTGATGTAAGGCCTTGTGTTGGCAACACGAGACTGGCTCTGACTGAAGTCCTTGACAGAGAAGATTATACCTCCACACCTAGAGATCGCCTGCTTTTAGCCTCGGGACATTGGGTACAGATGGTATCAGTGAGCTGTGGATATGACCTGTTTGATCCTTTGAACAATGTTCCTGAGACTGAATTTATGTCTGAGTCCCATGAGCTTTGTCCATGAAGAAATGTAAGAAAAGAGACCTGATGTCTAGAAGACAAGGTTGTGTTCTGGTGTGCTCCCATCTTGGTGTAAATACTTACACTGTAATATGATTTCTTTCTGATTAGCTCTTGAAACTATGCATATATATAAAAGGAGTCATTAAATATAATATGTTGATTTAGTTTTAAGTTTTACATGGAGATACGTGATGGAGGAGGTATTTGCTTCCGTGTATGTTTTCCTCCCAGCTACATATCTTTCTTAAGTACTCACCTTTCCATTATTATGTAGCAAGATATATTACTCTGTATAAGGTCCAAGTTGTTCTCAAATGCTCATAGTGAAAGTGTTCAATTATGGCATAAGATGTAATAAATTATTGACACAGTGCTACATTGTGTCTAGCTGTCCAACTCTGCATAATTATAATGCTATTAAGAATTTGGAATTTGTTTTTAATGTTTTTGTACAATAAATACAAGTGAAAGGGACTTTTCAGTGCAGCAGAATGCCAGTGGGATGCAAAACACGTCCATGCATTTTGCTTGCCTCTAACTCTGCTGCCACAGAGAGAAACTGTGGAAACACTGGAAGAAAGACCTGAAAGCACAGCATGGTTCAATCCAGGGGGGAATGACACGATCACTTGATGTATCTGGGGCAAAAACGAGTTATGCAGATGATTGCAAAAGGGAGCTGGGATCCTTTTATTCCGCCCTCCAAGGGCTGTGAGTTTGCACATCCCCTTTATTCTAGAGATGGATTATACATTTATTGTGGAATTACTCTGTGTGTGTTTCCACCCACAAAACTGGGTACCAGATGTTCAACTGTACATGGATCAGAAAGCCCATAAGAACCATCAGAAATTGAAGTAGTTGAAGTAGTTTATTGGTAGTATAAACTATAAATGCTAAGGTTTGATGTTTCATCAGTTTAAACCATCAAGTCACATGATTTCCTGGATCCGGACTCCCCTCTGCGCAGCATCCCGGGTGTGGGTCGTGGCAGGGAGCTGAGCGTGGCCCCCGAGGTCCTCCTGGTTGGCTCCCCAGACTGGACATGCTCTAGCTCACATGACTGGCAAACCGTCCAAAATTCCTGGTCAACAGCCACAGAGAAAGAGTGACAAAAAGCTCCGCCCTGTCCTCCTGCGCTCTCTAGGTGTCTGAGCCTTTAACCAGCTTAAAATACCCAGTTAAGCAGACTTGCTGCCAGACACACGGGGTTCCCCTGTGCAGGAGAGTTGTCACGTACCATGACATACAGCATGGTGATACAGAAAAAGCCCTGCAGGGAGCTTTCCTGTGTGTGATCTCTTTGTCACAGCTTAGTGCCATGATTTCTACCTGCGGGAACTGACACCGCTTGGTGCAGGCCAGGAGATAACACAGAACAAGGTGGGTCAGAATGCTTTGTTTGACCGGAGGGCGAATCACTGACTAGCAGGTTAGCAGGCAGGTGGAATGACCAGCACTTGAAGCTACTTCATAACATGTACACAAGAAATTCTGGCATCTTATGGATCCGTTTTGTGGGCCAGGGCTGTCCCCAGGGCTCCTCTGTCTCCCTTCTGGGCTCTCAGTGTCTGCAGTTCCCACGTCCTCCTCTTCTTCATCATGGTGGAGTCTGAGGCCGGGACCAACAGTTTCTGTCTCCTACTCGTCACCAGCCAGGCTCATATAACTTTCAAAACAACAAAGACTTTTTAATTTTATGTTTTACTACAAGCTTATTTAGATATGATTTACCATTGCTACAGTAGGAGAGAAAACATTCTCCTGCCAAGTCCACGGCACGAGGGCATCTTAGACATTTTTTGCCCATCCTGCTCAAGCCCTTCTGGCTCCCAGCTGTTTTCTAGGAGACTGGCTTTGCAGTTTATAAGGATCCTTTCTCTAGCACTGACCACAGCTGCCTTCTGGAGGGGTTGCCTTGATCACCATGAGAAAGGGTTGTCTCCTTTCTCCCCCTGCGTGAAAGCCCTGCTGCTCTCCATCCCCAGGCATGTTCCTGTCTGCACATTCCCAGAGAAACCTCCATTCTCAGGTAGGACAGAGCTGTGCCATGCCATTTACTAACCACACAGTCCTCAGCAGCTCAGGGTGACCAGTCTAAAATAGCAAATATTGTCCATTTAAGTTCACATGAAGCAAATCTAAGTTGCCTTAACAGACAAGTTACCTGCTGGGATCACAACTGCTGGCAAAGGGCAGTTTGCTTCCATTCATTGCTTCCACCCCAATGCTTCCATTGGACTCATGAGATGCTGCGGCAGCTTTGGAGGAAGGTGTTAGAGGCAACGAGTGCGTGATGGCTTGGCAATCTGAGGAGGAAAATCACTGCTCCCTTCACACTGCAGAGCTGTCGATCAGCCCAAGGATCCTGGTAAGGCTGGTCACCATAAAAAGTTTCAAAAACCTAGTTGGTATCTCACTGAGGTTCTTGCTTCTTGTCCTTGTATGAATTTCTCAATACATGAATAAAGCAAGATTCAGGTAAATTTTGATTAAATTGAGTATGTATCAGCATCTGAATGGAAAAAAAATGCAATTAGCCCAAAGCAAAGGGCATAAACTCAGGAAAAACTAAAAGAACTACTGACACACTAAAGTACTTTAAAAATACACTTTCCTAATGGTTCAAAACCCCAAATTCTGCTCGGTAGTAGATATAACTTGAAGGGAAAAGGAAAAAAAACCACCCACTAGTAGGTCTTTTATATCAGTTTAAACAAATTTGAAACTACAAACACTAAAATGCCAGAACTATAATGGCTTATTACCACATCAAAATTGCCAGATACCGGGTTTGGCCTAAACAGAAGCAATTTCAGCCCAAATGTTGAGGTTAGGAGGTAACATGACATCCACTTTGCTTAGTAGGTAGTGCAGTTGCAGTGACATCCATAAGGGACAGTCCTGGCACTGCTCAAGTTTAGTCCAGCTCAAAGTGAGGAGTTTATAATGGTGGTCATAGTAGATGGAGGCAGGATTAGGGTAGTTTTTTTCACTTTTAACTCTCAAATTGAACATCCTTGGTTTCTAATACTGGTTACAAAGCAGTGCTGAGATGTCCAGAGTGCCCTTTTGCATTTATGCTAGGGAAATTGTTTAATAGCTCTGGGAATTCCAGTTCAACTCTATTTTATTCCAGAGTGGTCTACTGACTTTGACCATGGTGTAAATGTATATTAACCTATAGGTGAGGTTGAGCCATTGGGATCACCTGGCACAGACTTCTGTCTCTGTAATTAATTATGAGATGCTTACTGAATGGTTATGATCACTTAAATCTACAGTGTTGAAGGGAGTGACCTCTTTCACTGCTCTTCTCAAAGCAGTTTCTGTTATTCTTAATCCACCTAAAATTGCAATAGCAACAAAAATTCCAATAGCAACAAGAAGGTGCTGCCACAGGGAGCACATCTCCACTCGATTCCTCCTCACAAACCACTGCAAATCTTGTCGAGACTTCACACGGAAATGTTCAGTTTGAGTTATCCAGTGTGAGAACAAAAACACATATCAAAACATCCCAAGATATATGAATTGTGGCTGTTACAAATGTTCATTATCCCTGATAAGCACAAAAGCACGACTCAAGTGGACTTGACTCAACCCTCATTCACCCCTGAAAACAGAGGTTTAGGGATAGGGCTGACCCACAGCAAAGAAACTGGAAAGAAACAGAGGCCCTTGAAATGGCAGACGTTTGGCACTACTTTCTTTAGCCTGGTCATTATAGAACGTGCAAAGAGAGACACCCTCACTGATTGTTATGGTTTTCTTCCCATGGGCCGACTGGTGTGAGCAACAGGATGGTAGAAACGCGCAGAAACCTGAGCTGTAAAGCAATCCAGGTTAAAAGTTCAGCTTTCCACCTTTATGATGGCAGGTTTCACTCTCTCACTGAGAATGCCTCATTTGTATTTACTTTCTAGGGTCATTATCTGTCCCCCGAGAGTCTTTGTGAAGGTCCAAATTTCAAATAAACAGTACACTATAAGACAGGTATGTGTGGATAATTTTTGTTGTATTTGGCTAAAATATGGGGACTAAGCTCAATAGGTAAACATAAAAGTATGCCATTTAAAACAATGCATTCCCATTAGTGTTTGAATATGTGCCTAAACTCCATGTACACTTTTACATGGTTATGTCATTTCCTGTGTAAAATGTGCTTGTTTATACAGCAGCCATATGAAAGATGCAGTAACCCGCTATGTGGGCTATTTGAAGCTTTCTTTAAGAAACATAAAAACCCCTTGACCCTTGTATAATAAAAGGTGTTAAAAGATACTGCTTTTATAACATCTTAGCCAAGACTAATAAGAATGTACAAAGCAAACATTTTTTTTTTTTTTACTCCATAGTCCTGGTCAATCACGTGTTATTTTATGAATTTACTGTTGCTGTTGGGTAGTAAAATGATATTTAGAAATAAAATTGCATGAGATTTCATTGCTTCTCAACAAATTTAATAAATAAGGAAATCTTAACATTTTTTGAAAAACAGTAAATACAGTGCAGTAAATGCACTTTGCTGAGTGTTCAGAATTGCCCATTTATTCTGTCATTCTGAGTTCACTGATGTCCTTATTTTGCTGGGGCTTTTTTTTCAGAACCACTTTCAACTTTCTGCAATGATTTGACGAGCTGAAGTAATGCAAATGGACTCAGTTTTCCCTGATGTCATTTTGAAGGGCACAGCTGTCGAGAAAAAATGACTCCGTTAATAATAATAGTGATTAATTTGCTGACCCTGTGTTAGGGGACAGAAAATGCTCCTTTCAGTGGTTTTTCTGTAAGACTGTCTTTTCTATAATGTCTAGTGCCAGGCTTTGCCAGCCAGGGATCCAGGCTGAGCAGACTCTGCCCATTGTACAGCCAAAAAAACACCATTAAAATGAGGATATTGCTTCTGCACGTTCAGTTACCATTTGCCTGGCGTTTACAAGATGCCATTTATCATGGCACAAAGTCAGAAATAAGCCTTTTATTGATAAAACCAGACACATTCCATTTTGCTCATGCGAATGGCTTCAAAACATTAATCTTTCTCCAGAAATGTTGCAAGAGAAACACAACTTGGGTCCTCCATGGGCTTAGAGAAGGGGCTGTATATCTTCGCGGGAGCTTTCTTTTCTGCAAAGGTGCAATAAGACTCATAAACTTTAGACGGTGAAGAAGTCATTAACTCACAAGGTTAGTGATCAGATTACAGGAACCCAGCTAGAGAGAATAAAAGGCTAATGGCAGCGTGGGGAGCAGCCCATGTAGTGCTGTGAAGAAACCAGTGAGGGAACGTGGCCTGGGAGAAGGACTCAGGGAGTAGCGGGGCTGGGGGAGGCCATCCCACAGCAGCCAAGGACGGCGGGGGCTGAGAACAGGGGGAAAAGGTCAAATCATAAGATGGACTGAATGAGGGGGTGATGGTAGTGTGAACATACACCCAAATGGGACATGAGATGGGTTGGGTGGCAGCAGTGCCGGTGGGAATCATAGAGTCATAGAATGGTTTGGGTTGGAAGGGACATTAAAGACCATCCACTTCCAGCCCCTGCCCTGGGCAGGGATACCTCCCACCACACCAGGTTGCTCCAAGCCCCCTCCAACCTGGCCTTGAACCCCTCCAGGGATGGGGCA
>JAOXJK010000005.1:17254438-17277975 GCA_025774025.1 Xenus cinereus | reverse complement strand
ATCCAGAGTCCCTCCCCAGCTTTCCTGGAGCCCCTTGAGGGACTGGAAGGGGCTCCAAGGTCTCCCCGGAGCCTTCTTTTCTCCAGGCTGAACCCCCCCATCTCTCTCAGCCTGTCAAATCCGAGCACTTCACCAGCTGAGAGTCTGGTTTGTGTTTTGCTATTTTTTTAAGCACCATCTGAGCGAGTGCTTAGATAAGACACCTCTCGCTTCTGATGTCTGGAACTGCCCTACAAACTTGTTGCACTCATGAGGCTGATAATTCTTATCAGAAAACTGACACTTCCAATTGTTCCAGAGCCTGTGCTTCCTGTTGCTGAGATGCCTAAAACTGAGTGCAGAGCCTTTAATTGCACGTGTAGATAAAGCAGCCCCTTTGGACAAGGGCTGATGTCGGTGGTAAAGTGGAGAGGAAATATCAGCGTGTGGCTTGGCAAAATCCAGGCAGATGCCAAGCATCTCTAGGCAGAAGAGATAGTGTCTCAAATGCAGCAAGCAAAAAAAACCCCAACCCAAACCCCACAACACACTAATAAAAAGCTTATGAAAATCATAAAGCCATGAAAAAGTTGAAGGAAGAATGTTTCAGACCTAAAATAGAATTTCTTTTTAGATGCTGCAGCATTTTCTTTTTACTGATGCTCTTAACACCACCAAAAAAAAAATCATCTTAACGTATGACTTTAAAATTGACTTTCATAGCCTATTTTTATAAATAATGGACAGTCATGGAAAAAAACCCACCGCTATTCTGGCCTGAGCTAAGGTGGAAACACATTTCTGAGAGGAAAATGATTGTTTAAAGCTTTGTAATATGTCATGGTTGAACCAAATGCAAGATGTCGATGTTGCTTTCTTATCTTGTAGGATGGACACAGTATGGCTGAGACAATGAAAAATGTGATTTTTTTGGCCCCCAGAGCGTGAGAAGATTTTTGGGTAGAACAAGCTGCAGCAGAATGCAGTAGGGACAGGTACAGCACTGGGATAACGGGGACAGACTGGTCTTGGGCTTATGTAAAGCATCGTGTGCCTGTTTTCGGGTTTCCACACTGGTTTTTGAAAGCACCGTGCTGGGGAATGAGGACATGAAGCAGGAGTGTTTGGAATGTGAGGAAGGATAAGATGATGAATGGTGGTGAGAAAGCAATCAGGAAAATGGGGCATGAATGGGCATTTTGAGGGACCAGTGAGTGCTCTGCAGTGCACACTGTCTTTCTTTCTCTTCTTTTTTTTCTCCTCCAGCATTCTAGCAGTATTGTTCTGCTTTTTCTAGTGATTTGGTTCAGGAAGGGGCAGAATAAAGGTGACCTAATACGCAATTTCTTCCTGCAATGGTAAAAAGGCACTGCCAGCAGAGATTGGCTGTGGGAGCAGTTACTGTTCATTGAAAATCTAAGCGGTGCATGAAAAATTAGATTTAAACAAGCGTAAGACCTAGAAACTTAAACAAGCTTTCTTCATTCCTGCAAGATAAAGCACAGAACCCTATTTTATATGTTTATTTTCCCCTCTAATTCGGGTACAAGGTTGTAAATTGCTTGGTAAGATGCTTCAGAGTGAGGTAGGAAGGTGGACACTACCTTCAGAACTAAAACCAGCTAGCTCTTACCTGCTTGGGGCCTTGCTTTCCTAAACTCTTTAAGAAATCTCATTAGATGCTCAGCTGCCCCTCCCTCTGCAGGAGAAGGGTTAATTTGTCACGGTAATGCCAGTCATTGACCCTCACTTTCACATCTTGGTTTTTAATTTTCCTTCCAATAAACTGTTTCCCCCAGTTGCTTCTTGGATTCGTATATTTTTGGGCAGATTTTCTGCTGCATTATGTCTTTACTGTCGTAATGCTAACGGAAAGATTTGAGGAGGAGGGACCTTATTTACTTCCAGGGAGCTGGGAGTTGAGCCCTGTGATCACACACAGGTATAGGGGACACAGCGAGAGGCAGCTGAGTTAATTAAGCATCCTAGAGGTGCACAGGAGAGAGCCATCATACTCATTAGAAGCAAAAGCCTACAATGGCTGGGAGAACGTAGGGCTGAGGAAGATGGTTCTGTGCTCTCCCCTGGTGCTCTCTGGCAAGATTTCGGCTTCTCTGAGGTATTCTAGCTTCAAAATGAAGGGTTGTTATTGTTTGGTTCTGTCAGAGAAGGGATGGGATTGTGTTTTTCATTGCTGTGGAACCATGGGGAAGATGTGGTAGAAGTGTGGTGGGATGCTGTGGAGGGGAGCAAAGCATGTAGAGCGGTTTGTGGTGAGGAACAGAAGTGGAGAACCAAGCCTAAAACTGACTGGTGGCTTTGGATTGGTTTAGCAGTGACTGGGGTAGATCCCTGTCACTTTTGAGTGCTTTGAGAGGAATTTCAGCAGATCCTTAAGCTGGGGATCTAAAAAGGTTGATTGTCTTCTATCTATACCTTTGGAAAGAGTAGAGCACCCATGACTCAGAACCTCTGGGTTTTACTTCTTTCAGGAGGTGGTTTTGGTGCTGTAACTGGGATGTGCTTGGGGTTTGGGGCTGGATGAGAGCAAAGTTTTGTCCTGGGGAAAGTGTATTTTAGAAGAAAGGATATGAAAAGCCAGTTTTGAGTACCAGCCTGACCATCAGGGCAGTGGAGGGCAACAAAATGGAGCCTGATTTATATCCATGTGTACTCAGAAGCAACTGGAGCAGATCCTCCTGCTCCCATGGGTGGTGTGTCTGTGAGGCCAATGGGATGGGCTATGGGGTAGGACTGGGGCTGGGGAACAGCCAGCTCCTCGTGGGCACCTCTCTGGGGGGCTCCAAGTGCTGCTGATTAACGGGTAACGAGGCTTTGGGCCCTTCCTGTGAGGGCTTTTTGTGAGTTCGAGGGCTTTGTGTGAGTTCATTCCACGTCAGTATTTGCTATATCGAGGCTGACAGACGCGCGGGTGCCTTTAATTGCTTTAAGAGCTTAAAGCCCACAAGGCATGGGGAGGAAGCACAGATTTTTCAGAAGCAATCAGCTAAGTGCCAAACCCAAATGGCTGGATTTACAAGACTGCTGTGCTTTTCAGTGCTGGAACCATCCTGTGGCAAGTGTTTGTACCTTCAGCTCTTTGCTTTGAAGATCTGGCTGTAGTGTCCTGTTAATTAGAATGACAGCGTGTGTGTTTGTGGTGGGGTTTTTTGGGTGGGTTTTTTTTTTTTCCTCCCTCCCCTCCATAGGGATTTGCAGGACAGGGCAGGGGCTGTGGAAGAGGAGGAGGAAGAAGTTTGTGACATCTCCTGAGGGAAGGCTAAAACCATATTATTCTTGCAGATCTTTTTGCAACTGGAGATGAAGGGAGGGGAAAAAAGAAAGGAAACCTTTTCATCCCACCCCTGGACAAGCCTTCTTCAAAGAGACTGCACTAAACAACAACACCAGGGGAAACCTGACTCCTTTGAGACTTAGCAATACCTGTTTTCACTCAGTGCCTGTTCCTGCACTCGGATTCCCAAGTCACAATGGTAATGTTTATCTGTTTGTGTCTGTTTCTGCAGTAACATGCTTTATTTTTCTTTCTTGGGCTTCTCCTGTTCACCTTGTCCTTTCTCCAGGTCCATTAAGGCCAGGTAAGGCATGCAGAAAAGCACGGAGGGGAGGTGAGGGCACTGCTCTTTGACCTATCCTGGTGACCTGGAACGGACAGGAGAATGATACTGAAGCTTTTGGCTTCATGGCCTCTTAAATGTATCACTCTTCTTTTTGTTGTTGTGTTTTTGTGTGTGGAAAAGGTCCAAAACGTGGCTCCTAATGGAAGAAGTAGTTGGGGAGACAAAAGGATAGCCACGAGAAAGGCAGGGTGTGATGGAGAGGATAGGGAAGGGCTGAAGTTCCTCCAGGAGCACCAGCCCTATGGAAGCAGCCCTGGAGCTTGTGGAAACAAAAGGGTTTTCTGTCCCTGTGGCACTTAGCAAAGGGGACAGTCAATAGCAGTGACTTGATGCTATGCCTGATCCGGGGCACCTTGTTCTTTCTTGTCCCATTGTTTCTGCCATTGTTGCTACTAAATAACGCATGAAGCTCATTGAAAGCCCAAATGAGCCTGGTGAGGACTTGCTGTGTCCCTCTCCCTGGGCACCAGCCTCTACGTGTGGAGTGTTCAGGGGACCTGGTCCTGACAGTTGTTTTTTCAGGTCACCCTCCTTTTGTTTAAAGAACAGGAGGACGACAATGACTTTCTCACCTGCTTGTGCTTGAAGGACTTTAGGTTGGTGGGAAGTGGTGCTGGGGAATTGCTTGGGACTGGGTTAGCCGTGTCTTCCTAGATGAGAGTGGTTTGTGTTGCTGGAGATACTTTTTTAGAGCCCTGATCTTCAAAGAGAGGGCTCAGCACTCTTGTGCCAGGCAACACAAACGCACTGAGGGGACAGAGTGGAACAGGTTGCCCCGAGAAGCTGTGGCTGCCCCATCCCTGGAGGGGTTCAAGGGCAGGTTGGAGGAGGCTTGGAGCAACCTGGGCTGGTGGGAGGTGTCCCTGCCCAGGGCAGGGGGATTGGAACTAGATGATTTTTAAAGTTCCTTCCAACCCAAACAATTCTGTGATTCTATCATATCCAGATTTTCCTGAACTCCAAATGCTTTCCAGGGTTCTGGAAATTACTATCTCTACGTTCCCTGCCACAAATAATGCGCAGGGCAGGATTTGAATTTACAGGTTGCAGATGTTTTCTGTTCCTAGGTCTTACGTGCATGGCTCTTTACCAGCATTTCTCTCTTGCTGATAACTCCAGTGGTGACTTGCAAACAAGATTCCAACAGTGCCAGGTTTTTTTTACCCATTAGGTGAGCTCTCTAGGTTGCCATGGCCAAATTTTGTCAGTAATTTCAGGTAACTCTTAAAGACATTACCTGCCAGGAAAGCTGAGGGTCTTTAGCTCCTTGCTGATCATGTAAGACGTGAAGGTGGAACCAGATGCAAGGTGTGAAAAGCATCTCCTACGTAGCATCCCATGTCCCCTTCTACAGCCCATGTCCTGCCCCTGCATGAGCCCTCTTGCAAATTCAGCAACTGAATTCTCTGTCCTTGAACTAATTGTTCAAGTTTCTGCATAAGAACAGAGCCACTGGCAGAGACTGTCCTTGTTAGGACATGTTCTTTGGCCTGTCACAGTGAATCAGCTTAAAAGACGTTAAAACAACTGTTTCCATAATGCCTTTTAAGGATGAGGAGGGATTTGCTGCATTGGCCTGGGTGTAATGGAGACCAGCACGCTGTGTTCTTGATTCTGTTCTCTTCCTTCCCTCTTCTCCCTTTCTCCTGCACAAAGCCTTCCCATCACAGCAAAATAAATCCTGGATGGGAAGCCGGTTCCATCTGCTCAGTGCTCTTCAGGGACAGAACTTCCTTCTCTCGTGACCCCTGGATGCAAAGTCTGGGCTTGCAGAGGCTCTGCTGTTAGGAGGGGGACTCTTGCCATCTAGTGGGAGGGGATGGTAAGCTCCAGGACCTCTGCCATCCCTCAGGACACGAAGATAAAATGCAGCCCTCCTCCCGGACCTTTTAATGAGTAATTTCACTGCCCGTGTGGGATTAGCTCCCGCTGCTTTCCCACAGCATCACCACTGCCTCGAATTGGTGAAGCTGCATTTCTCAAACTCTCTTCCTTTCTAGAAATCTCCCTCTTTTCACATTTTTTTTTTTTTTTTAGGGCCAAAGCTTTGTTCACACCCTTCTGGGCTTATCTCTTGGGTGGCTGAGTTGCGCAGAGGGAATCTGTCAGGAGCCTGTGTGCACGGGGAGGGATGTCGGTGTGCGCTGGCCAGATACCGTGTGTCACCTGCGTTTTGTCAGGAGATTGCTTGGGGGGAAGTTGCCTTTCAACAGCTGACTCCTCGAATCAGCGCTCAAAGACAGCCAGGATCTCCAAGTAATTGCTCTTACAGATAGAGAATGAAAAGCACTTGCAAAGTGCCTTGTGTTGGAGTATTCCGTGGCTTAGGGAAGCCAGAAGCTCACATTCCAGTTTGGAGATTTCAGTACTAACCGGCCTCCCCCCATTCCTTTCTTGAAAGGTTAAGGAGAGAAATGCAAGGGAGATTTATGTGCTTTCTCTGTGTATGTGCTGCTCTGTTCAAACTGCCTGGGCCTGAGAAGGAACAGCTACTGTCATGTACAAGAACAGACATTTCTGAGCCCCTGTGCCTGCTGCAGAAATAGATCTGCTGGGACTATTTCACAGGGCTCCAGGTTTTCGCCCACCTTGGGTGTACGACCCTCTTGTTTGCCCAGAGGCAGGGTCAGTTAATGGGTGTTGAAGGTGTTTTGCTACCGAGGAGCGGCTGAGGGAGCTGGGGGTGTTCAGCCTGGAGAAAAGGGGGCTCAGGGGAGACCTTCTCGCTCTCTCCAACTCCCCGAAAAGGAGGGTGTAGCCAGGGGGGGTCAGCCTTTTCCAAGGAACAGGCGATGGGACAAGAGGAAATGGCCTCAAGTTGCACCAGGGGAGGTTTAAGATGGATATTTGGGAAAATTTTTGCCCTGAAAGGGTTCTTAAGCCTTGGAATGGGCTGCCCAGGGAAGTGGTTGAGGCACCATCCCTGGAGGGATTTAAAAGCCGGATTCACATAGTGCTTAGTGACATGGTTTGGTGATGGGTTTTTTTATCAGAGTTAGGTTGATGGTTGGACTCGATGATCTGAAAGGTCCCTTCCAACCTGGACAATTCTATGATTGTTTACACAAAGGGGAGCAAATTGCCAGTGCTCTGACTGAGGAAATCCCCTTAGGGTTGAAACTGAAATTCAGATCCACCTGCAACTCTTCTGTCTCCACATCCCCGTTGGAGGCAGTCTGACGTGCTGTTCTGTGCATACAAGGTTCAGCCAGACTGACGTGAAAAGGGCTTAGTACCACATGGAGAATGACAGAGCAGTGACAGCCAGAGGAATCTTAGGTAACACAGTGATTTTCTCCAACTGAAATGTGTCAAAATCCTCCTGTGCATCATTAGGTAAGACTAACACAAACCCAGGTGAGTGTCAGGAGCTGGCACAGTCAGTGTATTTATCAGACACACAGCTCCGAGTTAGAAAGCATCTGCTCTGGTGGAGAGACCACTGTGCACTGCTGTAAGACTCCTCTGCTGCAGACAGAAGGCTTTCCTCTACGACTATACACTGTAGGGGTTCTCAAGCTACATCACTTTTAATGACTCTAACTCATAATGGCAAAGAGGGGGCTTCAGAGAAGCATAATCATTCTCCATCACCTTCTCACAAAAAAGTTGCTGTTATGAATTTCACTGAATTTCACTGAATTTTTTGGAGTTGAATGGTATTTAATATTGCTTTGAGTCCAACACATGGAGGCCAGCTCAGCAAATAGAATAAAGCAGAGCTAGCTCTAACCTTCCTCCCCAGAATTAGCCACAGACACAACAACAAAACGAAATGTAGCATATCCCTGACAGAGACCTACAGTTCTCCGTGTTGTTCAACACCCAACCCCGCATCCGAACAATTTGTTCACTAAACACAATGTCAGATACAGTTAAACTTATTCCAGCAGATAGCTGTGGTGAGTCAGAACATCTTGGAATAGACCGACTGCAGGCACAGGGATCTGGGATGCCTGTGGAAGGGAAGTCCAAGCAGGTGATTCCATTGGCCCCCTGAGGCTTGACATTTAAGAACATATGAAAGATTTCTAAGGACTACTGTGGAGTTTCAGGGCCATTAAAGTAGCTGCTACTGCCCTCTTGAGAAGCTGACATCCCAGTAAATATGCTGGGAAAGAGAGGGGTAGAATATTATAGTTCCCCAAGCCCTTTAAGCCAGCCCTGCTGCTGACAAGCACAGCCTCGCTCTCTTCCCCAGCTGCTCTTGCTCACATCTGCACCAGCCTCCCGTGTACCAGGACTAACATTTGTGAGGTGACGTGGATGGGAACCAGATTAAGACTAACCTGGCAAAACAAGCCAGCTCATTTCAACCCATCAGGCTGCTGCTCAGGTTCACTCCGCGGCCTCATGAAAGCTGGTGCCAGCAGAAGCAAGGAGTAGGGAATACGCACCAGGGAGGGGTGGGATCGCTCCTGGCAGCAAGGTACTGGCTGTGGGGCCTGTGGGGACACTGGCATGAGGGGCTCTGCCATGTTCTCCTGGTATTACCCCAACAAAGTCCCTGTGCTGGCACCTCACACAGATGCTGTCTCCTGCTTGGGACACCCAGAACAAATCTGTCAGATCAACCTCTGCCAGAGGAAACTATCGCTGTTTTCACGCTCGTCTCTCTGCTGCCAAGCAGCAGTGAAAGCATGGCTACCGCCCCCCTCCACCATGGGCTGGGCCTTCCCGACAACGAGGGGCAGGCAGGGATTCGCCACCTTCCTCCATTCCAAACCGAGCCATAACCCCAAACTGAACCCCGAGAGGCAGCCTCCTCTCCTTCCTACACCTCACGACGCCGCTTCCCCCCGGCGGCAGGGCCACTCAACCGCGATTCCCCGCCCCGGCACAGCAAGCGGGGTCTCCCTCTCGGCTCCCCCCCCACCGCGTCCCTGTCCCCTCGAGCCCGCGCATGCGCAGCGGGCGGCCGGAAGGGGCGGGGCCGGGCGCACCGCCCCTCCGGAAGCGGCGCCGAGGACCCATGGCGGCGCTGGTGCGGGCCGTGGTGAGTGGCGGCGGCGGTCGGGGGCCGCGTTCTCCCCGGGAACACCAGCGGCGTGTGTTCGGCCGGGCGCGTCCCCGCGGGGTTGTCCCGACGCCATCCCTGCGGTGGCTGTCCCGTCCCCTCCCGCCGGTTCCCGCGGCCCGACCTCCTCTCAGCCCCTGCGGCTGTGGGGTTGTCTGTTCGGCGGTGTGTGAGAACCGCGGGGGGGTCCGCGGCACCCACCGGCTCTTCCTACCTCCCCGTGGACCCCTTCCCCGGCAGCAGTCTCTGGTGAAGAAACGGGTCGAGCTTTTCCTTCAGAGTTTGTGTTTGCATGAGAATTAGGAAGGCTTTAGTCCTCCCAGTTGGGGCACGGAAACTGTTATTTTCAGTCTGGTCCTTCTCTAGTTGCTTTGGGCACAATGTGCGTGTCCTGGGGGGTAGGGATTGCCATTCTTGGAGATTCCCATCTCACCTTAGAGGTTTTGGATTGCAAGGATAATAAAAAATTCCAATTTCTGTGTTAATTGGAAGAGCTTGGGTTCCTGTGAATGAATGAGGGTGAATTATTAATCACACAACTCCCTCTTTCTCATGCATCTGTGTACTTTTTTTTTTTTCTTTCTGTTAGCCTTTGAAGTCTTTGCAGCACAGTACCGTTTTTTAGCACATGGTTTAGGAAGGAGAAGTTTGTGCCTGGGTCTGATATTCTGTCACAACATAAATACAAGGGATGGCAAGCACTGCGAGGTGGAGGTGGATTCATCAGGAAGATGAAAGGCCTGTAGTCAGAGGGCAGTGCCCACTTATGAAATTAATCTGCTGCGTTTTTGGAACTGATGTCTTAGGGTGTGGTTTTTACAAGCAGAGTGAGCCCTGTCATTTCTCCTCTCAAGGTGAAAGCAATTGAGAGCGAACCTGCTGGAGAGCAACGGAAACGCCGTGAGCAGGAGTTCCTGCTTCCTCCTCCCGTTCCTGCTTTTTCTCCTTGCTCATGTCTTTGTACTGTTGCCTACCCTTGTCTTCTCCAGCATTTTTCTTTGCCCCTCCAAAAGCTGGAGCAGCAAAACTGTGGCAACGAAGGATTAGTTTCCTGCAGTTTTAATGTGTTAAAAAGGCAATCATTAGCAAAAAGGGAGGGGAGAAGCCGGGCAGGAGGGGAGCAGGGAGGTGGTAGAGAAGCAGTGAGTCACGGGATGGGTTCAGCTCTCTGGGGAGCTGTACCCCAGGGTGCTGTTTGCAATGAAAACCTGCTTCCAGAAGGTGAAGGACTTGTCTCCTGGCTTACCTGTGCCTGGGCAACTCCTCCTTTCCCGACTGCGTCTGGCATTCCTATGGCAAAGTAAGCTGATCCAGCTTTTCAGCCTGGCCAGGAAATTTACTCTTTGGAAGGGAGGAGATGCAGTTTTTTGCCATTTTTGTGATCTGAAGTGTTTTGTAATCAGAGAAGCACCTGAGCTGTAAAGTGCTGGGAGTACACAGTTGAGAGGCTGTGACAGGGGACTTCTGACAGCAGCAACGTGTTTCAGCTCAAGCTTTGCTGAACCTTGGCATTTCCCAGCATCTGGTTTTGCATTAGAATTTAATAGTTGCCTCATTGCATGAAAATAAATGTTCTAACTTTCAGTGTCTCTTCTTTGTACTGGAAATAAGAAAGGATTTTTTTTTCTTCTGTCTTCAAGCCTTCTCAGGAGCTCACAGCATATGATACAGTCCTGATTACTGTCCAAACATTTCAGCTCTGCTAGTTAATACTGCCATAATGATAAATCTGTTCTTTACCTAAGAAAAGATCTTGTTTTATAGTTTGTCTGGTACCTAAGGGTTTCCTAATGGTTGCAAAGAGGATTTAGAAGACCATAGTGATATTCTTTCATCCATATCTTGACAAGGCAGCTAGCTGCAGAAGGTGCTTGCACTGTCTACGGGCTATTTCTGAGTTATCCCACCCAGTTTATGCTTGGTACGTTTTCTTTCAGCCAAATGAAGAAGTAAAAGTAGCACTTGAAAGGAATGTTCTGTTTGCAAGCAGTGATGCTGCCTTAGGGATGATTCCATAGCTCATCATGTTACATTTCTGTTGCTTTGCCACTTTCTGCTGTTGCCTTTTCTTTATTACTTGGTTGTTTATCACATCTCACCTTTTAAGTGTATGTATGCTTATTTTCATAGAATCACAGAATGGTTAGAGTTGGAAGGGACCTTAAATATCATGGAGTTCCAACCCCCTGCCCTGGGCAGGGACACCTCCCACTAGACCAGGCCAGTTTTGTTGCAGTAGTGCTTTTCAACAGCTGTAAAGCCCAGTATATTCAAGCTGTAGGACGTACCACAACTTAGGCATGTTTTCCTTCTTATCACAAAGGAAGAAGCCTCAAAAAATTTTGCCTTGGAATCTTGTAGTAATTATTTATAAAAAATGGTGAATTTTCTTTCTCACTGAAGTGTTTATTAAACTGTTTATGTCAGAGCACTGGGTTACCTCAAGAAGTACTTTGTGGTACTCAGCTGAAATGTCTTTTTGAATAGAAATGTGTCATTTTCATAGTTTTACTTGTTGGGTAGAGAAGTTACGGAGAAAGAACAGAAACTAAGTAGTCTCGCTACAACCGAAGTGGGAAGGTGTAGTAGTAGTGCACACTAACAACATTTGTTATGGAAGTGCATCTCTCCCCTCGCAGGGGACCCAAATCAGTCCCCTTAGATTAAAAACTCTAAGTTCTGTGAGGAGTTGCCAAGGGACAGCCTGAGGGACAGTGGTGACTGTGCAGGGACAGCGAACGGGGAACAGGAGCTCCAGTGGGATTTGCGTCTGTTCCTCCTAATCGTTGGGCAGATCTGCTGGTCTCAGAATAGTCCTTTCACTGGGCACCCCTAAGGAGAGCTGGGCTGTCCATCCCGTCAGGTATTTATACAAATCCCTAAGATTTCTCTGGAGTCATCTTTTCCTCAAAGGCAGGCCTCGCCTCATTTTTTAAAAAATCAAAATTTATCCTTCTGTCAAGTGTGAGTTGGGAGTTTAATCTGGGGATTGTTGTATAATTGAATAAAGCTTGTGGAAGCAGGAGGACATCGAACATTTTCTGAATATTTGGGTCCTTTTCTTTTTCTTCATTGTGGGTCTCTGTGTTCCAGAGCTGCCAGACTGGAGTGACTCAGTGGACAGCAGCATGCACTGGGTTATTACAGACAGCTGCAGGCCAGGGCCAGCACGGACGGATGCTTGGTGGTATTTTCCAGGTAGGATATCAGGTTTTTAAATAAAGAGGCTTCCAAAAGTGATGTCTTCACTGTCTGCGTATCGCTGAAATATCAAGGCAACTTAAAAGCTTTCTGCTGCTTTAAGGGGGAGCTCCCAGTCTTTATTGCACAGTTGTTTTCATTCCAGCTGTGTAGTCTTTTAATGGATCCAGCTGATCTGTTGTGAGTAGATTAAATGCAGAAGTCCAAATGTAGGTGTCATTTTTTCCAAAGCAGCTGTTACAAGCAAGTCACGATTGCATATAATTTCCAGCACTTTATTTTCTAGAACAATTCTACCATAGAGTAGCCTTGGACTTTCTGGTGCTGTTAGTACAGTGACCTGGCACAGCACGACTTCAGGTGGTGGTGTTTCAGTGGGAAGCACTGCTTTGCAGCTCTGCTTCCAGTTCTGTAATAGCATGCAGTGTCAGATTGCATCTATCCATAGTAAATTAACTAGAATATCATGTAATAGCAGTTAATAAAGAAGTGAAAAATGGCAGGAAATGAGAATAGGTGCACGCTATCTGAATAGAATTAGAGCGTATCTCTTGCTGTTTCCTTCTGGCATACAATGAAAGGAGAGGAGATTAAGCCTCTTTGTCCTGCTGTATATTACAGTTTGTATCAGAGAGCTGTGATTTACAGAATTAGAAATTTACCTGTAAGCCCTTTGGCTTGGATGTCTTTTCTCAGCTAAGACCTTCCAGTCCTGGGAAGATTGCCCGTGCTTCTGTGACACACCGTACTGTTCAAGCCCCAGTCCGTACCAAGTGGCATGTGATGTGGGGAGTAGAGGGAAATGTGCAGTTGTGAAGCTGATTGATAAAGTTGGGCCTGCTCTGAGCCACCAGTAAATTCAGTAGACTTCTGGGGATGGCCACTCTGAACAAACCAACATATTTACTTTGAATTTATTCATGAATGAGTTACTGCTAATCTGGGTGTGCTGGGTTCTGTTCAGCGTGCAGCTTCTTACCTGGACATCCCACTCACTCCTACGTGATAGTTTTCTTCTCTCTGTGCAGTAGCTCTGTAACAAAAATCATGTGCTGTGGAGTTACAGTGCTTGTAGTGATAGCTTTTACCCTCTAATTTGTTTTGCTCAAGTCCTGACCACAAAGACAATTGAATGGAATATAAAGTTGTAGATAAAAATAGCATAAACTGTTTCTCTGCAAGTCCAGGAAAAAGAATTAATAAAGAGACAAACCCCATAAATAGAAGTAGTGAGTGAGAAAATCAAAGCAGATCATCTGTGGTTTTTGAGAGTGGAGTGTTCTGCCAGTTCATTCCATCAGTACATTTACACAACATTAGAAAATAGGTGGTGTGGAGCATTAAGCATGGACAACCAGTCTGTAACAGTTATGATTATAAATATGTGCTTTTTTTGATATAAATTTGTCAGGATTTTACTGAACTGTAACTGATTTGGAAGCAAACTGAGTAATTGGTGTAAAGTTGAGTGTTTACTAGTCGATGGTCTCTTAATTTTCTCTTTTATTTTCTTGTATTGTTTTTCCTAGAGACACAGGACTGGCCAGTTCCCACTGTCTAAATCCTGTGGTGGATTGATTCAAGCCAATGGACCCATAACACAGCAAAACAGATCCTTCTACAACACAAATAAGGTTAGAAGAGTTTGATGTTTTTATTGTTGAAAGGCACATTGTGCTGGGGTTTATACAAATAACAGGTAACAAAACACTTATCAAAACATGTAGGAGATGATTCAACTTTTAATATGTTTTAGTATAGCGTGAACGTGTCCATTGGGGAGGTGCTCTCTGTTCCCTTCCAGGAAGCGAAGCGCTGGCGTAGGAGGGTGCAGTCACAGCTGGGTTATCTGGGGAGAAGGTTCCCATGATGATAAGCCTGAGGGCTTCTTTCCAGCGAGGGAAGAAACTGAGTGAAGCACAGTAGTTATTGGGGTGGGAGGCAGATGTTCCTTTCTTACCTTTAAAAAGGGAACCACAGAAGTTGCCCATTCACATTAGAAGTGAGAAGATGTTTCCTGGTGCTTTAGCTGGGGAATAATGTGTAACAAGAGTTTTGCTATCTGCTAAATACTCTACTAATAATGACTAATGATTGTGTAATAATTTATTTTCTGTTCATCTGTACTACTTTTTAATTTGTGGTCTCTACATCTCTTACATTTATAGTCTTTTGTCTTGGAATAGAAATTTTTTGGAGCATGAATCATCTCCATAAGATTAATTTAACACTTAATCCAAGGGAGTGAGTGTCTCTCAACTAATAAATATCCCGATCCTCCTCTTGTTAACACAGTGTGAAGAAAATGGCAAAATGGAATATGTGCATGAGAAATGAGAGGGCAGAAGGAAAAGGAAAGTTAGGGATTGATGGGTAAAAATTGATGGGTGAATAAAAGCACCAATCCCAGTTTACGATGTGCCTAGTTGCGTATTTTGCTGGTGTAGAGTTCAAGGTAAATAGTAAGAAGTATTTTGAATTGGTTATTTTGACATGATAGGAAAAATTAAAGAAAACAAGATGTGTGGAAAGAAAGAACTCTTGGCTGCTGTTTGCATCTAGTTCTTAGCTAGAACTAGATTTTTAGTCAATTTTTCAGTGTTTTTCAACTGGTGAGGTGTATCAAACATTTTGCATATTTTTGGAGCTTTCTCTATGTATTTTCTAGATCTGATTTTATATATGCTTATGGGACTGTTTAATTGCATTTGGCTGCAGTTCCAGCATTGGCAGGGTGAACCGCGTAGCTCTATCCCTAGGCTGAACCAAACACTCACAGCTTAGATCCTCTCTCCATCTCCTGAGCCGGTCCAGGCAGCCCTGCAGAAGAATGAAGCAAGATCATGGCATTTCTTAGAAAAAGACTGTTTTCCAGGCAATCACTTTTTTGGCTATGAGCTAACAATAGTTGAATCGGGATAATTTTGGTTTTTAACTTTAACTTAACATGCATAACGAAAAATCTGTACTGAGGGAGACTTCATAATGCATTTGTAGATAAGAGGCACGTAGTAAAATGAATGTGCCTAGCTTCACTAGGGGTTTAGTAGGATTTGAATTCCTGTGGAGGAGATGAAAGTTGATAGAGTGAGTTTGGTACGACAGTGGTCATTGGGACACAGGTTCTGCATTGAGTGTGTCCCATCATTGCCTGGCTGAAGGGGGCTTATCTTATGATGTAAGGGTAGGTGTCATTTTTAGTGTAGAGGAGAGGAGTATTACATGGGGTAATCTTGACGAGAAAGTACTAAAATTTGCTTTAAATATTCACATACATATCAGCAGACTCACTGTGTCCCTCACGTGTGACAGAGGGTGGGAGAGAGGCTTTTGTTCTGGGTGATAACTGGGGAGTCAGCTAACAGGTTTAGTGGCCACCATTCAAAGCAAGGATGTGAGTAGTAAAGGAGGCCCTGGAGAGCGTTAACGCTGTCTTATGAGGAGGCTGATAGATACTAAAATAGCTCTGAGCATGTTTCTTCCTATATAGCGGAATACTGGGCATGATGGGGTTCAAGACACGAATAGCCATCTATAGATAGTACACGAGTGCAGAACATTTCATCTCAATTACTTGTGTGTGGATATACGTAGGGATTGATTATGTCTCAATGCTACAATTCTTGTCACCTTTACAGTTATTTTTTAATTAAGTATAGCAACTTGTGGAGGATACGTGTCTGTATTTTAATATTTATAATTTAGCATTCACGTCATTTAAAAAATGACAATACTACTGTTAGGAAAGCAGTAGATAGTCCAGCCAGAATGATCAAAAGGATATTTTAGGACCCTTCTAAACTAAGGAGAGATAACTGATGGGCATGTGTATGATACTGGCCTATGAATGTCATAAAAGATACTGAAAAAGGGGATAGGAAGTGGTTGGTTGTGGCTTCTTATAGGAAAATTGGGAGCATCCAATGAAATGGCAAGGTTGGATTTAAAACAGGCACAAGGGAATTTTTTTGACATCACTACATTGTGAAACTCATGTACCACAGCTCTGTGTTATGGAGGTGAAGTAGTTTCAAACACCAGGGTGCTGAAGGCACATCCAGTTCATCAAAAATGAAGGTCTGGATGCATTTTCTGGTGCAGGAGTGACTGTCAGAGGCTGGACGGGTCCCTGGAGCCTACGCTCCGTGTCCTCCATATTTCTCCGCTTTTGTATCTTGTCCCAAGTGTCTGCTACTGGTCCTTGTTGGAGATGGCATCCTGGTCTGTGTTCTGGGCACGTATGGCAGTCCTTATGTTGTTAAATTGCTTCCCTTCTAAGAAAATTCTTTCCTTGGTATGTTCATGCGCTAGGAGGAAGTGTGTAGGGCAAAATTACAGCAACGTAAAGCAATTTAACATTTCTTTGGTCAGGGAACTTTGTCTCAGATTATAATGGCTCTCAGCTGTATTCCTTGAGTATACGTAGGAGATTCACGTGCGTTAGATTTTGGTTAGGGGGGTTAAAAGTTAATTTGTTGGTAACAAAATGTTTACACTGCATACTTAATTCATTAGAAATTATTTGTTGGAGTACACATGGTAATTACTGCTGGCTGATTGCTGCTGCCAGGATGCTTCCAGGCAGAATGCCACAAAGACTTCTTATCAGTCCAGTGGTGTTTCAAGTGTGTAGTTAATCTGGAAGAGAACATTTATCTTCACATTTGCAGACACTGCAAATCATTGAAGATTAAATACTTTCCTGATCTAGATTTTCTGCAAGTGCCATTTAGATTAACTGGAAGGGGAATAACCATCTGGGGGAACTTTTCAGTAAGAACAGTGGGTTCATGTAGCTTCATTGGGTTTAAAAAGGAGCTGATTGGTTTATAGAGTATATAATAACTCTAGAATATGATACGCCTGTGAGAGTAAGAGAGGGAATGTGAAAGGTTAGCTTTATTTATTTCTTGTGATTTGTTTGCTGGTTTTATCTGCAAAAGATGGAAGCCCAAGTAAAGGCACACAGCTAGAAAGAAATATGGGAATCCACAATGGGAATTATATTCTGGAAAGCAGGTTTCTGCACAAACTGTTTGAGTCTGAGCTTCCAATGGGATGCTTTTATCAAAACAGTTGTGCATTCATAAACAGAAGAATGTCACGTAGAAAAAACAGTGTCATATTTTGCAGAGAAAACATAAATATGTGTTTGTTTTGTTCAACAAAGAAAGTAAACAAACCCCCTAAAATTCTCTATTAACCTTGTAGCTTTTTTAACTGAAATGATTTGTAAGATTTCATTGCAAAGGCTGAAATATGCAATATTTCAATTTTACAGCATCTTTCTGCAAAAGATTCCTTGCAGCCATCTGAAGAGAAAGTGGGTGCTTTCACGAGGATAATAGAAGCATTGGGTTTCACAGGGCCGCTGAAGTATAGCAGATGGGTAAGGCATTTGTTTAATTATTCTTTTGGTTGGTTGATACTTTGAGTTCTAAACAGCAAATGAAAAAATCCTCACTTTTTTTCTTATGGTAGGAGTAGTACTTAATGGAAAAGTTCTAATTATTACCCATGTGAATTCCTGTTTTGTGATGTGAAGAATGATATTCCATAGCGTGACCCATCTATGCATTGCCATGAATAGGAACATTCTATTTGGTTTGTAGAGTCTTAAGCCTTCTTGAATTTCTTCAGATATCTTATTTTTCACTTCATTTATGTACCAAAGAACACAATAGCAGCCTTAGTCAAACTCCCATGTAGACCATCATGCCTTATTCAAATTTTCACCATCATCTTGTCTCTAACAATAACCAATCACAGTTATCTAGAAAGAATTTAATTACAGGAAAAGCATATTATGATACTTGTCTCATAGAATCATAGAATAGTTGGAGTTGGAAGGGACCTTAAAGATCATCGAGTTCCAATCCCCCTGCTCCTCCAGCCTACAACATGTGTCTGTTTCAGGACTTTCTGCATGAAACTACACATTTTTCTGTAGTATCTATTGATGGATTTTTCTTCTATAAATTTGTCTGGTTGCACTTAGAACTCTTGTAAGTTTATCACATCCACAGCATTCGGTACCAGGGAGTTCTATAGCTTAAGTAGCCACTGGGGGAAGAAGAACAGTCTTTTAATGTTGTACTTTAAAAAAAAAAGAAAGATGATTATTCTTTCCTTGGAGTGTATGTTTGCATTCTCCCTTCCCCTGATGATTTTATAGACTCATATATTCCATAATATCTTAGGCTTTCTTTGGACTGAGGAGACTCAGTCTGACTTGTTTCTGTTACTGAGGCTCTTCCGTGTTTTGATTTGTGTTGCTCTTCTCTGAAGCTCTTTCAGTGTTCTCCATCGCTGTTGCAGGAGAGTCTCTCTCCCATCCGGACAGTAGTGTGATACCTTGTGGTTGCTGTTTGACTCCCTGGTCAGTACTAGCACTAGGGCTGAGTCACAAATAGTTTGCCCCCCCATCCCCTGTCGTTTTTTAAATAGTTCTTTCATAAAGCAGTTGTTAACATTGACGAAATGAGAGCAGTTCTGTAAGAGACACGTTCAGTTCCTTATGCAGAAGGAAAAAGAGATGAAATTCATGATTTCTTTGCTCTGAACTAGGTACACAGTATAAAGGAGTGGGAGGAAAAGGCATCTTGAAGGAAGGGCTGAGCCCAACTCTGCAGGAATTTAAACTTAACCAGGTGCTTTGAATATCTATCTGTAAGGCAGAGTGGAGCTCTGCCGAGGCTGATCTGACACTGTTGCTGATTGCACCTCGCTCCTCGGAGAGAAAATGTAAAGGAAAGATAACTGACACTTAAGGGGGTCAGGTATTTTGGTTAAAATCGGTTGCTTTTAATCAGGTGATGCTAAATCTCGTGAGAGGGTAGTTTCTCTCCCATGTGGATACGTATTGTTGTAATAAAGATTCTTGTTAGCTCTAAGTGTTGATTCAGAGTTCTCCTTAATTGCTGCTCTTTACTGCCTACTTTTGGCTGGGGAGCTTGGGTTTGGAGAGAGTTATTTTGTGGTTAGGGCCCAAGAGACCTGAGTTCATTTTTGGCCTTGCCAGTGCTCCCTGTGAGATCTTAGGGAAGTTCCTTAATATTTCTCTGCTTTTTTCCATTTTCTTCTCCCTTCCCCCACACCTCTTCTACACCCTAAAATTTCCATGATTAAATTTCACCAGTTTCTCCTGTGTTACCTGCCTTATTTAAGGGCTGGATTGCAGGGACTGTTCTTTACAATATGTTTTTAATGTCTAGAAATGCCTGGTCTGGGGCATTGGCTTTCACCGGAGAGATCTGTACTCCCAGACCAGGCAGCGTTTCCTTTAAAAAGGGAACTTTCAGAACTCCACTAAGCAATGTAAATTATTTTACTGCAAGACGTTTCGATGTATAGTTGATTTTTGACAGAAACCCGAGACTATTGAATAAGAAAAAGAATGTCTCTTTTGTTTGCACAGCAGGGGGTCAGCTGCAACTTCCTTAGTTTTCTTTTGGTTGGAGGAGACACAAATAATTACTTTGGTAATTTGAAGTGCAGTTTGACAGGCATAGTGCTCGTCTCTGTAATATAGTGAGCGCTGCGATGATCCCTGGTATGCATCACTAAAAATAAAAAAAACCAAAAAAACCCGAATCACCCAAACCCAGTACTGCCTTCTGGCTTAAGTAGGGGAGTGTGCTCTGGAGTTCTCAAATTCTTTTCTTTTTTTTCCCCTTGATGTTAGTAAACAGGAATGGCTGACAGCTCTTCTCTTTAACATCTTTGCTCTCTGTTATTGTGCTCTTTGAAGCTGCAGCACGTTTATCTTTCTTACAGATGTAGCACTGAAGGTGTTTCTGGTGCAAGGGCAGGCCCAGAACAAAATTAGAAGTGCAAAAGCACCTGAATGTACCTGATGTCATTCATCATTTGGGATTCCTTTCTCACTTGTGAAGCTTAGTTGGTCAATTTTCATTTTCCTAGGAAAAAAAGATATTTTTAGGACATGTCTGGTATGTCACTTCTTTAATTCTTAAATTATACGAAACGCTTTGAGTGGTATACATCAACTAAAGTTATTGGAGGAAACCTGGAATTGTGAATTGGGATCTTTGGAGTCTCTGTAAGGAAAGCAATTTCATTTATTTTCCTGTAATGACAGTATTATATTAAACTTGATTTGGAAGGGTATTCAAGAAGCTATTTAATAATTATTTTTATTGCCTCAAGGTATGATTGATTATACTTGTGTCATTCCTGGGAGATACAATAGCTTAATGTGCTCCTGAAAATCTCAAGTGGTGGTGATACTGAAAGAAGTCTTTTCAGGAAATGATAGTGTATGTATTTAACAAAAATAGTAGTGTTTGCTATCTCTCGTGATGAATACTTTAAGTACTGTCTTTTCTTTTTCTTTAGAAAATTAAGGTAGCAGCGTTGCGCATGTACACATGCTGTGTGGAGAAAACTGACTACGAGGAATTTTTTAACAGTAAGTAATAGACTTGATGGTACCTGGACTACTGCCCCGAGGAGAGAACTTCTGATGAAATTTCATTAGATATAATTATACAAATAAATATGACAGCAAAAAGACTTGTCAGACCCTAGAGTGCGCAGTCAACTGGAAGCTGACTACTGCAGCACTCCCTGAAGCTCTGCAGTAGTGAGGGTTCAAGGG
Organism: Xenus cinereus; assembly: GCA_025774025.1. Classification (NCBI taxonomy): domain Eukaryota; kingdom Metazoa; phylum Chordata; class Aves; order Charadriiformes; family Scolopacidae; genus Xenus; species Xenus cinereus. The sequence continues at coordinate 17,257,517 of JAOXJK010000005.1, read as the reverse complement.
CATACTCTGGGATTGTTACATCTTGCAATGGAGAACAAGAACAAGGGTGGGATAGGTAAACCCCAGAATATCCTGGACTTTGAAGGATATTTTTTTATTACCAAGGGTGGAATAAACTAAGAATCCACATATCACTTCCCTTTTTCCTGTGGTCAGATGGTTTCTTTGTCTTACCTTGTCCCATGACCATTTGTAAGCCTGTCTGGTGTAACTGGGATGCAGGTGTGAGAACCATCCCTGTCCACTGATGCACAACTCTTTTACAATACGGGGTCAGTTAGATCACGGGGCCCTACCTGTCTCCCTTCCTCATGGCTGGGGCAGCTTTGGCTGGAACACAGAGGCTTTCCGCGTTTTCCTGACCATGACAGCATTAAACCAGGACACATCCCTTGACTGGATAGAGGGTATGACTAGACCAGAGACATAAGTCCCTCCTTTAAGTATATGGCAATAATATTGGCTTGAATTGGGATGGCTTTTGCATGTTGTACATGGTTTTTTAGCTATTAGCTAAAAAAAAAACCTGTTGTTGCTTTTATTAGTATTAAATCTGGCTGGTGAATGGGGAAGATGTGTTTTTGAGACTTACCTAAGCCTCAATAATACTTTATTCTTATGTGGATTATTTCCTCTGTCAGTGTGATTTAGCTGTGGTACACCCATTGCCTGGATCTGGCCTGTCACCTGAAATTCTGAGCTACCAAATGCTTTCTTAGGGCTTTACAACGCACCAGCATAGGTTGGGGCTGCCACCACCTCTGGAGAGATCAGCTGAAGGGACATCTTTGTGTGTTCATCTAGTGCAGAGCTTATTGAGGTTGGTTTGGTACATGGTAGTGCTGCTGCAAGATTTTCCAATGGTTTTCAGAAGGTTTTCCAAAACTGTGATGTGGTTTCAGCGGCTGCAGGAGGGAGAGAACTCTGTGAGCAGTAGGATTCATCGTTAGCAATCAAAAAATTAGAAGCTCATTTTTCCTGTGCACACACCTCTCCCCAGCTGTGTGCCCTCTCGGGCTTTCTCAGTTATCTTCTGTTTGTCATATTTGCCTCTCAAATAGAGGCTTTGCTATTTTTAACTGGTGTTTCACTATCTCTGCTTAACTAGTTAATTGTACAAAGGTATCTGAATGTTGCCCTAGACTAAAATCGAAAGGATTTCAAAACATGTCTGTGAAAAAGATACTGGCACAAATTTTCAGGCTCAAAACTGAGTAAAATGACTTCAGTTGTATTCTTCATATTGTCTTACTGTTTTAAAGAGAAAATCCCCGAGCTCCCCCTCACTTTAAACACATCACAGACAGCAGGCAGCCTTTCCTTCCGGTTGCTCCATTTTCTCCCAAATGTCCTCATTGCTCCCTTTGTCTCCTTGCTCTGTAGCATAAATTGTAGCCTGTCCAACTCTGAATTTACACCCAGGGAGACCTACGTTACCATTAACATGAGCCCATTGTTACACGAGGAACAGAATAGTTCCTTTTGCTGGGGCTGCCAGAGTGTGTTCTGCACCCATTGGTGTTGGGGTCTGTGCTTGTGGTTCCAAAGAAATCATCGCTTTTATATAAAAACAGATCTAAAAAGTTTTGTTATTTCTTTCTACTTACAACTGCAGCTGTTTGGGAGATTAGCTCTAAAATTTAACAGGCGTGTGATCCATGTTTAAAAAGTAGATTCTCCTAAAACACAGACTGGGTGGGATGGGCAGGAACCCTTTAAATTGATTTTGCCAGTGAAGAAGCTTTAGGCTGTGGTTCCATGGGCAGCTGAGTCAGCGGTGGCCAAAGGGAAGAGACTCGCTTCTCCATGTTCTTCTGCCTGTGTTCCGGATGGGACAAGTATCATGTCCCCTACTGAATTGTTTAGGTCACTGAAAGAAAATGGCCCAGTTTTTTATTGACTTACTGTTTTGCTGTGTTAGTGAATTCAGGTGGCACATGGAAGGGTCTGATGGACAGCAGTGGGGGCATAAAGTTGGTGGTGAGGAGTACGTGGTTATGAGAGGGGAACATGCCATGAAGCAAGAGAGCCAGCTATCAGTTCAATCCACCATGTCTTGGTCAGTCAGGAGCTCTTTTTTTCTGTTCTAAATTGCTCCTTTTTCAAATAAAGGTGGGCATCACTTAAGCCAGGGCAGCAGCTCGATCCCAGAAGAGCACCCTGGGGCACTGCTGGGAACAGGGAGCAACCAACTCCTGACTCTTTCCCTTGGTGCTGCAGCAAGCCCAGGTGTGTCTCAGACCATGCTGATGTGGGTGCTGCCCACCTGCACGATGGGCTGTGCCACTTGGGCACCCTGAGACTGGTACTGGTGCTGCCTGGGACTCAGCGCAAGCTGCCACGGCCACCACTGGCTCTGTGTGGACCTAGGGGTGTATTGATGCTTTGCTGCCCCCAAAGCTCTAGTTGTGGGGTGTTGAGACATCCAAGTGAACAGCACTGAGCCAGCTCTGCTCTCTGGAGAGCTTATTAGCTTTTTTCTTTGCTGTTTGTAAGCTGTTAACCTACCAAGCTGGGCTTGGAAACCCTACATCCACGCGTGTGTAAAACTGTTTGTGGGCTCGTTAACCCTGTGTGATCAGAACCAGTTCTCCACAGAGATTTTTTTCAGTGTTTCTGCGTGTGCTTTCCTGCTGTGCTCATGTTGTGGCATGAGTAACACCTGAGTGTGACCTTATGGAACTGGGGTTGGTGTGTGGATTTGGTCAGGCAGTTCTCTGACAGAGGTGACATAGAATGGAAAGGCTGGATAGTGTGGTGGTGAGGACTATGCCAGCTGTGTGCCCAGGATGCCAAAAAGCATCTTGTCCTTTATCAGGAACAGTGTGGCCAGCAGGACTGGGGTAGCGACCGTCCCCCTGTACTGGGCACCAGTGAGGCCCCACCACAAGTTCAGTGTCCAGTTTTGGGCCCCTCATGACAAGAAAGATGTTTAGGGGGTGGAGCAAGTCCAGAGAAGGGCAACGGAGCTGCCCTTCTCTGGTGAGGGGTCTGGAGCACAAGTCTTGTGAGGAACGGCTGAGGGAGCTGGGGGTGTTCAGCCTGGAGAAAAGGAGGCTGAGGGGAGACCTTCTCGCTC
>JAOXJK010000005.1:17237283-17249627 GCA_025774025.1 Xenus cinereus | reverse complement strand
CGATATTTGGAAAACTACTACAATAAATATTCAAAACCAAACTGTTGTAAGTATCTAGGGAAAAACAAAGAGGGATAACATGAATCTGCAAAGAACACACTTCTTTCACATCATCTTGATTTCACGTTGACAGGAAAATGTACCCTGTGATAAACAGCATCAAATTCAAGATACATAATCTTCTTTCATGACAGGCATAAAAATAAACAAGGGGACTATGCTTTGCTTGTGCTGAGCTCGGTGACCAGCATCCTGCCATGACATAATTTTGCTTTCACAGCCGGGTTTATTGCTGTGTTATCTGCGTTTGTCTTTCTTTAATCAGTTTGACCTCAATGAAGTGAGAGCAGAACATTATTGATTTTGCCTGCTCTGGCAAGATCAAGGATGTCCTACCCTTGCCTGAAGGCTGTGATAGCTCTGTCTTTCTTGCTGGACCTTTTGCCTCAGAGGCTACAAACCTTCCTGATCTGGTGGCCAATGACCTGACCGTGTAGATTCTGATCACCATCTGTTAAAGCGTTCCTGTTCCCCTTTGCATTGCAGAATAGATCACTTTCTGGTGTATTTACTTCCTTCTCCTTCTTCAGAGTTTTAATTTCAACTGATTCAGAGGCTCTTCTGGAGCTGGAGAAGATGAGAATTTTTCCTAGTTTGGTAAATCCTGTCTCCTTTCTTGCTGTTGTCATTGCCCATCAAGCTCTAATTGCCTTTCTGTACTTTTTAAATCCCACATTTTATAGCCTTAAGGTGCTTGTCAGAGCATTCATTCTTGCCTTACAGATTCTGGTGGGTCTTCTGCTTGAATCTCTGCCTTTTACTTCTTCTTGTCTGCAAATAGAGTTTTCCTACTTACCTCCAGTCAGAAAGGGGGGAAGTTGAGGCTCTCATGTTTAGCCTCTGCTCCTGCTGACTTCTTTCAAGATAATGTTCCTTTAGGTACACTCCAGCCCCTTCCAATGCAGTGCTAAAATTATACTTTAGAAAATCAACCTGTCAGTATTCTTTCCTGAATGTCATGTTTTTATAGACAGTTTCACTTACTTCAGACCTTTGATGTCAGGAGGACTCTTTCTTTATGTTTAGAAGTGCAAACCTTTTAGAAAATCTCCAGCTTTTCATCTCCAGTGCTGGGTTTGCCTTTTCCCATGCCGTGCCAGTCTAACTGGAGCATTGGGGGTGTCCGGAGCGGTTCAGAAACTGCCAAAGAGGTGACTTTGACTGTACTAAGAAATGTCTTGGTGCAGGATGTATCACCTAGAGCTCCCTTCGTGTCTTCACCACACCAAGCATGCTGACATCTCAAAAGTGTTTAGGATCAAAAAGGGGTGTTGCTACAATTCCTGTTCTGAAAGACACAAAGGTCTGTTGCAAGAATTCATCTGAGCATTGTTTTTCACACTTGAGAAAGTGTTGATCGGTCTGAGAGGGTCTGGAGGAGAACAAGAACCACCAAGGAATTAGGAGATAGTTCCCGGAGGAAAGAATTTCTCGGATTGGCACAGAGAAGTCTGAGGACACTGTGCCATTTCGAAACGTGCTGTTTCAGAAGAAAGGGAATAAATTCTCTGTGTTTCGTGGCAGAGAGGGCAGGGAGAAAGGGCTTGGAATTACATTGGAGGAGTCTTGCTTGAAAGAGGTTTCAAGAACAAGCTTATTTGGGATGTCCTAGGCGTTTATTTGATCCTGCCTTACCATGAGGGAATGGGCTATGTGACCTAAGCAGCAGGGAGAGGAAGACTGCGGAGCTGGGCTGGGTTCTGTTAGTGTGTGCCCCAGCAAAGACCTGTACCTGGCCGTGAATACAGTAGTTGATGAATTTGCTAGGCTGGGGCACAGGATAACGTCCACACCTAATTAGGAAGAGTTTGGAATTCTGCTCATTACCACTAGTGACAGAAGTGCATGTCACAACACAGACACGATGGCAAAGTCCATTCAGGAGCTTCCTTCTCCTTTCCCCCAAGTTGCTGTTGATACTTGTGGTGTTGAGCCAGAGTAATTTCTCTGAACAAGTGTAAAGTTGCCCCAGAAATAGTTTCTCTGGAGCAACTGGGGAAGCAGGAATGAGGGGGCAGGGCCAGGGGACAGCGGGAAGCTCTGGGTGGACTTTGCCCTTAGCAGTATCCATCATACCTTGATGGCACTGAGCCACCTCACAACAGTTGACAGGGTGGTGTCAGTCAGTTCCCGCTTCTCGCGTTCGACCCAGTTGGCACTTTGGGAATACTGACAGAAGAGCTTGTAGCTGAGGCTGTTGTGTGAACCTGCTGCATCTCATCTAAGATGGGTCAACTTGTAGGTGTTCCTGTTCCTTTCCAGGCATCCTTTCATACAATCTAACACAATCTTAAATGCAGCATAAATTACCCAACACAACCAATGTCATCCAATTTTCATACTATTTTCTTCTAACATATTCTGAAATACAGCGTAAATTATCCAACCCAACCAATTTCAGGCAGACTGTTTTCTAAAGATAGTTTGGAATAATTTTACTTTCGTGGTTTGAGGAAGATTAGTCAGTATTTGACTAAACTACAGAACAGATTCTGTAGTGAAACGATAAAACGTTTCACACTGTGTTGATCTAGTTAGAAGGTTTACAGTCTTTAAAGAGCCTGTGTCTTTTAAACCTCAGACGGCAGGTGTAGTAACAAACTACCAAATTTTCAAATAAACTGCAAAATTCCATGATCTCACTGGTGGTGCTGCAGAGCAGCTCTGTGACAGCACTATGCATCCAAACACAGAGCCGCCTTTTAGGCTCCCTGGGGAGCAGGTTTTGCTCCGAGCGCGGCTCCAGCCCTGCTGGGCAGTGACCGATGCCGGGCTGTGCTCTGCTCTCCGCTCCTGCCCCACCGCCGCTCCCGGCAGACTGGGAACGAACCAGTACTTCTGCTTGGGAGGAGGTTTTCTTGCCAAGCCGCTCTCACTTTTTTTTTTGTTCTCCCTCCCGAGCTTGCGTACTCAGCAAGAGAAGTCTAAAAATACTTAGCCCAAAATTTAAACTGAGTCTTTTTCTCTTTGACTTATAAAGAGTGGGTAAAAATTTGAGATACAGTAACTCTGATTAACTTTTTCATACAGCTCAATTATGTAAATGCACAAGAGGTCAAAGGTTTTGAAACTGGTGGAATTAAGACACAAGAATGTTAAGCTGCTTTGTGCATTTGTTCTGTGGAAGGACAGGTACCTGGACAGCCGTTCTCCGAGTCCTGAGGAACTCCAGAAAACTTTGTTGTTTTTCTGTGAGAAGAAGAGGATTCATCTCTTGATACCACAGACACTGAGTTCTCACTGCCACAGTATAAACCTTGAGAATCCTTCCACAGCTCCTTCCTGAGACAGAAATGGCCACAGGCTTCCCAATGCTCCCTTCCCCTTCTCCACCGAGACTCTCTTGTGATTCCACCCTTGGATCATTGCGCTCCTCGTCATGTCACAGTCCCTCTCTCCCATCTTCTCACCTCATTCCACTTGGCTTGTGTTGGAGCTGTTTCTTCCACAACCAGTGTTGTTTTCGGAGGTCTCCATCTAGAAATCAGATTCTGGTCCATGGGCTTTTCTTCTTGCAATTTTTGGTGTCTCAATTGAATGGCCCTTGTGCGGGACTTAATGTATGGTTGTAATCAGAAGAAAGAACACAGGACTAATGCAGTGTTTGTTACCTTCAGTTTGTTTTGTCTCTGTGACTCACTGCTGACAGTAAGTTCTGCTTCCTTTGCAGATTAAAATATACCTTGCCTTTACTAATCAGTAGACGAGCTAGAACCCATCACAAAGATGGGCATCTGTCCTTCTGCAGGTTGGCTCAACAGATGAGCTTGGAGTGTTTGTGGTTCTCCCTGTGGAGCTGGCATTCACAGAGCACCAAATACTTCTAGTGCATGTAGGGAGTCACAGATCTCATGTCTACTGAAGAAATGAACAGATAAAAAAAAAATAATCATTTTTAGCTATTAACTCTTGTGGCACATTCACTATTGTCAATATGCAACAGCTTCAGAGCGCCTCCCGCTCTCTGCTGCTTTCACATTAGCTGTGAGCAGAATTTCCCGTGAGCAGTTCCCCACCTGTAGCATGTCTCTGTGCAAAGCAGTGACTTCTTTCAGCTCTGGGGTTCAAGCATCACTTCGTCTACAATCACTTGGTCCCTGCACAGGCACTTCTGACCCGTAACGCAGGAGCAGAGCTGGTTAGTGGGGCAGAGAAGGTGGGACTGGTGATGGGACAGGTCTCTTAGCTTACTGAGGGATTAGCCTGTATTTCAGTTCTTGCTGTTCACAGATGTTGTAAAAGAGGCAAAATACATTTGTTCTGAAGATTTATTTTTGAGACACAACAGCAGCAATGAAGTTCGAGTGGCTTTAATGCTTAAAAAAAAAAAAAGTCAAACAACTCAAGCTGGTATTCTCATTAGGATCCCACAATGCACTTACAAACTTGTGAGTCCTTCCAGCATGTGCTGCCTGTGGGGGTTTTGCCAAGTGGTTGGACGTGTATCCAAAGGCCCCTGTAGTTGAAATAATTTAGGACATTGCTAATGTGAATTTAGGTGAAGTCTGTAACTTGCTTAAGCTTTCACAGCTTGTCTGGTTGGGACTCGTACAGCACTTTGGTACAACCACGCTGAATTACAGCTGGCTCGTGGCCTAGGATTAGACAAGACATTTGTTCCTGCTCCAAAGGGTGAGATGTTCTTAAGGCAGGGGAATTTAGGTTGCAGTACTGTTTAATTAGATTACAGTACTGTCAGCCAGAATAGAGTCAGCTGTCACTCTTCTGTAGCTGGATTAGCCAAAATCCAGCAGATGCAGCTCTTGAGTACAGAATTAGAAAAGTTTGTGATTGTTTATTAAAAAAAAATAAAATCTTTGTGTTTTTTTCTGATCACAAAACCACATACTGTGTGTGAGAGTCTTAAATGAGCTGAAATATATTTAATTTACTCTTGACATTTGAAGAAGAACTCGAAGCTATGAATTTGGTGTTTATGTTCTTGCAGGATGTGTCTGGTCCGAATGAAGCAGGAGGGGCGCACGGGAAAATACATGTGTCGCTATATAGTTCACTGCATGTGGGAGGATGTTGAGCAGCGTGGTAAGGTGATGGGGGTAAGTAGTCTTTGGTTTTGATAATGGTGATGATTCCCATCTTTTGATGCTTTTTGTAACTTTGCATATCTTAGAATAATGCCTAAGAATCAACCTGCAGCTACTTGTTTATTTCTTTATTAGCTTTAGCTTCCTCCTGACAGTTCGTTCCCACAGCTGTACTGCCCTTGTATTGAGCCACTCACCTTGTGTCTGAAACTGCACTAGGGCCTGGATGAAGATACTGATGTGCCTGGAAGCAACTAATTTTCCATGTGATTGCAGAAACGGGTGCTGCTGTAACAGAATGGGCATTTGTGGATAGGAATAAGCAGCCTAGGTAGGGAGAGACATGACTGGTGCCAAATGTGTAACAGCAGCTTAAATAATTCCAGTAGAGATTTGAGTTTTCTCTGTATCTAGGATGGTGAGTAAAAGGAAAGTTAAGAGACAGGTTTTTGTGTCAAGTTCCTATACGTGACTAATAACTAGTCATTAGTTTATTTTTCGTTTTGTATTCTAAGTCTTTATCACAAAAGAAATGTTGTAAGGAGGGAGCAGCTCCAAGGATAGTTCATTGGCAAGTTTGAAGGAAGAACACAGTTGGATCTTTTTGGCCCATTCTGAGAAAGGTTATTGTGGTTACTTTCAATGGTCATTTCTGACCTTAAACTCTGTAAGGGTATTTCTCCAGCCTTGTGTTGGTGTAGTCTTCAGAGATGGCAGTGCAGAAGTAGGAGATGGTTTTCATATCCCCAGTATCACAGCGGTGATAAGAGACCTGATAGAGTTGAGGATGCCTGTGTTCAGGGCACTTGTAGTGGGAGAATAAGGCTGGGAAAGATCTCCTGTGTTGTGGAAAAAGAAAATAATAGTTCAGTGATTAAATAGAGGTTTGTCTGTGATTAAAATAAATTAGACTGTTAGAGAAGTGGCAGTTCTTACATAGCAATAATGGCATACTGTCAGTCACATAAACAAGGGAGAGGCTGCTTGGGTATTCTTACTGGTGATGAACAAGGGAATTAACCACGGAGTTAGGATTTGGTGTGTGATCACTCGTAATTCAAGAAGTTTCTCTCTGATCTTTTATTTTGTATGCGGTTTTAGAAAGTGTTGATTCTGGTGTAATTTCAGTTATTCTGTCAGCAATGGCTTTTTTTTCCTAGTTGTTGGGAATTTCATAGCTTTACTATGTTTCGGCTTGCTTTTACAGTCAGGTCATGCTCTTAAGTTTCCTTTGGATTAAACCTAAATTCAGGCATCTTAGAATTTCTTGTTACATTAATGGGCTTACATAAATTCTGATATGGGAATGTCCACTTTCCTGGTCAGATACCATAAGGCAGCGTGAGTGAGCCTGGACAAATTAGATGATCATACCAGAAAAAAAGATTGAATGAAATAGGTTATGTGTTTTTGTCCTGTCCCAGTGCCTCCCATGCCATCTCAGTGGTCAGTTCTGCCTTCTGTAGGGACTGGAGACAGCTCGGATCTTCATTCCGGGTGCAAACTTAAGGCTGCTCTTCTTGAAAAGCCAAAAAAACCCCACAACCCCAAACCCCGGCCAAACACCCCACCTCCCATAGCCTCACAAAATCTCTTCTGGGATCTTTAGGTTCCATCTATGCACAGAGAGAATGCTGCTTGGGAACAGAAAATTATTTCTCTGTTCCTTTTGACCTTCATTTTGCCTTACATGAACTAACCTCAAATGCTATCCCGTAGTTTTCCTTGCAGGATTTGAAGCAGCAGCATAGAGAAGCAAAGCCAACTGTTTGCTACCCTTACAGATGCCCAAAACCCAAAAGTGAAGCAGGGTGCAAAGTTAGACCTATATCGAGATTTTTTTTTTTCAGTAAACTTTAAGGGGAAAAAAAAAGACAGTGCTTGCAGTCAGTTCTTTGTAAAGGCAAGCACAGGGTTTCCATTTCTGCAAACTAAACTATTGCATTGCTTTCTAAAATTCCCCGAAGTGTAAAAAAAAAAAACCCCAACACACCTTATGTTTTCATCCAGTCTAGAGCCTCAAATGTTAATAGATGCATATTACACTGGTACGGTTGCTGTATGATGCAACTGTGAGGAGATCTTAAGTGGTTTGAAGGACATTTGCTCTCTGCCTTGGCAGGCTGGGCATCTTGTCAGCTTATCCTTGAATTTACATTTCTCAATCTTTGTTTGTAATAAAGATCATGCGATGCAATAATGAACATGCTTAGTTTGCAATAATATGATTCCTATAATATACTTTTGACTGTAACCTAGTGTTAACGTAGCTTTTATGTGGCAATAGCTGATGCTTAAAGGGAGTAAGTACACATTTAAAGGCTTGATCTCAAAAACAGTTACATCTGTGTGTATATTTAATATAGTTGAGCTGCACAGAGGCCCATTGATTTTAATGAGACTCCTTGTTAGAGAACGTGAACTCTTGAGGTAAGAGCTGACTAGACCGAGCACTCAGAGTGTGTAAGAAATCATCGTGAACTCTCCTGGATCATAAACTGGGAAATTAGGGCTGTTCTCTCCCCCATAGTGTGTGTGAAGGCATAGGGCTTTTGTCATCTTTTAGTGAGGTTCTTTTCTTTCATCTTTTAATTATTCCTAATCTTTCAGATGTTATTTTGTCAAGATGAATGAACTTTTTAGTCTCTTCTGGTGGTATTTATTGTATGTTAGATGAAAATAGTTTATACATTGATGTTTGAAGAGCTTAGCTGTTCCTCTGCTCCTTATCATTGCTTTATTTTCCTTTCTCAGTGCTAGTGATCTGAGCTTCATACCCCACTCGCTGAGCCCCTGCGTGGGCAGTTCCTGCCTCTTCTGTGCTTGCTCACTCTTCTGCACTTATTTTTCTCCCTGTAACATGGATAGACTGTGATTGAACTCTTCTTCACACCTCCACTTTAGCAAGTGCAAAGAATTTTTCAGTGACACAGAAGCAAGAGGCAGCTACCTAGGTGTTATGTCCTACTTGTTAATCTTGACGTATTTCTCCCTAATAGTTCTTTTAAAATGAAGCTGAGGTAATGACAAAGGGCTTGTGAGCTGATTGAGGAATATGTGTAACAGCTATTTATTTTCAATAATTTAGTCCTGCAATCAGTATGTAGTCTACCTCCAAAAGAAGAGAGTTGAATATGTCATGACAAGAATAGTAGATGAAAAAATGCGATGTTAATGTTCCTCTGTCGATGCGTTCAAATTTCAGAATCTGAGCCTTTCTCAAAAGTAAGTGAAATGAAAAGAAACTTTACTGGATACTTTTAGGGCACTAAGTTATCATCTGCATAGCTCCAAGGACGTTAGGAAATTCTGTTCCCTGCTTTTTCTCTCATGCAGGGTATCAAAGGTGAGTATTTAACTCCGGTTGGTACATTCCCGTATTGGGGTATAAGTGACAGAGCACCTGTATGAAATCGCTGCTTGGATGCAATTAGTTTAACTCGTTGACAGAAAAAGCTGCAGTTCTTCGCCTCGTTTCCCTATCTAGCACCAATTCCAGCTTGATGCAGAAAATGGATACTCTAGTCCTGAATTGATACTGATGGTTTATTAAAATATGCCATCTGCTCTTAAATGTATAAGTTCATTGGAGCCGAAAGTGATAGAATGTAAGGCATTTTAACTACTAATTTACATCAGATCCAACTCCAAATGGAGTTTGTATTATTTCAAAACCTGGTTGTTAAAATTGCTGAGATCTAAATCTCAGCTACAAAGTTTTGGGACCTGTTAGCCTGAGCTCCTTCAGCACTCCTGAATGTCGGCAAGAGTCAGAAACCAAAACTTGACACAGCTGTAAAAACACACGGAGAGCCTGTGGCCTCAGCAAATTCTACTGGTGCAGGCAGATTTCAGATATAAATTTTACTCTGCTGTCCCTACTACTAATGAACTCAGTTTCTTTTGGTGGGTTTGCACCCAGGTGTGCCCCGTTCTGTGGCTAACCAGTGCTCTTTACTTCATTTTTCCACTAGTGACATTTCTATCAAACTTTAAAAACAAACAGAAAAATTGGCTTGATGCAATGGCTCCAAGTGTTAATAGTAACGTTAGGCTGGGTAAGAGACTTCCTCGGGCTCCTGCTTTGCCAGAGATCTCCACCTTGTGGCTTCAGTGAACAGATTTATACCCTGCAAAGGGGCGACTGCCCCATCCCTTTGTGAGAGGAAGAGTCCTTTAGCAACCTGAATATTAACCTTCCCAACCCAGGCAGTGTGTCTTAGTGACTCTGTGTATATAGAAGCAGTTTTTATAAGTTTAAGTGCATTTTAATACCCTTTGATGAAGCGGCAGAGTCAATCAGAAAGACTGGTGCCGGAGTTCCCTGGAACAGGATTTCAGCTGAGAGTTGGACAATAGACGTGAGGGTAAAAAAAAAAAACAAACAACAAAAAACACAAAGAAAAAGAAACCCAAAAAACCAAACGCCAAAGAAATCAAACACCCCTTCTGCGCCTCACTGCGCTTCTGGGTGCAGATCACATCCTGTCTTCAAAATACCCATCAGGCTTTATTCAAATACCTGTACATTGTTGTAGGCTCATTCTAACAGTGTTAGTCTTGTGGTGATATTCTGCTTCTGAAATTAATCATCTTTTTTTCAGTGCAAAATAACAATTAATTTTATAAAACCATACGTGTTCTAAAGGCTCAAAAGAGATAAGCATAGGAGGGGCTGGCAAGCCCGGTGTGCCAAACCTGGTTTAATTTATCTTAATCTCACTTTCCTGTTTTCCCACCAGGCCACTTAGACCCCTGCCCCCTTTTTCTCCAGGAACACATCTAGGTGTCTTTTGAATTCGTTTATTGGCTCTGCTGTGCCTAGCACAATACAGGCTTTGTTACAGGTTTAGCTCGAGCTGTTTATATCCAGCGACCCCTGATTTGCTCTCGGTTACGTTGCTGTACATCTGAAGTAACACCATCAGAATCAGTAACGTGGTTCACGTCAGCGTAACGGAGCAGAGTTCAGCTTTGTGAACTTGAACACCATTTTCTGTCTTGATACTTTCACAGTTAGAAGACTTGAGATGATTGAAAATGCCATTTTACCTTACAGTAGCTGCAAACCTTCCTAAACTTAATACAATTCAGTTTAAGTTATTCTTTCTGTGCAGAACAAAAAGTCTGGCCCTTCTAAAGACTCCGAAATCACAGAGTGAGACAAGTAAGATTCTAGAATGGCTTTAGGACATGAGTGGACAAAATAAAAAAAAATTTAAAATAGAACTTGTTCTTTTTATGAATTGAACTATTACAGTTGCTTCACTCCAGTGGGAAGCTGCTGCGCTTGAGTGCTCAGGGCTGTCTCTGACATCTGATGGGAAATTGGGAAGTCGGTTTGGGATGCGCGGAACAGAAACTGCATTATTGTGGGAGAAGCAGGGCAGAGGGGAGGTTTGGGCAGGGGGATGAGGCGGAGGAACCGTAGGGAAGCAAATATTATAGTGGTTTTGTTTGAGGAACTGGATTGGGGTAGGAGATAGAGGATAGTGTTGAGTACGGTTGAAAATGGCTTTTTAAAACCTGTAAAACTAAAGAGGAACATTTTTAGTTTCAAATGGTCTATGTGTATTTTGAAAAGTATAACTTTCCTAGGACATTTTAAGGAGAAGAATGTTATGAGTTTTTTAATTACTATGTAGAAAACATAATATCTAAAATCTTACCAATTTCTAGTTTTCATTTCTAAATAAAAAACAAACAAACAAACAAAAAAACCACCAAAAACCACCCCAGAAAACAAAACCCAAACTTGCCACAGCAGTGAAATACAAACTTGCTGTGCGGGAGTTTTTGTGCTTTTCTGTTTAATAGGGTAGCAGGCATTGAATGCTATATTTTAAATGGACTTAGTGTTTTAAGACCATCACAAAAGAAATAGTTCACCAACCCTTCATCCTTTCTCAAAGAGCTCAAATGTTCACAACAAGTTTCCAGTATTTTGTCATTTCATAAATGAATAATAGTATCAGGTACTGTTCCAGGGTAAATTCAGTAAATTTGATTCTCAAAATTATAATAACTGAAATATGCAGGAAAATGCATGTATATGGAATGTTACCTTGAAAATATCTCAACTGTGATGAGGTCTGGAGCAACAAGTACACATGGTGATGCAAATTTAGCTTTACTGGGTTACAGAGTTTTGAAATAGGGGTCTCTTTCAGATGTTGTTTTTAATGTAGTTGTTCTAGAACCAGCGCCCATGGAGCTACCGCACCTGGCTGGCTGAAATACAGGCATGTTTGGGGCATGCCAAGGATACCTGATGTTGAAGTCAAGGTATAATATATGCTTGGGTTCCTTTCAACTTGCGTTCTTTTCTGTAGAGTCTGGCATAAAAAAATCGATTTAAATTTCCCAGCTGTGTTGGATCCTGTTACTGCAAGGTAGTGTCCTTGGTCTGTTTTGTGCCTCCTGCTGGTGCCTGTGAGAAGTTCACTGGAAGCTGCCTTATAGCACCTTTTCTCGAAATAACCTTTCTCATTGTTCCCCATGCTCTGCACCGCTGGGACTCAGATGCCAAAACCCGCTTTACCACCCAGTGCCTTTAGGTGTTAAGTGCTGCCCCGTGTTCCTCAGACTCTCCAGAACACGGTGTTGTTGCCAAAATTCAAACATTGAGCAATGAAATTACCACTCACCACAACTGCATAATTTTTATGTTGACACTGTAGAGAGGGTGGTGGAAAGGGGAAAACTATCCTTACGGATTCTGTTGCCGTCTCCAGGCTCTGCAGGACGGGCAGCAGCGACTGCCAGAGCTTTGTCTGTCACTCGTCATCCAGGCTGAGATTTGCCTGCGGTCAGCACAGGGTTAAGTAACATGTTGTTATGCTATGTATTTTGGACATTTCCATTATCACTTTCCTATTCTTTTGGATTTTCCACCAGAATTCCTCAATTCCTGGTCTGCTTGGCCAAGCCTTTTGAGCCTCCTGGGAGCAAGGTAACTCCTGTTGCCGTTGTAATTCTTTTTTAACAGCTCTAAGCTGCTGTGGTGAAAACACAAATGTGCTTTCAAGCTCCTTCATAAATACAGAGAAATACCAAGACCAGCGTCTCTTCTAAATCAGAATAGTCAAACGAGCCATTGGGAGGTTCTGTGTTTTTTCAATACATTTTAATTATTGTTGCTTGTGCTTTTCGCTGCTGGTAGAATCATAGAGTCGTCTAGGTTGGAAGGGACCTTAAAGATCATCTAGTCCAACCATCAACCTAACTCTGACAAAAAAA
>JAOXJK010000005.1:17223329-17237183 GCA_025774025.1 Xenus cinereus | reverse complement strand
AATAGGAATAAAAATTACTAAACCATATTCCTGAGGACCATGTCTACTCGTCTTTTGAACACCTCCAGGGAGGGTGCCTCAACCACTTCCCTGGGCAAATGTCACTGGCATCTGCTGCTTCCTCTTCAGGAATTAATAACTTCCCTTTTCCTTATGTTTTTGGTGCCTGCCCTGTCTTGGATAGTACCATAGACGTCGCTGAGCTTGGATCTGATTCCCGTTTCAGGGTGTGCACCTGGTTTCACATTTCCCCTCTGTCAGTGTGGCACGTACTTTTCCCTTCCCAGTCTTATAGATACACTAGTTTCTCTCTCTACCTTTTCTTACCTCTTGCTAATTCCCTTTGTTTCCTTGCAGGACTCCTTTCTGTATCTCAGACTGGCACCACCAACTCTCTCCCTTCCCTTGCGTTCCCTCATGTTCAACTGATCCTTTCACAACCATCAGTGCCCGTCGTCCCTCTCTCCATCCCTCACGTGCTGCTTCCATGGTCCAGTGGCCACTGGCTGCCTTTATCCAATGTGCCCATCCAGCAGCCTTCTCTCTCAGAGCTCCACGATGGAAGCTCAGGATCTGTCCTCTTGTCTGCTGTCTTCAAACACACCCTTGCGAGTTGAAGCCTCTTCATGACTTTGCCTCTCTCAACTCCAGATCTTCCTTTTCTTCTTCAATTCCTAAATCCCAGCTGCATGTTCAACATTGTTGACGCATTCCTCTGCTGGTGTCCCCATGCTTCATCTTTTTCTCTCCTGACCTAGACATCACTCATATGATGCAAAGATCATCTCTCTAGCTTGTTGCTCACTAGGACATTACATCTCCTCACTGTCTTCACTAGTTTTTGTTTGTTTGGGTTTTTTTTTATTCAATATGGTGTAGTCTGTGCTGGGCAGTGGGTGGACAATCTGCCGGCGCTGGTGGTCTGGATGGGCTCCTCCGGCAACCAGCTCTGGGCCACCTGATTGTCAAAATCCCTCAAAGGCCAGTCTTAAATTCTGTTGCAGGCACAACGTCTTCATGTTTATGGTGCGCACACTGCAGTGCCCTGGAGCCTGGCAAAAATGGTTGTATTTTCCTGTTAGAGCTCAAGTTTATTTTGTTTCTTCATTTTCTGACTTCTCTGGCCCATTTTATCCATTTATAAAGCTGGCAGCTCTATGAAGCCCTTACTTTTGACTGCTTTTGCTAAAAACTCCCACAGTAGAATAAATTATAATGATCAGGAAGTCCAAATGTAATACATTTAATAATTACAATGCTCACTTTCATGCTTGCTTCCTTCTTTGATTTCTTTTACTGCTTAAAATGCTTAAAACGTTGCTTAAGAGCAATGGCATATCACACTTTTGTTGACATCTAAGCAAACTGGTGTGTTTTTTCTGTTTCCCATTATGGTTTGGGAATCTCAATAGATTCTTTCTATTTCCCTGTCTTGTGTTGTGTTTGTGTTGTGTTTTCCTCTTCTGTTTCTAGCCATACACAGCTCTCACTGCATCTCTATTGATATTAACTACTTAATTATCATTGCAGTTCTGTAAGAACTTGAATGTTGTGGTTTCCATATTCAAAGGGCAGGAAAAAATGCAAAAGGTTAAAAGATTTGACCAAAATACCAGTGTGTATCATCTTAGAGATCTTTATTTGTTGCTACCAAAACACACCTCCTGTTGGGTTTCAAGTTAGTCAGGTGGCCTTGGGGCCACAGGAGTGACTGCGCATAGAAAGGAGATTCATCTCGTGGTAGGATATCGTGGGTGGAAAATGGGGTCAGCACAGTCTTGGTATATGTCAAATGAGCAACACTGGTCTGAACTGGTTTTAAGATGGCCTGGGCATGGACTCCGTAACTCCAAATACATTTGGTAGGCAGCAGAAGTCTGGTCTGTCAAGGACCAGTAGTTTTAGGGGGTGTCACCTGAACTGTATAGCAATTTGTCTTGTTTGTGCTAAAAGTGCTAGCAGTACCCTCTCTTTGTAGATGCTATTTGAAGACTTCATTAATTTTTTTTTCAAAGTGAGGAAATGGCGGAGCCCCCGTAATTGATGGAAGTCCATGGCTAAAGCCCCAGAGGACAGACTGAGGAGCTTGAAAATTATGTGTCTCATTGAGAGCATCCTAAACTTGTTCTTTTGAGGTTCCTGTTTTATTATGTACTTGCAAGAGGGAAGATGGCCCATTTGTAGGTTTAATCTCTGTTATTCGGGAAACAGTGTGTAAGGAAATTTTTGGCTTCTTAATATCTTTGCTCACGCTCTTGGATCTTTGGGAAGTTTATTTATTCAGAGCAGCATCAAGTCTGAATGAAATACAGAAGTAAGATGGAAAACTCACAGTATCTTACCGTGCAGCTTTTTCATGGTTCGCTTTCCTCCTTTGCCTTTTACTTGAGGGCAGAACTAGGGTAGAGAAATAATTTTTGTTCGCTTCTGAAAGGTTACAGTAATAAAGAAACTCTTGTTAACATCAGAGTATATGGCAGGCAGGAGTTTTCACAGTCTGGCATTGTTTATTTTACCAGCAATTTGGAACCTTCTGCACTCTTAAAATATTGGCAAGAAAATATTTAACTGTTAACTATTCTGTGGCGTGCGTGTGTTTGAAGCCCTGGGGAGGAGGAGTGCTTGGGGAAATCGGGTTTTTCTCAGTTTATGATTGAAACCAGAAGGTGCAGAATATTGGTAGAAGGTGAAAGCAATGTGACTTCAAATTAGACTTGTACCCGAATGTGGAGCTGAAGGGAGAATGTCAAACAGGTCACGTATGAACAGGGCTGTGCGAGGAAATAGCGGGAAGTCTGATGGAAAAAGCACAAACAAGCCAGTCTGCTGGGCACTACAAAAGGAATTTAAAGTGAGATAGTAAGAGCCTCAATCACTGGGTATGGGCTGTAGCAGTACTAGGTGTTAGCATCAAGGGTTTGGCTTGTTAGTTGCTTACTAATTGTGTGGACTCTAGCAATTGTCACTCCTTTTTGACACAAAATAAACTTCTTTTTTTGTGGAAAGTTTTTTAGGGGAGGAGATGTGGCTTGCTTTTTTGGAGAGGATATCGGTGACTTGCTGTTCCTATCCAATAGAAACTTGTTCTCGTCCCAAATTCTTGGAGGAAGAATGTCTTTTTATTATTTTTCCCCCCTAGAGGAGGATGATCTGTTTGGTATGAGCAGGATCATTCTTGCTCTTATTTCTACATAAAATGTAACCTCTTCCCATGGGGTTACTAAAGGCTATGGTGAAGGTAGCAAATGATTTTTAATTGCACGAGCCTATTTCAGATGAAATTTCTACCAAGTCAGCAAGTGACCTGGTGGCTGTATCCAGGATGATCTCCTGAGCTGTGTCTGTCTGTCTCGCTGCAAGCCAGGCCAGACAGGGACACACGGACAAGAGAGATACCTCGTGCTATCTGCAGCGATATCAAAAATTGAACTAAACAGACCTACTCAGAATTCAGTTTTTAATGGCAGATGAAGATCCAGTGTAATATGGCTAGCAATGGCCAGAGATACTTCGGAAAAAGTATAAGAAACAGGACTGTGTATTGGTGTTTCTTCTGGTCTTTTCTATCAGCGTTCACTACCAGGAGGGTCGCGCGGGAACCATCAGGTTCAGTCTCTGCTAACAAAATCTCTGGGAATGTGTTGTTCCTTTTTTACCTCTTTCACAGTATTTGCTCTTTAATGTCCTGCAGCCATGACTTCTGCCACTTAATTGTGTTGCATGAGAAAGTACTTTTAGTTTATTTTTAAAGTATTATTTGGTCATTTCATTGGTTTCTTTTCTACATCTTTTTTTATGAGAAACAATGAATAGTAATTCCTTGTTTACCTCCCTGATACCGCTCATGATATTACCTCTCCATCACCTTCCTCCTCATTTCATCCTGAATATAACTAGTGTTTCCTTGTATGTCAAATCACCTTGGTCTTTTCTGTGTGACTTCTATTTCTTTTAGATCTGTTCTGAGATGAAAAGGTAATAAATCAGTGCAGCATTTTATATGTGGGCACACTACGGATTTATGGCAGATACGGTTCCTCTTTTGTTCTGTGATGCTTTCATAATAATTCCTAAAATATATTTGTCTTTTTCTTCACTATTGAATTATTGACCTGAATTTTTTTTGAGATTTCTCCACAAGATCTCTTTCAGATTCATTTCTGGAATTGTAACTTCTGAACGTGTGCACATTGTTACAGAAATTTTATATATATTTTTTTTAAACACCTACTACTAGTACCTTTATCAGTACTGAGTATTACTGGTTATAATTATCTGTGATTGTTATTTTCATTTATTATTGTATTTTGTACTAATTTCTACTTACCTGCTTCTGCTGAAGTACTTTTCAGAACGGATGCCACCTTTCATGCTCTGCAGCCCTATTAAATGTTGTCCAATACATTTCATTTAGTTTAGTACTTTATGATCCCAGTGATTTTGTTGCTCTTGATGGGCAGATTCCATCACAGGGCACACGATGGACTCTCAGAATCCTGAGTGCCGTGAGAAGGTGGTGGAGCAATGTGTATTCGCTATCTCATCCAGTGAAGAAACTGGGTCACCAGTTGAAACTGACAGGGAGCCACCAGCTGTGGCTCTCCTCACAGGCAGGAGACTAGGGTTCTTCTTGCTGAAGTGCGGTGTGGATGCAGAGAGTTTGCTGGACAAGTTGCTTGACATAGAAGCCTTTTGAAGGTTACTATATAAACACTTACCAAGGGTTGAGAGTTGTCCTGAGCTGAAGCTGGGTGGGAGAACGCTTGGAGGAAGCGTATATCAGCTTGTAGTCGTCTTACTTTTCTCAGTGTCTGGCTGCTGTTGAAGGCAAGATCCTGTGTTGGGTGGACCCTTGGCCTGACCCAGTAGAGTGTTTCTTGTGTGGGACTCCTCCTGAGGTTTGTCTCCGTAAAGAGATGGAGTTTCACAGGATCTCTGTAAGTGCTCGCGGTGAATATCTACCTTCATTTATTTCCCTTCACTACTGTCTTCTCCAAGTGCCTCCCTTAAACTTGGTCATGTAACTTCCTTTCAGTTTATCAGACTGAATTCTTGATTCTGGTGTGTTCAGAAACATGTTCATGATCAGTTTTAGGCTTTTAGCAAGAATGTTTTTAAGAGGCATTACAGGCAAAACCCTCTACAGCTGCTCGCCCTTTGAGAGAACCAGCACAACCAGCCAGAGCCCAGTGGTTTCACGTCTTCTTCCTCATCTTCCTCTTGAGAGGTTGTCAATGAGCACTGCCAGCTCTCTCCTACAGAGACGAAGGAGTTCAGAATAAAACCCCATATATTGAATACAGTTAAGGTTGTACCGTGATCTGCTCTGCAGCTTTAGCTGTGACTGTGGGCAGGCTGTAAGACAGAAATGTACCTCCTTTCCCTGGCACAGGGCAGCTGAGGGTGACACCTGGTTTTGCTGAAATATGTAGATAATGTTGTATAACTTGCTTTTCTGTGTCTGCTTGAAATGAGCATGCCGTAAGGAGTGCTATTGATGACTGGGCAGTTGTTAGGAAGGGAGCAAAGCAGGCAAAAGTCTTTCTCCATTAACATGTTGTTTTTATGGATTGGAGATTTTGGCAGGAACTGGTTCTGATACAATCTGACATTAAGCTTTTGCCTGGGTTAATGCAATATTAAAGTAGGTTGTCACTGAACATTGAAGAAGGCTTTAAAGACTATTCTCTGAAGTTAATTATCTACTGAGGCGCATTACAAAATTACTTATTTTAATTAGAAAATTAGAGAATTTATCAGAAAAGTTAATATTTTGAAGTATATTGGGACTCACAGCTGTAGTTAATTAGAAGCCAGTAAGCTCGTTTGCAGACAAAGTAACAGAGTGGTTAATAAAAGACTCAAAAAATGAAGATTGGAAAAATAATTTCTGCAATATCTTTGTCATTTCACAACTATGTGAAATTGCCTGAAGGAACTGGCGTTTTTGGCCCCTCACTACAGAGATATTTTTAATCTGGTTTATTAATTTAATCTTTTTGATCCTAGCTACAGTCTCAGTCATTTTCAAAATTACTGTCCTAGAAGTAATAGTTATGTTATTGGAGGAAATAAAAGGGCTGTGTGCAGGTTTTCCAATTTAATGGCATGTGTGTTTATTAAAAGGGCAGCAAACACTTTAAAAGCCCATATATAACTATATGTGGTTATATATTATTTATAACTAATATAAACTAGATATTCTAAGTCATTCTTTCCAAATGCAACTTGAGAGAAGGTGCGTAAAAAAGCCTAAATGTTTGAAGAGACACCTTTTTTTTCATCATGACAGATTTGTCCTGTATCTCCCTCGGGAAGTTCTGCTGGTGTGGGATGCCCCAGCCATCGGGAGTCCCTGGGAGTGGGCCGATGGTTGCTCAGCGTGGCTGACACGAGTCCCCAGAGCAGGCTCACTCATAACGACACGCGTGTGCTCACACCTGCATAACTTGTTTTGCACAAGAGATGAATTAATTTTTACTGTATGGGCATAAACCACTGCTTTGCTGTTATGGCTGTGACCACTCCAGGAGCGTGCTGGTGATGTGGTGTATCAGGACACTCGGTGTAAACCTGCCCTTAAAGAGCCTGATCTGGGCTTGGGGAGATGACTGCGCTGACACATCGACTGGGTACAGGTACAGAAGCAAACACATTCGACAGGCGAGGCTTTTTATTCTAGCAGGAATGGTATAACGAGAATGAGGGGGTGGAAACTTAAGCCAGAAAATTCAAATATGAAATGAGATACACATGTTCGACTGTGCGGGTGATATGCTTTAGCCAAACACAACTTACTGAGCTTAGTACAGAGGGAACCCAGGGAAATGTAATGGTCTGTGATATGCAGAGGGTCAGGTTCTATGATCTAATCATTTCTTCTGGCTGAAATATCTTCATAAAAAAATCTACTTCAACCATAACTTATGGCCTAAAGAGAGGAATTGCTGCATGAAACTCAATGACTAGCACTTGTACAAGGTGCAGTTGGAAGTGTCCCTTCTGGCTTTATAGTCTATGGATGGATTAATGTGTTAAAGTAGCTTAAGGGTGCACCACATGCTGGTAAAAGCCGTAACAGAAACGCATGCCAGTTAAAAGTGCTTTCAAATAGTGTAGCCCATGGACACCACAGCACCTTCCCTAGTCTGTGCACCCTGAGACTCCTCTGCAGCGTAACCCACAGTGGGGTGAGCCGGGAGGAGGAGGGGTTCATTACAAAAGAATGCTCTCAATCCAACAAAAGATGTTAATTCAGACTAATCCTATAACAGCTTTCACTTTAAAAGCTGTGCCCATACATAAGATGTCTTCATACATGTCCAGCGTAGACAATAGAACACTGTGCTCTTACTTTGCTAGAAATTTTGTTAGAATACAAAACCATCACTGAGATTAACCTGGTGTGGTGGGAGGTGTCCCTGCCCAGGGCAGGGGGTTGGAATGAGATGGTCTTTAAGGTCCCTTCCAACCCAAACCATTCTGATCCTCCCTCTGCAAAGCCACAGCAGGGACATGTGCTACCAGCTAACGAGGTCTCTTTTAGAAAAACCAAAGTAGCAAAGATGCAGCATTTTGTTTGTTGTTTTTTTTGTTTAATCCTCTCTGTGCTCACAGTTGAGTGACACTATCAGGTCTAAAATCACTTACGCGCACTTTCAAATTGCATATATCTTCCATACACTGAGAGATTCCTGGCACCAGCATGTGCCACAAAGGTCTGAAATTGCCTACGCAGTGCAGCAAATTTACCCTTTTTCTCTACTTCTTGCCCCCAAAGGCTTTTCAACGCACAAGACACCTTGGGCATGGCACGACAGCCTGCAGTGGCCAAACTTGAGCTCCTGGTCCCCGTCCATTAGGGGACCACCGGCTCCCCCCATCAGCACAGAGCCACAGCGACCGCCCTGATGTAAATGGGGACAAAAGAGAAGAAAAACCAGCCACCCCCTCCAGCAAAAACAGGTTTAAAAACTATTGGAATGGTCAAGGAGCTCTCACTGCCTTCATATCATTAATACACAGCCTGAGAAATAACGTCAGCACAAAACTGCAAAGCAAATGCAGTTTTTATTGTTTTTCTAAACTGTGCGAGCCGTAGTTCTTAAAAATTCCGCTTTTCCCCAGTTTTGTGTTCATTTTGCAATCTGTCAGTTTGAATCATTCCCCCGGTCCAGGAGAGTGCTTTATGTTCCTCCATCCCCAAGAACAACAGTTTTGCTCGTAACTCCTTGAGAAGGAAAGAAAGAAAAATCTTTATGCTCTCTTACTCCATCCCCCAAAGAGCCTGGTTTGATTCCCGATGCTCCGGCATATTTCTGTCTTTTACCACACTTCAAGGCTATTTTCTCCCTGCCAAAATATGCAAGGAAAAGCAGCGCAAGCCCTGCAGCCCTGGGGGAAGGGCCAGCCCCGCAGCTCTTATTATCTTTGGATGGGAAGAGGGAGAGAGACAGAGACGCTGTTAATGCCTCGGATATTTCTAGATCCTACTGCTGTTCTACCAAGGAAGTCTGAAATGTAAAATACCACTGGAAACATCACACAGGGCATTTAACCCCCCCCCCCGGTAAGAGTCTAATTGGGTTCATTATCAGCACCTAGAGTCTCTTAGACGTAGCCTGCTGGAAGATTATGCTGGTTATACAGCTCATGTGTTGCTCTTTACAAATTCAAACCAGCACCAAACCTTCGCCTGGAGGGTCACATACTCCTAAACACGTCTCTGGAGTCAAACATTTTATGGACTTGAATGTTTCCTTGCCTTTGGGATGTGACACGATATCCAGATCTACATCAAGCCACGGGAAGGACAAGAGGAAATGGGCACAAACTTGAATATAAGAAGTTCCACCTAAACGTGAGGAGGAACTTCTTCACTTTGAGGGTGGCAGAGCCCTGGAACAGGCTGCCCAGAGAGGTGGTGGAGTCTCCGTCTCTGGAGACATTCAAACCCCACCTGGGCATGTTCCTGTGGGACCTGCTCTGGGTGGACCTGCTTTGGACCAAGGGGGATTGGACTAGATGATCTCCAGAGGTCCCTTCCCACCCCATATCATTCTGTGATTCTGTGGAAGAGCGAACCTGGGCGAGACTCGGGGTCTGCATCGCTCCCCTGTGAATCACAATTTGGTCCACAATTTCGTGACCGAGCAGATAAAAGTCTGGCGTTAACCAGTTCACAGCCGCGTGATGCTTTGAAGATACGAAGCTCAGAGTCTGTGCACATGGGCATTTTGTAGCATTTGCCCCATCTCCTCCCCGCTGCAGCCCTGACCTGCAAACACAAAAGCTGACAAACCGCTATGGTGATCCATCATCCACGGTCCGACACCATGGATGCTCTCCTCCGAGGACACATTTAAAATGGGGGGTTATATTAATTGCTATGCTGAAAAGTCAGACAGAGAGCAAGCCAAGCTTCAAAGACTCATTTACTTCCCCCAGAACAAGAAACAAAGTCCTTAATTCTGTTTTCCATTAGGAAAGAAGTAGCCCAAGCAGCTTCCTATTGTTCTTCTGCTTATGGGGTCTGTTTCCCAAACTTACAGCTCAGCCCAGTCGGTCTGGATGGAACCTAAGGAAGTCCCCCGAAATGACGTGTTTTTGGAACACGAGAATTTCTACTGGGAAAGCATCGCTTCACGGGCCTCACTACTGGAAGGATTTCCCACGCGTCTGCTTGTCGGTCACCAAAAGGGCTGGCCCATCGGGATGTCTCCAGCCCAAATCCCCTAGGATTTGAGGATGCAGCACCCTGCAGGTGGCAGGCTAAGGGACAGAGCTGACCGTACGGGAAGGACAGAAGTTTGACAATGCACACAGAGGCTACCTTTAACTCCCCCCCCCCCCAGTTTCACACCGAGCTGTGTGGATTACGGAGCAGGTAAATGACCCCGGCTGGGTGCTTCTCACACACCTGGGGCACCCCCAGGTCTTCACCCCATGTGCTACAGCCAAAGGAAAGCTCTCAGGTTTTCATTCTGCAGCTCCATAAAACAACGGGCGTCTGTTCACCGCCTCCAACGGGACACGAATCCAGACTTTACTGAGTTTATCCAAAGCAATTCTTTCCAAGTTAGGAAAACCAAGGCTTGCCTGGCTGGAGGACAGGCCACGCTACTGCTGTGCACGTCGGCTGTCCTGCAAACCACCCCGAGCAGGAGGGCAGACTGCAAAAACACTGATTTTTTTTAATTTATTATTTTTTCCCCTTTGAGGGAGGCAGCAGCACCTCGGTGGGACAGTCTCAGAGGAAGAGTCTGGCTCGGCTCTGGAGACCAAGCACGGGTCCGACAGGAACAGGACTTTCCGTGCCGGTGGTAGGGGAGATCTCTCCTACCCCTTCACAGATGTTCCTCCAAACATTTCTGCTAATTGAATCAACACCCTCCTGTTCAGATGAACATATGGCTGTGTTTGTACCAGCGCTGCTTTTACTTTAACAGATCCTACAAGGTGCTTTAAGGACAGGCTGGACCGCTAAACGATCATTAGTGACCTCTTCATGAGAAAAAAAAAAAAAACCAAACCAAAACAAAACAGGCTTTAGCGTGTTTTTTTTTCCCCCCTGCCCATCGCCGCAGGGTCCAGGTGCGAGCCCTGGAGCTTGTGGTCCAGGTGCCCAGCTCGAGGACACAAGCTGTCCCCTGCTTCCACGGGCATCCAGCTGGAAAAGGTCCAGAGAGAGGTCTAATTAACCAAAGCGCTCGTTTCCCTTTACAGACCCACTCTTCCCGGGGGGGCTCCGAGGGAGGGATGCTGTGCCCTGCCCGGGGTGGGGGGAGCAGATGGAAGCAGAGGTCTCAGCCTCAGCTTTATGGCCAGGAGGATGAATGGGAGAGGTGGGAAAAGGTGGTGGGAGAACACAAAAGCTCACCCAGACGAGATGCTCCACCAAACACCTCGTCACACCTGGATGGGCCTGGACCATCTCATCCCAACGGGTCCCTCCTCCCTTCCTCAGGGGTACCCGGGTCTCATCATACATAATCCTGGCTCCTCTCAAAATAAGGTTTTACCATATGAAAAAAAAATATAACGCTAGCAGGATTAAACCAGAAAAAGGACCCTGCAGGTGAGTGAGGGGCTGTGAGGAGCAGGGAGCCCATATAAGACTTTCCTCTGGAGGGGTGTGAGCTGGACACAGCCACAAATGGTGGTGGCTGCATCCTATGGGACTTGAAGCACATGGGACAAAGGCAGAAGGGGCGCAAAGGGGGCAGGAATGCCACCTTCTACAGCAAAATAGTTGGCTTGGGGGCTTGCGCTAAGTTTTGGGAGAGAACGTGGATTCCGGGGGACATGTGGACCAGAGGGAAGGGGGGCTACAGTTAAAAAAAAAATAATCAAAAGGCAGTAGAGTAGGACCAAAAAAAGAAACCCTATTAGGAGTGATGCAGAGCCGGCTTTCAGTGCTCCGGACCTTGTGTTTTCTGGCCTTATTTGTGAAACACAAATAATCCAGCCTTCTCCGTAAGCAGCCAGATCCGGTGGAATTACATGTCTGAATACTCTCGGTAAACAGACGGAAAGCTGTGGAAACATCGCTTCAGGCAATACGCGTTAACAAGGGGGCCTTTATCGCTCAACCTGGCTCTTCCTGGCAGAAGAAAACCCGCTGGCCCCGGCTGAAGTCCCTGCAACTGGTGTGTCCCGACGGGCTGCAAGCTCCCAGTGCACGTTAAATATTTATTTATTCGCCCCTGGCGATGCGGATGGGGAATTGGGACAGTCAAAGAGGGCAGGGAGGAGGGATGCTGCTACCCGTCACCATCCCTTCCCGAGGTGGGAGAAGGGATGGTGAGAGCCAAATAGGTAGGAACCACCTTCCCCCTCCGCCCCCCGCAGCGCTGAGCATCTGCTTTCATCTCCTGATAAAAGCCCCGACGCGATGCTGACATGTCCCATCGGCGAGGCTGGGCACGGGAGAGAGGATTTCCTGCCAGGGAAGCACATCATCCGCCGGAGAGAGCGGCGGGCAAGAGCTGACCCCATTTCGCAGAGTCGATGGAAAATGCCGAAATGAAACCCAGCTCACCCAAAAAAAAAACCAAAAAAACCCAGGAGCTCGGCTACGGGAATGACGGAGAGCAATTGCCTGGCCGGGTCGGAGGATCAGCGTGCTCCCTCCTGGCTGCAGGATCTACGGATCTGAAAGTATTTTCCAGACCAAAAAGACGCTGATTTATTTTCAAAGATCTTCTGTTAAGGAGCAGTTAAGATTTTTTCCCTATTCCTACAAGGGAAAAATCCCATCTCCGTGCAAGAAAAACCTCAGTGTGAGGGCAACAGAGGGATCTGGGGAGAAACTTCACCTTTACCCACCATCTGCAAAGTGATGAGGTGAAGCAACACTTCTTGCATGATGGATATATGTTGGGGGGTGTGTGTGTCTCATTTTTTGGCCAAGATGCACATGGCCACATCCAGGCACACCCCAAATCCACATCATTCTGTGATTCTGTGATTCCACCCCCAGCTCTCCCCTGCTTCGCCCCAACGAAGGACTGCGAAGCTATTACAGCCTCCTGCTTCCACACTGTGCTCAAAATAAATTATTATACTCAGTTCAAATAAATTATTATACTCGGCTCAGTCACCTCAGCTCTTATTTGTTTCTAGCCAGGAGCGTTCCAGGCTATTCTTGACCAAAAAAAAAAACCAACTCAGGAAATTCAGGTGGAGCCTTATTTTTATTTTTTTTTCCTACCAAAAGAAATTGTCCTTTTATTTAAACCTCGCTGCCTGGTGACAGGAGGGGGGGTCAGGGCTCCTGACGAAAAGCTGCAACCCTCTGTCACCATCAGATAGGGGAAAATAAAGGAATTTTTGCCAGTGCACGTCCTGAGCTGAGACCTGTAACGCCAGATGAGGACATGGGCAGGGAAAGGAGGGAAAGACCAGGCTTCTCTTGGGAAGCTGGAGGTCGCAGAGAGCACGGCTGGGCTGCTTCTTCTTCCCATATTTACACTTTCGACGGTACAGGCGCTTTTTTAAAGCCAGGCTGCAAGATATTTCTATGCATTTCTACGTGTCCCTTAACCAGGCGTCGCCCGAGCGCGACGCAGCACCGTGCCTGCACCCGGGCGCTGCGCTTGCCGCAGCCTTTTCCATCCGAAGACCTCAGCGGGAATTAATTGAGCTTCCCAGAACCCTTGCCAGGTAGATTATCTCCGTCTCACAGAGAGAGGAGAGGACCAAGAAAACAAAGAGGGGCTAAAAATGAAGGCAGCCCACCGGGACTGCCTTTAGCACAGACCTTTATGTATTTTTCTTTTCTTTTTTTTTTTTATTTCTACTCCCCTAAATCTGCAAAAAAAATGTGTTTGCAAGAGAGAGCAGACAAAAGGTCAAGCATGAAGAGGGATGCTGATCCTCTGACTTCAACCCATGCCTGCAGAGGCAGGGGCTGCCTGCATGTCCACACCAACGTGACTTTTCAAGCCAAAAAAGAGCAGGTTTTATAGCCCAAACGCGATTACAGGACCACGATGTACACCGGGGACACCTCGAGACCTGCTCTCACCGCTGCTTCTCTTCCCCCAACATCAAAAGCTCCCCCCCCCCGAAACTCCCTAAATTCCCAACGACTTGACTCAGAAGCGGGAGCCGGGATGTGGCAGGTGGGGGTGGAAACACGCAACTGGGCCAGGGGAGGGTGATGGACCCAGCAGGAGGAGGAAGAGGAGGAGGAGGAGGAGCAGCTGTGGGCCCCCGTCCCGCTCCTGCCCCACGGCGCAGCCCACGCCTGCGTGAGCCGGCTCCTAAATTTAACACAGCCAGAGAGGGGCTTTGAAACACCAGCCAAGCCTCGGGGTTACGTGCGTGCCGGGGGAGGGAGGGAGGGAAGGA
>JAOXJK010000005.1:17192950-17221027 GCA_025774025.1 Xenus cinereus | reverse complement strand
AGACCTTCTCGCTCTCTCCAACTCCCTGAAAGGAGGGTGTAGCCGGGGGGGTCAGTCTCTTCTCCCAAGGAACAGGCAATGGGACAGGAGGAAATGGCCTCAAGTTGCCCCAGGGAAGGTTAAGATTGGATATTGGGAAAAATTTTTACACGGAAAGGGTTCTTAATCCTTGGAATGGGCTGCCCAGGGAAGTGATTGAGGCACCATCCCTGGAGGGATTTAAAAGCCGGGTTCACATAGTGCTTAGAGACATGGTTTAGTGATGGTTTTTTATCAGAGTTAGGTTGATGGTTGGACTCGATGATCTGAAAGGTCCCTTCCAACCTCGACAATTCTATGAGAGTCAATCCAAAGCAGCAGCTTTCCCAGTTAGAGCAGAGCTTAGCCCGCGGGAGAGGAACCATTTATTAAATAATTTTGTTGATAGAAGTAAAAAGTACAGGCCAAAGGAATGGGCAGTTTGTGTGAGGGAGGAGGTCACGAGATGTTTCAGCCATTGCTCTGGCATCTCTTCTTGTTCCCTCTCAGCCTCACCCGGCTGAGTTCTGGAAGCCAAAGGGTGGCTTAGGCCAAACCAGCAAATATTTAAGCAACTGTTAAATTTAGTTAAAAGTCGGTGCAGGGCTCAGACTGAGCCGCTCTTACAGCAGTGGGGGAAGTAGCTGGGTCATCACAAACTCAGAAAGAAATCTAGTCATAGTCAAAAACTAGTAAAGTCTGAGTTTCTAGTGAGATGCTGTAGAGACAGGATTGATATGATTCCTGCGTGAGAGTCAATAGCGACAAGTACGGAAGGAGCAGTGGGAGCCACAGTGCCTCTGTCTTCAGCGTTACAGTGCTTTAACAGCACATGCCCCCCGGGAGTCCATGCTTCAGAAAAACTGTTGAAAAACCTCCGAGTTTCTGAAAGACCTGCGTGAATGAATCCAGGGCTGGAAAACCTGCTTAATAGTTGAAATACAGAGTCGTCTTCGTTACCCTGGCCTCTGCTGCCACTGACAGGACGGCCATGCCGTCCCTCTTTTCCCCCGCTGTGTGGTTTCTCCACTCGTGTAGCTGTATGTCAGCACTGGGGATTTTTCTGCCATCCATGTATTCTGAGTAACCCTGACTTTGGTTTGTTCACAGAATTAAGGAGCTGTATTGCATCTTCTTCATCGTTCTGAAATGTTTGACTGCCCCAACATTGTTACTTCCAGCCAGACCCTCACCTCTGTGGGCCAGAGCACTGCTGCCTCTTTGCCTGCTCGCACTGAAACTGCTGGTGTTTTCTTATTGCTGCCTCTTTTAGAGCCTACACTGATGGTTTTCTGCTTTATTTTTCAGATTAATTCCGTTGCTCTAAAGGAAGATTTGAGAAGTATGGTAGAAAATTTCTATGCAGCTCTATTTGGATACGATGAGGTAAGAGGGATGTTTTCAGAGAATGTGCAAGAACAAACAGACCATGTAATTCATAAACACAGAATACTCAAATGGGTAAAATATTTGCAGTACATGTCTTTGGAGAAATGTTATGTTATGTAAGCAGACTTCTTATTGCAAGTTATTGCAATCATCTTATGCCTTGAATTCAAGTGCTTTTAAGAAAAAATAAGCATGGAAAATATTCCATGGGACAAGGAAGGAGGGACATTCTTTGTACTGCTTCACCTTCACCGACCATCAATAAATCATTTCCTCCCTCTGAATCCCATTGAACTCAGCTGTACTTTGAAATCAGGGTATTTATGGGGAGTCTATATGAGAGGGTGTTTATGGGAAGTGTCTAATGTTATGGGGAGGCAGAAGCACCGCTGTGCACAAGTGTCTGCAGGACTTTCAAGAAGAAAATACAATTACATCATCTCTTTTTAGTAGTTATTTTTTTGCTCTAGTGGGTGTTGCTGTTCAGATGCTTTTCTTATTCACCTGGTGATACTATTTTTTGCATGGTGATTGCGTTATTAATATCTTGTAAATGTAAACCTCTTAGAGTTGTAGATGGTGTTACGTGTGCAAGTCTTTAATCTAGTTTTAAGCACAGCCAGGATGTGTCTGCCTGGGACTGTTTTTTTTTTTCTTTACTCTTTTTGGAAACAACATGTCTAGTTAAATTAAAGACAAATGTTGACCTTTTTTATTTTTAACTGAATATTTTAAAGTCCTCTCTTGCTGTTGGCAAACAAGTCAGCAGAAGACAGGAGTTATGTGGTGATAACACCACATAATCTAAAAAGACGATACAAGTGGGAGAGAACTTAGACAAAAAGAGCTCATAGATGTGATTCTTGTATAAGCCAAATTTAATATTAGATTTAACTGGAAAAATCTAGATAATTCTTGATGATGAGGAGTCCACTCTTTTTCATTTAGAATGAAAAATAGAAAAGCAAAGCAAAATAGCAAAGTCCTGACTACATTTCTGCAGCATTGTATTAAATATCCTTTAATTTTTCTTTTCCAAGTGCCATGGGCTTCACACAATTCTGTGTTGCCTTCTCTGTAAGGCTAAAATTTTTATGGTAAAGATTTCATAATGTAGAAATGCAGTTATCGGCTCCTACATTAGGAATACCCTGACCTGTTTTTTTTCCAAATTAACTTGCCGGAATATTTGTTAGAGGCTGCTCTGTAAATTGATTTAAGGGCAGGGCTGTTTTTCCATTCTGGGAAAGAGTGATGTCTGATGCCTTTTCATATGTACCCTCCGTGGCAGCTCTGGGCTTTGAGCCAGCCCATATTGCTGGCTGCTGAGCAGAGTAACCTGCTTGTCCCCTGTTCAGACCCTCTTCACGTGCAGTTTTTAATTCCCTTCTGTTCTTCCTTTAGGGAATCTTGTCTGATGATCATGTTCTAGCAGCAGCTCTTTGGAGAAACCTTTTCAACAGGAACTGTGAGGACCCTCGGCACCTGGAGTTACTTGTGGAGTATGTGCGCAAACAGGTACGGTGCAGCTCATAGGGCAACTCCTCTTCATTCTCGTGTTTAGAATATTAAATATTTATTTTTATTGCTTGCATACTGTGTAGCTCAGTTCCCTCAGTTCTCCTCATAAATATAACTGGTTTTAATATCCAGTGATAAAAACTGGCTGATATTCATTGCAGTTTGATGAAAAATGACTGCAGAGAAATTAATGGAATATTGAAAGCAATTCTGCTCAGCTTTTTCTGGACCTGTGCTATGGAGGGGCATGACAAAGTGTGTCAAAAATGGGCTGCAGCTTGTTGTAGAATTATACTTGGTGTTGTGGAGTTGGGATCCTCTTCATATGAAATAACACACAGAGGCTGAAAGTCTCCTGATGATCTTTGAGGGAAAGAAGTAAAAGGTTTTGTTTTCTAGAATTATTTCTGTTTCTTTCAGTAATTACCCAGAGGAAACAATATTTTGTCCTCCCAACCCTTAGGAGGTTTGTGAACCAGGTTTCCAGGAACTGTTGGTAGGATGTAGTCCAGGTGGGGACCAAAGGCAGAAAAGGGGTAAGAGAGGTCCTGGAGGAGGAGTGTAGGCTGTTGGACAGGGAGTTGCACGCCGGAGCCTTCACCACAGCATTCTCTAATGGTTCCAGTGCTCTGTTCAGGACCAGAGAGAGATTTGGAGAGGGAGTATTTTAGTGTGTGTCTGAGAAAATGGTGCGGGAAGGAAAGGGCTGAACTTTGTAAGGGATCGAGGGTGCTTTTGGAATGCTGGAGGGCTTCTCAGGAGGGGCAGACTTCAGTTAATGCTTAACATCAGTGAGGCTGCAGGAAAGTTTAAAACTGAAGATTGACAGGGAGCAGACAGATATAAAAAGTATGTGATTTGGAACAATTTGCTGCCAAGTGGGGAATTTGTTGCATTTCTGTATATTCAAGCAAAGGACAGGACAGAAGCCATCGGCAGCTGGATAGGAAGCAGTGGTCACACCGATAAACATGGCACGACAGGGAAGAACCGGCACAGCTTTTGCCAGGGCAGGTCATTCCTGTAGAAAGCTCTGAAGTTTTACACTTGAAAAACAGTCTCAGCTTTACATATGTAGTGATGAGCTTTAAACTTTGTCTGTTACCACAGAGGGAATGAGTCCTTGAGATTATAATTCTATTATCAAAATGTCAGCTTAGCACTCTGGAGTGTTTAAAAAAAAAAAAGTAGAACAAACTCTCAGAACTACTAAGGAAGGAATGGAGAATGAAATAGTGTTGTCGTGCCACTTTTGAAATCCATGGTACCCTTGTGACCTTGAATAACATGTATGGTTTGGGTTCCGACCTTCAAGAAAGATAAAAACTGAAGAAGGCTCAGAGAAAAGCAGTAAGGGTGACATGAAACAGCTCCTTTGTTAGCAGTGAGTAGGATTCCCGGCCTGAAAAACAGCTGAGAAAGGATTTTCCAGAACTGTCTCATAGTCTGAAGGCGTGTGAGAGGTGAGCAAGGAAAGGCTTGTTCACTGATGGGAAACCATGAGGACATAAGGTTGCCACAGGCTGTTTGGGATGCTACAAGTGCACATGTGGGTCCTGAAGCCACCGGTGAGGTTTATGGAAGAGAAGTCCATCCAGGGCTATTAAATCCACAACCACCACTTCAGGCTCAAAATCCCTGAACTAGCAAATTTTGAGAGGGAGGGAAAGTAAACAAGGAAAATAACACTATATGCATGCATTGTACTTAACTCCTCCTGGGGGATCCCCTGTTGATGACTGTCAGAAACAGCATCCTGTGCTTGGGTGGCTCTTTGGTCTGACCCTCTGTGGCCATTGGTGAATTCTTTCCACTGTTGAGAAACTCCTTGTCGAATTAACTTTTATTCCCAGTGAACATTGTGTACGAGGTCTTTCCCACAATTTCTTGCTGATCCTGTCTTTAACAGTGGCTATTAGTGGATGCCAGAGGAGAATATAGTAACAGGGCAAGCATGTGTACTATTTCCCTGGTCAACTCTCCTGGCAATCTTTGCTCACAGACTTCCTGAGTCAGAGGTGGTGATTTTTGTCTTTTACTGACCCTTGATGGACCTTTTCCTTCTTTCCTTCCTCTTCCCCAATTTCATTTGATCCCAAATATTTATTGTATTGCAAGAATGAGGGTTCATTCCATGTTAATCTCCTCCAGCTCATGTGCTTTTATATTACAAATCTCAGATGCTCCCTGCTGGTCAGGCTTTTTTTCTATAACGAAAAGCCTTGGTCTACGTGAAACCACTTTTATGAGGGCCCTCGCTGTGGATGATCAGTGTGTCATCTGAATTAGCTGCCAGGAAGATAAAGTGACTCATGTTAGCTTTGCGTGGCTTTTCTTTGTCCTGTTGCCAAACTTTCAGAGGAAGCATTAGCTAAGGTGGTAGTAGAAGACCTTACGCAGGTAACTCCAGTGGATTTGCAGATACTTATCTCCCAGCCTTCCCATGACGCTTCAAGAGCCCTCAATTATCTTTTTAGGTCTACCTCACACAAATGGCAAAGTATGCTAAAATCTCCCTGTTCTGCTTGCTTTCTGGCTTGTGGAGCTCTTTAAGAGCTTGAATGGGCGATGGGCCCTCTTGCACTAGCTTTTGAGGAGCTTGAACGGGTGATGGGACCCCTTGCACTAGCTCTTGAAGAACTTGAACGGGTGATGGGACCCCTTGCACTAGCTCTTGAGGAGCTTGAGTGGGCGATGGGACCCCTTGTGCTAACGTTCTGTCCTTGCAGGTGCAGCACCTGGACGCGCTGAGCGGGGAGGACCTGCTGCTGACGGGCGAGGTGACCTGGCGGCCACTGGTGGAGAGCGATGCCCGCAGCATCCTCAAGCCCCGCTCCCCCGTGTACAACGATGAAGGACTCTGAGGGCGCCGGCACCTGACATCTCCATCAGTTTGTCAGATCAGCCTGGGGAGTGTGCCTGGAACTGAACTGGGCTGAGGCTGTGAGGTCAGGAAGGAAAAATCTGCTGTTGAAAAGAAAATATTTAATTAGATGTCCTGTCCATGGTGACTCATTAGCAAATTGGACAGCCATACTCTTCTGAATATTCACCCGCAAATAAACGCTAGTTGGTTTGAGAAACTCTGTCCTTTTCATGGCACTGAGCAGTCCTTGCTGACAAACTGAAAGACCTGCCTTCTGTCTTTAGGAAACCAGAGATTTTACCGTGACTTAGAGTTATCTCAAGGAGGCATCTCTGTCCTTTGCCTTGTTTGGAGCTGCTGCGTAGAGACCCAGCGGTGTTCCTCTGCTCGCTGAAGGGTTGTGAATGCAAATCTGAGCTTCACGTATTCGATGTTAATGTATT
Organism: Xenus cinereus; assembly: GCA_025774025.1. Lineage (NCBI taxonomy): Eukaryota > Metazoa > Chordata > Aves > Charadriiformes > Scolopacidae > Xenus > Xenus cinereus. The sequence goes on along the minus strand of JAOXJK010000005.1, from coordinate 17,214,790 downwards.
TTAAAAGCCTGCTATCAAGATGGAATGGTCCATTTTTGCTTTAGTGGAGTTAAGAATTGCTTTAACAGAAGGGTTTTCTGTGAAAATCCTTTTAAAGAACTCTCTGCTCTGTTGCACAGGGATAGGAAGATGCAAAGAGTAATGCACAGTCCCCACTAAGCCCCTATGGCTCTAGCCATTTTAATGAGAATAAAGTCTAAAAGGTGGCTGGGCTGTCACTAAAAGCTGCCTCAGAGCACTGGGTATTTCGGTCTGCCTTGCTGATATTTCCATATTCTTTTTAGGGTTGTGCTCTAAGAATTTCTTTATGACAAGAACATCCCTGTTTTCTGCCCGTGGCTCTCGGTGGGACAGGACCATGTTGTCCTGTGTCCCCCAGAGCAGTGGTCCAGGGTTTTTTAACCAGACCTGTCAACCCCGCTGGCAGCTGTCTAGGGCTGGGCAGGGGGTGACGCCAGGGCAGTAATTAGGGGAGCAGGAGCTCCGCTGATGAGGTCAGCAGAGGCTGAGGTGCCCTGCGTGGGTGGATGGTTCACCAGGCTGTTTCCAGGTCAGTGGCAAAAGCAGTTTTCATTTCTCTCCTGTCTGAAATCCTAGTCCATAATAAATGTCAGTCTGGGTAACATTGTGTGTGTGCGTTTTCTGTGCCACGTGTGCTTTTGATAAGAATGAGCCCTGTAATATCAGGATTTATTCCTAATAAAACTATGAAACAGAAGTCAAAGGTGATAATCCTTAATTTGTGAAATTAATCCTTAATTTGTGACTCCTTAATCTGGTGAAAGTGTGACTGTGCCTGGCTGTGACTGTTCTTCCATCTGAAGTTGCTTTCTTCATATTGTGTGGTTTTTTGGGGAGTATTTGACATCCGTTCCCATGTGAAGAGCAGTGGGATGCAGAGTATCAGCTCCCAAACACTGCCTTGCATATTATTTTTTTTTTAAATCTTCACTTAGGGAGCCTTCTGTGGATAAAAAAAGGCATTTTGTTATTTTTTTTCCGAGGCGAACTTCCTCAGTTTAACTTGTTATAAAATGAGTCATGTAAAGAAACCCTCTATGTGTGAGGTGTATCCCTTCTCTGTGAAAACATTACAGACCAAACAACTTGCTTGCAGTTTATTTAAGATGCTTTTGTTGAAAGCTGAGCTAAGCAGAGAAACCTCTTATGTGTGAAGTATTATACAGTGTGTGTGAGATAATAACACCTTGTAATTCATTACAGCTGGGTTGTATTTACATAAAAGAAGACTGAGCTGTATAGGAATTTGCTGATTAATTTATTTTTAATGAGAGTGAAGTATACCAAGTACCAAAATAAACTTTACTTTGTGTATCTTACTGCTCCTGAAATAGGTGGAAAAATTAATGGTAGATATTTTGGCTCAAAGCTACCTACATTAATTCATATACAAAACAGTCATTTAAACTTTAACCCCTTTCCTGCTCTGTAATTTAAACCTGGGCCGGTGTTATCCATGCCATGGGAACAGGCGGCTGGGAGAACACCACCATCCACCCTGGAGCTGCTGGTTGTGTCGTGTCTGTGCTGCAGATGCCGTGAAGCCACCAGGATTCCTGGATCATGAAGCTGGAGGTGGCAATGCTTTGGTGTGCTCAGTATGGGATAGCCCTGTGGCCAAAATCGAACCCTTCGCTATATTTATGGGCAGGAGGCTCCAGGGCTCACGGTGCCGGATTGTGGTCATTGGCATCTGCTTTTGGGCTTTTTATTAATATGAGAATAAAGCTCTATAATTGCGGCTCTGCTTCTTCCACAGAACACCTTCAGCCACCCCGCTGAGCCAGCAGTTGGGGGGGGGGGTTGGCCAGGAGTGTGTGGGGGCCTGCTGAGAGAATAAGGCAGAAACTGTCTATGAATTAAAAGGGTAACGTGTTAGAGAGTTAAAATACGCTGGAGGCTCCACGGGACAAGAGAAGACTCTGCTTCCCAGCTGTGAGTTACCTGGAGGTGGGGTTTGGGTGTAGAATATGACCCCTATTACGCTTGAGGGTTGCGTGCCAATAGGCTAGAAATGTGCCTTTGCCAATATCTTAGGTATAAAACATCTTTACAACCAGAATTTAGAGTCCTTGAGAGAGACTACATTTCCAGGAGCAAAATCAGCACCTTGTGAGTGTTACAGCAGCCGGGATCAGCAGGTAAACCTGACACCCGTGTCCGGTGCAGCAGAACACGGGGGTTTGAGCCAAACGTTGTAAAGCCCATCTTGTCCCATTTTCGATGCTTTGCAGAGGGAGCGATGAAATTATTTTTCTTATGGACAATTCTTTATGCTGCTGGGTTTTTTGAAAGTGGTCTCAGAGTGTTGGCTTGAGGACACTCACTGTGTTTTACGTGAATATATACACGTGTGTTTCTTCTGGAAGGAGTTGTGTTGAGTGCTTTAGCATCCCACCTGGCCTCCTCTCTCATATATGGAATTTGGGCATCACTTTTTATTCCAAAGGACTTGTTCCCTCAGCCTTCCCATGTGTCTTAAAATCAAGAGACATGAGCCTGTAGGAAGCCGTCACTATTTCAGCTCGATCTTGGCTTTCTTGTTTCCAGGAGCAGAAGAGAAGGGCCAGCACTTGGTGTCCTCCCTCCCTTCTCTGCTGCTTTGCACCGGTGGCAGAGGGGGTGCCCACAGGGCCAAACTTGGGAAGTCTCTTGCTTCAGACTGATATTCTGAGACATGTTGGAGTCAGGGGGGATTCATCTGGAACCCTTCGATGCCGGCTCTGTATTTAAGGTGGTCAAATGTTTTTCTGTGTCATCTCAGTGTGTTCACACCGCATTTTGATATTTATCTCTAATGGTTTTCTCTTGCTTTTTTAAACAGCTGAAGTGGTGAGAGCACAGGCATCCTCCCCAATCTCCACGTTCCCTGTGCTGTCCAGGTGCCCAAGCCCTGTCAAAGTGTGGTTACCTCTCCCCAGATTTCCGACTCCCATCCTCACCTTCCACAAAATGAGGTTTGTGGTCACGCTTCTGCCCCACCAAGCCCTGGGGTCAGAACTGCTGCTCCTGATGTGGCGATTGGACTCACCAGGGACCTGTCTCACTCGGCCTTTGGCAAATAAGATGAGCGGAAACTGGAGACGGGAGTAAGAGCAAATTTCCGCCCCCCCCAAGCTTTAAACTGGATGAATGTAGAGTGGGTGAAGAACAGCAAGGCCATGGAAGAGGATGAGGGCTGGTTCTGCCAGCACGGTCCCTGCGATGTCTGCCGCTGTGTGACACCAGCGTGAGGAGCAGTGGGAGCCACACCGTTCCCTGTGACCCACTCTCATCATTTTTCCACACTCTCCTACTTCCGAAGCCCTGCAGAGGAAGCCTTCCTTCTTGAATTTCCTAAAGAAATTCAGCATAGGCCTGGTACACTCTACTTGTGGCATTTCCGTGGGACCAGTTTAATCCTGAGCATTTAGCAAAGGTTCTCTGTGTGCCTGAGGTGTGCTCCAGCACTGCTTGAAGGTTTGGAGGAGTTTAATCCCCTCTACAGGTATGTCAAGCAATTCACTGCCCGTCTTGAGCTCCACAGCTGGACTGAGTATGCTTTCCAGGGAGAGGAAAATACCAGTGTTGGGAGTCACAAATACTTACCTTAATACCTGAAAATTGCTGAGTGTGTTTCTTCTGCTGTTAGAGTTGTGCCACGAGTACAGTGGTCGTCTGTTGTGATGTTCTTCAGCTTCTCAGGCCCCACAACGCAGGTGTTTGGTTGTGGCCTTGGCCCAGCACATGGAGGTGTTTTGGCTGGTGCTGGTGGCAGCAAATTTCGTAGTAGACACCACCCTGTAGAGGCTCCTGCCCTCCCCTTTGGCCTCTGCACATCTGCCCCACTTTGTCTGGTCTCTGTTGTCTTCTTGTGTAATAAATGCTAATCAAGGCTTCTTTTGCTCTTTTCTCCATGAGAGACTGCGTTAAACCTGTGCCCCGTTCCTTCTGCTGAACATCAGGCTTGGCTGGGCTGTCGGTGTCCTATGGTGAGATTAACACCTCTTCCAGCAGTCTGGGTGATGGTACCTCTGCCACGTGCCTTAGGGACCGATATCTCTGTCTTTTGGGCATATTGTGCCTGCACAGCCTGCCTCTCAGCGCTCTCTGTCTTTTCCTGCAGGTCTGAGAAGTCAAGGGGAGGGCAGAAGCTTACGCAGGAGCCTGGGAAAGTTGGCAAGGACATGGGAAAGACCCTGAGGCTCGACAGGAGTGAGAGGTAGGCTCTGCTGCTGGGACAATTGTGCTGCGCTTGTGAGGAGTCCACCTCTCTGCCTGCAAAGGGAGTATTGCCTACGGGTGCTGCCCCATCCTGCGCTGTGATGGGACAGTCGCTGTTAATAACCTCATGATCCCTCCCAGACTCCTGGTGAGCTTTTTTTTTACCGCTGCCCCTTCTTCAGGTGTTTGGGGCTGCCCTGTGCATCGTATATGTGTTCTTCCCAAAGTTGCTGAACATGTTGAGGGAGTACTTGTTTTGCTTGCAGTCATTCAACCTGCTTAGCAGCTTGCTCTGCTCATTTGTGGGACAGGAGAGACGTTTGGGCCTCGTCCTTGGACTAGGAAAGCAGAGCAGGAGCTCACATGAGCATGATTCCACCGTCTCCTGCTGCCTTTCGGTGGCTGCTCCAGATGGGACATGCTGGGAGCAGCCCCCTGCTTGAGGGGCCTGGGCCGGGCTGGTGTAAACCATTTCCTGCACCCAAGTGCAGGAACCAGAAACATCCACTGTCCTGTTCTTACTGTCGCGTGCAGGTACATCTGGTTGTGCAGGAGGACCCTGCAAGCTGTTGCTGAGGCTGGATCTGGTTGGTGTTGGTGTGTTACTGCAGCTCTCCTGGGAGGGAAGAGCTCCCTCATGCTTTTTTAGGGAGTAAAGAGTCTCACGCATGCAAAGCCTTCATTAATGATTATGTCAGTGACTAAAAGAGTGAGCTGGGCTCGTTCATGCCTCATCCCACCTGCCAACCTCCTGGGCTGCCCCACATCCTGCTGAAGAAGGCATCTTAGCAGGATTTGCTCATTGTCCCACATCCTTCCCTTCGTACCCTCTTCCTCCTGGTAACGAGAGCCACTGGTGTGACAATGCCCACTTGTATTTCTGGGTGTTTCCTTTGGAAGAAGAGAAGGAAGAAGGGTCTGAAAGGGCTTTCTCATGTGTTCAATGCAGGGGAGCAGCTGAGGGAAGAGGCACACGATGGTCCCTCTCATGATGGCTGTGAACTGGCACCCCAAGCAGCTCAGGACCTCGAAGGGCTACCAGAGCCACCCCACCTTGGCTTCCCTACATGGCACGTGGGTGGTGGGAACCTCAGAGCAGCAACTGGAAAGAACCTACGTGCTGGGCACAGCACTGAGCAGGGAGCCAGTGGGGGAGGAAGGGTTGTCCACCTTCCCTGCCATCACGAGCAGAGAGATTGTTTGGCTATAGCTGGCAACTGGTGCCCAGTGCCCTCCTTCTGCTGCCAGGGGGCAAAGCTGTCTCTGCCGTGATTCAGAAAAATCTGTCACATCTCAGCGCAGTAACTAAAATTTGGACTTTTCCCATCCAGCTGCACTTGCTGTTTACATCCAGCCAGCGAGGTCTGAACATTGCTGTGCAGGTGCCTTCCAGAAACGTGCCTATAGATGACCATGTTTGAGCAGCATGATGTTTTGTGGTGGAAGATGTGGATTTCAGTCTGAAATAAAGGGGGGGGAGGAGCAAATCTGGCTTCTTGTGTCCCCAGGTGAGTGCTCCCCAAGAACTACACTATGGTGAAACACGTTGGCAGGCTCCACATTTGGGCTTGAAGAGGAAGCAGCAGGTACATTTTGTGGAAATCCCAGGCAAGGTGTTTGTGTTTGGCAAGCTCCGAGAAGGTCTGTAGTGGGACACAGGGATGCAGTATTGCCTAACGCTTGGATCCTGCCTGAGCTGGGGTCTCAGCCAGCGTACAGCTGCCTGGGGACACTGACTTGGACGTGGGACCTGGGGTGTGTGTTGAGCCAGAGGGAGTTTTTCCTTTGTCCTTCTCTTCTGGTTGCCCAAGGTGCATAGACAACACTCCCAGATAAGATCCTTGCTGTTTGCTGGCAAAACCCAGCCGATGCGATTCCCACATCCTGAGCTGGCAATCTGTCCGGGGGGTGCCAATTAGAGACACTTATCTCTTTGCCAGATGGCAGGGACAGGATACCTCTCCTCTCCTTTTAGACGTCTGCGTGGTGAACCTCTGCCGCTGGCTGGGGCAGCCCGAGCTCTCCTGCTCCCTGGAGAGAGATAAGCCCTTTCGTGGCCCATTTCATCCGACCTATTTCAGGCGGCTGCTGCAGGGTGAGGCCACTGGCTCCCTAGAAATCTGCCTCTCCCCACCAACGCTGGAGAGGCCCAGCCCAACGAGCTTGGCTGGGGGTGTTTACATCGTTTGTGCTTTCATGCGCTGAGGTCCATGAGAAATTACTGGAGGGAGAGTAGATCATTACCAAACACCAGCTGGAGACAGCAGAGATCCCTTTCCTTTACAGAATCAGCAGCAGTTGGTTATCCGGCAGAAAACATGCATTTGATTACTTTTTTAAAATTCACGCTCTTTTCTGCTCTCTCGCAAGGCAAAAAGTAGGGTGATGTTACCCTTCTTTTATGTTATCACCAAGGTGAGGTTACCACCCTGGCAAAGCAGCTCCAGAAAAAGGCCCATCATATTTTAGCTCCTTCCCTTTGTTTTTTTTCTCCAAATGTCTTTACATTGTGTTTGGCTGTTCACCTCACATCCTAAGTTAATGTTGTTCTTTAAGCTGCTCTAACGTATTTACACCTGTAACACTTCCATGCCAGCAGCTTTATTCTGATTTTGTCCCATATCTCCCCTCCACAGCCGCTGACTCTGCACTAGCTGTGTTTGCAGCACAGCTCCGGTGGGCAACTGAAATTTTCTGATTGAATGTGCCTTTGCTTCTGTCCCTGCCGTTTGCACAGTCCCAGCAAGGGCTCGTTCTGACTTCAGGGATCTAAAGACCAGACAGCTCATCTAAACTGATCGCCCCGCTCCAGCTGTAGTCTGTGGAGAGGGACAGTCCCTTGGGGACGTGACTCATCCCAGCTGAGTTAGAAGTTGTTGTCTGAATGTGCTGGTTCACACCTGGCCATGGCTGTCTCTCTCCAGTGACTATTGCCCAGTGACTATTAGAGAGCAGACATTTAGATTTGAGATGACTTAATTTAGCCTGGATGAATTTAATCTACAGGGGGGTTGTAACTTACAGATAAAAGGCTGGCTGATTAGATCCACTCTCCAGCCAGTTCTTCATTCCCTGGTTGGCCTCTGCGGCGCTGAGTAGCTCCAGGGTAAGGTTGGCAGTGCAGGCTGGGGACTCCCCAGTGCCTCCTCTGCACAATTTCTCCTGTGCTGTGGTGTGTTCTGGGCGGTGCGTTCCAAACACGGCGCTTTAAATCACGCATTAACATCCGCCTGTATTGTTTCTCCAGAAATAGCTCTGTGGGGCTTTGGGGAAGCTGGAGGTGGCTCAGCCCAGAACACACAGCACACAGACAGTATCGTCGCTCACACAGCACCAGACTAATGAATTTGAATGTCCCTTCCCTGGAGGATTTCCAGGGGGATGCTAAAAGACCAGTTATTGCTCTTGATCCCTGTGGTATCTGAGCTGCTCTTGATCCCTGCTGTGCTTCACACAACACTGTGACCCTGGGATACCAAAAAAGATGGTGTTTTGGCTTTTTTTGCCGGGTGCCAGTCTAGCAAAGCCCGGGCTCCCAAGGAGTAGCGTTAGCTATGGCTCAGGGATGAATAAATTTCTTGGCCGGGTCTGATTATCCACTTGGGATATTTGTATTTCATTATAACTGCCACTGAGAAGCGTGTTTGATTTGGAACAAATTTCAAGCAGGAACAAGTTTCAGCATCTGCATTTCCACTGTGAGCACAATGAGGGACAAAACAGGTTAGAGCCTGCTTGGCCAAGGGTGGGGACCTCTCGGGAAGGGAGGGCAGTCCGTGAATCAGTTACAGGGAAAGGGAAGCAGCAGCTTGAGGAGCTAATCTTCCTCCCCTTGCAAAAGGGATATTCTAAGCCCCAAGTGTCAGGTGTGTTTCCGAGGAAGCCGAGTGCGGGAAAGCCAGCTCCTCCCCCGGAGTGGGAGGCTGTACCTGGTGATTAACTCCGGAGCAGAGGAGTGGAGCTCATGCTGAGTCCTGAGGGAACCTGTTGGGAGGAGCTCAGGAGTGCAAGAGGGCCAGCAAGGACCTGGAGTCGGACAGAGGACTAACCCAGCTGGAGAGGCACTTCTTGACATCAGCAGCTCCGGTCATGTTCAACTACCTGGCAGTAGAGGTGAGACCCCAGTTCCACCGCAGCTATGGGAGCCAGCAAGGGGTGTCTGGGCCACTGAAGAGCCGCCTGGAGCAGCTGAAGAAGCCGTGGTGGAGGGAGACCACCCCACTGGTACTCCAGCACAGTGAAACAGCCCGGCTGGCCATCGACGCCTTCCTTGAGCAGGGGGAACGTGGCTACATGAGTGCCATCACTGAGGAGCGGGAGCTGCCTTTCCTTTCCACGCTGGACATGGAATATATCAGCCATCAGAGAAACCAAAGCGTTCCAGATCCCAGCACCATGAGAGACAAAGAGGCTGACTGTGGCGATGCAGACGCTGGAGACAGGTCCTCCCTCAACTCTGAACTAACCTCTGGCACCTACTTTCCTCTTATGTCTGACGTGCACCCTCCAGAGCTGGAGCTGGGGTGGCCGGGGACACCGCTCCTCACGGTGTCCGGCCAGACTCAAGCCACCGTGATTTTCCAAAGAAACAAAGCCAACAGCATTAAGGATTTGCTCCGGTCTCTGATCAGCCGGGCACGGACGGTATGTATCGAGCTGTGTCCCTGGAGCGGGGTCTCGTGCCGCAGCACCCGAGTCCTGGTGGCTGGTCCCACAGCTTCTCACCACGGGCTCCAGGGTGTTGCTGCTCCATAGATGTCATGGTGTGATTGCTGTTTCTCTAGCAGACCTGTAACTGTTCCTTTCCTTTCCTGTCTTTTCTTTCTGCCTGGGAGAATGTCACCCAGGCAGTGCCCTGCGAGGTGCTCTGTGTCTGTGTTTGCAGGTACCGTAGCCTGGAGTGGGGCAGGCAGCGTTAGGGCTTGTGTCCCCCGGCCAGCAAGTGTCCCCCAGCCGGCCCGTCTGCCCTCTGCCCGGGAGTTTGCATGGCCAGGGCCTTTCTCGAGCCCCGGGCATCACGTTAAGCAGGAGAAGAGGGTACCACTGGGTGGAAAGTGGGAGAACGCAGGACCTGAGTAAACTCGCCAGACTGAAAATCCCTGGCTGTGGTTTGCAGTGGGTTGGAACACATCATCGTATCCTCCAGACTCGGTGTCTGTGCCTCTCCGAGGATGAGTAAGATCAGCCCGTTTTGTCCCATTGCAGTTTCTGCTAGGTAGAGATTGCAAACCCCCAGATGTAATAAAAACTGGATGACTACATTGTGCCTACCCAGCACAGTGCTGGCCTGGATTTACTCACTAAGTTACACTCCTTGTTTCTTTTCACTTTGCCACTCTGCTGTGTCCTAAAGCTGCAGCTCGGACAACTGCATCTCAGGCACATTTTCAGCTTTTATTGTATTTTTCCTCTTTATGGTTATTTTCATCTGTTCCATGTTAATTTTCTGTAGTATTTCATTTCAATAGCATGGCGATATTGAGTGAACATTTAGTGCAAAGTTCACTTTTAACCAGTCAGCTTCTAGGCAGTGTCTCTTATCATCGCTCCCGTATTTTCTCGTTTAACTTTGCCGACACTCCTTAAATCCATGACTGCCAAGTGCAGAAGGTGGGAGATACTGAATGGTTACGCCTGGATTTCAGCTGCGTCTGGAACACGAGCTGCTCCAGGCAGACGGAGCTGGAGTGATATCTTCTGTCACCGTCTGCAGGGCTGAGCAAAGTTATGTTGTCCCCAGCAGAAGAGAGCGGGTCCATGCGGCAGCTCAGATCACCCTGCAGCATCACAACAGCATCACAGATCCATACCCCCTTCAAATTTGGGGGTGATATGAAGTAAATGGGGATCTTTTTTTTTTCTTTTGTCCAAAAAAAAGAGCATTTTGCCCCGTAAGCTACTGCTGGGTTGGAAGCGGCCGTTGCCTAATGCCTGAACTTCTCTTGCACCTTTGTAGGCAAATACAGGAAGTTTTGTCCAGGAAGTAAGTGACAAAAAGCTTTGTTTGTCCTTGCAGACAGCTGATTTATGATATCTTAAATGATGAGGAAAGTCCTGTGACACTTACTGTAAGCAATCCGTATTACTTTTCAGCAAAGGGGATTAAGACATAGTCGTGGCAGAATGCACAAAGTAAATGACTACCAAGAAACGTCCCCTTGTCACTCAGCATGTGTCCTCTGGTGATATTAGGATCCTTTAAACCACACGACAAACACCTTGCTGCTTTCTCACTTCACAGAGGCTCCTCCGTTGCCGCAGGGAGGTGGCCCAGGCAGCAGGTGCTTTATTGGATTTTTAAGTACATTTTGAGTTTTCTGCTTTTTTTTTGGTTGGCTTGAAAAAGCACTGACAATGGTCAGCCCGTTGTGTTCAAGCTGGGGATTTTCACACAATGTTTTTGACTGTTGCGTGAAATGTGAGAAGGAGTTTTCAATCATCTTACTGGTTTATTACTGGTGTTTTTCTGGCTTCTAGGTTAGCAGCTCTGGCCAGTGCTTCCCATGATTAACTCTATCACTGACGGCAGTTCGAGCTCATTCACAACCGCACTTAAACGTCTTTAAGTAGTTACTGAGTCATTTTGCTCATCAAACCATCCAAAAGGATGTTCCCTGTATGCCTTTTAGTGACTAAAGACCAACCAGAGGTAAAAGCATCTTTTCTTGAAGTGCCAGTGGCAGCTGTGTGGAGAACCGCTTGCTTTTTAGCTTTTCAGCTGCTGTTTCTGCATTTCAAATGTTTTCCCCACTAGACTTCAAGCCCTCGTCACACATCCCCCTGCAGCGCCTTCCTGCTGCGCGCTGACAGCAAACACAGGAGGGGGATGGATGCTGGTGGGACACGGGAAAGGTGTTGAGATCCCTGAATGCTTTTCCTGGGCCCTGTAGACAGGAAGACGTGCGGCTCGAGATGCTGTTTGGCTGTTTTCTCCTGCACAGTCCGACAGAACAACATCAGCTGACGTGTTTTGCAACAGCGTATTTGTACTGACAAATCAGCAAAAAGGTGCCTTTGCTTTATTGGTACCTTTTGCTGGCGCGGTTCGTCTTTCTGCTTCAGCCATATTTAACCAGCTGTCTTTGAAGATGTATTTTCAGATTTGAGCTTTTCTCTTTGCAGGCATAAGGAGATGCAGCGCAGCCACACCTTAGCCTTCATTTGATAATACTATTGCATTTTTACTGTTGCTGGATGAGCTCAAATCTATTTTCAACTGTCCATGCTGCTCCTTTCGCCCCTGTCGTACGACTCTGACGCTGCCTGCATTTACGTGCCATGGCAGAAGGGTCGCCCATGGTCCCCCAGAGAAGCAATGTGTCACTTCAAATGGCAACATTACAGTAATGACCCAAACCACACTGCTATTGGCAAATACCAGTAAAACCAGCTGTGCTGGTTAGAAACCAGACAGATGGCAACCCCAGTGGGTGCTGGTGAGTGCTGTAATTCCCAAAGTGATGACTGCAGTAATTGCTGAATTGTGAGTTTGCAGAAGTGGATTTATAAATGTCATGGTTTAACCCTGCCACGGCCAGGGGTGAGCTTTCTGGGGCCTGTGGGGCAGCTGTGTCTTTGCAGTGGCCTGACCCACCGAGGCTGTGCTGTGGGCTTGGAGGCCATGATCAGCGTGGTGAGGAACAGGGATGCTCTGAGGCAGCCCCAGCCTTGCAGCTCCCACCACTGATGCCGAGGGGCTGGAGACACTGGGCATACATTGCTTAGGTTTGTTGGGCCGCATTGACTTAAATGCCCAAGGCTTTTAAATGTGAGACACGAGTTGTCAGGAGCCTGAACTGGAGATAGTACTGTTGGAGAATTATCTTTTCAGTGCTGTTGGAAATTGTCTTTGAGGATTTAGACCTCACTTTTGTGGTCTGGATTCTTCGTTCTTCAGGTTCTTGGGAGGGTGCAAGGGAAAGACTTTCAGGGTCTTTTTTCACCCCAAAACTTCTTGGCTTTGGGGTGCAGCTGATGTTATTGTAAGAGCTGCCTGCTTTGTTTACCAGGAGGATATAGTGATCTGAGCACCTCTTACAGTTGTCCAGTGGCACCCGTGCTTGGAGTGGCCGGCCCCACCGTGGGTGCCTGCATCTCCAGCATGCGAGGGCACAGCCTCCCCTCTCGCCCCACTGCAGTGCCCGTGGGGCTGCCAGCTTTCTCACCCGACATTGCTGTGGGTGCTTGCCCACCGGGAGCAACTCTACCCAAATCCCTCCTGTGAAGGGATCGCATGCGAGGGAGGCTGCGAGTAGAGCTAAAGCCTGTTCCACCTCCTGATGCCAAGCGAGGACCCGCTTCGGAAAACATGAGTCTGACTCTCACGCCAGGCTCCACCCGGCTTGCACAAGCTGGCGTCCCGCTGCCTGGGGCGCCTGCTCTGATGCCGGAGCCCTGCCACCAGGCTGCCAGGAGGTGCAGGTCTGCCTGGCAGCCAGCAGCAACCAGCCCGGGGCACTGGGTGGCACGGATGTCTCTGTGCCACCTCCTGCCTGCCCAGCCTCTGACAGCCAGCACCGCAGACTGGCAGTGCCGTTGTGGGGCAAACAGCAGCCCCGAACTCTGCCAAAGCCTGTGAGCATCAGTAGAGGAAAGTGAGATGGTGAGGACCTTCTGTGCACATTGGTACAAGCAGTGCCTCTGAGCATGTGGGGTCTGGGGACAAAGGAGCATCAGTGAAGTCTCTCTTGACTTCATTGTATTGACTTCCCAAGCCAAGTTTAGATTGTCTCTGGGGCCAAGCTGGCCTCAGACCTATGCCTGAGATGAGCAGGAGTATCATGAGGCAAGTGTGGCTGCGAGGGACTTGCCTGAGGCCTTACACGAGATTCAGGCTATAGATTTTTCTTGGTGCTTCATCATTAGAGAATGGGTGACCCATCAAGGTCATTTGGCTGAATTGCCTTTGGTTTTTGGCTGGAGGCCAGTGTGGAAAGACATGGTGAAGTCCTGTTTTTTTGTGTGGGTCTTGGTGGTACCTAATGCTGATAGCCCAGCGGCAACATGAATTTGGGAAGTTAAAGATGCTTCTCACTGCTTTCAGAGCAATTCCAGGGCTGACTCTGCTGTCCATGCCAGATGGGCACGTTTCACGAGGGGAGAAGAGTTTGCCAGAGTCTCATAAGGCTTCTGGGAAGACACCACTCATGAAGAATACAAAAGAGGTGCCTTTAGGAGTCAGACTCTGAGGCCTGTATCTCCCAGGGCCAGGGGAGAGGGTGGAAACGTGGTTTTGGCCTGGACAGTAGGAATGACTTTTAGCTCTTGATGACAGCTGCCTTGTGTCCCACGTGGATGCCTGGAATCACACCAGCCTCCAGGAGGGTTTTCCCCAAACCCTGCTGTGGTGACCTGGGCCAGGAATCTTCTGCAAGGTGTTGAGGTCCAATGACAGTGTGTAAGGCACCATCACAGAGATGGTCTTTGGTGACAAATCATATAGAGCCAAGAAATCTTGTCCATTTGCATTTCCCCCAATTCGTTGTTCAGGTTGCAGGTCATACTGTACTTTGACTTTTCTAGTTCTGAGTCAACTCACTTGTAGGTACTTGTCATGATCTACCTTCCATTTTCTGTATTTTCCTTCCAGTTTTTGGAGAATTCATTTAGCCAAGAAGGTCTGCTGCCTCCCATCCCCTCTCCACAGTGGGATGGGTTGCCATGGCCTCCCTCAATCTCATTCTGTAAAGAACTGGCAATTCTCTTTAGAATTATTTTCCTTTTTAAACCCCCTCCCTTGGAGACCTCATCTTGCAAGTCTTCATTTTTCTGAGCTAGATTTTATTGATTTTTTTTTTTTTAAATAATGTTAGTGTTATTCCTTCTCCCTGCTGTTGGGTTTCATAACTATCACATGCACACTGGGCTGTGTTAGCAGGAGCTCTGCCAGCAGGGAAAGGGAAGGGATCCTTCCCACACACATTATTCTATGATTTTGTCTAGTTGCCCTTGGGATGTAATCTTGGAACACGGACATGTACGTACTTGATCAAGATGCCTTCTCCCTTACCTGGCACTGTGTCCTTCCTGAAAAATATGATACTACTTTATATTAATATGCTAGTCATCACTCATACTGACTGTATAACGATTTTGGTCAGTCTGGGCTCTTCTATTTGTATGCTGTATTTCTGGCATATTTGCCTAAGGCAACACATAGTTGTTGCACCAGTGATATTCAGAGTTTCTGCACTTGCATTACCTTTTTAGCTATTTCTTTCTGTGAATAACAGAGGAGACAGGAGGGAGCTGGGTAGGGAACGTCTTCATAGTTAATAAAAGTGATTTTTTTTTTCTGCCATGCTGGGGTAAAGGCTGTGAAACACAAAGGTCCAGAAGCAACATCCACTTATGTGGCCACAGACACTCTAACTCAGGAGGTTTGAGTACTTAATTCGTAGTTTAATGCACAATTCACTTGGGCTCAGATTTTAACAGTCTGTTGTTTTTTTCCCCCCTCCACCTCTTTTCTCCTGCCCAGGTGATAGCAATTGTGATGGATCTCTTCACAGACATGGAGATACTGTGTGACCTGCTGGAGGCCTCGAGCAGACGGCACGTCCCCGTTTACCTGATCCTGGATGAAGAGTACTTGAAGCATTTTGTGGAAATGTGCAATAAAATGGCTCTTACTCAGGACAGCTTCCCAGTAAGTTTTCAGTCCCACAGTGGATACGATAAACAGGTCTTGGAATTGGTAAAAATCAGAACAGTTTGTTCTGTTTCCTCTGCCTGGTCTGGGGGACCTTCTCCCACTGCCCCAGGTTAAGAAACCACGGTTGTTTGGTGGAAACAATCGAGATCTGTCTGGAAGCACAGGGGAATGTGCTTCCAGACAGATCTCCCCCACACAGGGGAAGCACAGGAGCCTCCCAGTCCCATATTGTGATGTTTTGTGGTCCTTGTTTCAGCTTTACACACGAGCAGTGTGCAGGGGAGGCCGATAAGATGCAGTGTGTTACAGAACGCTTTGCTGGGCTGGGGCAGACGGACAGAGGTCGAAAACCTACATTCACGTGGACCTGTAGCATTTCCTTTTCTTTTCCCTTCAGCTCCTGCTCTAGGACACAGAATTGCATATAGTTCAGATCCCTGAGCCCAGTGTAGAATCTGGCCAGAGCTGGTGTCGGGCAGTAGCTGGGTGGGGAAGGGAAGCAGTGAGTCCCTTTGGGTGTCCTGATGCCAAACCTACCATTTCCCCCAGCCCTGCTGCCCTGCCTCAGTGTAAAACCACGTGTTTAAAATGGCACGTTAAGATCTGCTTTTCAGCTCTGTGATTCAGTTGTGGGTTCATGAGGGGTTTGTGAAGAGCCCGATTCCCCACGCTGTGGGGTGCCCATCAGCAATAAGGGGGGGGTGGTATGCCCAGAGCAGGCCAACCACAAAAATTAATGTGTGGGTGCAACAAGCTCTTTTGGGAACTTCCAGACTCAGAAATACACCCCAGTATCTTGCTGCTCCCCATATAGTCTTTTTGGCTACCACCTATCAATGGAAGTTGGGGGTTTTGTTGTCTTTTGCGAGTCCTGCAAGGCCAGCAGTCCTGGCTGTGCCCCTGCACTGGGTGCACGGGATTCCCTGGGGGACTCTCTTCCAGCCACCAATTTCATGGGTTTTCCCTTCCTCTCGGTGGGGAATGCTTTGAAGTTATCCAGTTACCTCAAAACCATTCTTAACTGAAAACAGGCTGGGGAAAATGCAAAAATAGTGTTTTATAGCATTCAAAATAGATGCAGTTACAAATGTCTTAATTTCCCCTCATTTTTAACCTGTCTACACAAAGAGGGGCTTCCTTTTCCCCCCGAGTTGGTGGTGCTCTCTCCTTTCTTGCTTCTCACAAGCCAGACCCATTTCATCCTGCCTCTTGAGATGGCAACTGTTAGGGAAAACTGCTTCACGCTGGAGCATGTTTGCTTTCACAAGCAACTGCATCGCTGAAGTCACCTGGTGGGCCCCGATAAATTCCATGTCTCCAAAATGTATTTTATTTGCTCCCTATCCAAGAGCCTGGCCGTTGTTTTTAATTAACATTAGAATGAGTTTACAACTATGGAGATGTCTACATCTCTTTGTTAGACCTGATGTCACGTCTTGTGCTCAAATGGCTAATTAACACTTGCCTCCCCCATCCAGTGACTCAGCAGCAGGTCTCAATGTGAAGTGCCCCTTAAGCGGATGCATCTCAAGCAGCGCATTAACATACGTGCTTGATATCCACATCTAAGTGGAGTGAGTGTACGTATTTTATTCCTGGCTCTGAGTTGCAACAGGATGCGATGGTAAATCTCCATTTGGAATAATTGGGGACGATTTGGGGTTTAATGGGGAGTTTGGGGCAATTGGCCCTCCAGCATCTTAATTCTAAGAACGTTTGTGTGAGCCCGCTGGTGTCAAACCCTGGTGCTGAGTGTCTGCAAATCCCGCTGTTCCTCATCAAGCAGTGGTCACCGAGAAGACTTTGCTGTTGGTTTTTCAAAAGGCCACCTTCTGAACCTAAAACTACTGTCTAAATTGAGTGAGAGTGGTTCCTGGCAGCCTGCTTTCCTGCAACACGGCAGGATTCTCATCTTGTTTGGACAATGCAGGGCCTGCATTGCCAAGAGTAAGAAGAGGATGGAAAAAGTGAGCCAGATACCAGAAACACACCCAGCCTTGGAAAGAATAGAGGGAGTGAAGAAATGCTGTGGTGACATATCTATGGGATATCCCTTACTTGAAGTGATTTTAACTTCCCTGGGGGGGAGAGGAGGCTCCTCTCGTGAGAACGAGGATTACTAAAACCTCAGCACTGGAAGAAAAAAATCCCTGTGTTGACTGGCAAGAGGATTATGCAAACAACTCCCCAGGCATCCAGCATATCTTGCCCTATATCAGGAACTTGTGGTGGCATTTCAGAGGATCGCAGATTAATGCAAGTTAGCAGGGACCTCAGGAAGTCATCAAGGCCAACCTCCTGCTCAAAGCAGCATCCCCTGTGAGGTCAGACATGTTCTCAGGGCCTTAACTGGTCTAATCTTGAAAATCTCCAAGCGTGGAGACTGCACAACCTCTCTGGGCAACTTGTTCCAATGCATAACTGCCCTTACATGGAAAAAGTTTCTCCCTTCTCACAGGTGACATATGAGGATATGTTCTGGGACAGAAGAAAGGAACAAGGAAAAGCCGCAGTGCAAAGATTGTGAAGCTTCAGCTCTGTCCCTGCTAAAAGCTTCCATGACCTGAAGAGAATACTGGACAAGTACTTGGAGAAGAGGTCCAGGGGGGATTCGCACTAAGACAAACCACAAGAGGCTCAGGAAATCCCCCAAGCAGAAAACAGAGTCAGCAGGAATATTAGGGGGCAGCATCATAAATTATTTCCTTTTTCCTGCTCTTTCCCAGCTGCCATTGCCCACTGAGAGATAAACTGTTGGGTCAGATGGACCCTGGTCTGGAGGAGATTTGCTGCTGTTCTGATGCCCTGAAGGCAATGGAGCCCCTTGGGTGGGCAGGGAGTCTTCCTCAGCATGACATGAGAGTTGAGCCTGTCCCACCCCGCCGCCATGGCTCATGGCAGATGTTTCCGGGAAGCCCACCTCCTGCCCACAGGGCTCTGACGGAGGAGCAGAGCTGTCAGGAATGGAGTCACCCCGCCGCAGGGTGACTGCCTCCTGCTCCTCACCCCCGAGGCATGACTTCCGCGCCCTGAACCCCACGTGAGGCTGGGGACTGGGCGAGCTGGTCCCTGGCTGTGTGGGGGCAGCCTGGGGAGGCCATGCACGCTCAGCCTGCCGGGGAGGAGGAGGGCATGCAGTGATGGAGGGGTCTGCGCCCTGTGGAGAACACCTGCAGGCAAATCACAACTATCTGTGCTTGTCTTTCGCAATGGCTGTTACAAACCGCTGGGGCTGGCCGGGCTGAGGTCTGCTGCGTGGCGGAGGGGATGCTGCCACCTCCACCAGGTGCCCACCATGGGCAGCACCACCTCTGCCAAGGGGCAAAATGGCCCCTGTGCTGCCCAACCCAACTGCTGTGGGCCTTCATCTTCTGTGGAGCTGGCACTAGGCTGGGACCAGCTGCCCACAGAGGGATCTGCCGGGCACAGGCAGGCGGTGACAGTTTGTGACAGCTCTTGGTGTGCCAAAGCCACCTCCAGTGGCTGGGGAGGTGGCCTGGAGGGACAGCCAGGGATGGCCTGGCAGGACAGCCAAGGTGCAGCCTTGGGGATGTTCATTTACACAGGAGATGTTTTCTTTGGCACTGTGTCCTACAGACCAGGCCAGGAGCTGTTTCCAGTGACTGTTCTCCTCTTCTGCCTTCCCCAGCTGAGGTGCAAATAATTTTTATTATGGGCAAACCCTCGCATTACAAGAAAGGCTCCTGATGGATACTGAGAGCCAGAGTTCCCATTTTGTACTGGGCAGTCAGTTTTACAGCCAAAGGGGTATCAGAGAAGCTCTTTGCAGTCTTTAAAACAGAGGAGGATTTCACTGGAGTACAGCACCTGAAAATTTTAATTTTGCTTTTAAATAAACATATAAAAGGTAATTCGTAAAATGTAGACATACCTTTCTGTAAATCCTTTTTATTGAGCAATATTTTAGTTTTACGAAGCCTGTCACTGTATAAAACCAGAACAGCACATTCGATTGATAAGAAACTGGGTAGATGTTATGGGTCAAAATTCAGTTTAAATGAAGAACCATCTGCTAGTGGGGTTAGTTGAATATTATCAATAATCTGGAAGAAATTGCATAGTCTTACATACTTCAGCAATGATCTGTGGGCTCATAGGATTCTCCAAATTTTTTTCAAACCAGCATTTTTACCTAAGTGTAACTTGTTAATATTTGCTCGTATTTTTATCTTACAGAAGCAGATAGCGCGACAAAATATTTGGTACATAGAAACCAAGAAACACTTAATGCCTTGCTGCGTTCCGCCTCAGGGAGCAGAGCTCCTGCCTGAGGGAGTCTATCAGTGATGCCTAAGGGAACATTTTGATTTAGTTCAACACGTGTCCCCTTACCGACTCTGCTTCCTTTGGTTTCAGAATATGCGCATAAGATGTCTGAGTGGAGACACCTACTACAGCAAAGCAGGCAAGAAATTTGCAGGCCAAGTTCTGGAGAAGTTTATCCTGATTGATTGTGACCAAGTTCTTGCTGGTACATACAGGTAAGAAAAAGTAGCAACTACTGTGACAAAGGCTGGTGACACTGAGAAAAGATTCTTTACCAAAATAGTGAATAATGTAGCTGGGTTTTCGTTCTTTTTTTTTTTCATGATAATGATATACTGCTTTTCCTTTTCATTTTCTCTCACGAATGTCAGATTTTATTTTGGTGCTTTACCTTCTTCTACTCCATCCTCTTGCTCCTCACTTGCTGTTTAGCCTTCAGATAGCATCAACTGTTTCTCTGCCAACATTGATGCTTCCTGGACACATCTGCCTATAAGTATCTCTTTCAGGTCTTAAAAATGTAAGAAATCTTCTACCAGGTCAGATGATGCTCCACCTAGCCTAGATTCTGCCTCCAGCTGATGCTGTTTAGTGAGAGCAGACCAAATGGCCATCTGAGGTCCGTCCCCCTTGTCCTTCCACAGCACGTGCAGTTGTTGCGTACAGCCCTATATATTCCCTTCGCTACCTATTGTCTGCTAATTTGCCCTAACTCATTGTCTGTTTTAAACCAGTCTCCTACTAATTTGATAAAGTGCTTCTAGTTCTAGTGCTGCAGGTGGGTAAAACAGCCGTCCTGCATTCACCCACCTTCCCTGCCCTTCTCTTACCTAAAGTGAAGGCCTTGACTTTTCCAGTCTCTCCTCCTATGGCAGCTGCTGCATTCCTCACTCATTTTAATCATCTTCTCCACATCCTCTCTAACCTCACCATGTCCTTGAGATGCAGAGACCAGAACTGCACGCAGCCCCCAGGATGTGGTTGCACCAAGGTGTTACAGAAGGTCAAAACAATGCCCTCTACTTCGTTATTATCACCTTGCTGACAGCAGCCAACATTTGTTGAATTTTTTAGCTGTCATTGCACACTGAGCTGATGGTTTCAGAGAACTGATGATGATTATTCCGAGCTCCTTCCTGAGCTGTTTCAGGGTCAGCTTCACACAGGCCTGATAGAGATAATTTTTCCTGTTGGGTACACCACATTTTCCTACACTGAAGTTCATCTGCCACGCATCTGTCCACTTGCTCAGTTCTGTGAGGTCCTTCTGGATTTCCTCACCTTCAGTGTGGTACTCAGCCACCTGAAGGAACTGAGGATCCTCTGAAAACCTGGGGATTTCACTGCACCCCTTCATGCCTGAAGTCACTCATAGGATGGAAACCAGTCCCAGGACCAGTCTCTGGGACCTCACTGCTGTGTCCTACCCATGTTCAAAAAGCCCTACCCTTTGCATCCTATGCTTTCACCAGCTCTTGGTCCATAAAAGACCTTTGTGCCATAGCAACTTAGTTTCTTAAAAGGATTTGACAAGGTAGAACCTTGTCAAAGGCAGTTTGAAAACCCCCAAATCCGTAGTTGACTGGTCCCTTTATCCATGTGCTCACTGGCTCCCTCACCAAACTCCAGCGGGCCTGTGAGGCATGGGCTTGCTTTTACAGTAGCCCTGTGGACCTTCCTCCACGAGACCATGCCATCAGTGATCTTGTTTCTCATAGCACACTCTGCCATGTCCCAGGGTGGAGATCAGCTCCGGTGCTATGTGGGCCTCAAGATTACGTCCAGCGCCCTCTCTGTAGGTGGCATCACACTGGAAATCTCCCAGTCCATCAACAAAGCAGTCTTTGCAGTATGGCCCTGGCTCACAGGAGTGAAACATGGCCCAGTGTCACCAGCATTAGCAATAGATGCAAAAAATTCACTGGGGTTCTCTGCTATGGTCTTGCCATCACTGAATGCCGCTTTTGACCCATAGGTCTCAAATGGGCCCACCAATTTCTGAACTGCCAGTACAGCATTTTTGAACAACCTACAAGCCATAGTCATCTTGGGATTTTTTGACTGCTCCTTTTCAGTTCTTTTTGACTAATTGCTGCATTTTTACATAATTACCTTTCTTGAAATTGAGTACCCAGGTGCTGCATTTATTTAGGTTGCACTCTCTCACTGCAGAGTTAAAATTGTGTCTGAGCATTATTGAGCTCTACCACTTCTGCCTCTGGAACTGAGTCTTATGCATCATTCCAGACCACATCCTGAATAGCATCTTTTTCTTGTGGGTCAAACAATTTAGACTAATTAATTCTGGCAAGTAATCATTTATTGCTTCCAAAAAGTTTTTCTCCACAGCTCATCCCAGTGAAGCATTGACGTAGTATGTGTATGAGTGGACAAAATCTCCCACTGCTACTGCCTGCCCTAATTTTACAGCCCCTGTAATCTCAGTTAACATTGTCTGATCACCATCACTCTTCTGATCAGAACATCGTGAGTACTGATCCTGTACTAGATTTTTATTACTAGACTCTTGAGTTTTCCACCAGCAGATCTTTTCCATGGGATTTTTGTAGAACCATAGAATGGTTAGAGTTGGAAGGGACCTTAAAGATCACCCAGTTCAACCCCCCCCTGCCCTGGGCAGGGACACCTCCCACCACACCAGGTTGCTCAAAGCC
>JAOXJK010000005.1:17155836-17181263 GCA_025774025.1 Xenus cinereus | reverse complement strand
CAGCCCCGCTCACCCGCGCCGCCCGGCGCGTTGCCCCCGCTCCAGCCCCAGCAGGTAGGCCGCCAGCTTGGCATCGCTCCAGCCGCTGCGGCGGCGCAGGTCGACCCAGGGCCCGTGCGCTTCTCCCAGGTACACCCGCCGCACGTCGTACTTCTTCCGCGACTCCAGCCGCCGCCGCGCCCGGTCCGACTCTGTCAGCCGCGGTCGCCCCCGCGCCTTCCGCCCGCCGCCGCCGGAAGCGGAAGTGGCGGCGCCGCGTGCGTCCGGTAGAGGCTGCGGTAGCGGTCGCCCGGCCCCGCCCGTCCCGTCCCGTCCCGTCCCGTCTTGTCTTGGCCATGGCTGTCCGCGCCAGCTTCGAGAACAACAACGAGTTGGGCTGCTTCGCTAAGCTCACCAACGCCTACTGCCTCGTGGCCATCGGCGGCTCCGAGAACTTCTACAGGTGAGGGAGCCCCGAGGGCCCGGCCCGGCCCGGCCCCGCCGCCGCCTCGGCGAGCCCGCGGCCGTACCCTAACGGCGCTTTCTCCTTGCAGCGTCTTCGAGGGGGAGCTGTTCGGGACCATCCCGGTGGTGCACGCTTCCATCGCCGGCTGCCGCATCATCGGCAGAATGTGTGTGGGTAGGTGGCGGGGCGGCCCTTCGCCCCGGGACGCGGCCCGGCAGGGCCTGGGGGGGGGGCTCCGGTGGAAACGGCAGGGCAGTCCCGTGTTCGATTGGTGCGCGCTGGGACATACCGTGGGTTTAACTATGGCAGGGGGGTCCGACGGGAAGCACCCCCCATCCTCACAGTTTCTATTTTAATGCTTCAAGTGTGTGAAAATAGAGGGAGCAAAAATGGAAAAACTAAAACCCACCCAGTAACAAAGAGCTGGGGTAGTGGGGAGAGTGGGACTTGTAGGGCTTAAAGATGGGCTAAAGATGTGTGTAACTCTGCTTTCTGGTAAACTGGGAAAAGTTTCACTTTCCTTAAGGTTAATGTTCCAGTGCCAGCACTGGAGGGACAGAGCCAAGGCGGGGGGAGGCACTAACAAGCATGAAAGTCAAGGAAGAGTCTTTCATCTGTCTTTGGCCAGTGAGACCCCAGTCAGTCAGATGAACTTCTGGCTTGGGCTTGGGCTTTCCTGTGGAAAGAATGCCTTTGTCCATTCTGTCGTACTGCTTTGCCGCAGTAGAGTAACACAAACAAGCAGCATCTGTACGTTTTTTGGGGCAATTGGCATCTACAGGGGAAATACCTAATCAGAGCATTTCATTGAGGATCTCGGGCTTCCTTTGGATCTGTTGAAAAAGAGAAGTGATTAAAGATAGTGGTATTCACCAGTTTCTACTCTGAGAAAAGTCTGTGCTTCGTCCTGGTTTTTCTCTTACCTGTGGTGCTGTGTTATTCTTAAATGGTAACCTTAATTCTCTTGGGCTGAATTCTGGGCTTGGGAGGAGTGGAGAGGGCAAGGGCAACTGAAACCATTGGATGTACATCAGGAAAGTAGGAAGCCCTGTGGAAATGTTCTGTTTTCCTTTTTTTTTTTTTTTTTTTATTGATCATTTTAGGAAACAGACATGGGCTGTTGGTCCCAAGCAGTACGACAGACCAAGAGCTCCAGCACATCCGCAATAGTCTTCCAGATTCTGTACGAATTCAACGAGTAGAAGAGCGTCTCTCAGCACTGGGCAATGTCACTACCTGCAATGACTATGTAGCTCTTGTTCATCCCGATCTGGACAGGGTACATGGCTCTACTTTTAAATTCATAGTGGGTGCATGTGAAATGATGGCTGAGCTGCAGTTTGAGTTTGTAGTTGTTGAGGGTTGCTGTATGTAGCGTGGGGATCAGAAGACCTATGCTGGCAGCTGAGCTAGTGTCACAGAGGAGGCTGGGCTGCTTCTTCTTGCCTTTCTTAGGTTGTCGGGAGTGGTCAGCATGGATTCACCAAGGGGAAATCATGCTTGATGGGTCTGATAGCCTTCTATGATAGAAGGACTGGCTGGGTGGGTGAGGGGAGAGCAGTGGATGTTGTCTATCTTGGCTTCAGCAGGGCTTTTGGCACTGTCTCCCGTAACTCCCTCATAGGTCAGCCTAGGCAGTGTGGATTGGATGAGAGGACAGTGGGGTGGATGGAGAACTGGCTGAGTGGCAGAGCTCAGAGAGTTGTGATCAGCGGCGCAGAGTCCAGTTGGAGGCCTGTAACTAGTGGTGTTCCCCAGGGGTCAGTACTGGGTCCCATCTTGTCCAATATATTCATCAATGACCTGGATGAGAGGACAGAGTGTACCCTCAGCACGTTTGCTGATGACACCAAACTGGGAGGGGTGGCTGACACACCAGAAGGCTGTGCTGCCACACAGCGAGACCTGGACAGGCTGGAGAGGACAGAGAGGAACCTGATGAAGTTGAACAAGGGCAAGTGTAGGGTGCTGCACCTGGAGAGGAATAACCATGTCCAGTTCTGGGCTCCCCAGTTCAAGAAGGACAGGGATCTACTGGAGAGTCCAATGGAGGGCTGTGAAGATGATGAGGGTCTAGCAATATCTAAAGGACGGGTGGCAAGAGGATGGGGCCAAACTCTTCTCCTTGGAGCCTGGTGACAGGACAAGGGGCAACGGGCACAAACTGGAACATGGGAAATTCCATCTCAACATGAGGAAAAACTTCTTTCCTGTGAGGGTGGCAGAGCCCTGGAACAGGCTCCCCAGAGAGGGTGTGGAGTCTACTCTGGAGATATTCCAGAGCATGGACTTCTGGACACGTTCCTGTGCAGCCTGCTCTGGGTGACCCTGCTCTGGCAGGGGCTTGGACTGGATGATCTCCAAAGGTCCGTTCCAACCCCTACAAGCCTGTGATTCTTCTTAAAAGAGAAATCTCAAAATCAGATTTTGGAATTCTGACTAGGTTTCAGTTTCTGCCTCTTTCCCTATATTTTTCTTTATTTTTGGCTGTGGACCCTGCCCCAGGTACAGTGTGTGCCTCTTGCTCAGCGTGCTCTAGAGAAGGGAAGGAGTGTTATATGGAAGTATATTGTCGGGGGCCATTTGCTTCGTGTACGTAACATTGAGTGAGTAACAGAGTGTGTGTGTGTAACAGCGAGAGCAGAAAGAAGAGTTTAGTCGGGGCAACAACAGAAGATACAGGGTCCTGCTGAGCTGGGTGACATTTGTAGTAGTTGATAGAAGCCGTGGATGTGGTGATGTGCATGTTGACAGAGGGGGAAAGAAAAACAGAAGGTTTTCATATGAAAATGTAAAATAAGGGCAGAGGAGATAAGGTTGCTGCTACTTTGAGAACTGATATCTTAATAGCGTTAGAGAGAGGCGTGTGGTGTGGCTGCAGGCAGGGAAGGTCCTCCTTACAGTGTTTGCTTTCAGTTTGTGCTGAAGGTGGTGAAGAAATGGGACTCGGTGTTAGGAGTGCAAGGGGGGGAAAAAAGGATGGGGAGGATGTAACAGTCTTTGACAGTCTTTGCAGCATGTTATGTTTTAAATAAGTGTAAAAAGTAAGGTAAGATGGTCAGAGAGGGAGGAATCAAAATAATTCACAGTGAAAACCTGGAGGAAAAGGAAGTTCTTTGAGGTATACAGAAGGATATGACAAAGTGGAGTTAAGTGTTTTATAGCAATGGAGCAAGTGTTCTATAAAGACTGAACTGCCTTGGGTTGTGCCAGCGTGGACAGGCTTCCAAGGGGGAGCATCCCAGCTGGTGGCTGCAGGCAGGAATAGCTTGACTTCAAGTCCTGCAGTACCGCTTTGCTGAGGACTTCATTCTCTCTTTGTGTTTGCAGGAGACAGAAGAGATCTTGGCGGACGTACTAAAGGTTGAGGTTTTCAGACAAACGGTAGCAGATCAGGTGCTGGTAGGAAGTTACTGTGTTTTTAGTAACCAAGGAGGAATTGTGCACCCCAAAACTTCAATTGATGATCAGGATGAACTGTCTTCATTGCTCCAGGTCCCACTTGTGGTAAGGCATTTGCGGGTTTGTGTTTTCTCCTGCCACTCCTTTCCCATGCAGTTCTCTGTTTTAATTTTTCTACGTCTTGCAGGCTCCTACATAGTGTTTTATCTGCAGAGCTTTCCCAGTGGGAGATGAGGAGACTTGAACAGGGCAAGTCTTCTGAGACAATTTTCCTGTCTTTTCTGAGCCTGGACAAGCTGGTTACCGCCGTTAGTTTGCTTCTGAAACATGGCTCTGG
Organism: Xenus cinereus; assembly: GCA_025774025.1. Taxonomy (NCBI): domain Eukaryota; kingdom Metazoa; phylum Chordata; class Aves; order Charadriiformes; family Scolopacidae; genus Xenus; species Xenus cinereus. Next base: position 17,177,079 of record JAOXJK010000005.1, on the reverse strand, counting down.
TGGGATTGTCCTGATTAAATCATACAGAGTGCGAGATTGTGGTTTGTCAAAAGGCAGTGTTTAAAAAAAAAAAAAGTAATAAAAGCCTGTGCCTGCTCAATTGGATTTGGGAATTTCAGGATTTAGGCCTTTATGCTTCCTACTTGTTAGATTTTATTTCACTGAACGTTGCACAATTCTCTCTCCAGAGATTAAAGGCTGTCCGTTAATCTTTTTATCCGAAATCTTTATCATTTTGTTGATGACTGAAGCTTTAATATTTCCAGGAGTGTGAGTTGAGGCCCTCCACTAAAGACTGGTGATGAGGAAGCGCGTTGCTGTCAGCGTGCCCTGTTAACTCTTGCCACTTGGTTTTTGCCAGGCTGGGACGGTGAATCGTGGGAGCGAGGTGATTGCAGCAGGGATGGTTGTGAACGACTGGTGTGCCTTCTGCGGGCTGGATACAACCAGCACCGAGCTCTCTGTCATCGAGAGCATCTTCAGGCTGAATGAAGCTCAGCCAAGTACCATCGCCACCAAGATGAGAGATTCCTTGATTGACAGGTAAGGAGGGTCCAGGGCTGTATATAATCGTGAGCGAAACAGGCAAGATTTTACTATAAAACAAGCTGTTTTCACAATTGATTTATCCTTTTTTTTCTTATTTTATTTTATTTTTTCGGCTTCCTCTTTCCTTCTGTTGAGTTACAGACAACAATTACTTCATTGCAGAAGGGTTTATTTCCTTGTAGCTGATGAGCTGGCTCAGTCCTGTATGAAAACATAAGGGTTTTTATTGCAGTTATAATATGTCTTGTGCGAAATAGTATCCAAGTTTCAGATACATTTTTAGTGCTTATCTAAGATATGAACAGATTTTTTTAAACAAATCTTGTTTTAAAAATTAAAATACCAGTGACTTTGCTTGACATCTTGGCTTGTGATTGTTGGAACCCATAAAATTATTATTTCAAATGCCTGCTACAACCCTTTCTGGAGCTAAAAGGACTTTGGAGTTTGTTGGCTGCTGCTTTAAATTTTTTTTTAAGCCTTTTTGTCAAAGGCTTTATCCAAGTTACTTTTTAATGGGAGGCAGGTTTTCTTATTCTCTGCCTGGACCGGTGGTGATACAGGACCTTCCCCATTCATACAGATGAATGTTCTGCGCAAACTTCATTTAAGCTTTTATCTGATTACAACTCTTAGGGTTCTTGCTGTGGTGTTGGAGGTGTGTCCTTGAGCTACTTGGGCCATCATAACTTTGTGGCTGAGTTCTCAGTTACCATAAGAATGTTTGGGAATGGTTTATGGCATAAGGAAAGAATAAGGAATTCCTTGAATAAAGAACCCTTTGAAAGAGTTCTTTGCTTCCCTTCACAGCTCCTGTATAAAGGCTCGATGCTTGAAAGTCTGAGTGTAATAGAGCCATAATTAAACTCATTCAGAGCTTTTGATAATGACCTAGGCCAGGCTGAGCATCCATTCTGTGTGACAAGCCTGTTCTGTCGGTGGCTCTCAGCTGGGTCTGCTTCCCCCTTTTCATAGACCCTCAGGTTCGAGGAAGGGAAATTTCTGCTGGGCCTTTGTAACTGGAGGTTGGGAACTGACTGTACTGGTGTTTTGAAATGCTTTCTGCACTCCCTGCCACCCGTCTGCTAAATCTCCTTTCTCTTTTGTCTTTTTAGCTTGACATGAGCGGTGCTGGTTCCTACTTTCCAGACAGCTCCCAAGGAGTGAAGCGTCCGGCTGCACTTTGGATGACAGACATCCAGCCCCTCTGATGTTGTTTCCACAGGCCTGGCCCAAGGAAGAGGCTACAAACCCAACTTCTTGTAGTGTTTTGTAAACTAAGTATTATTACAAAACCTGACAAATAACACGCATAAGTTACAATTAAGGAATGCTCTCTATCCCTTTGCTGACATTTTCCAGTTCTTCAGCTGTGCTTTTTCATTTTGTGATGCTGCCTGAGCCCCTCAAATGAGGCCACGATATTTACTCTTGTGGCTCTTGGATATCCACCGCTAGAGATTACTTAGCCTTAAATAACACCTCAGTGTTCTGTTGCACACAGCCTGTTTCAGCACATACGTGGCACTGCCCTCTCTTTCCACACTCCTGCTAAAGTCCCTTGTGTGGCCAGCACCAAAAATACAGTAGTTTACTTGCCACAGAATCATTGAGAAGCCATCACCTGCTCTCCTGCCCTGACTCGCAGCTATTCCTGCAGGGATGGTGATTTAAAGTGATCACCTCTGATTAAAACTGCGAGTTCTCAGAGTCAGTCCAGGGGTTTCCGACAGCACTGGATTGTCCCTGCCCCTGGAGCGCTGGTATTGGATCTGTTTGGAAATGCCTGGTGGTCTATGTGCTGCTTCTCAGGCACCTGCAAGACAGAGCCTAGAGATGTGTGCTATTGCCCAGGGCCTCAAATGTCTTCTGCAGCAGTTCCCCACCCACACTGGGGAAACTCTTACAAGTCAGCAAATTAAAAAAAAAAATAAACCACCTCATCTTGAGTTATTTTGGAAACAAAGGTTAACTAACACGGTTTGAATGAGTTACTCCAGTCAGTCAGGTGTTACAGATTTGGGAGCTTGCTAATGAAGAGCTCTGCCCTTGTCAGGGGGGCGATGATGACGAAAAGGAGCTGTAGATACTGCTTTAAGGTAGGGGATAGTCATTTGCTTCTAAACAGACCTCACTTATTTCAGTTGCTTTTCTTCTGCTTCCCTGTGGAAGGGCTACTGAAAGCGTAGAAAGAAATGCCTTCACTTCCCACCCTGAGGGTACCTGGAAGCTCCTCTCTTGCTCCCGTGCAGCTGCGTTGCTCTCTGGGCTCTCCTGGGGAGAGAACTGTCTCGAAGACAGTGCGGGCAGAGCTTTTTTTGGCCCTGGTGCTTCAGGCTTTGTAGAAAATAGAGTAAACTTCCGTATTATGTTTTTTTTTTTACTGTCTGGATGTTTAGGGAAGGTTTTGGTTGATTAAAGGTTGTTCCTTAAACTTTTAAATAAAGATTGCCACAGGATCATGGTGGCCCTGCCATCTGGGCTGTCCAGAACGGTACCTAAGCCCGGGGCAGACAGCTCACCTTCCTCCTGCCTCTGGGGACACCCGTAGCAAAGAGCAGCTCCTTGCTGCTACAGCTAGCCGTTTTCGGTGTTTATGGCCCCTTTTGATATTTTGGACCACCTTTCTTGGCACTGACTCCAGGTTTCCTCCTCCCCTTAGCATATTTCAGCATTCAGAGAGAGGAGCTGCTTTCCTTTGGCCGCCTCGCAGGGCTCTGTTGTTGGGGGTACATGGCACAGTCGGGCTGTTGCTTTTTGGTGTTGGCGTGTATTCGTTGAGTGTGAAATGAGTAAGGCTGAAGTTTTCATCTGCAACTTCTGTAACTCATTTTTTTTTCCATTCCGGTTGATGGGCGCAAGTCCTGGTTTATACTGGTGATCTTGATGTGTGTTACGTGTTAAAAATTGTTCAGAGGTAAACAGGAAAAATAATCCAGTCTCTGTGTAATCCAGGTCCTTAAATAGGAAAAATACCAGTACGGTGGTAGGGGTTGTGATACACTGAAGAGGATCAGAGACAGAATATTAGAGAAATGGGGTGTTGCTAACGGTGGTGTGGGATCTCTTGTGGAAGTTGTGCTGAACTGTGGGAACTGGAAGGTGACAAATGTGATACCTGTTCTAAACAAGAGTTCCTGGGAATTCTGAACTAGTGAGATGGGCATGTGTATAAGGAAAACAAACTGTAAGAAAGAATGGAATTAGTAGAAGTATGGATCCATGAGAGAGCATAAACTCAGTGTTTTAAAGGCAACTCATGTCTTACAAGACCCATGAGTTCTTTAAAGGAGTCCCCAGGGATAGGGGTAAGGTCTGGTGACATATTTCCAAAAGGCATTTGGCAGGCTTTTGTGGCAAAGGCTTTTAAGAACCCTGGGTGAGGCATCCCATGGGATGAGGGGGGAAAGCCCATGCTTGGGGATGGGGAAAAAAGTCAGAGTAAAAGGTTAGATTTTCCAGGTGTTTCACAGGGAGCTCCTCTGGGAGCCCCGTGTTCAGCGTTAGTGTCCCCGGCTCAGGAGAGGCAGGGGGTTAGTGCCGGGGGGGTGCCCACACTGGCGCACTCTGGTAGGGATGAGGACTGACTGGTGGGTTGATAGAAGGGTAAATTCACTGCAGCTGAACGTGGACTGAAGCACGTTGTGGTTAAGAATCCAAATTTCACACCTGGAGCGATGAGCTCTGAGCAGTGCAAGAGCAAATTCTTGGCCTGAAGGCTATTTTAGCAAAGGCGTGTGCTCAGTCGTCAGCAACAGTCAACAAGGCAAGCGGAATGTTTGGAGTGAGTTAGGAAAAGAGAGCCCAGAGACAGCATCGTTTTCTGTAAAACCCTGGTGCATCTTTATCTTAGATTAGATGCAAGTCTTGCTCAGTGGTTGCCAAGCTTTTTTGCAAATACAGATTTTGGGGTAACACTCATCTCCTTTGTTGTTTGTTACGTTTTGGTTCTTCTGCAAACTGAAACCTCCAAAGGAAGGCAGCGGGGAGGGGGAGTGAGATTCTCCTGCTGGTGCCCATTGCTTGGTTGGACTCGGCGATCTCAGAGGTCCTTTCCAACCATGAAGATTCTGTGATTCCTCCCTAGGAGAACCCGCCAAGCAGGGCTGGAGCTCGTGGTGCGGGGTCGTGGGGATGGGATGGTGAGAACCACTGTGTGAACCAAAGAGGGAGAAGGGACAGCTCAGGTGAAGGGTGACACCAGCAGCAGAGTGACAAGGCACTGCAGCTCCAGGCACTCAAAGCTCGGTGCTTGACAGACCCTTTTAATGCACTTCACCTCAAAGGCGGCACTTCCCAGTGGCGAGGCCAAAAGAAGGCGTTCAAGAATAGTCAATAAAATCCAGTCGTGTGTCCCCAGTGCTGGGTGTTGCTACGGCAGGTTCTCAAGATTCTTAAAAATCAAATTGCTGAACAAATTGCTAATAAAATTGCTGACAAAAGGCCTGGGTTACACAGCACGGCTACGGGCTGCCTTTGCTCTCGGGCAGTGGGAGGCAGCTCGTGTTATGAAGGGCTGCAGGAATGATCTGAGGAGCTGCAGCCAATTCCGGCTTCGCTGGACAAACCAGTGTGGTACCATGAGAAAGGTGGGAATCAAGCCCCGGGAGGAATGCGAGGGGATGGAGAGTCCAGAGGTTTTGAGGGAGGAAAAAACATCTCGCAGGTCACAGCTCAGTGAGAAAGTCGCAGGGTGTGTGCCTTTGGCTGCGGGAGTGTGCTTTAGAACCATAGAATTGTCTGGGTTGGAAGGGACCTTTAAGATCATTGAGTCCAACCATCAACCTAACTCTGATAAAAACCATCGCTAAACCGTGTCACCAAGCACTATGTCAACCTGTTTTTTAAATCCCTCCAGGGATGGTGCCTCAACCACTTCCCTGGGCAGCCCATTCCAAGGCTTAAGAACCCTTTCAGTGTAAAAATTCTTCCCAATATCCAATCTTAACCTCCCGTGGGGCAACTTGAGGCCATTTCCTCTTGTCCCATCACCTGTTCCTTGGGAGAAGAGACTGACCCCCGCCCGGCTACACCCTCCTTTCAGGGAGTTGGAGAGAGCGAGGTCTCCCCTCAGCCGCCTTTTCTCCGGCTGAACACCCCCAGCTCCACTGAAGACCCCTCACCAGCTCCGTTGCTCTTCTCTGGCCATGCTCCAGCCCCTCAATGTCTTTTTTGTGGTGAGGGGCCCAAAACTGGACACAGCCCTCGAGGTGGGGCCTTCCCAGTGCCCAGCACTTCAATGGCCACTTGTCTCAGGATCCTTTGCAGACATAAAAAGCTTGAGTCCTCGCAGTGTGAGATGGGAGAGCCCCTTGAGGTTTAATGATTAATTACAAGTCACAACCAACTAATCCCTCTTGTAGCCGAGGGTCACCTCTGTCCTGACTGTAGCCATTGTGTACCCCAGCACGTTTCTAACTTACCTGGAGAGGTGACCCTACTTTACTGGTGATGAAATTATCTGAAACAGTCAAAAGCAAAGGTAGGATGCTGAGTGCAGTGTGTGTCATGGGCTGCTCACTGCTCAAGGTGACACATGTCAAGGCTCCCCCCAGGCTGTACAACTGGCCCGTGGTGCCGGGGGGTGCAAGTGGCGCTGGGAGCACACCAAGAGCAGCCTCCGGTTGGAGTTGAATAAGCCCTTCTGTTCCCCGCTGCCCCTGGGGGCAGTATGTCCTGGTGCCCCATTTCCGGATGAGAACTGGGACGTGGCCACCAGTCCAAGGAGATGGGAGCCGAGCGGGTCCCCGCTCCGCTGCTCCGGGGCTGCGTTTCTGGAGCGTGACCCAGGATCCCGGCAAAGAGCCCAGGTGTGGGGATAGTGAGGGACCTCCCCTTGCCCCAATCCCGGTGTTTGTGCCTGGATCTGGGTCACCCCAGGGCTGCAGAAGTGCTGATCTTACCAAAAGGGAGATCATAGTGGGGTGACTGGGGCTGTACGCAGGGAAGGGGGGGGTCAACTCCTCACCCCCTGCCCCAACCCCCCCAGAGCCACCACCTGGAACCGCAGGGAGCTGTTCCCCAGCCCCTGAAACACCTACACAAATATCTCACACACCCCTGGGAAACCCCCAACAGGTCACATCTGCACCAGGAGCCAGTTCCAGAGCAGTGAGAAAAGGCACCGAACTGTTCCTCTGGTTGGTTGAGGTTCTTTGGGGGGGAGGGAGGGGCTGCATTTCAGCAGCACAGGGTTTGCCTTATCGAGGAAAGGGCTCGGTGGGCTCCGGAGCCGGGCACGGAGACGCCTGCACAGCCCGGAACTCGGCGCGGGGCTTGGAACAGACCATAAAAAAATCCACCTTTGGGCAGGGAGGGGGAAAAAAAAATACAAACAAACCCACACATTTCTCCAGGTTGTAAATTTTTTTCTTTTTTTTTTTTTTTTTCCTTTTTTAATGATGGCTGTTGGAAGTTGCTCAAAGGTTTGGGCTGTCACAGTCCCAGCGAGATGGCAGCGTACAGATGAGGTGGATGTGCCATGTGGCTGTGGCGCTCGTGGTGTGCGTTCTACCACATCTATAGTACACATAGCAACGGACGGAGTAGCACGTGGGGGGGTGTCTAATTAGTAGCTCCGATTTCATTTGGTCCTTTGCACTCCTTCACCCATCATGAGACGTTATCACATTGTTTCACTACAATTCAAAGTTTTGCATCTACTAGCTTCTCACTTACTTTGTAATATGTTTGTAATATTATTCTTTTTTTTTTTTTTAAATGTTTAAACACAATAAACAGCTTGGCTACGGAAATCAATTATGAAGGACAAAATACAGTTTGAGACCACGTGTTGCGCAGTCCTGGTGGGCATCACTGACAAGAACTATCTGTCTATCCCGCTTCACCACAGCAATATTTGAGCACTAGTTAGAAATTCAGAACGCTGGCAATCTTTCTGCTTCTTCATTCCCCATCAGTGCAATTAGGAGTATTTTTAGCATATTTGTCACCTCGGGGTTTTTTTGTTTTTTTTTTTTCACAGCTGACATTTTAAAGGTGGATTTTTTTTCTCTACTAACTGGACATTCTGTGCATTTAATTGTGCACTGGCACTTAATTGCACTGGATGAAATTCCGTTATAGGCAGAGGGCTTACACTAATCACCTGATCCTCATAGTGAGCGTGCAAAACAGTTTGTGTGCTTGTGTGAATGGCACTTCTGCACAGGGCTGGCCCTCACCGTTGCACTGCCAGACACTCTTCTCCCGCTCTTATTTAATGCGGCAGAAATATCAGCATCAACAACAGAACGGACTGAGTTTGTGGGTAGGACCCAACATTCTCAGCCCTTCACAGCTGTAGGAGGGATGAGCAGAAGCTGCTGTTGGAGGCAGAGACTCGTGAAAAGCTACGAGCCCGAAGTCCAGGTATCTATCTAGACTTTACCTGATTTTTTTACACCTGTCAAATGTGGCCAATGATGGACTCACTCTGCTATGTGACGCGCTTCCCTCGGGCCTTGCCAAATATCTGCCTGTGAAGAAGTGAGCAAAAAACCAAAAAAAAAAACCCCAACCAAATTCCAAAGGCATAAAGGCATACAATGTTTGTAGCATCTACAGGGACTGCATTTAGTTTTATAAACAGGCCTAATTCTTACTGTATCTTGACTATTTCAGCAAAATATAATGACAAACTCACTCCAAACGAACATTTCCATTCTCCTGAAACCCAACATACAAATTCCACGATCTAGTTAACACATGCCACGGAACAACAATTCACCTTTTCCCAGTATCTTATTGGGGGCAGTCTACAGCTATACAGGTTTTTCAGAGTATCGGTAACCATCGGTTCATCGTTTCTCACTGATGGGAGCTTAAAACAACATTATATGACATTTTAAATATTTCTTTCATGAATGGCTCCCGAAACAAAAACATGTATTCCCATGATTGTTGGGTTTTGTGGGTTTTGGTTGTTTTGTTTTGTTTTTTTTTAAGACCCAATTACTTTGTCTTCAGTTTGTCCCAATCTGGGGCTTGTTGTTGCCAGGTAACGTTACGGTGTCTGGTTTGGTGCTTCTTGAGCTTCTGCTCTGCACTCACGGACCTCTCTGAGTGCGTCGTAGTTCCTCGTGCACGGTGCTGAGTGGCAGCGTCGATTAGTTATGAATGTACAAAACATCTGACCAGCAGGTATTGGAAAATTGTATCCAGGCAATTCCCTGGATCTTGTAATAAACTAAGAAGATCTTTTAGAATGGTTCAGCATCAGAATGTCTTCTGCTTACGATACTGAATCTTTCCTGTTCATAGATTTCATGATCTTAATTCATTTATGAGACAGCTATTAAAAAAATGGTTCTGTTCAGAGGTGGTTGAGCTACACTGGAGAATGCTGGGTTTAACAGGGAGCACTGGTGCAGGGAACTGCGGGAAGATTCCCGGGTGGGCTGTAACCTGTCTTGGAGGCTCTGCGGTGGCAGAGGGAGCCCGTGGAGGATGGCACACCGAGACACGCGACCGAGGCAGTGAGAAGGAAAGAGGCTCCGCACTGCAAGGCTGCCTGTGGTTTTTTTCCAGTTTTCCTGCTTCTTTCGGTCCCAGGCTGTCCAAAACTCGTAGGTCACTGAAGTAGTTTTGTTTGATAGGCTTTTGAATGCATTTTTTTTTTTTCCTTTTTATTTCTGTCCATAGTCCTCATCAGAGCAATGAGTCGAGCTGTGCAGCGGGCTGTGTCATACCCACTCCTGGACAGGTCTTTTGTAATACACAACATTTTGCTGCACCTCTTTGTTTTTAAACTGGAAGATCGTGTATACCAAGACAAGGATACACAGAGACAAAATGCACGGGATGACAACTGCGATTGCATTGACAGTGCTAGGCACATCGTTTATTGTCACCATAATATCCACGTCGTCGTGAGGGAGGCGCCGGTCTTTGCTTCGTTCCACGTCCTTCTGGTTACAGCCCATCCAGTCCTTGAGGATTGAGCGGGGGTAGCCCGGCTCCACGCTCAGCCGCTGGTTATCGAACTTCCAATACTCCTTCCCTTTGTAGAAGTAGGTATAAACTAGGAGACAAAACAGAGGGTATTTCTCACCACACCATTTCCAACAGGGTAGGTTGAGCTTGCGTGAGGATTTGCCAAAGGCCAGAGGTGGCAGCTGCCTGGGCCAATGACACACGTTCATCCAGGGCACCCCAAAACCACTGATGAGTGAAGGTGGTTTTGGAGCCAGAATTTAAAGGAGAAGCCATAACTCTGGCCTCGGGGTGCAGTGTTGCCCACAGAGCACCATCCCCCTTGGCCAAGACAAGCTGTGAATAGTAGAAACCCAGCTAACTAACTTTAACTGTTCTGCAATGAGTTATTTTTTACTAAAGCATCCGTAAATATGGGCCCATCATGACCAAGCAATTAAAGTAATCTGCAGAATGACAGTGTTTGGAGGAACACTCAAGGTTTCTGTTCCCCCAGCCTGAGGGAGCAGGTGCTGAATAAGGCAAGTCCTTCTGGCCACAAAATTGATAAAATCTGGCCTTTTTTAAGGACCATTCTTGTCCTGCTGCTAATAAAAGGCTGATGCTACATGTCTGAAGTAGTCCTCATCTCCCCAGATGACTCCTTTTCTAATCACTCTCAAGTGATCAGGAAAAAAAAAAAAAAGGAAAAAAAAGGAGAAGGTGAAAGCATTGGGTCTCCTGCATGTGTTCTCCAGCCCAGCCCAGCCCCACAGCCCTCGTCTCACCCCACAGTCCTGAATTTCATTGTGAGCCCTCCTGTTAGTTCTTTCCCCAATGGGAAGAAGAGGAAGAAATCTTCAAATTGGAGAAAGAAATGTGTTGGAAGGAGCTTTGCGAGGTCCAACCCCCTATTTGGGGCATGGCTAACTTCAAAGTTCAGGCAGGCGGGAGCCTCTGACAGAGTAGCCTCATGCTGAGGTCTACAGGTAAGAAACAAGGAGGAAAATATAAGTTATGGCCTCCTCACCATCAAGGTCCAGGAAAACTTGGGTAGGGACCATTGTGGCAGCAAAACCAGATGTCTCCTTCCCCTCACCCAGAGCTGGCACTACCATGTGCCAGCTGAGGAGGTACATGGGTTGGGCTGAGGGTCAGAAGGATCCCAGACTGTCAGTGCTCACAGGGCCAGGGTGACCCTAGGACTTCTGAGACTTGATTCCTGTCTCAGGGAATAGTGGAAACACCCCACATCCAACACCCAAACTCCTGTGCCAGACAAGCAATTACCCATCTAAGAGGCGTAAGAAGTGTGGGTACGTACAGCCTTCTTTGCTGATAAAGGCTCCCTGTGGAGCCTGAGGGATTCCTCTCCACACGGTGATGGGTTTTGGGTACCCTGGGTCCGTTGCTCTCTTGTCCTCGTTGTACCTCCAGTACCTGTCGCCTTTGAAGAAGTAGGTTTTGCCCACGGGCTCCCAGCGCAGCGCCGTATCGATGCCTTCCCGGGGCAGGCAGCTCCCCAGCTCCACCAGACTGTGGGGGTAGCCCGGCTCCGCCGTCACCTCCTTAAAAACCCAGTATTTATCCCCTAGAGAGGAATGGGGGGACACAAATAACAAACACATTTGCCCAATTAGTAGTTGAATCCATATAAATATAAAATAACCACAATGAACCACAGCATGTTGAGGACTTCCAAGCTTAACTGTATTACATGAAAAAGCTGCTCCTCCTCTTCATTTTGAACCTGAAGCCTCCTGACTTCATCTGCTGCTCCTCAGCTCTTGCTTTGGAAGAAAGGTTCAACAACCCTTTCCCATTCCCCAGGTCAGTCATGATTTCAAAGCCTTCTCTCACACCCTGCCTGCATCACCCCTTGTTCAGGCCAAGGAGCTCCTTGAAGGGGGTCAGTCCATATTTTTTGATCATTTCTGTTGCCTTTCCCTGAGCCTTCTCAAGTTTTAACAGAGTTTACTGAGCTGAGGGACTGCAGCTGGAGACACACAGTTCAGAAGAGTAGGTGGTGTGGTTCTGCAGGGGGCATGGCCGATGCCTTTCAGCCACTCTCCCTCACTTACAACTTGCTCTGCAGTCACAGGATCCTGCTCGGACACTGTCACAGTGCAAGGAGCCAACGTGGGCCCCAGCATAAAGCTGGTCATTTTGTCTCTTTAGGAGACAATTGTCCAGAAACGCGGTTTGGGAGAGGCCCTAATGCCCTTCTGAAACACGTTCAAGGAGACAGGCAAGAGCCTGATGCTCCCTGAGAAACAGGAGCTCCTTCTTGTTATCACAGGGAAGACAACTTCCACTAATCCATATTAGCTTTATACAGAGCTTGTCCTGGCAAGGCCAGCCCACACTGAACTGTATTTTAAGGATTAGTGGCTGCCTGAAGTGTCCCCTAGGCAAAGGACAAGGATGCACGTGTTCCTCCTTTCACCCTCTTCACGCCACAAAGAGGAGCGATGGGAGGCAGGGCTGGTAGGATCGGACTGAAACCGACTGTACCTTTGAAGAAAACAAATTTTCCATCGGAGCGCTCATAGGCTGCATCGATCTTTGCGGGGAGGCCTTTCCAGAACTGCTCGATCTGCATGGGATACCCCTCCTGCACGCGGTTGTTGCGCAGCCGCCAGAACCAGCGATCCTGAGAAAACCAGAAGCGTCTTCAGACCCAGTATTTTTATCTTGCAGTCAGGTCAGGCTGGGCGGCCAGAATCAAGCACTGCTAGTCCCTGCCTAGGCCCCGAAACCATTACAGACAGAAGTCCTGGTTCAGGTGACAGCTCCAGCCCAGCCCAACACTGTCACCAGTGAGGGAAGTGCTTCGTGGGGAAGGTGGCAGCCAAAGGGGCGAGCAGCAGATTGCTGGTGCTGTGGAAAAGGGTGGAAAGAAGGAGAGGGAAAAGGAGCAGGGGGAAGCAAGGCCACAGTTATAAGCGTGTGGAACTGATCTTTGAGCGACCTCTCTGTGTGTCTCATCACTGAGGTGTCACAACTGTCCTGGTGCTCAACTGTCAGACCCCAGGAGAGACACAACCTGGTGACTGTGTGAAGCACACAGCGTCCAACGGCACAAAGGAGTTATTAATGATCCCTTTAGATGTGAGATCATTCGTTAAAGCTGTAGTGGATGCTCAGGGATGAGTAGGATCAGGACAGAGCCTGTGAGACTTCTCCCAGGTAATGTCCCTGGCCTTCAAGTATTTTCAGTTCAGGCATTTTCTGCAACTGGCACGGTTTGTCCAGTTAATGACCTTCCATATGTTCCTCTCCACAGTCACACCCACTGGGCAGAGTGAAAGCTACTGGTATTTTGGGAACAGGACTGTGGATTTCCATATTCAAGGCACTCCCAACATGGGTTACTGAGCAAAGCCTCTCCTCCCTCCCCAGCTGTAGTTACAAGCAAGGCTGAGTCAACCTCCTCGAGAGCTTCAGGTGGAGTGAGTGCTCCCTGGAGCCCGGGGCTGGATGGAGGCCAGCTCTGGAGGCAAAGAGGCTCAGTCCCTGGCTAGGTACTGGTATTGCTGCTTTCTGACTTTGTGTGGCTCCTCTCTGAGCTTGATGGTGTTTGAATTCTCCGTCAGCGCATCCAGTTCACACTGTGGTGCACAGGCTGCCTGGGTGAATGCCATTAGGCATCGTTTCCAAATATCATGGAGCCAATCTGCTCACATCATTGCCTTCTAGTATTGCTCTCTCGCTAGCCTCAGCCGAACAACAGAGCTATTTTCACAGAAATTTCAAATCTCACTACCTAATCCTTCTATTATTTCTTTTCAGCAATAGAACTAAAGACAGACTCATGGGTAAGCAGGAATTCTTAGTACCTTGAAAACAAACATTTCTCCTCTAAAGAGAGCCACGGTGTTAAAGTTGCCATCACAGATGTTGGGCTTCGTGCCAGGAGGGGACGGCCGATCACCCAGAGGAGGATTAGGAGGTCTTGGCTGTCTCTCGTGTTTTCTCTCCGAAGTGGAGTGAATTCTGCGAACAGGAAGAGTCGGTAAAGGCCTGGTTGGCTCCAGGGGCTCAATAGGAGGACCTAGAAGTGAAAAGAAAAACGTTCAGCAAAGTGGACAAGCTTGGATTTTCTGTGCTTCCCTTGTAGGTTCCAAAAGACAACAGGCTGGGTGAATGGCACTGCTGGGATCCACACACTCCTTGTGCACAGCTCACTCCCTAGAAATGGGGAGCAGAACGAGATGCAGCCACACATGAAAGATGCCCCAAAACAGATGAACGATAAGAACTGAAAAAGAGCCAGGACGTTTCTGTAGGTCTTCCCAAGAAGGCTGGAGCTAAAAGGAAGGAGGAGCCACACCAATCATGTTCCCAACTCAAATAAAAGGAATAGCCCTTGAATAGAAATGTTTAGTAGACCGTTAAAAAAAAAAAAAACAACAACAACAACAAAAATTCCCAACAACAAAAACAAAACCAGAAAAAGGTTAGGATGTGAAAACCAATGCTACGATCTAAGGGGAACTGCAGGGGAATTTAGAAATCAGAAAGCAATTACTTTATTACAGTTTAGTCACCAATCTTTGCTGTCAGAACACCACGAAAACCCTGATGGCCGGCCGGGATAAGGGACTGTGCTCTCATTCAAATGACACCCCCCACAAAGCGCAGCTCCCCCACTTCGATCCTCACCCAGCCCAGCTCTGAGAGCTGACAAGGCTGCAGGAATGTAGAGTTAGGAAAATACAAGTGATTTAGATGTGGAGCAAAGGTCTGCTTTTAAACCCACTCTGCTGTAGGATGATTTCCTTAACAGTGATAAAATCTGGACCAAATCTAATTAGGGGAGTCATGGATAGAAATTTGCTCCTCAGAAAAGGCCACAAGTTAGTATGGCAATAAGCCGAAGGCGACTAGAAGCAAGAGATTTTGTCAAGTTTTCTATTTGATATAATCAAATGAGATGTGATTGTTTATTTGCATGGATTATGGTTTCAGCCTCTTTCTGAACAGCACTTTTGACGGCGTTACGTGGAGAGAGTGTGGGACAGAACGGGGGCTGACTGTCACTGCTGCTGCATCAGTCTCCCTCCTTTGGGGGGGTCCAAGAACCCCACTGAGGAGCTCCACACCAGATGGTACCACTAGCCACTGGACGAGGCTCCACAGGTGGAAAGAGTCAGCCCCGTTGGGGACCACTGTCTTGCCCACAGCCAGAGAGGAACATACAAGTAAGGACTGAGGTACCCATGGGTATCTGCCCCCACCTGTGGGATTAGAAGAGGACTTTTCCAGATAAATATTTTGAACTAATGCTGCCTAAAACGATGCTTACGTGCCCAAGTCCCCATGTCAACTTAGCTCCTAAATGTCACATTTTCAAAGGGTTCCTATAAGGAATGAGCACCTAGCACGTCCTGGAAGGGGGACTGTGTTAGTGAAAAGCACCACTTTGTCACCACACTCTGATGACAAAGACGTCATCAGAGAAAGCCATCATATTTAACTGTTAGTAAGATTGTAACAGTAAGAATCTTGTGTGTAGGTTTCATGGATATAATGCTCAGAAAGTACCACTGCTTCTGGCAGTTCCAGGCCAGAAACCTCCACTGGCGAGTCCTGCCATGAGCTGGTGTATCCGGTGCAGACACCGCGCATTTTTCAGATTTCAAGACACAGAAAACCCACTATAATGCACAGAAAATCGTTCCAATGATTAAGCCCTGTCAGTGCCACAGTGTCTTACCTATTGTCTGAGTTTGTGCAGCTTTAGATTCAGCTTTTTTTTTTCTTATCGCTACTGTCTCCACATTTAAACATTTACAGATCTTGATGAGGACACTTTTCAAATTCTCCTAAATGACCTAAACAGAGCAGTTCCTTCTGTCTGTGGCTGAAATGTCTTTTGGTTTTAAGATCCTGAGACTCACTCTTACAGCTCTTTTCTAAGGCTTTTCAAATGGATCCTTACATTTCTTCAAGGCGACTTGTCCTCATAATGTGAGATTTTGTGCCATATGCAATTTTTTATTAGCAACTATTTTTATTTACTTTTATTCCAGAAATTGAATAAAAGACATCAAATACTGCTCACAGAAATCCTTTAAATGAGGACTCTCTGTTGACAATTATTCTTGGAAAGCTGTCTACATGGAATGCATAACAATATTGCATTGTGTATTTCTCGTCCCCCTCCATTCTTAGCTGTTCAGCTCCCACTGTCTGGGGGTTGCCCAGTATATACGGGAATGACCTTGGACTAGATGACCTTTAAAAGTCCTTTCCAAACCAAACTGTTCTATGATTCTGTCATTCCATGAGCTTAGCAGACCATAAAGTTCTTTTAAATGCAACTCCTGAGCTGTGATGCTGCTGCTGGCGATGTGTGAGTCCTCCCCAGAGGGTTGCAGCAAAGGTCTGCAGAGATTGCCTGTCAGAGGGGCAGCAGGGCTGGACCCCCTTTCCAGCCAGGAAATGTGGGTGCATCCACACCCACACTTCAGTTCAGCTCAGGAACGCCCTTTTCAAGAGATCCTCCGTCATTTGCAATTTCTGTGCTTTGATTTACACTGAAGTTGATGAAATGCATTCTTTTTGGACAAAGCCAAACCTGAAGACGCACTTCTGGGGTGCCTCTAGAATAGTGCAGCTCACACGAGACATCACAGGGCACAGCCAGAGCTAATCCACAATAACCACCCTCTCCCCAGAAATGCAGAGTGGGCATCAGGTCCTCAGCACTCTCCTTACTTAACACCATCCCTAAATATTGCTGTAGCTACAGAAGAGGAAAGGTAAGTCTTGACCCAAGTAAGGAAACAACAAGCAGTGACTGACTGCAGGTCAGTGTGGTCCCTGGGCTCCTGCACCACTGTCCACATGGCTTTGAGTAGATGTGCTTTGTAAATAACACTGAAAAAACTCTAATTCATGTCTTACGTGGTAGGATTCCCCTGCCAACAGACTGATACAAGGATCATGGAATCATAGAATTGCCCATGTTGGAAGGGACCTTTCAGATCATCGAGTCCAATCATCAACCCAACACTGACAGAAACCACCCTCAGCACCACGTCTGCCCGGCCTTTAAATCCCTCCAGGGATGGGGAATCCACCACTGCCCTGGGCAGCCTGTTCCAATGTTTGACAAACCTTTCAGTGTAAAAATATTTCATCTTTATAAATGAGACTGTAGCATGTTGCTACAGAAGCACAGGAGAGGTGTAGTTGTTCCTTCCCTCCCCTTTGCAAGAGGCTAACGCTGCCATGCATGGACCAAATCAGGGATGTGTTTGCCACAAATGGATCAGAAAAGCCTCTCTGGAGCCCAGTTTCATTGGTACAGTTGAGCAATTTCATCAGACTGCTGTTTGGTAGTTGGCAGAAGACCTCCACTAGTTCCAGCATGGGACAGATCCCTGCCTTGTGAGAGGCAGCTCAAAGCAAATCCATCACCTGACCATAAGAAGGACTCCCAGGAGCACTGGTGGCTTTGAATGGTGAGATGTGCGGCAGTCTGTGGCGGCACAACTGCTGTCCCAAGGAATCAGCTGGGAGGGACACCGGAAATCCCCATGAGGTGTGCTGAAAGTGCTCCCTGGAAGGACACAGGGTGCAAAAGTGAGCGATTGCCAAGTTGGGGCCATTCTGTTTCTCAGGCGCAGCAAATGGAGAGAGATACTCAAATCAACAGCAGGTCTGGATTCCCAGAAATAACAAACCAAAACCTCCACACTTCGAGAGAAGAGAGCAAGAGTAGAGTTTTATAAAGATGACCATGAGCAGCAAGATGAGGATGTGACATTAATTCCCTCCTCCCCCCTCCCCCATCTTTTAAAGAGAAAAAGGGTGAGACAGGAGTAATATCTAAAGAAAATTATGATGACTGTGCCTGGTGGGTCACAAAGACCCACAGAATCTGATAGTAAGGGGCAGCGTAGGGACCACAGTGTGATGGTCATATGCTAGGAATTTAACATCTGCGTGGTTTTAGTTATCAAAGACTCACTCTCTTTACAAGTGAGGACCCCTCGTATGCGGGGTTTCAGCCTGCCCTGCCCCTGCTGCAGGACAGCAGTACAGCCATGGTCAACTCCCTCAAGGGTGAACTGAAGTGCCCAAAGTCTGTCACAGTCTTCTGTAGAGAAAAGTTAAAACAGCATCTGCAACCCAGGGGAGTGACTGATGGAAAGGCTTTAGTTAGCCCTAAGAAGCCACTGAAAGAGAATGCAGTAAACCTGGGAGGCAGAAGCAGCTGGACACACTGCGGTGAGGACAGTGCAAACCAGCAACGATTGAGGTGAACTCGAGATTTGCATTAAGTGAAACATTTGCCAGAGCAGTGGGAAGAGATCGCAAGCCAGGCCCAAGAAGGGAAGCCGGGCCACCGAACGCTTGCAATGGCCAACCCAGCCTGGCATATTGCTCTGAAGGGGGCCCCCAACACTGACAAGGCTTCACCCCCCTACTGTGCAGGCGGCACTGGAACTTGCTTGGATGCACACTCTGTCATTTCACTTAAAATACTCCTGTTACTGTCTCTCCCTGCCAGCCATGGATCTTTCCTTGCTATCTTTCACTTCTTTTCTTGTTTTTTATGCATTCTGGGCCTTCTAATTCATCCTGATTGAAGTCTTGTCTCCTCTTGTGGTTACACAGATTGCCTTTTTATTTTTAATTGCTGCCTTCCCTTTGTCGCTGCGTGGGGGTGGACCTACAGCTAACGGTGGAAGGTAACCCTACAGTGATGCCCATGCAAGGATCACACATACAACACAAAAATCCTCAGGTCCACATGCCAGCGGAGGCAGAATTTGGTCTGCAGTCAGGGGGATGGAGAGCAGAAGCACAGCCTGGCCGCTGCTGGAGAAAGATGCCGTCTCGTAAGACCTAAACCACTTCAGAGCAAATCCTGGTTTGAAAGCAGAATTAATAGACCCTATTATAGTTTGCCAATCATTACTATTTCCAGAATCCCATCACAGCAACCTGCCTCCGAAACAGATGGCTAAAGGCAGGATATAACAGGTCTATCGGCAGCAGAGATGACCGTGTGAACACAGTTACTTAAGAGTTGCTGGCACCTTGGTATTTAATACAGGAACTGATCACACCCACCACTGATACAACCAACCAGTAAATCACAGCCTCTCTTACTACATTTCCAAGCAGCTTCAGAGAACCAGTCAGAGAAAACCTTATTGAGAGAAAAATTAACTGGAGAGGCTATTGCACTGGTCTGCAATTGGGCTGAACCCGATCACCTCGTTATTGCGTGTGATCCCAGCACCAGAGCCAAACCCACCCCTGGGGCTGAACCTGCAGCCACTTCCACGGGGGAAGCAGGTAAGAAGCCTCCTGGAGCTGGAAACTCTACATTCTGCAGGGGAAGCAACTTGCTGGGAATTTACAGACATTGTGTGGAGAAGAAGACCTTCTTCCTCTCTCTCACAACCAAGGCAAAGAATTTCAGAAAGCTTTTGGGTCACAGCAGATCACCTTCAGAGTGTGACTTCCGCCACTGGCACTTAGCCTCCTCCCTTCATGCTTCCTCTGTCGCAGACCATCTGAATACCAAGGTGACCTGTGAAGATAACACAGAGAGAGGAGGCATTTAGGAGCCACTGTGTCGATAGTTGAGGACAAAATATAAGCACACTGTCCTCCTGGCTATTGACAGAGTGTTCCCTCAACTGCACAGCACCTGGAGGCTCAGCACCCATCTCTGGCAGCCGGCTCGCCCGGCCTGACGGGGCAGAGGATGCCCTTCGTTTCAGATCTACCTGCAAACAAAGGCCTTTATCTTCTTAGTATTCACTCCAAGAATAAAACTATCACCCAGCCTACGGGCAGGCAGTTACGCTTTTGAATCACATACAGGGTGGGGCTTTTTTGATAAAAAGCGGAGCTGCCCACATGTTTCTGCAGGGCTGTACCAGCAGTCCAGGTACACAGCGAAGGCTCCTCAGTTTCAAACCAAAATGTGTGAGCCAAATACGCCAAGGAGGGTGAGAGAAACCCACCCGGCTCCTCTGCAGCCTCCAGGGCAGTGGAGAGAGGTCCCTGCTCACATGAAACGAGCCAGCTGCCAACAGGCTACCTCAGGGAGGAGAGATGGTCCATCCACAACAGCTCAGAGCTCAGGACGGGCTCATTTCCCTTCCTCGCTTGGTGAAACCTGTCCATGGAGCACTTTGCACTTCAGCAGTGGCTGAATTCACTATTTCAGTTAATCTGGGTATCCTCACCACAGTCTGCAGACAAGCCCCAGCACCCACAGCGTACCCAATGGCTGGGCAATCAACACCCTTGGGATCACCATGGGTGGCAGGAAGGGTTTCTTGAGCCCTTCTCGCATAGACCTTCTCTGAATGACCAACTGCGACCTGGGTGACAGAGCATTCACCTGGAAGACAAACGTCCATGGCTCAAATCCTTGCTCAAGCCAAAAGGAATGTTCTCCTGGGCTCTGTAACGACGTGATTCACCTTGCAGTTGGGTTCTCTGCTTTGGGTGCAGGAAAACTGGGTCCAAAATCCCCAGGCTTAGGCAGGCAAATGATGAGAGTTTGGGGCTCTGCAAGATGCTCTAGCTGTGGTGCCTGCGGCCCAGTTCCCCTCTGAAAAAAACTTAAGAAACCTGACACCTGCTCCACTGCAAACCAGATTTATTTTTTTTTATACTCATAAAGATCTGTAGGACAACAGAAGTATTTATGCCCAGCCATAACATAAAGCAGGGTTTCTCCATCAGCTGAGAAACCTTCATGAGATGGGCTCTTCCTTCCTCAGGAGGCAGCTGATGAGCTCCCTCCTACCACACCCCATGTCTGCAGCTCCAGGGCTGCTGTTAGGCATGGGTGAGACCCTGTGACATGGCAGAGTCCTCCATGTGTCAGATGGACCCTAAGGACAGCGCTGGGAACCAGGCAGTTTCTCCCTGCCTGTTTTTTGGAGGAATGGGAATGGAGACCTGGCACACGGCAGGTGAGACTCAGTGGATGGACCAGAGGTGGAGTCTGGTATTTCCTGATGGATCCAAAAGTTTCTGGACAGGAGGAAAAGTGCAAATGAAGGGATGCAACACAGAGAGGCTGTGGGTATCTCTGCAGCTTGCCCCTCCAGCTCTCTCACTGCCACACACTGTCCTTCCCCTGCCCTCCTACCAGCACAGCACCGTGGGGCATTGTAAGGGACCACTCCTCATTTCCTCTAAACAAAGCAGCCTGAAGAGACTTTTAATGCCTCAAACACTGAAGCACCAGACCTTCTGCTCAAGGAACTGATAAGGCCAACACCTTCTTACGTCTTGCACTATTTTAATACTAAGGAGAGTCGAGGACCAGTCTTAAAGAAATAGAATAGCCCTGTTTTCTCTCCCGTGAAGGACAAGCTGTTTCTCTGAATAAGATGCTGTGGCCAGTGCTGACCCTTGCCTCATTATCCGTGAAATGCATACTGAAGTTCACACCCCTGAGTATGCTAATGAAGATTATTGAGATAATGCTACACAGATAGGACTGTAGCTCTCGTCTCCCCACCCAAATCATGCTGCACGTCACCTGCGGGGCAGGGGGAAAGAAATTTGAGATGAAACTGCCCCTAGGAATGAGCGAACGTAAAAGGGGGAGGACTTTCTCTGAAGAAAGAAGAAGAGAGAGGGAGAAGAAGATTTATGACTTGGGAAGACTTTTTCCCCTGAAGAGCACTTCTATGACCCATGCTGTTTATCTCTCTGATCTCTCCTTCTCTATCCCTTTATTTCCTTCCTCTTTTTTTCTTCTTTTCTTCTCTCTTTCCCTTTCACAGA
>JAOXJK010000005.1:17114078-17152622 GCA_025774025.1 Xenus cinereus | reverse complement strand
TGTCTCCAGAGATGGAGACTCCACCACCTCCCTGGGCAGCCTCTTCCAGGGCTCTGCCACCCTCACAGGAAAGAAGTAGCTCCTCACATTTAGATGGAACTTCTTATGTTCAAATTTGTGCCCGTTTCCTCTTGTCCTGTCACTGGGCACCACTGAAAAAAGACTGGCCCCGTCGTCCTGACACCCACCCTTGAAGTATTTATATGTATTAAATATTGTATTAAATATAAGTATTAAATACTGCTGAGCTGTCCCACACACAGTGAGCTGCTGGCCTTTTCATCATTAGCTCTTGAGCGGAAATAACATTTTAAACACTGACCTTACACTAACCAGCAGGAAGCACAAACGAGAGTTCACATCACCTACTGTCCCTTTAGGCGAGTTTTGGAATAAATCCAGCAGAAAATAGCTTAAGAATTCAACAAATCATTAGATAACAGATTCAGACATATTTCTTTTCTACTGGATAAACATAGACACAACATAGAAATCCATTTGAAATGCATCATTCTCAAAAGAAGGAGACAAAATGGACTTAAGCTTTAGTAGAGCTTCTGTTCTGTGTTCTAGCAACTTCAGTGAAATGAAAAATTGGAAGTTTTAATTGAATTTATTTTTTAAAAAGGATGCTGCAGGCAAGGCAGTGGCTCTGGCCCTATGACTTATGTTGCATGGTAGGTTCCTAAATAATATGAATTGAGCATGTGCTGCTGCACTGCAGAGAATGTCAAAGCAGCAAGAAAGCAGGAGGTTTTGATTTTTGGCTGGGTGCTCTGGTAGATGGGCTTTTGGCACTGCCAAAGCACAACAAAGCACATTGGCACTGTGGAAATAAATTGCATTAATTGAATGGCACTGCTAAAGCTACAAGAAGGATATTTCAGCAGTCCCTTCACAGTCATGAGAAGCTCAGAGGAAAGGACTTGTTCTCATATCTCCAGTTCCAGGGAGAAACACAATCTGCATTTTTCCATCTTTTCTTTGTGAACCACAAGAGTAAAGCCTAGTTTTAAACTAAACTTTATAGTTTTTTGACCATAACTCTGTGCTTTTAGACCAAAATCTCTACCTGGGGAATCAAAGCTCCAACTGCAGAAGGTGCTCCTTCTTCTCCCTTCAGGACCAGCTATCTCTACAGCCACCAACAACACCCCCAACCCGCTCCAGTTCAAAAGCCTCGAAGAAGAGCCTTGTGTGATTCCACAACAGTTGACAGACTAATTCCTAATTACTGCCTGCTTTCATACTGCTTTTTTCAAGCCGAGTTCAAATTTTAAGGATATTATATTGCATATGGAGAACCTTGACGTAGTCCGTGGCTAAAGTTTAATGTCACTGCGTTAGTGAAAAATAGGTGGAAGCGCAGGGGTGCTGCTCCCAAGCCGTAGGCAGGACAGTGTGGAGCTCTCTGCTCTCTCATAGTGCAGAGCTCTCACAAACTGTCCGGGCCCCGAGGACACCAGTAGGTCTTAATGGCCCTGGCCAGTGTCACCCAGTAACTCCATGGGCCCTGGAGCCCCATTTCAGCCCAGCCCAAGCTGGTCCCCAGCTCAACCACAGCTGATACTGGCTTGAACCACAAATGGGAAGAAGCACGGCTGGCAATTCCTTTTCTGCTCCCTTCCCAAAAAGGTATCTGAAAACAGAGAAACCAGTAATTTTCTCTTGATTACACTTTCACCGTCAGCAATATTTGTATTTATTTTTTTCTTTCTGACTAGTCAAAGTTCACCGGAACTAAATCAGCATTTCAAAATAGGAACAGCATAATGGCATTTTAGCAGCTTTCAAAAATGAAAACTTAGATTATTGAATGAAAGTTTAACACTTACTACCCCAGCACTTTATTTCAAAATCATCCAGAGTCTCCGTTATCCTGAGTATTTGAATATATACTATGTTAAGGTATGCAGAATTAAATGATACCATGGGACAACTGCCATGCAAGTTCATTCTCGTAATGAACAACAAAGAGAAATCTCCAGGTACACTAATGGGAAGAGTCAGCTCCCCCCAGGTGTGCTTCAAGCCATCCTATTTTAAATGCTGGCCCTTACTGGGGCAGCTGCCTCACAGTGAGGATTAACCACACTCTACAAATGCCTGTTTTTTTCCCACAGCTCAGGCAGGAGGCAGGGAAACTAGCTCAGAAAGAGATTTCTTTAGGCATCTAGGCTTGAACAAATGAATCTCATTCCAGTCACAAAAAACCCCACCCCAAATCACACTCAAACAACTGACATACACCTTAGACCTCTAAAGTCTTGCTGTACGGCTTTGGAGTCTCATAGGCCTTGGCACAAACTCTATTAGCAGTAATTTAAAATTCACTGGCAGATCACTGATGCAAGCGTTGAGTAGTGTCAGGTCTGCCACCGATCCCAGCAGCGATCCCTTAGAAACACCAGCTTTCCCACTGACAACCACCTTAGAAGGTTTTTTTTCTGGTCTAATTCATATAATATCTGCTCTACCGGAACTGGGAGCTAATATTTGACTCCAGATGTCAAGCAGCTGCAAACATTGCACAGCTACATAACACAGCTGCTCTATGCTATGTTAATTAAGTAACCTCTCTGTCACAGTTCTACTTTCCTCAAAGAATCAAACCAGGGATGTCTGATAAAACCTGTTTTCCATGGGCTGTCACAAACTGCAGCCATTAGCATCTTCCAGCTCAGCCTCCCCTTGACTGCAGCTCCTAAAACCTGCATTTCCCTCTGCTCCCTGAGTCTCCTTCAGCCAGTAATTCTCTGAAAGTCCCCGTCCTCACACCCATCACAGGGTACCACAGCATCTCCAGCCCCTTGTCTTTCTCCTGTAATCCCTCTGCCTCCTTTTCTCTCTCTTTTCCACAAGCCCATATCTTTGTGGCACACGTTGTACAACGATGTTCATCTGGAGATTAAAAGAAGTGTTTCCTAAGCAGATCCAAACTTTTTTTCCCTACCTTCTTTATATATATACAAAACCATAAGTGCATAAATACCTTTTACCTTTAATTGATGTTCCATGTTCTTCGCGCTCTTCCCCTCTATGTGCATTGGCTGCTCCTAACGGGCAGACCTTGGGTACAGCAATTGCCCGATTTTCCCTTTCTAGCGCTCCTTGATATTGGAGCCACAGGGAGGGATGGAGCCGCAGGGAGATCACAGAGGTTTGGCGATCCAAAGGGCAAAGATATTGCCACTGGGACAGTCATCTGACATTTGGCTGCGGGTTAAAGGCTTTAAAGGGTTCCCCATTCAGCTACAGCCAGAAATCCAGCCCACCACCTGCAAGCATTTTGGGGGCTACCTGTCTGTGGCTGTAAAATACTTACTAGACTCGAGCTTGGTGTAAATGGATGAGTGGATTGTGTTGCTCACCATAGATTTTCTGAATTCCTTGGAGGTCATCCTGGGGCAGTTTGAAGTTGTGCGTTTCCATGTACTGGTAGAAAGGAGCCATGATGGCACTGGGATCATTGGAGTGTTCCAGACCCAGCGCGTGTCCCAGCTCGTGGACTGCGACCAGGAAGAGATCATTCCCTGTGGAAGGAAGGCACAGCCAGGTCAGTCCACACCACAGCCCGATGGAACCTCAAGCCCCGCTTACTCATAAAGCAAGAAGCAAACGCTTCGCTGTCCTATTCCTCAGCAGGTCAGGGTGCCAGGGGCAGCTCCCGGAGACGGTTTTAGTCCTTAAAGTCTGTGCAGCTTTTACAGTCATTGTCATGGAATGGGCAGGAGGCCCATGACCACCCATGACCAGGAGCACCCTCAGCCCAGGTAAAACAGGCAGCTGCCTGGAGTGACAGGATACCGACTGTAGACTCTACAAAAGAGTTTACAGAAAACGCCCAACAAAATAGGCTGCTCTGAAACCATTGCTCCTTATTTGAGTGCTGCCAGGAGAGGTGAGAGCACTGCCAGGCTCCTCATCAACAAGGGAACATGGTGGAGAGGGAGCTTTGTCCCCATTCTGGGTCCTCCAGTGCTGGGCTCTGATTTGACCTGGACCACCAAATTCTGTTAGAGGAGATCTGTGAAGCACCTGGCAAGGCAGGAGGAAGGACAGAGAAGACCAGGGCTAACACCCTGGTCTAGTCCCAGGGACAACCCCATCTCCTCCAGCACAGGCTCCTCAACATGCTGTTAGTTTGCTGGACTCCTGGCACTGCCACGTCTGCGGGAGGAGGTGAGCACAAGCAGCACCATCTTGCAGGAGGCACTGCCACAGAAGGAAAGGCTGGGTTGGACCCCAACAGCAGGAGGGAGGAGGAGGAAGGAAGAAAGAAGGGACATGCTCCTGACAGGAAGAGAAAGGGTTGATGAAGCCTGTCTGGTCCAGAAGCTGGTAGAAGCCAAAGTAGGGGTACCTTCAACTCTGTGTTACAGGGGTACACTCAACTCTGTGTTACAGGGATACACTCTTCTTTGGTCCCACAGATCCGGGACCCTCACTCCTTGATCTAGTGTGGTCCCTGGATGTCCTATTCCATGAGGGCACCTCAACATGGGAGGTGTCACAGGCAATGCTGTGTGAAGGATGAAGACACAGCCAACAAGGCCAGATGTAAGACTCTCCCCATGCCAATAAAATGCCCGAGCACTCAATTCTGCCTGAATTGTGCTTCTCTATTTTTTTTTTTTTTTTTTGGCAAGGCACAAACCAAGAGCATTGCAATCAAGATTCGGGAGAAAACAGTTGGCAGAGGTAGCTCAGTGGCTGCTTTGCAGCATCTTCAAAAAGCGCATCTCCATTCCCCACATCTCCAACCTGTGCCTGCCCTAGAGGTAATGAAGTCCAGGTTTGTGCACGGGGCTGAGCTCTCCTTGGGACACGAGCTGCAAATAGTGATTCAGGCATGACTATCTTCGCTTTTCAAATACTTATTGCTTCTCCGTTACCCATAGAAACAGGACAACACAGGTTCAGGAGGCTGCACGTCTTCACAGCAGGGTGCTCTGCCGGCATCGCAAGATACCTGAAGTCAGTAACAAACAGTACTCAACTGCTCATAGAAACCACACCAAAAATGGTTAAATTGCCTAAATAATCAAGTTGGACAGTGTAAGCACCTGAATATGCAAGACGTTAAAATACACAAATGCATTTCAAATAAATGTTCAAATACATTTGGTCAAATACAAATCTCCAAAAACATACGTGGGCTAAAATTCAACCATATTACGTCATGAAAATGCCAGAATTTCTTTATTTGGGAAATCCACATCGGGACTTACTTGATAATTTTTCCTCATTAGCTGCTGAAAAATCTGGCATGTGCAGAACAAGTCAATAAAATGTCCAACAGCAAAGTATCAAATGCATTAAGTAGTTTCACGGTAAAGTTTGGATGACTGATCACTCTTTGTGGGTTTTCAAAACAACTCAAGCTTACAGGATGCAGCCAGTTTTCAAAATGCATTCAAAGACTCAAATTCAGTTGAAAATTAAATGGACTTACTCTCTTATATCACTTAAGTGCTCAAGAAAGCATAATTTTCACTGCTACCACAACTACTGGAAGTCCCTGGTAAGAGTCACTCAGTACAGAGATAACTTTCATGAGACTCTTCTTCGTGGGCTGTGCCCCTGCTAAGTGCTTGGAGCCTTTTTCCCTCCCTCAACGTGGGGGCATTTTCCTCCTTGCTGAAGTATCTGAAGAGTCTTTGTACCGACAGTACATCTAGAACTTGTCTCTGTGTAAATCTACATAGAAATCTATGTAAGTTACTTGCCTCCGTATGTACCAGGAAAATAAGATCAGTCACTATCTTCATTTAAATTAGGTTTAAACAGCATTCAGTCACTTGTTTCTTCCCCAAACCAATGCCAGCCCACTTTACAGCTGAAAAACAAGATCACAGAGACTCACAGAATGGTTGAGTTTGAAGGCACCTCTGGAGGATTGTCTAGTCCAAGCTCCCCAGCTCAAGCAAGGTGAAGCCGGTTGTCCAGGACTGTGTCCAGTCAGGTTTGGAATGTCAAGTTTCTTGCATTGGGAAGCCCTCTCCATAGCACTCCAGATGTGCTGATGTACACAGCACTTCAGATGTGCTGAGCAGAAAGGAAGGTTCATCTCCCTTGACCTGCTGGCCATGCTCTTCCCAATACAGCCCTGGATGCCGTTGGCCAACTGTGCTGCAGGAGCATGTTGCTGACTCATGTTCAAATTGGTGTCAATCAGGAGCCCCAGGTCCTCCTCTGCGAAGCTGCTTTCCAGTCTGTCGGCCACCAAAAGAGCCCAGGTGCAGGGCCTTGCATTTCTCTTTGCTGAACTTCATTAGGTTCCTGTCAGCCCATTTCTCCAGCCTCTCAAGGTCTCTCTGAATCAGACACCATGACTATTCAGCGTATCAACCACTCCTCCAAACTTTCTATCACCTTTGAACTTGCTGAAGGTGCACTCTGCTGCATTGAGGTCATTCGTGAAGATATTAAACAGTTGACCTCATAACCAACCCCTCTGACACACATCCTGAACTCCACCGCCTCACGGTTACTGCAGCCAAGGATGCTACTGATCTTCACACCACCCATCAGTTCTTCCTTTTAAAGTGTCAGGTCTAGCAGATCACTTGTCTTTGTTGGTTCCTTGATCGTCAGTGAGAGGTCGGAGATGATCAGCAAGCCCAGAAAGATGAAGGTTCATACCTGAGGAAGTATGCCAACACCCACGGTGGTCAGGCTGACCAGCTCTTCCACTAAACAGAATGGCACCTTTTCCTAGTCACCCTTATGAAATACCTATACCTGGAAACATGGACGTCTGTGGAAAACAGCTGCTGTTGTCCAGTTTGACTGACAGTGGTGTGGGAAGATGCCATAGCGCAGGGAAAATTCTGGCTGGGGAGCTCTGCTTCCTTGGATCTAGAGGTAAGGGACTCATTAAGAAGTGAACCGTCCCAGTTCTAGCACAGCCACAGAGGACAGGTCAGCACTGGGGTGAAAAAGCTATCCTCCTGAGGGGGGATTCACTGCTGGGTGGCCACTCAAACCGGAGTAACGATGTCTTTGGAGGTGGTGGCTGGAGCAGATGAAGTGGAGCTAAAGAGAATTGCTAGGAAATGAAGTGACTTCCACAGAGAGTAGGACAAGAAGCTCCTCTTGCTTCTCAACAAGTACTCTGATTCTCAATGGTTGCTTCTCCTCTCAAACCCTTTGCTGAGAGGCAGTAGAATGACTCGAGAAGACACAGCTCCCTCTGCTGCCCCCTGCCCTGGCCACAGATGTCTCACCACTGTTTCATCCCCTCATGGATCGTTCCCCCAGACACACCCATAGTTCTCCCCCTTCCAGCATGCCCATGCCATCTGCCACTCCACACTCTGTAAGATGGTCCCAGGTCTGAGAGCAGCCAAGTCATTCTCAGAGGACAAGTGGAGAGCACACATTTCGTGGGATGAGGAGACAGGAGAAAAGAGTCAAAGACCAATTTTTTGAGCACTGAGTGCCCAAAACTCCCGCTCTGGATTCATTGTCCTGTTTCTCCTGAGGGGTCAGCTTATACCCACAGAATCTTGTTAAGCAAGAAGTTTCCTTTATGTTTGTAAATGGTAGGGAGTTTCATAGTGTGGAAGAGAACACACTGTTCATTTTCTTTTCAACGGGTGTACTAAATTTGCTCTGAAAAGAAAATATCAAGGTATAAAACTATTTCCTGAATATCTCCTCCCACAGCTTTTTGCTTCGAGCTGCGATGGCTCTATGCGTACTGTTATCCCTGTTCTTTGGCTGCCATTTGGAAACTGTCCACTTGGCTGATCTGAAAGGAGCCTCAGCCTCTCAAACTGTTTCTGTTAGTTCTTGAACATACAGCACAGTCTCTGACCTCCACGTTCTCCAAAATTCTTGATGGGACAGCACTCTTAATAACGTCCATCTTCTCGGAGCAAGATTCAGAAGGGAGAACCAATAGCCTACCTTGATGCTATGCTACTCATAGGGAAACAAGGTCAGGCAATTCCATAAAGTCCCTTAATTTCCTGTTCAACCCCCTTTCCCCAAGACCAAGACAAATAAAACTCATATTCAGTCTGTACCAGCCACCTGGGTGAGACAGCAAAGTGAAGAAGGACCTGACCACCCTTGCTTTGTATTTGCAGGGAAAGGGCCCATGAGAAATCCAACAATTTTTAACTTGGTCGCACTATCTGTACAAAATAAAGAGGTCTGGTCAGAGACCTGCCTCAGCTTTCTCCTTCCCCATTCTCAGAAGCATCCAAAAGTCCACCAGTAAGGACCAGAGAGAGGATGACCCTGTAAAACTGAGGGTAGTTTTGTAAGTTGGTTCGGTGAGTGAAATGGTTGACCTGCTCTGCTAAAACATAAATAACCACAGTCAATTTAGCTTTAAAGTTGCTGATGTGTTTTCCTCACCAAAACAATGTTATCAGCAGAAAAAGTCAGGAGGACACACCTGTAACAATACAAAAGCATCACCCATTATCATGGTGCCAAACCAGGTGAATACGCTGCTCATTTTACATCCAGTTTAATAGCTCTGTGCTCCCCACACACACACCGGCCACAGAACACACACCACTTCAAACATACCTTTTAGTCGAATTTTCTTAATGAAAAGTAATCTAAATTTGTGTCCAGAATAAAACTCCTGTTAGCTGATGTACTCCCAGTTGGGAATCCCAGTCAACTTAAGATAAATTACAATATAATCACACACCAAAACCAGCTCTTTGGTTAATCACTCAAATTGTTTGTAATACACTGCCTTTCCGACAGAGATATGAAACACATGGTTTTATGGTAACAAACTGATTTATGTATGATCTTCCTTTTCGTCATATGCTCCATCACTCGCGCTTCTTTGATTTTCATCTTCAGCTGGAAAAAACACGGGTTAAGTGAGGCAACAGACATCTTGAGCAAGGTTTTTCTCTGTGAAACTGCTAGCACGTTCCGCCTTGTACAGTTTCAGTCACTTTCATTAGGAAAATCTATACCAAACCCTTTTATTTGGCTAAGTAACTCATTGCATAGTTGGGCATCCAACTGCTGTAGGTCAGCAAAACCACTCATTTAAATGCCTATCAGTTTACAGTAATAGGTCACAGGGATATTATTATGGCAAAGTTGTAGTATTAGTATTTATCCCTGGGTGTGGTAGCTGTATATAGAGCTGTAATGAGCACAGGTAGACTCTGTAGAGCAGCCAGCACAGTGGAGGGTAAATCCAGGACAGAGCTTCTACGACAACAGAATAACTAATAATATTGCACATCTGGTTAATAACCGAGAAGTAACGGTGAATCTCTGATCCTTGTCATATTAGTTTTGTACTTATCCTCATGCTAACACATCTGTGTACTGCAGTTTACTCAGACATAATTAGAAAGACATAGGAAGGTGAAATTTTGAAATTTTATTAAAGTAAGAATTATACTGAAGAAGCAGATCATTGGTTGTGACAATAGCATGCCTTGAGTAATTACAGAGAAGATGGTGTGAACTAAACATGCTTTAAATACACTAAAATGACCCTTCCCTCTGACAGCCACGTAGAGACAACTGTTTTCCAAGCACAACTTAAAGAAGCTTTAGGGCTACTCTAAGCTATGCCTTGGTTCCTGCATCTTCAGACCTGGAAGGTCTGAACCACCCAACAGAAGACCATGTGGTTTGTCTGTACTCCTCCATTCACCTCCACAACACACTCCACTCAGAAAGAGATTTTCAATCTTCTGAAGACCATGAGGAAGTGGTGATATTGCTCTTCCCTTTGTTTGCATCAAGAGAGACGTGAAAAACAGCTTTTCTATCTAGAAAGGAAGAAAATACATGTTAAAAATAGGCTTTATTTTGTTCATAAACTATTATAAATGTAGCAATGAATATGATGCATAGAAACTCGGTGTCTTTAAACAGCTTCACTGGAGACAGAAGAATGAGTGAGATGCAGTCTTAAGAGAAATTGTGCCACGTTAACAAACTGACCTCCACGAGATCAAGTGACGGCAGCAGGACAAAGAACTGCGTGGTGTTACCAATCACCATGAAATGGGGGTAAGTTTGCCTTATTGTCCCCAAAAGTCAGTGTGTTGGTTGGGTTACAGACCTGCCTAATGTCGCAAGCTGTGCGTTATCAGACATGGCACAGATGGCACTATGAGGACAATCTCCTATTTTTCTGGAATGGTGAGACCCAAACTGAGGGAGCGATGCATGGTGGACAGTGGGCAGCCAGAGAGAGGGGGAGCTGTGAGTATTCAGCTGGCTCAGCAGCCTGACATTCCACGGAATTCTGCTGAAAAATTTTCCCGTTATCTTTCACAAGTGTAGGCTGTAATTCAATAAGCAATTCAATATGAAAGAATTACCAATCCCAAAATGAAAACTCCTGTTTGCCTAATATTAGCATATCATTCCCTAATTTGGTAGAACAGATGGTAAGGAAAAGAAAAATATATAAACATGGAAAATGTAGATATGACGTTCGTTCCATCACTCTTGAAAAAAAGCTATGCTGATAGGTTTTATTTTTTTTAGAAGTCATTAAATACAGCGGGGTCTACAGACAGAATTTACTACTCAACTCAGCTGTGGAATAACCAGGGATAAAAAAATCCCAAAACCAAGAGGGTTTTAAAAGCGTTGGAAGGCTGGGCCAGTGTTTCCAACCAGGCCTTGCCCCAGGCAGTGTGGATACAAACCAGTTGGGGCTATTTGGGATTCTATTTTGCCAGCCAGGTTGAAATTATATTTAACTTTTGGTGCTGGCAATAGAGAAAGTGCTGTCTCTGGAAGCTGTGAGAGGAGCTCTTTGCCTCAAAGAGGGTGTTTTCTCCCTAGGACAGAAGATTTACCGTCTTTGTCCTCCCTGACACAGGAGGTTCCTAAGGGGGCCAAGAAAGACTGAGATATAAGAGCACTGGGATGTAAGAGACCCCTTCAAAGTGGTATTGTTGGAGGATTTGGGTAAAGAACACAGTACTAGTCAAACTGTCTTCAAATCTTGTGCTCTTCTTCAGAAACAGGAGAGAAAAAAAGAAAAAAGTAGTTTAAACAACTCCCAAGTTTGCTGCTTGGTTGTGCTGTCAAAATCGAGAGTACTGGGTGTCATTTCACCACTGATGCTGCAACCCAGCACTGACTGCAACGGCCAGCAAACTCTTGTCAAGAATTCACCTATTTTTCATTTTTTCCTCGTCCTGAACGCCTGTTATTTTACTCCTCTCCCCTTCAGCATGTGGAATGCAGCAAGTTCATTAGAGACACTGTTGCATTTTGGGTCATTTCACATGATCTGTTTCTGCTTTACAAAGGAAGGCAGCAAGAAAAGGCTTTTTGGCTCACCTTGATTCCCATCACCTGCCTTTTTTTACAGTTGGTTTTTTTCTTCCTTTTTAAGGGACTGACACATCATTTTGATCCCTACTGGCTCCTTCCCACGAATCTCAGAGTATCTCATTCTCTGTGGAAAGAAGTAAAATATTTCATTTTGATTACAGAGAAATCAATAGGATTCCAAATACCTACATCCCTGCATTCATACTTTGTGTATTAAACAGTTACTGACAAAAGCAATGGACAGTCATTTTCTTTACAGAACACTGAACATCAGGTGTATTTACAAATACATTGTTTTGAGAGTGGAATTTGCAGGTGATCCTTATTAGTGAATTTCAGCTGTAGTCAATAACTAGTGCTGTTAATACTGCAAAGCTTTAAAATCCAGAGGGCACTAGCAGAGCTCGAGTTAATGCCATGTCTACGTTTGGCCACTGACAGCACATACAACAGAAGAAACCACTACTTACAGAGATGCCGTCCAGAAGCGAAGAAGAAGAATCTGAAGACAGAAGTCATCCACGTGTGCTGGTGGGCTTTCTCTCTTCACTTTATTTTTGTAAATAAATTTAATTTGCAAGTTCTCTATTTATGGCCTTCTACGTCTGGATTGACACGACCAGGATGTAACCTCAAGCTGGTGCTGCTTTAAGCCGCCTGATTTGATTTCGTTTTCCTGTGGCTGGCTGGCTTGAGACCACGTTGTCTATACACTCACCCAAACTGGGTTCAACGTTAGTGTGATTTTAGAGAACTCTGGCTTATGGGAACAAGTCTCTCTCAGCGGTTACAGGCTGAAACCAACGTTAAGCAGGTCTGTTCTACAGACCAACTACTGAACTGGTCTTCATCAGTGAACACAAGTACTGACCAACAGCATGATCTGGTGAAGTATCGTAAAAAAGGCCTGATAGAATAAAGTGAAATTTTAATACAATTTATGCCCCACTTGACTTCCAGATCTTTCAGGTCTTCTGCGTTAAAGGACACGCAAGTAACTTCAAAGCAGCTCTGATTTTCGCTCTGAAAAATACCGACGCTCATTTTCAACAACAGAGTTTCAGAAGCCTGAAAAATAATGATGGATTCAAAATGTCATTTGTTAGAACAAAACTCTTTAGATGTGAAGATATTCTGTACCTGAGAAATCAGAGAAAGAAAATTAAAAAAGTATCTAACAGCCAAGGAGCACAAAGATTATACGGGTACTATGTCGTGAGTTCATGAGCAACTCGACAGAGCGCATTATATTAATACTTTGTGAACGGTCTTTGCTGGCCTCAGCATTTCCATAGAAAATGAAGATGAAAAAAGTGGTATAATAAGAAAGAAAAGAGACAGAAAGCAAGGCAGAACACAGAGGGAACAGGAATTAATTGAGGATAAAAGATTCCCAAGCTCTGGCAATATGCTGGGTGAGGGTATAGGGGTCAAGGGAAGCTGTATTTCTCTTTCAGCAAGCGCGCTCTACCTCTACCACTCAGGTAAGTGGGTTACAAGGCAATAGTAGAAAGTCAACCTAGGAAAGTGGGTACCAATACAAATCTCGAAAGGAAAAAAAAAAGCAAGCAACAATTGGACACTCTTCTTTCCTCTAAGTGCCCTCCCTCCACCTAAACTATCATGACTGTAATCAAAAGAACCAAACAGGATAAGGAATATTTATTCAGCAACATTTCCAAAGTGACTGGAAACACCTGGAAGTCTTCGATAATAAAGAACTACCTGTCCAGGTGAAAAAAATGCCAAACCTCCTTACACATACCACTTAATACTAGGGGGTCTGTTATGTAATGTATCCTAACATACATTCTGTGTTTATATGATTAATCTTGTACATTTTTGCATTAAAAAACAGAAGAGGTGGTACTTCAAAAGCATCAAGCATCTGGCAAAAAAATACTGCCAGCTACCTTTTTACGCACCTACGAGCACCACCAATCCTCCTTCAGGAGGAATCTCAATATTAAAAGATTCCTGATTTTAGAAGGAACTTGGTGATAGAAAAGAGAACTTTATGAGCCAAATCTTCTGTTATGGGCTCAGAGTAGCCGTGAGAAGTAACTGCAATTTGTTCTTAAGTTCTAGGAACTAAAATTCTGCCTGTTTGACAATGCTAAAGAATTATGTAAAAATTTACACAGAAAGGCATGTCCGGGGGTCATTGAGTTTAACTTTCTGCTTCCAGCAGGGCTAATCTCCAAACTACATGAGGTTGTTCAGGCCATCAATCAGCCAAGCCTCAAAGGACGGGGTCTCTGCACCCTCCCCAGGTGCAGACTCAGAGCTGTACCGCTGTTAGCCAAGAATTCTTTTCCTTATGCCCAGATGGGGTTTTCCTTGTTGCAGCTCGTGCCTTTTGTTCCTTTCTCTGTTCACCTCCAAGAAGAGCATGGCTCTGTCCTCTCCAGAATATTTCCTCAGGTGGAAGACTGTTATTAGATGCTTCCTCCCCACCCCATCCTCCTCTTCCTCACTGGGCTGAGCAACCCCAGTTCCCCTGGTTTCTTCTTGCTTCAGTCCCTTATTGCCTCAGTGCTCGTGTACTGGACTCTTCCCAGTTTGCTGACACTTTTCATGTACTGGGGGCCCAAAAATACCACACTCCATTCTTGTTAAACTCCAAACATCACTGGTTTCGAGCATGCACTACCCATGTAAGTGAAGCTGCCTTGGCAGAAAGATCCAGCTGAGGAACAGGAAAAACTTTCTGGATGAAAAGTGACAAAGAGGAGGAAGGAAAAACAAACGGCAAGGAGAACAGCAGGCAGAGACTAACAGACAGGTTTGAAGAAATAAAACTCTACCCAGAATGTAGACATGCAATAGTTCTGCCATGGTTTTAGGATCAAGATGCGCATCTTGCAGCTGAAAGGGCAGCAGCCCCTTTTTCGGCCCCCCACCCATTCCTACCTACTCTTTCATTTGGGCCAAAGAGACAGGGCAGCTCTAAGGTAAACCAGAGCTGGAGACAGGCAGAGAAAGACAAACAATGTTTGGCTACATCCATTCCTCACCTGGCTCACACTGTGGCCACTTCAACCTCCTCCTGGTTTGAAGGGGAAGAAAGAGAAAGAGGTGCTGGAAAAAGTGTGACAGGGATGGGGGGAAGCATGTGCGTGGTCCCTTGTGGAGGTCTAGACCCAGAGCTCCAGCCTGCAAACTAAGGGCCAGAACCTGAGAATGGAAGGCATGGCACTCGGATTCTGTTTCTCCTCCAAGGTCAAATTATTTAGGGCTTTGAAAGACACTCATCCCTCCAAGATAGGGAAAGCCATACACCTATTCCTCGAGACAGTCTGTAGAAGCTGTTTGAGCAAGACACAGCCCATGAAGTATAACAACATTGCTCAGTAACTGTGTTTTCAGAGCAGAAACCTTCCATATGGCATCTCTACTGGCTTCTAAGGTATTCAAGACAAGCGAGCAGATTCAAGCACTCAGAAGTGACAGTAAAGGCAACAAGTACCACACACGGGACATCCTCTGTAAGACACCTAAGATGCACCAAATGGATAAAGGCATGGGACAGTGATCTAAATGGGACAGACTCCAAGCAGAGCTACTGCCTGTTGAGGCAGCCAAGGGAGAGAGACCCCAGCACGGCCAAGGCTCTGGACTCACTTTCAGAAAATCTGTAGGTGCCTGGGCAAATTTAAGAACTTTACGCTCAGAACAGGAATAAAAACAGTATCAGAACCTTCAGGTTCAAGCTCAAATTAATTTGGCACACCTGACTTCCTAAGAAGAACAGCCCAAGCTGTGACAGGAGAGTGGCTCTCCCAAAGCTTGGCTAAATGCTTGTTTGAGCAACTGAACTCCACTGTAAACGCAGAAGTGAGAGAATCCCATCTTCAGGAATGGGGATACAAATGTCTAAAGAATTTACAAGGTTTGTGCTATTAGCACTGCCAGGACATAAGACAGTAGATCTCCAGTGAAAACCTCACGATGACACGCTAACTGGCAGATTAAACCTCAGCTCAGAGATATGCAACCCCCCCCGCAATAGGTAGCACCACTGTCATGCTCACTGCCTATCAGGAAGACTCTCCTCCAAAATTAGCTACTCTAATCAAAACTTTCTCCTTGAGATCCCTGCTGAACATTCCCATTAGCCGGCTTAGGCACTATTTGCCTGTCCTGAAAAACCTGCTCAGGTTCCAGAACATATGCAGTGTCCAGATGGTGGCTTCAGGAGCACTTGCTCTTCTGTCCAGGTAGGTGCCCACTGAAGCAACACTGGTCCTTGTGGTGGAATTGCGGAGAAAAAGTCCGTCTAGTTCCTCTCTTCTGTGGCCAACAGAGACCTTCCCAGAAGGTAGTTCAGGTCCTTTTCCTCCAGAACTTCTGCAGAAGCTCCTGCACTGATTTGGCATGAATGTGATCCATGAGGTCTCACCTCCTATACCGGTTCTCGCAGCGTCTTGTAAACACTAGCATTTTTTTTTTGGTTGGCTTTGCTTCAGAAGCCCTGAAGAAGAAGCTTTCCAAAGAGGCCTCTGGAGGAACCCATCAGGATCTAGGGGGACACGGTTATTGTAAGGGTTACAATATTTATTTACTTGCTGTGAGCAAAGCTCAGCATTTCTTGCTGGTATCTGAAGAGCAGTCAAAGTGGCAATCCTACGTTTACAAAGAGAAGGTGCTCCAGGTGGAATGGTGTACAGCGTGGGAGAGTACCTGGAAGAGAGGAGACTGCACGATGAATCCTGTGAACTTCAAAATGATCAAATGTGTTGTGAAGCCGAGTTACACTGGAGTCACTGTGGAATAACTTGTCAAGCGGGGGTGTTTCCTGATGGAGCTGAAGAGGCTGCCCTCGGGCACACTCCCACTTACGGTGCCACACAACAAGGGAGGGTCTTAGAGCTCAACTCTGGGCATGCTGAAAGAAAAACCCTCTGGTGATCCCTGGCAGGACATGGAAACCTCGGTACTTACTACACTTTAGCATTAAAAAGGCTCTCTAAACGTCTTCCCTAAACTGATTCTGCTCCACTTTAAGCCTTCTACTACTGGTTCAGTGCGATTCCTGACCAGCATGGTGCCTGGTCAGCTTTGGAATGAAACCTGGGTTGCACAGAAGAGTGACAGCAAATGGGACAGCCCCAGCAGTGGGGTTCTGGTCACTCCCCAGCAGCAGCAGCACTTGCTACAGCCGGGGGCAGTCACTGCGGGGGCCGCTGGCACCAGCTCAGACACTGGTGCTGATTTGCTGTGACGGTGATAGAACAACTATTGTCACCACCAACAGAGGAAGATAGCTAATAGCTATATACAGCTGTTATCTATAAAGCTATAAAGCTAATATTTGCAGTGGGTTGGCAGATGCCACGTATTTAGCAGTACAGTGGTGACAACATGCATAACAGCAATGGTCGCCTACCTTTAAAAGGCCATGAAGAAGATTTGCCTGGAATTATTATTGATACTATTTGCCATGTTAAACTGGAGATTAAAATTTACTTCCTCTAATTAACCTGGATTAAACAAACATTTGAGCGTCAGAAGGATGTAAGACCAGCCGTGTAACGTGAATATTTAAACTGACAGGACTTACTTGCAGCCTCTCAGGATTCCTTTTCAGCCTGTTATTGGAGATACATACATATGTAATTGCTATTTTCACATAAAGGCTAGGAAATACTTGATTCGGCCAGTTAATAATGGATTTCATGCAGCACCTCGACGCTTGAGCCACGTTAGGGGAGCTGTTGAGGCAGCCAAGTGACAGAGACCCCAGCACGGCCAAGGCTCTGGACCCTCTTCCAGACACAGGCTTTGCTGCCTACAGCGAGCAGCGTGTGTCAGCGGCTGTGAGTACCGAGACGGGCAGTTTGACAGTTTACTTGGCTGTTTCTACAGCTCATTTCAAGTTTAAAAAAAAAAAGCCCAAGACTTGGGGAAAGTAGAGCAAAGCCACCTTTGGTGTCCCTTCTGGTAACGCAAGCCATTGGGATACTGAGACTGCCTGTAGTGACACGCACCTCAGTGACCAAATGCTGTCCCTAAGGAGCCCCTTGGCTGTGAGCAGCTACACACAATGTACCCCTAAAAGAGAATGACTCCAAAAACGGCTTCAATTGCCTCCAAGTGCCCACTCATCAAAGTCTAATAAGCTGTAGCTCTTACTGCTACACATCTGGGAGAAGCTACAGGCCAAGAGCTCCTTTCATTTCTATTGAGGAACACCTTCCAGGACAACCGTGAGGTAAGTCCCTGCAACTGTGACCACACCAGTTGCTCCTCATCGTGCGGTTGCAGAGATGATTTATCTCTAAGTGTAAAACCACACTCCTCCTCTTTTTCAGTTGCATCCTGTTTGCCATATCACTGCTCTGATTTGCCTTCATCCCTCCCAATTCCAACATATCCTGCTTCATGCTTCTTGCTGCTCCCACTGGCATTCTCATCTGAAAACTTAACACAGGAATTCTGCGCCCCGTGATCCCAGTTAACAAGGATTGCTCCAGGGGTTCATCTTCCTGCCGGGTTTTGCACATCCTCATCACAATATTATCTAAATTAATCTTCCACAGCTTGCTTATGGGATTGTCGGAGAAGGCAGTACAATTAAGATGATAAATCAGCAATCGTGAATGGAAAGTAGAATATTACTCGGCTAAAGGAACTGTATGCATGAGAGGAACCGTAACTAATATCCAGGGGGAAGGGAACTTTGCATTCATGGTGAAAGCCTGTGCGAGATCATTCTTCACAGCAGGAGACAACAGAAGTGTTGGTGCACGTATCCCTTCTGCCACGGGCTCAGAGAGACAACCAACAGCACCCTAGCTATTACGATTATAGTAATAACTTTAAGGGACGTGGTAATGGCCATGCTGTCCACAAGGGGCAAAAGCAGTATAATAATGAGCATGCAAACTGATAACGAGTATGTAAATCCCAACTAACTACCCACTAGCTGCTGTGAAAAAAATAACGAACGCCAGAGGATTACCACAGGGTCTGTTTACAAGACAGAAACTTTCATCAATAGGATGTATCGTGTTCTCTATGTACAATCAGAGATGGCTGTTTTCACAGAAGGATCTGTTCAAATAATTTTTCATTTCTTCTGACTGGATGAGACTTCATGTGAAATGTTTCACTTTTAATCCATGTAATTTGCACTGCTAGTGAAGACTCCAAACCAGTTCTTCTGTGGGGCGACAGCTCCATCCAAACATGGACTTACCGGAACTCTTCAGGTGCCACAACAGAGTAAGGCAAGTGTAGACCAACAAAAGCAAAGCTTCAGATCGTACTGGTTTGTTTTTGTAACAAAACTATACGGACTAAATAGATCGGCCAAATGTTCCCAGAACCTTGGGTGTCAGTTTCAGCACCCTGCTCTGTTGATCCAAGATTTACCTTTGTAATTGCTGTAAGGCTAAGAGAGCTTTGAGGCAGATCGTTCCATCTTCCCCCTTTTGCTAATACACAACCTTGTCAGGAATGGAACACTCTACATAGCGATGTTTTACCAGCTGATGAAAAGATACAATTGTTACTCCATGGCTATTTTAAGATTTCTATAATCATTGAACGGATGCTGAATGGTCAAAATAGTTTGGGTTTTTTTTCCTGCATTTGAACAAACGAGAGCTTTGCTACTGCTCCACTGGCAGGGTATTTTTATTCTTTCACTGAGAGACTTCTTCAGCTCCAGACTGAACAACCCCATTGCCCCAAAATCCATATCATAAGGACAAGCAAGAACATGTTTGAAGAAATACTTCCTATTTAAGAGACAATATTGTCCTCGCTAGCATCTTATTTTAATGAAAAAACAAGGCTGCAAACTGATCACAGTGCAGGAAATGCCTGACCAAGAAGCAGCCCTTTAAGGCCTGCTAACAGCATTCCAAGTGAAACACATCCGAGGTGAGAACCTGGAGCTAGTGAGAGCTCCAGTGACAAGAAATAGTGTAACAAGGAAAAAACCCTCCTAAAATAGTGAGGAGACAGGACATTTTCACACTTGCATACCAAGGCTAAGAACACAGGCCAAGCCAAATTCCTTGCATTTAGCACTCACACCTATAATGCTCTGACTACAGGCTTTCCCCTGTCATCCTCAACACGAGACTCTCTTTCCAGCATCGCTTCCCCCAGGTGGGGGGGCCAAATATGAACTCACCCTTCTCAACATCCTCACTGGTGACTTTAAAAAGAGTTTTCAAATATCCGTGCTGCCCAGTCTATGCAGCCCAGTTATTTGAAAACAAACAGACCAATGACACACAGCCTCCAGAATGGAAATCTCAACTCTTCTATCGATTTTCACACCCGCAGTGCACACCAACCCCTCAAATACCAATTTCATGCACTTTGAGGACACAACTCATATCAGTCAATCAGAACACCACAGAAATACATTGTGTTTTTGAAAGAGCCACATGGATACTGCCTAAAAAATAGCTTTTATAAAAAAAAAAAGAGAGACTCTCTACTCAGTGTATACATTGCTCTCAAACACCATCCTAAAAACTGTACCAAAAAAAAAACCCCTCAAAAAAAGTGATAATCTGTTAGAACATCCTACCCAGTGGAAAATTTTCTCCAGAGCCATCCCTGCCAGTCTTAAAGCTGCCTCCCAACCGTGCTAAGCTTATCATCAGAAGGAAGCTTTTTGTGCAGAGAAAAAAAAAAAAAAAGAAGAAAGAAAACAAGTACAACTTGTCAAAACCTTCCCTTCCACCTTCCTGTAAGGTCTATCCCAGACACCAGCACGCCCAGGGCTCGTACCCGGGCACTGATACCCAGCACACGAGCTGCCCTCACAGCCCAGGGCTGAGATAAATCACTGCTGAGACCAACCTGAGCTCACACAGACCTAGGAATAAAAATTCCTAACATTTCAACATAGCAAAACTGTGCTTCCCTGCTACACCATAACCTCCC
This sequence comes from Xenus cinereus, assembly GCA_025774025.1. Lineage (NCBI taxonomy): Eukaryota > Metazoa > Chordata > Aves > Charadriiformes > Scolopacidae > Xenus > Xenus cinereus. The sequence continues at coordinate 17,132,414 of JAOXJK010000005.1, read as the reverse complement.
ACACCCTCCACATCCCACAGGCTGTAACCTCTCTCCTTCTCTGCCTACGTCTCATCCAGTCATTTCAACCTGCCAGGAAACATTACTTCTCTTTCCCCGAGAAGACAAGTATCACACCATTTCTGCCTTCCTACAAATTAGCATTCCCACATTGAACTTGCCAGCTCCAATTCCTTTCAAAGATGATCTGATAGATACCAACTCCAAACTCTGAGGGTTTTTCTCAATTTACATTCCATTCCGAAACAAAGCTGTCACATTTAGGTCAGGCCTGAAGGTGGCTTGCATGCCTGAAAGCTTTTCTCCTTTTCAAACTAGGCTTTCATTAGACATGAAAGACATCACCTCTGCATATGTCCCTAGACATCATGGCCACAACGATGCTACCGTGCTTTTATACAGTTTAAAAATCAAATCATATTTACATTCCAAGTAAACTTTTAATCCCTGTAAGAGGTTTCAAAGTGTGATTTTGAATCACTACAGGTTTAAAGACACATTGTCCTTCACAAATCACTAAGACGGTGGAAACTGGAGTGATATTTTATGAGGCCACTGTAAAATGCTGGGTTTCCAACTTTTTAGAAGTCATCACTATTCTCAATCAAAGGTTTGAAAACAGATCAGAAATAGCCCATTGCCATTAGAGAGTAAGAGAAAGCCAGAAAGACACAGAAACTCTTAATTGCTTAATATAATAAAACCAGTCGTCCTAATCATCAGTCTTGCTTAACAGATCAGCCAGCCCCAACCTCTGATGGGAGGAATCATGACCATACTCAGACTGTGGGAATACAAATAGGGATCAAAACGACTTGACTTTCAAGTGTCTTCACCCTCTCAACTTTCTCTTCACCGTTACAGCTAACTCTAGCTGTGCTTGTGAAGTGTTTCACATGATACGGAATTTACATTTCCACATTCTCTTATTCACCTTTTCCCCCTACCGAGAGCCGTGGTTTCTGTAGCAACTATTGTCCAAATCCCGAGAGATGTAAAAAGCCAGGGGAGAGACACTTCTGTTCACTCCTCAACATTCCCAGGTGTGCACAGAGGCATGCAGAGTCACACACAGTCACAAACTCACTAATAAAATTATTTACCCATTTAAGAGAGAATATATATCTTAGAAAACATTTGAACCATTGTATGGGAGGCAAAAGCTCCACTAACCAAATACTTTCTAGTTGAAAGCCTGTCAATGTGTCTACATTCAACTCGTCCTTGTTCTGCAGAACGACCTATGCTCTTACCATCATGATTAGAATTTCCCAGGGTCCACGGCTCGTCTGAATCGAAGTGAGTATCTCCTCCTATTCCTGGCCCAGGGAAGTAAGCGTGAGCTAGAAATCCACCCTCTCCATCAAACGGAGAACTGTCTCCATGGAAACCCGAAGCAAAAAATATCATGATATCTGCCTCCTTTCTGTCATTTTTAATTTCATGGTAAGGGACTTCTTCAAAGGTAAGTGGTGTCACTCTCTGCCAAACATCAAACGCCTGACGAATGGCTCTCCTCGTATCGATCTCTCCAACCTTGGGGGTATAGTTGTGTACACTGTGTGAATGAGAAAGAAGGGTTGTTTCAATTTGCAGAACGCATTCAAGACTTCTTATTACAATTCCAATACATAGCCACATCTACACAATTTCCATTTCCAAAGGGTCTTTATTTTTTCCAGACACTACTTTGTGCGTGCAAAGTTTTGCTGTTACAAATAAAGTCACCAGTGAAACTACAGCCCTGACCTGAAGCCTATGTTTATTAATAAGAATCTTCCCAAGACTTTGGTCGATTTTGCATTGCTTCCTAAAAATCTGACAACCTTTCAAATCCTGGTATAGACAGCTAAGTAATTGAGTTTAAAAAAGTAAATTACTTCAGGTTTTGTCTGAAATTATCATGCTAAAATGGAACCCAGTGTACAAAAGAAACCTGACTACTAAAATTCTTTTTGAGAAAAAAAAACCTCTCACTAAACTATCTAAGCTTACTTACACAAGCAGTTTCATCCAGGGCTACTCAAAAGACTCAGGACCTCACAGGAGCGATGGAACCACCAGTTTTGTGCAATCCAGTCCATGACAGCTGACCATACAGAGTGTAGGGGGGTAACTCCATATAAATTTCTCATAATTGTAAACTTCAGCTTAGAAAGTGCTGCTCATGCGGTGGTTTCTGTGTGTGCATATAATGGACTCAAGACCTATTAAACCTGGTGTGGGAAATATGAAATATCTACACCATGGAAACAACCTTCAGTCTTTAAGGAAACTGGCTCAATTTAATAGTGTGATTGACAGATGAAAGACACTTTAATACGTTCAGCGGTAAAAGAAGGTATCTATCACTTGATGGCACACTCCAAACACTGAAATTGGGAAGTTAAACAACTACTAGTTTGACAATGGCAGAAGTGAAGCCATCTGCCAACCTGCTTCCTGCAGTTATACACATACGCTGAAAATATGTTTTATTTATATGATTATATACCAGTCTTCCCTAAGGCCCAGAAAAGGTCAGAAGCAGGATCTGACTCTCGGATCTTCATGTACAGACGGTGTCCCTTTACAATCTGAGTTAAAGGAATGATTATTGGTGGAAGCTTTCAACTAGTCCCCAGGAACAGTCCCTCCTCCCAGCCTCTGCAGTCCCTCGCTGTTACCTAGAGAATCCTCCTCCTCCCTCTTTCCCAGAGCTCTCCGCAGAAGCACCAGGGTGCCCCAGCCCCTCAATCTCTTTCCCTTCACTCAAGCATAGCTCTTCCTACACATTCTGGCACCTTCCCCATGCAGGTCACTCGTATTTCTACCTCTTCACCACAGATTTTCTTTCTTTCTTTCTTACTTAGCCTTGCTCACCCATACCTTCTCCTTAAAGTCTACACTTCTAATTTTCACTCCTCTGCAACCTCCTTTCTCCCTCCAAAAAAATTAAAAGGCTATACTTTCAACTAGAGGGGGGGTGATTTCATTTTGAAGTGACATTCTTATTGTCAGAAACTTTCATTGGCTTTTCCCTTTCAAAAGCCGAGGGCCTAAATGACCCAAACAAAACACATCTCTGGGAAATAATCCCCACTGCGCAACACACATTTGACACCCGTAGCCCACTGCAGCAAACAACCTCAGCAGGCCTATGCCCGGACAGAAGCAAGGGTTCTACTACATGAGCCAAAGTAAAACCTCTGCCAAAATAAATATTCAGCAGAATGTTGCAACTCAGTAGAGGAAGAAAGCATCACCCTTGTAGACAACGATGTTCCTTCTGCTTTAATGGTTTGTTAAAGAAGACATAGGATCTAAGGACTAGAGCCATAGATTTCTATGGCTCTAAGGGAACAGAAAGGGCCTTAGTAGGATTTTCCTGCCAAAATTACAAAACCAATGGCTGAGATTTAGGCATCTTTACTGACCACTTATTTTCTAATTGAGAATAGACCTTTCAGTTACTCCAGTCCTCGGAAAGTAGTCCCCTCCACCATGTTCTGAGAATGAAAGTCTCAAGGAGGCATTACAGGGAAAATCCAGTTTTTAAAAGTACATACAACATCTGCACCCCAAACAAGTACAGAACATTTTTCCTCTAACAAACAGGGGCAGGGAGGGGGCTATACCTGTAGGTTATATGCTTCTGCCTCCATTTCTGTCCAGTTAGCGCATACCGCTTTTTCCTCCGGCTGTGGCGTAGGTGGGGATGATCTGGAACTCCACATCGAGGCTTCTTCATCCACCTGGAAGAGAAGAAAAAGCAAGTTAACAAAGAGTTCAGAAGAGAGATTCAAAAGCACTCAGGGGGTGACTGGAAGATCTCTGAGGGATGGCCAATGCAGATGCAAAGAAGGACTCAGTCTCTCAGGTTTATTCTCTTTGCCCAGAGCTACAGACCCCACCTCTGCTGGTAATCCACGCACCTTACAACACCAAGAAGAATTCGTTTCTCCTTTTGGAAACAGACACCAGCTCAGGTAGCCCTTATGCTTCATGAGAGCTTGATGAAGGTAATGCCACAAAAGAGACCGAGATCAAAATTGCACATGCCTCTGCACTGGGATCAAAGTCTCCTGTCACCTACTCTACCCAGTCTCCATTCCTTAGAGTGCTCCTGTGCCAGTAAAACACCCTTCAGTTCACAGCTCATCAAGTAAGACTCAACAAGTGCAACCACCACCCTCCCAGACAATGACTATGGCTTTTACCTCTAACGACCAGAACAGATCCCTCCAATCTGTGGGTCACAGTCACCAAATCCTGATAGGTCCTCTCCAGAACGCTTGACTCTTTGGATGTCACTCACAATGTATGAAACCCTTGTCTCTATGGCCAGGTGAACTGGGAGATGCTGCCCCTTGCACGGGGGATCCATGCTCTATTACCAGAGAAGTCAGGTCTCCTCCCCTACCTCCAGCCTTAACAGATTTTTTGCTCATTTCTTGCCCCAGCTTGAGGATGGTCAAACACTGGCACAAGTTGCCCACAGAAGTGGCAGAGTGTCCATCCTTGGAGGTATTCAAAACCCAACTGGACATGGTGCTGGGCAACATGCTCTAGCTGTCCCAGTTTCAGCAGGAATCTGGAGCGGATGATCTCAAGAGGTCCCTTCTAACCTAAATAATTGTCTGACAAGGAGAAATAGACTGTACCCCAGAACAGTACCCTGCTTGCTGGCGTGGGCACACTCCAGAGAAGTCAAAAGTGGCTTATGGAGGAATGAATCTGCCCATCACTGCATACGGCAGCAGGGGAGAAAGGAGAGAGGGACAGAAACAGAGGAACTCAGGTGCTGGTCTCCGAAGGTCTCAGCACAGCAACCTTCTGTCCCAGCCACATTCTTTAGGGTTTTGCAGTGCAGCGCAGGACAGGAGACCAGAGCCCGGGAACAACACAAAGCAGTCTCTGTCTGTCCACAGCCTCCCAAGCACTGCCCTCAGCCTTCTGCTTGGGCTGCTGCTGGGGACATCATCACTGGCATTCTCCAGCTGTTTTACGCATTTGATCCACTTTGATGGCCAAGGCGAGTGTCCACCGTGACACCATGCCTCAGGAACACACTGGAGGATTTGCAGAAACATGCCACTGTCTCGTCACACACGAGAAGAGCATCATAGCCAATCCTGGCAGATTTCTTACATAAGACACCAAATTCTCTCCACTCCCCACATACCTGGCCACCTGGGGGACAACTTTCAGCCTCCGAATGCAGACATTCCTCCATCAACTGCAGCCAGCCAATGGCAAGTAGTCCCATACGTGTCCACATGCTTGAACCTAAACAACGTATGTCTTACCTACCAAAAATATTAGCCCCACACCTTCAGGAAGGGAGCGTCTTCCCATCACCAGGAGATAGTTTACAAGATTTCTTTCTGGGACACCTAAATAAAAAACAGCCTCCCACAAATATTCTTTCACAGCACACATACCTGCTCCCAGTTCAGGCAGCCAAGCTGACCTTTCCTTACAGAATCGCAGAACTGTAGGGGTTGGAAGGAACCTCTGGAGATCATCCAGTCCAACCCCCTGCCAAAGCAGGTTGCACAGAAGCATGTCCAAGTGGGTTCTGAGAATCTCCAGAGAAGACTCCACACCCTCTCTGGGAAGCCTGTTCCAGGGCTCTGCCACCCTCACAGGAAAGAAGTTTTTCCTCATGTTAAGATGGAATTTCCCATGTTCCAGTTTGTGCCCATTGCCCCTTGCCCTGTCACCAGGCTCCACAGAGAAGAGTCTGGCTCCGTTCTCTTGCCACCCACCCTTTAGATACTGCTCAGCATTGATGAGGTCCCCTCTCAGTCTGCTCTTCTCCAGGCTGAACAGCCCCAGGTGTCTCAGCCTTTCCTCAGCAGAGAGATGCTCCAGTCCCTTGTTCATCTCCTTAGCCCTCCTTAGTCCACTTGCTATACGTAAAAACTACCAGTACTTACAAATTTCAGTGCATTCATCTGTCTTCTTCTCCCCACCAGGAACAGAGCAAACGAGAGCTGGTATGCATATTGTACTGTACCTGGGGAGAACCCAAGCTGTGTATAAAAGCTAGCACAGACCTTCCCCACTTACATTACCTTACATTTATCAGCGTGGTATGCCTTTCAGAACTCTAAGCAACCTGTGGAAATCAGATCCGTCTTGCCCACACAACTGCTGCCACCTTCAAAGGAAAGTGGTACATCTAAAAGCCGTATCAATTCAACCTCAATATACTGTGTTTTTCCAAGCGTTATTTGTGTTCTTCTGCATTGCTTCTACCACTTTGCTGGAGACATGAGGCTTACTGTAGCCTGTATTTTCCTAGATATTCCCTGAGTGTTTTTTTTTTTTTAAAAAAAAAGTTCTGTTCATATGATATGGCACTGAGTTTTTAGCATAACCTTACACAAACCGGAGCATGAATTAGATTTTCATCTCTTGAGTTCCATGTGAACTCCAGTACTCCGAACATCACCACCATCAGACCCTGATTACAGTCAGAAAACAACCTTATCTTTATTAGTATCCTCTAGAAGACAAGAAGGTAAGAGAGGAGGTAACAGAGGAGCCGCCCCTTCCCAGTGCCTGCCCTATGCCGACTGGGCTGCAGGAAATCAGCCCCCACATTAGTCCTGGGCTATCAAAGGCAATCAGAACTGCCCAAAGATAGTCAGAGACAGTCAAATCCCCTGCCCCTCGCCAGCTCCATGGCAGCATACGGACACAGGGCAGGGTATGAGGCTGTTCCAGAGACAACTTGCAATACTGGCACCCTGGGCTTCAAGGGATTCCTGAGCCAAAGCCTCCAAGGCACCAGCATTTGCAGAGCTGCCCATAGACTTCTGCTACGCACGGCTGCCAAAATCCTCTTGCCACCCCACTGCCTGTCTGAACCCCCATATTCTATCACAGCTTGTTCCAGAGCTCAGCTACACACCTTCTGAAGCAGACCTAGCAAAAAACCCCAACTTTCACTCTTTTTAGAGCTAGGCAGTACCCAAGCTGTCAACAGCCTGTGCTAATGTCATGCTGAGAGTGTTTATCTGGATCCGTTCCCTGATCCAACCTACTTCCCAAACATATGGGCCCGTGTCTCATCACACAGGCCAGGGGACAAGGCCAGCCATCTCTTCTTCCCTCAGCAGGGCAGATCTATGGCAAAATAATCACAAAGCTGTAGCCTGCTGCTGATCTTCTTTAGCTGAGCTTTCTGGTAGCCGTTCTCTACTGAGCAAATAGGATAACCCTTTCTGTGTGCCAAGGGATTTATAAACACACATCACACCAGAAACAACAACAAAAGACAATTACTTGAAGCAGAATTGAGATACTTATGGTTGCTTCCCCCCCTCTTTTTTTTTTTTTTTTAAATGGGGGCACCAATAACATTGGATCATCAAAATTTATACTTGGCACTGTTTGTGCATAGACTATTGCGTTCCTCCAGCTGCCTGGCATGCAGAAAATAGGTAATTTCCAAACGCAGTGACATCCGACAGCAGACACAGCTGGTTCCCCCAGTTCAGGCTCCAAGCCCTCCCCAAGACTCCCCTTAACAGAGGCAGCTGTCACTCTCCACCGCCTGCTGCTGAGCTGCCAGGAGAGGTGTCTTTAAACAGCTCCGTGGCGCATCCCAAGGTGAGGGACCTACACAAGGGGCTCCAGATGAAGCACAGGACACACAAGACACTTCCAACACAAGAAAGACTATTTCTTGACTCCCTCCAGGGTCGTGCAATTGATTACAACAAACAGAAGTCACCTCTTTTGTTAGGTGCCACTGTGCTTCTCCCCCAGCGTGCTCCCAGGACACTCTCCTTGCCCAGCTGGTGAGCAAAATTACAGTCCAGCCCCCCAGCCGCAGGCAGACACCAAGTTCACTGAGGCACCGCCAACTGCAGGGCACGAGGAGGGCATTTTACATATTCTCCCCTGGTCTCCTCACAGGGAAACTACATCTCCTGATCCTGACACCTCAAGACAAGTCCCTCTGCTCAAGAGACCCCCATTCCACCTTCCTTTTGGGCACCACTAAGCAACAGCACTGGTGGTGTTCCTTCCCATTTCCCACTCCCACTGGCAGCATCTGCGTGGTGGCTTTTCACACTTGGGTACCACTGCTGGAGGGAAGAACGAGTTTGAAATTTGGGGGCGTGTGGGGAAGGAGATGAAAAACTTCAGGCTTCCATAGTAAGTGTAAACAGAATATGCAGAATTTGTCGTCTGACAAAGAAACCATAGACAATAATATCTTTACACTCTGACTGATTCTACAGTCACTTTAAAGGGACAGAGTTTATGACACTGACCAAAGTGACAGAAAAAAATCGTCACCGCAATCTCAAAACTCATAACACAGCCTGAATTAACAGCTTAGCAAATGCCCAAGTAATTTGGGGCTCTCGGAGCCCACCTGCCCTGCCAGCTCTTCTCCTTTTGCTCAGCTTCCACAGCCAGGCCTGAGGAAGTGACAGCCCAACATGGCCCAGCCAGACACGTCCCTCCAACTGGCAAATACAGGCTCACTCCTTACAGTGATTAGGACCTCTTCTTCCTTTCATGGAATCCCTAGGTAGGTACTCCTGCTCCACCCCGCCATACAACATATGGCCCTACTGATTCAGGGCAGAGGGAGGTAGAGCACACCCGCGTTTCGCTGCAGCTGAGGTTTCAAGCCTTTGGAGACTCGCATTTCAGAAGAGGGATCCATCCAGGTTTTTCACCCATCAGCCTTTGGGTGTTCACGCACCAATCAAGCCCTGCCCATACATACTCAGTAAAACGTGGGTAAAACTTGGAATCCAACACCTTCCTTGCCTCCAGAAGAGTAACTTTACTTACTAAAGCAGGAACACGTGCTTTTCTCCCTTCCCCTGTCACCCACAGGGCAGCAGAAACAGCTCCCCAACTTTCCGAACTAGCACCCCAAAGTCGTAGCCCCTTCTTCCCCCACTGCCTTCCAACTCATCAACATCCCAGCTGCAAGCTTCTACGCACCAACTGCACCAACCTCGCTCTCTGCCTCTGCTTCAGGATTCACTCACGAGCTGTGTTATTAATGGCAAAGAGATCTCGGATGGAAAATGCCCACCTTTAAAAAGCATTTCATCTTCAACTCATTTGAAAAGCAAATAGGATTTTCTCTATCCCTCAGTGGAGAACAAGGGGCTCTTCCTGGGAGCTCGAGGGAATGTTACATTCACTGGAGAGGAACTCCCAGTCCAGGATGATCCCCTCCTGCCTAATCCACTGATTTCTTCTGTTTCTCCCTCTTCTTGTAGTCTGGAAGTCACACAACCAAACCCCTTTGTTCTTCACACTATTTGATTACTTTGTGCCCCCTTCTTTTGTGCCACTGTGTCCCTTTTGCCAGCAGAGTGCCCTAACAGGAGAGATGAAGAACTAGGCAGAGCACACCTCCAAAGGGTCTGCTAATGCAGTCAGAAAAGGTCAAGGGAAAACTCTCAGGCAGGGCCTAAGCAAGTTCTATTCTTTGTGCTTTCTTTTTTCGCTCACCACGAGATGCTTCTTTCCCCCAGAAAGCATTAGTAAGACCTTATCTGCAGCATTCTGCTTTACACAACAGATGCTCCTCTAGTCCAGACCAAGAGCAGCAAGATACAGCCGAAACAGTACATCCAGGCAACCGGAGGAGAGGAAAAGAGTCAGGTGGCAGCAACAAACACTGCTTCCATGCCAAGATGACACCCCTTCCACACCAGGACACCCCTTTCAGGCCACCCTTCGCAGGACACACTGAGCAGACTAAAGGCAACAGCCTTCCAAGAGCAAAGTCCCTCCAGCCTAAGTGATTTAGACCAATCCTTCTGTGCTATCAAGACACCGATCCCAAACAACAAATAACACGGGGTCAACATACAGCAGAGAACACCTCCTGTCCAACAAATGGCAACTATCGCCAGTTAAGCAGTCTTGGCTGTTGTCATCAAACTGCGACAACAACTCACTTCAACTCGGAACTCCAGATCTCCACAAACAGCACCTGTGGAGATTCACAACTCCCATTAATTAAGAAATACATTAGAAGCCATGCCTGGAGCCAGATTTTCGCCTAAATCCAGACAGAGAAGGAAATAAACTAATCCCTTGATGGGCTGTGCTTTCAGAAGCTCACAGGATTCACGCTTTGCCTGTGCGCCTGCAATGGGGATCTATGCACAAATAACGACAGTAACAAGAGCTTCTCCTCACACTCACAAACGGTTCTGTTGGCAAGAAGAACAGGTGGAGTTGTCAACGTTTGCATTAGGGATACCTCTTCAAAATCAAGAATTCTCTGGCTGAGTCAATCAAACCTAGCCCTTTTGAGAACTTCTTGCAGCTGGAATAATTACCCAGGTAATACAACAATGCGTTAAGAAAGGGAAAGACAAAATTAGCCTACGACATTCTTACTCAATAGTTGTCTGGTCCAAAACTCCTGTTACTGGGATCCCATAAAACTGTTGCATAGTGGCAACTGCGGACTGCACAGCTTTTCCCGACTGGAAGGCAGACATTTGGCTGTCAGATGGAAGTAAGTAGCCGTAAGTTTTTAACCAACCCTGAAAAAGAAAGAAACAGATGGTAAGATGCCACGGTAGGTTTGCAACTTAACAGATTAGAACATTTCCTCAAAAGAAAAAGTGAAAAAAAGAAAAACTAGCCCAAAAAATTCAACAGCCTCTCTTTTTAGTGGTTAGGTTTGGTAATACCATCCCGTCACCAGGAAGGGCTGAAGACCCAGCCCTTCTCAGGGCTCTCTGAAGACCCTCCTCAGAGGACACTGCAGACCTGCCAATTAGAAATGACCATCATCCCTACTGAGCAACTGGGGCAGACCTAGGTCTTTGGAGCACCAGAGATGCCCAGGAAGCTCTGTCCTTGTTCCAGAGACCTCCTGTGCACCCCCTCCCCTTGCCGTCACGACATCTCTCAGTCCCCACAGCAGCACGCTCCCAATAACCCACTGCCCACCACCTACTGCTGCCTCTGCTCCATCACTGCAGGAAAAGAGCTTAACAGGCCTGGGCAATCCCCACAAACACCAGCTCAGCTGCACGCTTCCACTTAGCACAGGAGTATTTCCTTCAGAAAAAAAAAACCCATCCCAACAAACCAATCCCAAAAACCACACTCGGAAAGTCTGCAGGGACTCTGGTGAGACGGATTTTTCCTCTACTAATAGCAAGTATCTAGCAAATTGTGAGAACGGGAAAATAGCCAACTCTCCTCAAGGAGCTTTGTCCCTTTTCCCTGCCTCCCCCCCGCCCGAAATGCAGCTTTAGATAAAACTGCATGGCAAACTTGTCAAAACGCAAACGCCAATCTTTTCAAAAGTTAGTTCACAATTTTGTTTTTCAGCCCCTCTCTTCCTCCCCCTCCCCTTGACACAACGAGAAAAAGGAATATTAACTCACCATTAAGAGCAAACGCCCATAAAACCCCAATTGAGGCTTGCTTTCATACGCTTTTCTCCATAACTTTTCATGCACACACACCTCAGTGTTTCTTACTTCTGGCGAACACCCCGGCCCTCCCGTTCAATACGTAGACCAGGATTACTATGAGATGGACATATATCCCGGAAGCTTTCCCCAGCCACGAGGACAATCCATCCAACCCAGGGACACCGTCCTCAACACACAAGCGCTGATGAATCCTCTGCGGGCGCTGCTCTCCCATGGGAAGCCTGAGATCACCCAGAGCAGGGGGCAGAGGAGGGGCACCTCCTCCCTTTAACCTGACACGGCAGCGGGACAGGGCTCCAGCCAGGAGGAGCACAAGAGGCAGAACGATCCCCGTTTCTTTGCGGCAGCAAGAAGACACCAGAATCCACCGGGGAGAAAGTTCTTGCTTCCAAAGCAGGAGAAAGACAGTGTAAGACAGCATCTGGGCCGGACGTGTTAAAGTTCATCAGGGAAACGGACACAGAGCGCTACTCCACGCGGGCATCACCAAGGGCTCAAGACAAAGGCAAGGGGCGTGGAGACCAGACAGTTGCTACCACTGCCTTGGCATCCAGCGCTGGCCTCTGCCAGACACAGCCCGCTGGAACAGGCGGACCTTTGCTCTGACCACAATAAGCTCTCCTCGAGCAGCAAGGGCAGAGCGGAGTCACCGGGACAGCTCTGCCCGGGGCTACCTCGGGGCTACCTTCGCCTGTCACCCCCTTTCCCTGCGGGACACACTCCGAGGCGGCAGCGGGCGAGGGCAGGGCCCCAGGCCGTGCCCGCACAGACACCAAGCCAAGCTCCTCCCGGGAGGCTGCTGCTCAAAGCACACACCGCCGGGGCCCGGCCGCCGCCCCACCGCCGGCTCCCAGCCAGAGGAGCCGCCGCCGGCCACGGCCGCACGCCTAAGCCCGGCCCGGCACCAGCCTCCAGGACCGGCCGCTTCGGAGCGCGGCCCGACGAGCCGCTACGGGGGGTGGAGAGCGGCTGCTGCCGGGCACCAGCGCCCAGCCGCGGGGGAGCCGGGGGGCCGCCGGTTCAGGTCGCATCTACAATGGCCTTTAATTTTTGTGGTTTTTTTTTTTTTTTTTTAAATCGGTCTTGGGTTGGTTTTGGTTTGGTTTTTTTGTTTCGTTTTTAAGGGAGGGTGGGTTTTTTTTTTCTTTTCGTATTTTTTTTTTCTTTTCATTTATCGTCGTTTCAAATAAATTGTTAAAAAACGTCGAGCTGTGGTGTGCTCCCTGCGGGGCGGGGAGGGCCGGGGCCGAGACACCCGAGCCCCCGGGGTCAGGCCGGGGGGGACCCGGCCCCGCTGGGTCGGGCCCTCCCCAGCCCGGTGGGAGGCGGGGCCGAGGGGGCTGCGGCCTCCGGGGTTGGGGGGGGAATCGGGGGGAAGCCGCGCCCGCCGGGAAGGGCAGGAGGAACGGAGCAGCGAGGATTCCCCGGCCATGGCGGCTGGGGAGGGGAGCGCTCCCTGAGCGGGGGGGGGGGATGCTGGATGCGGTGAAGTGGGACGGCCCCGCTCCCGCAACACCCAGGCTGGGGGGGGGGCGCTCCATCTCCACCCCTCTCCCCCTTCCAGTCCCGGCTGCGGGGGGGGCTTTTCCCCCGGGATCTGGGGGTTCCCGCTGTGCGGGGGCGGTGCTGGGAGCCGAGCCCCGCGGAGCCACCCCCTCTCCTCCATGGCGGTGCCTATTTATAGCTGGCAGCGGCGAGGTTGCGTAAAAGCCCTGCCGCGATCTGGGCCATCTTGTTCCGCAGGCGCGGGGTGAGCCCGCAGCGCCTCACGCACCGCACACCGGGGACACACACACACACACCCCACCCCCCCGACTCAGAGCGGGGGGGAAAGGGGCAGCGGGGTGTGTGTGTGTGTGTTTCAGTCGCATCGAACCCTGGGGCCGGTTCGGCTGTCGCCCAAACCGTCAAACCCAGCCTCACGTCAGGGTCCTGCCCAGCTGCCTCCAGCAGAGGAGGGGCTCAGGCAGGAGCAGCATCACCCCAGGGCTGCACCCAGGTCGTGGCCGTGCACAGTGCCCCCCTGAGGAGGGGACGGGGGGACAGCGATGCCTGGGGACAAGCCACGACCCCTTGGGCACTGCCAGGAAGGGAGCAGCCCCCCACACACACTTCCTCCAGTCCCTGTGCAGCAGCTTTATCCCCGTGTCCCTCGGGGCACACGCAGGGAGAAGGGAAGTAGGTTTCACTCCCTGAAGAAAGGTCCTTCAGGTAGATTCAGCAGGAGAAGCCAGACAAGCTCCTGGAAGAGACCAGACAAGCTCCTGGAAGAGACCAGCCAGGCTCCAGCCTCCCTCCAGGTCTAGATGTAGGACAGGGCGGCCACCGTCCCCCTGCCCATGTGGGCGTCCCACCGAGCCCAAGTGTCTGCCACCGACCTCGGGTCCCGGGAGAGAGCTGCTGCACCCCAGCAGCGACCTGCAGTTGTCTCCTCAGTCAATAGATGACACTGCAGGTTTTGGAAGGAGATGCCATCACCGAGGTCTGGCTGGCCTGGCAGTCCAGCGGCAGAGAGAAGGGTGTCCCCACGCCCCAGGAGGGGTGGTCAAACCCACCACTTCTCAGCAAGGGCACGGCTCTGACCTGGAAGACAAACTGCTCCACTGCTCCGGAGCTTTACCTGGAAGGTACTCCAGGGGGGTGGCATTCCCATGGGCAGGCAGCGAGCCTGGGGCTACCCAGCAGGGGGGAAGCAGCTGGACACACCATGCTGGTCCAGCTGGAGCCCTCGCCTCTTGGTCGGAGGGGCTGGCAGTGTCCCACCTCACAGGTTGAGGCTGCCAGGAGCTGTGATGCTGGAGCATCCCCAGGTGAGCTCCCACGGGTGCTGCCAGCCACGAGGGCCAGGCTCTGGAGAGAAACCCGAGCGCCAAGAGCTCATGACTCCAGTCTCATCACCCAGACAAACAACCAGTCCCAGAGCTAAGGTACGCAGCCGGTGGAGACTCTGCTGCTCATGGTGAGACACACAGCAGACAGGTTCAGTTCCAGGTCCGGGCTTATCTCACCTCCAGGTGCCCAAGGAGGGAGGGGAAGAGCCCTGCAGCCCCCCTGCCCTTTCCTCGAAGGAAGCAGAGACCCTCAAACACACCCTTTCAGGCTCCTGTGACCTTTGGGAAGGCTCTACTCAGCCAAGTCCTTCACAGTCAATGAGCTCAACTGCTCTGGTCCTGTGAAGCATTCAGAAGAGCCAGGACCAGCAATACTGCTCCAAAAAGCTGCAAGACCCATCTCTGGAGCTGCAGGCTTGAAGGTGACAAAATCCATTCCAGCTTTCTAATAAAGGCCAAGACTTCCACTCCCCTGGTCACGACGATGTTCAGATGTGAAGTTTAGGAGTTGATAAAGGCCAAGTGCTTTAGCAATGCTCGGCGAGACAGACGGGATTTCCTTTGGTCCGCCTTGCAACACCCCAGCCTTCCCAGCTGGTCCATCACACCGCTGGAAGTTCAGAACCCAGGTGAAGCTCAGTGGGCACCATGTGTCCCACCAGCTCCTAGTTATAGCTGCGGGCATCACCCCACCAGGCAATGGCCAGGGTGGCTACAGAGCTACTCAGCCCCGGGTGCAGCAGCCCAACCTGTCCCCGTTCCCTGCCCCAGGGCACCCTCAACTGCTCAATACTCCTTTCTGCCTTTTCTTCTGGACAGGCTGTTTGGCAGAAGGACAGACCCCAGTCTAGAGAGACCAGTCCAGCACCTTCAGTCTTGCCCTACACCTTCCACAGCTCAGCACAGACCTTGCTGGCACCCAACCCTGACCCCGCTGAAGTTGTCTAAGCCTCCCACAATCCTTCCTCCCAAACCCAAGCTGGGAGCAACTCCAGCTCACACATCAGACACCAGGACAACAAACTGGGAGACGTCCAACACTGCAAGAGATCAAAGTAAGAAAGAGACCCTTATCTCCAGGTCTCCTCCCCCTCAGGATCAGCTTTTCCCACCTGGCCTCCACAAGCCCATCCACCTCTGCCTACTTGCCTGCAGGGTCACCCAGAACATCCTGGGGCAGCCCATGGGGTGGGGAAAGCACCTCCAGCCCTGGGGAGGGTCCTGGGTCCAGCCTCACTCCTCCTCTGCTGCCCCCAGCCCAGGGGCAGCTCAGGTTCCCTGGCGCTGGTGACAGAGCCACCAGGGAAGGTGGGATTCCCACAGCAGGGAGAAGAGCCAGAGAAGGGTTTTATCCACTCCCAGGGCTAGGAAAAGACCATTTGTCCAAGTGAAGGTCAAGCAGGACCACTGCTAGGTCAGGTCTGGTGTTTTGCTAGTCCCTCCCCACTTGGGGAAAACCAAGCCCAGACATCAAGCTGCCACCAGAGCACGGGCTCCCACAGACCGCTGCCGGACTCGTTAGGTTTGGCGAGGTGACAAGACACAGCACATCCGACAGCGTTCGACAGGGAACCAGTTTAATCAGATATTGGTTTGCACCGCTCTTTTCAGTATCACAAGTTCTGCATTTTTCTAAGAAATACAAAGCACTCTCGGGTCGTACAGAACGCTGGTCTTGGAGAAGACAAGAGGGAGAGTATGAGACACTCAGATACAGACATGTCGACCACCTCACGGGGCACGGAGAGGAAACCCCTCGCCCCCATCTCACCAACGGTCACTTTAGAGGAGTAGGAGACACCCCCGGGGGGCCGTGCCACAGCAGCGGGGCTGTGGCCAGGTGCCCCCCACCCACCGAGGTCAGGGTACCCCAGCGTTACTGTGGGACACATCTGCACACCCCCCCAATTAACACACCACCAACTAACACACCGCTTCCACGTTCCGCAACAGAGTGAAAAACCCCCTTGATAAAAACCGGTTGAGGAGCATCCAGGTTCATCTACTCTAGATAATAATGACCTCAGAGCCAGGTAAGTTACTTCATCCACAAGATTTAACAGCTGATTCAATAGGTTGAACACATGCTACTTACAGCACATAAATAGAAGTTGCTCATTTATTGTTTTTGCCTTTTTTTTACTTTAAAAAAAAAAAAAAACAACCAACAAAACATGTCATGAAGGTCTACGGTCCCATTGCCTAGACACTGCCGCATGCACACGACTATCGGCCTCCACAGAAGCAGGCTGCTCTGGGCAGCGAGGAAAGCTGTCTCTGCATCAGCGATTCCGGGTGTCACGGGACAGCCATCCTGCCCCCACGCTATCCACGCAGCCATTAAATAAATACAGAAACTAGCCAGGAGCGGGGTTTAATACAAACTCTAGGGTTTCTTTTTAAAAAGAAATACTAATCCATAGAGGGTTACAGTTAACAGATATCATCATCACTTTATTTCTCAGAGCCAGAAATAGTGTTGAACAAACAAACAACAGCAACAACAACAACAAAAGGAAAAAAAAAAAAAAGACACGGCATGTCATTTAAGAAGTGCAACGAGGGTACAGGGTAGCTCTCAGCGAGACGAAGGGCTTCTGCAGGCGGGAGAGGAGGGGAGCCACGCAGAAGATGGCAGCTCCCGCTCCCGGCGGGCGCCTGACCTTGCGACGCTCTCCGAGGGGATTTGTCACTGCAGCCTCCACCCCACCCCACCAGCAGGACCCACAGCATGTGGGACCACCAAGTCCCCCAGCGCCCACCGGGTCAGGGAACTGCGGGAAGGTGACTTTGCAGGGAGGTACCCCCAAAATAAGAGACCTTAAAATAAATAGGACTAGAGCTTCTTTACAGTAGGCAATGCACTAGCTTTACCATTAACAAAACTAAAACTAACAGTCACTTCTTGCCAACGGAGAAACTTTCCCTCCTTTTCACATTTTCCGGCCCCCTGCGCTCCCCGCTGCAGTGCAGCTGGGATGGCATCGCTGGGAGGGGGCACATCAGCAGCAAGTCTCATCCTAATCCAGGGCGAGCAGGGCCAGCCTGGGGTAGGGGGGCCCTGCACCGCCCCAGGGCTGGCAGAGAGCAGAGGTGGTCGGGGGTGCCTGCGTCCATCCCCACGCCACCCAAAACAACCCTCAGCAGCCACCAGCAGCTCTGCACTGTAACCCGACCACACGGCTCCAAATGCCACCGCTGCTGACAGCGGTGATCCAGCCGCCTCCTCCAGAAACGCTTCTTCCAGAAGGAAGAGGGGCAGGGTGGGGGCACAAGCAGGGCCTGACCTCACCCATGCTCCCCCAGCACCCCACCACAGCCCAGGCTGGGGGGCTAGCGGAGGACTGGTGGGGTGCCGCCAGGGCTCACCAAGCCCGGGCTGGGGGGCAGGAAGAGGAACCCCAGCCCCATTGCGCGGGGAGGTGAGGCAACGGTGAGGAGGGGGACCGGGGGAGAGGGTAAGGGTAGGGAGGGGGGCAGCGCTCACTTCTTGGAGCTCTGCGTCTTCTTGGGCAGCAGCACGGCCTGGATGTTGGGCAGGACACCGCCCTGGGCGATGGTCACGCCGCCCAGCAGCTTGTTGAGCTCCTCGTCGTTGCGGATGGCCAGCTGCAGGTGCCGCGGGATGATGCGCGTCTTCTTGTTGTCGCGGGCTGCGTTGCCCGCCAGCTCCAGGATCTCGGCCGAGAGGTACTCCAGCACCGCCGCCAGGTACACCGGCGCCCCGGCGCCCACCCGCTCCGCGTAGTTACCCTTCCGCAGCAGCCGGTGCACCCGGCCCACGGGGAACTGCAGCCCGGCCCGCGACGAGCGCGACTTGGCCTTGGCCCGCGCCTTGCCGCCGGACTTCCCCCGGCCCGACATGGCCGGCAGGCAGCGGCCCCTCGCCGCCGCCGCCTCCCAAGAAGCGCCGCAACGCAGACGGTCCCGGCGCCTGCGGGGAGATAAACGCCGTTACACCGCGCCTCCGGGTCAGGGCCCCCCACCGTCCCCGCCCGCCCCGCCGCCCTTACCCGCACCAGCCGCCGCTCCGCCCTGCGCGCCGCCCGCCGCCGCACTGCCAGAGCCCC
>JAOXJK010000005.1:17020479-17105259 GCA_025774025.1 Xenus cinereus | reverse complement strand
GCCTCCTTCCCATCACTGCAAGAACACCTGCCGAGCTCTCGCTTGGCAGCGCGTCTCCACAATTCCTCACTCCCCACAAGAAACCACCTTCTCAAGGCTTATAGAGGGTATTGCAGTAGCGCCTAGGTAGTGAGCCTAAGAAGGCTTTTGTAACCCAACAGACTTGGTGCTGTCCTTCAGGATTTATGAGATGAAACAGCCTGATTTTAAGGGGGCCTCTTATTATAAGAGCCAATATTTTTGAAAATTGTAGATGCAAAATTCCTTGGGTCACTTATTCCTAGCTCCAAAATTTGCAGAGCTTTGATATTTGTTTTGGTTCTTGACAGAACGGAAGTCCTGTTTGAGAGTTTTCTGTAGGCATCTCCATCCCTTTGGTGGGTTTCAGCTGTCACCAGCTCTCATCTCCTCTGTTACAAGTCCCTCTTCAGGCTTCTACACATAAGAACATAAAACTCCGTGAGTTTGTGCCTCAGCTATACTGTGGCTGCGCATTTAACAGATGCATGGCACAGATACTGGCAGAATTGTTAAATCACGAAGAAGGTAGATATTCCTTGGAGATTTCTGGTGAAAAAACCACTGCTTAACGTGTGTGCCTTGTCAGCGTTGTCATCCTAGACGGCTGGGTGTCAGTTTTCCACTCGTGAGACTCCCGCTCTTATCTTGTTTAACTGCAATATATAACTGTCTTCCCTACATGTCTTGGAGCAGGGCGACGTGTTACGCACTGTTGACTGCAGTTGATGGCATTTAAAATTTTGTCAGTGTAACAGGTCCTACATCTGTTCCAATGTACTGATTGGGTCTATGTTTTAACAAAGCCTTTATGGAAGTAGCATCTGATAGTGCTACAGCAAGGCTTACAGAGAGCCAGTTCTTTCTGTGGAGGATGTTCTTGAAATGACAAATGCTATTCTTGCTTCACACCTCACCAGGCTCTATACATACCATTTCAGGTGGGCTTTGCGTGCAGGATGTGCAGCTTCTGACAAAATCATTGTGTTCATGTGTAGAACAAACCAAGAGTACAAGATAGCATTTCTAGACATGCCTCATCACTTTGAATCCTCTTTTGTCTTAGAGCTGGGGAAGGAAGAAGAAAAAGTGTTTGATCCAAATTCTTTGGATGCCGATCGCTGCGAGAGCTGTTACGGGGCAGAGTCAGAGGACATTCGGTAATCTTTACACCTTTTTGTATCTTAGCACTCAAATTATACAGTTATGTTGCATGCACTTTTTTTTTTTTTCCAAATGTCTGTGAAGGTCTGTGCAATGAAATCCTCCTGGGCATGTGTTCAAAGAATGCTGAGAACTGGTATGGCTTTGGTACACCTGTGGTTGTTCAGAATGTGAAGAGTTAGGGTGTATACCTGCCTGTTTAAGGGCAGTGCAAATTGCACTACCTTTGCAGTAGCATAAAGGTTGTATCTCAGCAAATGGAATGTTTTCTGGGGTTATTTGGTGTCCAAAGGGGAGCTGTGTAAATTATTTCACCATTATGCGAGCTGTCTTGGAATAAAACCTGGTTATGGCTTTGCCTTCTCACTTCTCCAGGCTTTGCGTCCTTACAGGAGGGAAGACCAAACATTTAGCACTTGCACAAACAACAGTTCTAATTTGGTGTTTCTCATTTCCTCCTACCTGCAAATTCCTATAAGAATAGATCCATGGTAGTCCATAGGTTCTGGACTGTTCTTTGCTATTACCCTCTCTGTAGTATATTGGTTGTCCCATCTGTCAAGTTGGGTCCTTCCCCAGAGATGTTTCCATCTTGAGGGAAGCTTTTCTTTGGTCCAGCTAAACATGGAACCAAGAAAGAAAAACATTTTTTCCAGTGACCAAGATCTTCCAGAGGTAGAAAAGTAATGAAGAAAGTTTGCCATTAACCGTCCTTTCCGTTTTGACAGTCTTGGCCTAAAAACAGAGAAAAGGGGGAATAGAAACAGGCAGATGCTTTGTTTGCCCAGGGAAGTTCCAAACTACTCAGAGCTGTGGGATACTGATGTCATTTTTGTAGCAAACTTTTTTTGCCAATGAGTGTTTGGCTACTTAAATGGACAGGCAAAGACCTACTCGGGCTCGAGCACTGCATTCAAACAGCTTGTATCCTTATGCCAAAATCCAAAAAAGTACATCAAGAACCTCGAGCTCCTTCAGGAGCATTAGGCCAGCTTTCAGGGTCCAGTCCCTGATGTTTGCTTTATTGCTTTAGTGAAGAAAAATCCACCAAGGATTCGAGTCCTGAGCTGGGGCATCTCTTTGTAGCAATGAAGATGGTAAGATGGTGCTTGTGCTTTTGCAGGTGTTGTAATACTTGCGACGATGTCAGAGAAGCATACAGGCGGCGAGGCTGGGCCTTCAAGAATCCAGATACCATAGAGCAGTGCAAAAGGGAAGGGTTTAGCCAGAAAATGCAAGAACAGAAGAATGAGGGCTGCCAAGTGTATGGTTTCCTAGAGGTCAACAAGGTGAGAGATGGATTGGATTTTGCTGTGAACCTGCTGCATCATGGTTAGCTTTTCCTACCGACTGATAGGGAGTCTTTGTGCCGAGGTTTCTGGAGGAGAGGCAGCTGCTTTAAGGTGAGATTGTCCCACCTGCCCTTCTAGTCTTAAAGCAGAGACCACCAGAGAATGCTGGAGATACCAGTAACCAACAACTTGCCAGCAGAGGTGCTGGAGAGACTGAAATGTTATCTTATTTAGAAAAGCAGTGGAAGCAAGACTATTGGAGTTGGTAGTCAAAGCTGAAAATTAGAGAGGTGGTTTTTGCAACTGGTACATGAAAATGTAGCATGAGATATACCAGATAACTATGTAATTACCCTGTCATTTGGCAGTTTACCAAACCCAGAATACTTGCACATGCAGGTTACCTACCCAAGTACGTTCTAGGTGTCAGACCCAGGCTATATATTTTTTTTTTCTTTAACTCAAACTGTATTTTTTTTACACCTTTGTGAACTCTTCCTGGAGACCACATTCTTTATTTCTGGAAAGTAAATCTTTTACTCACAAAGCCAGTCATTGTGATTTGAGCATCATCACAGCTACTGAATCGTTATGGCACCCTCCATCACAAAGTGTGATGAGTGGGAAAGATTCAAAGGGGAATGCTGGAGGTAACAAGGGTCCAGTGGTGGGTGTCACTGCGGAAATTTCTGGAGGCCGTTGTTACACACCTGGAATTTTGCACATCTCTTTTCTCGTCTCATCTTCAGTTAACATAAGCAGTAGGTTTGCACTGACATCAAAGTTGTAATTAGCCCATGAGCCTGGGACATCAGGATCTTCCAGGGGAGAGTGTGTATGATTGCTAGTAAGTGTCAGTGAGGACTGCCACCTAATGTCCAGATCCCTTTCAGATTCCAGGATAAATTTTAACAACCTTTTGTCTTTGGGGGGTTTTGGAGGGCTTGGGGTTATTGTTTTTTTTTGTAGGTATAGTCCTTTATTTTTGCATGCAGCTTAATTTCATGGGTGCATACATAAGATCACTGTTGTTTATTGTATTAAGGTTTTTTTACCCTGCTCACTCTCCCTCTCAGTTACTTTATCCACTCATTTTCTGTGATACCCTTTTGTATTTCCTGCAGCAGCAGTCACTTCCCTGCCAATAGCTTAATTCCTTCTTCACATTTTTATGTCCGCTAAAATAATCTACATAGAACAGTTATTATCAACATCAGTATGTAATTATGGCTTTCCACATGACTGCCAGTGAGGAAGAGGGGAAATTAATTTCTCTGTTAGGACAGTATCTGCTGATACTGTCACCTATGAAAATTAGTTGCTTGGTATATATCTTGTTTAAACAAAAATTTAAAGATCCAACACCAGTACAACTGCTTTATTTATATAGATTCAGACCTTTTAATGAAAGAATACTGTCTCCTGCAGGTAGCTGGAAATTTCCACTTCGCACCAGGAAAAAGTTTCCAACAGTCTCATGTACATGGTAAAGTATTTTCTTTTCCTTCTTATTGTGACCTTTGGCTTCCAAGTGTATCTGATAATTTTCTTTGAATATCTTTGCATTGCTATCCATAATAACAACAGCACTACAATGGGGAGGACATTGAGAAGTTTTGTTACAAGAGGTTTAGAACCATCATAAACAAATAGAAAAGTGGTTTCTGGAGGGGCTGACACATGGGTATGGAAGAACTTTGAGAGGCTGCCCAGAAACATTCTCCTCCATCTTGCTTGTTCCACAAAACCTTGCTGCTCTGCTGTAAAACAGCCTCAAGTAAGGTGTTCAGTTCAGGACCTGAATATCATTATCTCTGGAAGGGATATTTTGGAGAATACCTCAGGAGAATTTTAAAGCAATTCAGAACTTTAGAGTAAAATTTAAGTTATAAAGGACTTCCTTAAGTGTATAAAAATATATATATATATATACACACACAGCAGCCGGAATGATAGTGCTAGTTCACAGAATCATAGAATGGTTTGGGTTGTAAGGGACCTTTAAAGGCCATCTGGTCCAACCCCCCTGCCATAAGCAGGGACACCTCCAACTAGACCAGGTTGCTCAGAGCCCTGTCCAATCTGGTCTGGAATGTTTCCAGGGATGGGGCAGCCACCACCTCTCTGTGGGCAACCTGGGCCAGTGTTTCACCACTCTCATGGTAAAAATGTTCTTTATATCTAGTCTGAATCTACCTTCTTTTGAGTTTAAAACCATTACCCCTTCTTCAGTCACTACAGGCCCTATTCAAATATCTGTCCCCATCTTTCTCATAGGCCCCCTTTAAATACTGAAAGACTGTTACAAGGTCTCCTTGGAGCCTTCTCTTCTCCAGGCTGAACTCCCCCAACTCTCTCAGCCTGTCCTGACAGAAGAGGGGTTCATTCAGCCCTTGCAGCATCTCTGTGGCCTCCTCTGGCCCCGCTCCAACAGTGTCCTTCTGCTGTTGGTGGCCCCAGAGCTGGAGGCAGAACTGCAGGGTGGTCTCCCCAGCATGGGGCAGAAGGGCAAAATCACCCCCCCCTTTCCTTGCTGGCCACGCTGCTGGGTATGCAGTCCAAGGTACAGTTTGCCTTCTGATCTGTGAGCACGTGTTGCTGGCTCATGTTGAGCTTTTCATCCACCAACACCCCCAAGTCCTTCTCCTCAGGACTCTCTCAATCCATTCTCCACCCAGCACGGATTTGTGCTTGGAATTGCCCTGACCAAGATGCAGGACCTTGCACTTGGCCTTGTTGAACCTCATGGGGTTTTCTATGGGCCTCCTTGTTCTCCAAGTCCCTCTGGATGGCATCCCATCCCTCAGGCATGTCGACTGCACCACTGAGCTTAGTGTCATCCACAAACTTGCTGAAGGTGCACTTGATCTCACTGACGATGTCATTGATGAAGATATTAAACCGTCCCCCTGAGGGACACCACTCATCATTGATCTCCATCTGGTCATTGAGCCATTGACCACTACCTTCTGGATTTGACCATCCAGCCGATTCCTCATCTGCCAAACAGTTCACCCATCAAATCCGTATCTCTCCAATTTAGAGAGAAGGGTGTTGTGGGGGACCACATCAAAGGCCTTACAGAAGTCCAGATAGATGGCATCAGTGGCTCTTACATTGTCCACTGATGTAGTCACTCCATCATAGAGGGCCACTAGGTTGGCCTGGCAAGATTTGCTTGAAGATTTGATGAAGCCGTGCTGGCTGTCTTGAATCACCTCCCTGTCCTCCATGTGCCTTAACATGGCTTCTAGCAGCATCTGTTACATGATCTTTCCAGGTGCAGAGGTGAGGCGACTGCATCAGTCAGTTCCCTTGAGACTCTGGGATGTATCTTCTTGGGTTCCACGGACTTGGTCTCCAATGTGATCTTCTCTTACAGTGGGAGGAACTTTGCTCCTTCAGACCCTCCCTTGAATTTTTAACAGGAACTTGGTTAAAAATATTTGTGGTTTAATGGAATGTTTACAGTTCCCTTGATCAAGTTTTTGAAGCGTGAAATCTGTAGTAAAGCTATAATTTCAGCCTGATTTTTCCCTTCCATATAACTCCCTCCAATTTAATGTGAGAATGAGAATGTGAATGTGCTTTGTGAGAGCAACTGGTGTATTTGGAGAAAAACAAGCTTTTGAGCGCAGTTTCTACAGATGAAGAAGTGCTCTTGTGAAAAAAAAAAAACAAAACAAAAGAAAAATCTTTTTTCCCCCCACGTATTAATTGTTGTTAATAATAAAATGTTGCACTTCTTTCTGCAGAACTTGCTTTGTGTGCTTAAACTAACATAACAACATCAGCTTTACTTATAACCGGTGTTTACAGCTTGTGTATCTAAGCTATCAAGAAGTCTCTCTGCGTTGCCTCTATTCTCTGTGACCAGCATGAATGCACACGGGCTGTCCTGGGAGCGAGTACTTTGTCTACACAGAGGAGAGGGTGAGGCCGGGATAGCTCTCTAATTGCATGTGCCCCAAAAGGCTTTCACAACCAAATTTACAATTCAGTAGGAAAGCACAGGTGAAAGCCAGAAAGGACCATGTCATTACTGCAAACCTTTTGGAGGCAGAGTTAGGAATATTGGTGTTTTGTGGGCAGTGAAAAGGAGTAGGACGACGGGCAGATAAACTTTCCACTTTCTGGAAATTCTGTCACATTAAATAATGAGGAAAAAAGACCCCTAACACTTTTCTCTATGTGCAGCTGTTCTCACCTCTGGGGATCTCCTGAGTCTGTTACAGTCTGTTGAGATTCCTCAGTCGCTCTCTTTCAGGTACTTTTTCCCATCTCACCATGAACCCATGTAAACGTTTTGTGTTTACAACACCCTACTGCGAGGTGTTCAGCAGGTCTGCTCTGCTCTAAGAAAAAACGCCTCCCCTCACTTGCTTGATCCCGCTCACTGTATCTGATGGCCTTTGTTCTTCTGCTGGAAAAGAGGGAGCAGTCGCTGCCTGCTCTCTCCCTGCCTCTCAGGATGTCGTAGACTTTTCCTGTGCCATCCTGCAGGTCATGTCTTTCCCAGGCTGAAAAGTCCCAGCTTACACAGATGGTCCTTTGTGGAAGCTGTTCTACCTCTGAGCTTCCTTGGTGGGTTTCTCTGAACCTCTTTCAGTTCATCTCTGTCTGGAGGTACCAGATTTCACCTAGGATTAAGGTCTAGGCTGAGCATGATGTAGGCAGTGGCATAATGATTTTCTTCCTTATGTTCTCTCTTGCTTTTCTAGCAAGAGTCACATTCATAATGTGATTTCTCGTTTCCCAACCTTTTCCCGGGCAATGTTTTCGTGGCACAAACTAACAACCAAGGAGTGTTTTTCCTGACCCTCAGGAAAATGGGCAGTTCATAGCCTGGTCTTTTTCTTGTACATGAAGCTGAGTCTGTTTTCTGCCCCAGTACAACCTTTCTTCATAATCATTTTTTTGTTTTGTTTAGGGTTTTTTTTTGTTTGCAGAAAGAAGGAATATTTTTCCCCTTTAACTGCAGATAAAGAACTTGACTAGTATAAGTCAGAGGACAGAGCTCTGTGAGATATTTCCAGAGTTCCCTGGAAGTATCTCTATCCCATTTCCACACAAGAACTTACGAATATTACATTAATGCTCAGTCCTATTAATACACTTAACAGAATCTCATGCAGGATGAACTTGAATGTCCAAGAGGAGCCTGAATATTCCAAACTGTTATCTTCAAAAATCACATTAACAATCCGGTCAAAATAATGATTTTACTGATCTATTTGATACAAAACTGTGATGACTGACAGTATTTTTGCTACTGCCTTCTATTCCCTACCAGTTTGAATCAGTAGAGAACAGGGGGGTTGAACAGCAATGTCAGTTCTATGGAAATTTCGTTCCTTTGCACTGCTCACCTTGCCTGGTGTCAGAGTAGCGGTACCACATTTGTATAGCTAATGGTTAGACCAGAGTCCATACTTTTTATTTTTTGGTGTTGTTCAAATACTGAGGGTACCACACTGGCTTTTTGTTTCTTGTGCTCTTACTCTGCCCTTTTCCTGAGGGTTACTGTTTTTTAATCAACCTCCAGCTAGGGAATTTGCACAGGCATCTTCCTGACGGTGCGAAGGGTCCTCTTCAGAAGCACTTAGTAAATCTGACCATAAATGTAATCTTGATCTGAGATTCTGAACTTCTGTCATGTGCTTGGTGTTAACATCTTCAAAATTGTATCTTCTCTCCCGGGTAGAAGCAAGTTGAAATTGCTTTTTTCATGAAGTAGATTAAGAAGTAAGAGGAGACACAGGGCTAACGCACGTGCAAACCAGAATCAGCACTGAATAAGGTGCAATTTTATTTCTGTTTCGTTATGTTAGCTTTAATTGTGTGTAGGTCATTCTTGATGTCCTTTTATTGTGTTTGAGTAGCTATCCTACAATACATGTGACCCAGAAGAAGTAATTTTTCAGGGATTGTTTGTTCAGCTGAATGTGAGAGAAATATCAGTAAAAGGCAAGGAGCGGCCTTGCCCAGAGGAGTTCATCCCATTTCTCACATCTGTGAACCTTGATTGTCTTTGGTTTGGCAGAAATCCTTCCATTGAGACACAGAAGATCAGAGGTCCTTGTTTAGACTAGGAAAAAAGGTTGATTTTGTAACATTAGCTAAATACGGCAGCCTAAATTTGGTTACATTCCTAATCAGGAGAATACTAATGAGTAGTAACCACCAAAGAAATTGCTCTCCAGTTTTTTTTCATTTTAAAGTACTGCACGAGTGGGTAAGCCTTATGAAAGCCACCCTTCTTAAGCGTTTATGGGATATCAGGTTTTATTAGTAATAATCACATTTGCCGAGTTATTTATTGATAATATTGTATGTATGTGTTTTTTAATGCAGGTGTGAATATTGAGTAACAGGGATCAAAGTTTTGAAGTAGGCAGCCTATGAATATCATCCTCTTAAGAGATGCAAGTGATATATTTCATCATAGGGTAACATCTGCTGAAACAGATTCAAACCATATTTCACTTGTGTTTGGCATTCTAAATGACCTGAGGGTTTCTTTTAAAAAATCAAGTCCCTGACATCTCAAACTTTGTCAGAAAAATTTATTACCCAAATCTTATGTGACCCCAAACTTATTTCTTAAATATCCTTTTACCATGTAATCTTTATGACCCAAAGATGTCCAGTGTTCTCCTGATAATCTCTTTTTTTTT
This sequence comes from Xenus cinereus, assembly GCA_025774025.1. Lineage (NCBI taxonomy): Eukaryota > Metazoa > Chordata > Aves > Charadriiformes > Scolopacidae > Xenus > Xenus cinereus. The sequence goes on along the minus strand of JAOXJK010000005.1, from coordinate 17,096,108 downwards.
TCCCCAAAAGTTCACCTTCCTATCTTTATACAATATTCATGTGTCTGAAGGAACTAGAAACACTGGAAATGCTGAAAAACATTTCGGGGGGAGGGGGGAGAAGCTTGTCTATTTGTAAGAAAAAAGTTATTTTGTCTGTTTTGTTTCTGCCTGCATGAATGTTAAGTCCAGGTGAGATGATTTCACTTACCTTGTTGTTTGCGTGGATGTTTTCCTATGCTTGTACGTAACCTTTGGTCTCATGTTCTGATATTGATTCCATATTTATGTATTGTTCTGCACAGTCATTAAACCAACTTTGCATTCCTTTTGGTTTCTCATAATCCCCAGGCCCTGAAAGAAGTGTAAATTGGAAATTGCGGGAGGGTGTATTTCTGTCTTTAGATAGCTGAAAAGAGAGATCCAGCTCTGCTGGGTTGATGAAATTTTTATCCATCCATATTCACATTTCCAGTCTACCTAACCGGAAGATTCAAGAATTGATAAAGTTTGACCCCTGTTGTATCAATAAAAGACAGACTGATACTGTGCTTTCCCTCTTGGCTGGTTCATGAGTAAGGAGATGCTGTGTTCTTCTCAGCTGACCATTGGAGGCTGAGCACTTTATTCCTAGAGGTATTTCTGCAGCATAGACTTTGTTCATATTTTATCTTAGTTTTCTTCATTACCAGATGCTTTAGTGTGTGTTGCTATTCATTCTTCATCTCAGGTCATCGAAATTGTTCCCTCTAGGAGAATTCACATGAATGATCTTATACCTTTGTGCCATCTGTAAAGGTTAATTACCTTTTGGTAAATACACTGCTTGTGCTTCTTGGACAGGTGCTATGTCTGTCTGTCCTTTGCATGCTGTGTTCCCAAAGAATTTGAGCTGAAGTTTTGTGAATTTGCTTTTGAAGCAAGCAGTGGTACTGATTTTCATCCCAAGTTATTGAAAGCATTGAAAACTGGTTGCTTGAAGCCTGTACGGTGATGCTCTATCTTCAGTGTTAGAGAAGACCCCTGCTCCTGAATGTCACACTAGCTGTAAATGTCTTGTCTTGTTCCTCAGCTCACCTGTGGTCCGGTTGCACTGAGAAATCCCAGGTCATTAGGAGGAGGACTGAAGGAGGTCGTGAGGAGGACTGAAGCACTTCCAAGCAGACTTTCTGGCACTAAAACTAGTAGTACCGGCTCTTCTGCAGCAAGGGAAAACCAGAGTCAAACATTACTGATATTTACAGTCTTCTGTTCCAAGCAGCACAGCCTCAAGCCCTGCTTATTCGCGTGGTACTAGCTGAGATTGGGCTTGCTTCGCTGGTGTTTGCTCCACAGGCTTTGAATCCTAAACTGAGATTTTGGGTTCAGTGTATGCAGGGTGCTGCAGGTTGTGGTGAAGTTCTCTCTTTCACTTGTGCCCCTGTAAGGACAGCCTCCAGAACCAGCTGTACCTGTTTGTGATTCTGGATATTGTATTTTCTTTGCAGCAGTTCACACCTTTCTTTCCTTCCTGCCTCAGAGAAAAGAGGAATGATTGAATGATCTAGCTTTTTAACCTCCTGAGGATTGTGCTTCAGGAGCTGCTGCTATTTCTGTCCGTGCAGCAGCCACCTCCTGCTTCAGCTGCAGTGGTTGGCAGCAAGTTTCCAACATGCGGGAAACAAACCTTAGGGACAGGTTGTCAGGAGAGAGATGATAGTCATATCACTTCCTTCTTCCTTGCCATATTTCTTCTAGTCAAGGGGAAGCTGAGGCTTCTCATTTATCCTTTAGTTTATCGTTAGACCATTCTGTTGCTGAGGTGTCATCATCGCTGTTTTTCAGGGAAGTCTTTGCCCATCGTGCTTTATTGTCAGCCAGAGAGCTTTTCAGGATTCCTTAAAATATATCATTAGATTCCTTCAATTCTCTAGAAAAGAAGCTGACGCTGATGACAACATCTGGGACATTCTCTGTCCTAAAAACACACTCTCTTGAGGACAGGGATGGTTTCTGTGGATGAAGCAGTTCTCTGTGTGGTCTGAATTTTGGGGGTTTTTTACACCCTACATGGTGGGTATAAACTGGAAGAACAAAGTTGTCTTTGAAGGTGCTATTTTTGTGATTACCATTTGTTTTGCTCTGCACTTTTTGTGATTATTGTGGAGGGGGCAAACCCAATAAGCAGCAATTTCACATGATGATGGTTTTGGAAAAGGAGTTGCTTACTCAGAGTCACTGAGCTTTGCCTAGAAATGTGCAAAGTTTTGCTAGCTCTCCAAGAGCACAGATTCACTGGTCAGTTGTACCTCTTCATTAATGTTCTGCCTATGTACTTAAGGGAGAGTTTATTCCCTTTTCTACTAGATACTTGTTTGACAGCCAGAATCTATTTGAAGGCATCCTTGCCATGGATGACCCCTAATACCCTCTCATTTTACATACTTTTTAATCTTTTGAATGCTGAATAGCAAAAGGACATACAGTCTTTGACTGAAGACTGGTTGTCATTGTTTAGGTCCCTTGGCATCTTCTAATTGACAACCAAAAGCAAGTGACACTAATTCGTTTTTCTTTTACTGGAGTCCTGCTACTTGTGGGACTGTTAGTATTGCACAGGCCTTGTACAGGTACCAGTTCCTCAACTGAGCTCTTCTCTTGCCTGTCAACATTCTTAAAAAAAAACAGTGTGAGACTCAATCTGCATCAGTCAAGGACACTGTTTTGGTGTGGAGGAGATCCAGATCCTCTGGTTGATCACCTGTACAGTGCTCCTTCCATAGCGTGTGTTTGTGTGAGCTCATCCTAACTTCTGTCCCAAAGTAGTATCTGCTGTGGAATTAGCCATTTTCATCCCCAAACTGAATACTGAGCATTGCTAAGGACTTTTCTTTTTACACTGGTAAACTCCTTTGAGAGTTTAGTTGTCTTGGTGCTGAAAGCTGCGAAGTATTACCCGTTTCTGTGCAGAGGGACAAACTGTTTTCAAGTTATGTGAAGTCTGTTTTGGAGACCACAAAAGTGACATTTCCATTTGTCACTGGTCTATAATCTGTCAGAGTTCAAGTTGTACTGGTTGTGGGAATGTGTGACATTTGTCAGCTTCTCCGTACCTTCCATACCTTCTCCATACTAAAAAAAACATGCTGTTGTAGAAGCACCACCAGGGATGTCACACTTGGCAAAGTGGATCAAAAGTGCTGTGTGAAGGCTTCAAAGGCCCACTTCTGGGAGGTGTGAGTCTGTGACAGTTATTGGTTAGTAATGCACGTTGTTGAATATATGTGAATAGTCTTTCAAAACAAACAAAAAAGGAGGTTACTTAGTCTCCTTTGAAAGATGCCATCCAAACATTTCCCCTCCCCACCATCCTTCCAGATATTCACCTTTGTTGGGATCTTGCAACAGAATGAACAAAAATGACCTCATGGTTTGCTACCTTTTCTGTGATCAGATGTGATGATGGAAGCACAGGACTGATTAATATCACAAACTTGTTACCCAGCTTTGAATGTAAATATGTTGTGAATGTAAGCCTTGAGTGCATTCCTGGGTAGCTTTGGTTGCTCCTAAAATGACCTTTCTGTTACCTTAAGACTGAAGAAGAATCTAAATATAACCAGCATTGTTACCTGCCATGCTGCTTTAGAGCTCACTTAACATACGTGGACATCCCACTGTACTTTTCCTTTTAGTGATTAATTCCTGCATTTTTGTTTCCTGTTACTCTTGAAATGATGGCTTGTCCATATATATCAGTTCTTTGGCTACCTATGGAGTTATTTTACATGGTCTAGAGAGCACACCAGCAAAGCTGTTATTCTTCCCCTTTTTGGTATGAGTTTTAAATGCTGCTCTGTCTGAATCTCTGTATCTTTTCATTTTAAGGATCTGAATATTTCTCTTTTTCTCTCCTACTCTGCTCATTTTTGCAGTGCACGCTGTTGAGAGTAAGTGTTGCTGTAACTTTTTGTTGTTGTTGTTGGGTTTTTTTTCCCCAAAACTGTTTACTACAGAACTAATGTAATTTCTGTTATTTGCTGTGCCCATAAATGTCCTTTGGGAGGAGCTGTTGATCTATGCTGAGTTTTGAGATTTCCTGAAAGCTAAAAGGAGAGCCATGCCAGGTCATTCTTCTGTAGTAAACGAGGCCACCAGATGGAAAAGTCTGAGAATCTTTGTCTTAAACAATTTTAAAATATCAGTGTTGGGGATAATGTCTTGGTGGATTATTAGTTGCTCTGTGCAGCTAATGTAATTGAGGGGGACGTGGTGACACATTGGAGAGACTTCTGCCTTTTGAAGTCAAATAGGATAATAATCTCATTTAATCTCATTTGTACAACAGGCCAGATAATTTCTCATGAGCCTTCATGCCCCAAGCCTGCTAATCTCAGAATACTCGGTAGGAGGTCTTCTGAGGGTTTGCAAACCATTGGGTTTTTAAAGGGTAACATAGAATCAAAGAGTTAGAAGGGACCTTCGAGTTAGAAGGGACCTTAAAGATCATCTAGTTCCAACCCCCCTGCCATGGGAAGGGACACCTCCCACTACATGGTAATCATGGTGGTTACAGGTTGAGATGTGATGTTTTGACTCAGTAACATCTGGCAGAAGGCTCTGGATCTCAGCTTTGCTCACTCCCTCTTCTCACCGCAACGTTTTGTGTGGTGTTCCCTGCCTCAGTCCCCTCTTTACAATGCATCTTCCTGCCGCTGTGCTCCCGCAAGATACTTTCCTCCAGAAAGTTCATCCACAGTTTAATATTTGGTGTCCTATCTCGCATTGGAGCCACGTGTTTGGGCAGCTGCGTCTTGGGTTTCTTGCAGCCTTAATGTGTTTATTGATAGTCCTGAGTAGCTGTAATTACTATTAACCCCATTTTTACAGGTAAAGAACTGAATTTCGGAGTCTAAGGAGGCCTTGTGGTTGTTCAGGTCAGAAATGCAAAATGAGGAGAATTCTTGAAAAGAGACAGCAGTTCTTAAAACTGTGTTACTAAAACAGTGAAGAAAAATAGGTTATAGTCTTGGCAAACTTAAGATGTTTTACAGGTCTCTCTATTTTACCTAGTTAGGCGCTTAGCTGCAGTTACAGAAAGGAAGGAATGCATTTGTGAAGGAATGCTTTTGTGTTCCTAGCTGACAGTCTCTTAAAATGTTCTCTTCTGTTTCTTCATTCTGTTTCTTCTCTAAGCAGGCTAAATAGTGTGTTCTTAAGCAAACTGTGGCTAGCTAAATGTTTATCTGCAACCTAGAGTATATGTACATGTGCTTAGCATAATCCTTAGTTATCAGAGATAAATAAACCTCTGGTCTAGTGGAAGACTTTTAGAAACTGAACATATAAATCATACTTTTTTGGAGAGTTGTAAATCATTTATTGGATAGGAATTTTATAAAAGCTAAGTAATAAGTGTTTTATCTGTGGAGGTCACAGCTGAGCCCTGTGGATAGCCGTAACTGTTAAAATCAGTCATGCACAATGTAAATCTGTCTAACAGGTTAGTTAATCACTGGTCTTTCTCAAGTGCTGCCTTGGATTTGTGTGGTACTGTGCTGTGACTGTAGGATTTGTCAGCCTTACTGGGCTTCACGTGCTAACAAATGTGACTCCCCAGGCGGTGAATTGATAAACACCATAATCCTGCCTGGGGTTCCAGGAGCGCAGCTGCCAGGAAGAGCATCCCTGTCCCTCCCTGCGTGTTGCTGCACTGCACCAGCACGGCACTCCTGCAGCTCTGTGATTAACCATACTGTGGAGCTGCCCTGGCTAGAGGAATAGCCTCACATAAAGCAATACTTATCTTTCAGCCTGGTACGTTCTGTGATGTGGCTCGTGAAGGAGGGTGGGACAGGAACGAGCCATCAACAGAAAGATGGGGGAACAAAGACTGTTTTATTCCTTCGGCAGTAAGTCCAGCTTAAATGCAGATCTACCAGAGCCAGGATCTCTGTAGAACTTTATTTCTTAACTGAAGGTTAGCCTCTTGGTGTCTGTACAGAAGGCAGCAGGACTTGACACTTCACTGATGGGTAAGCCACTTAACTCTTGATCTAAGTGCAACTAATACTGCAGCATGAAACAGGGTGTTGCTGGTAACTGTTCAGAAAAAAAGCATAGCATAATCCAAGGCCACTTCTCCCTTCTCTCCTTTTCCTGTCCACCATTTCACATCTATTTCTAAATTTTTAGTAGGAATTTATTTTTAAAAAGCCAAATGAGTTTTTTGATTCAGTTGCCAGCACAGGGACACAAGCTGCTGTGCTAGTGGCAGTGATAAGTCTGCACGCTTGTCAGAGACAGCACCAGGAATATCTGAAGCCAGTGCAGCTCTGAGCTTTTTGTAATGGAGAACCATTGCCTTAATTCCAATGGCTGCAGCCTTAGTTTCTGAGCCTTGAACATTTTAACTGTGAAATGCAAGCAAATTTAACTGTGAAATGCATTAGGAGAAGTATAGTTTAGGCTTGGCATTTACTTTTCTAACTGTACATTCTCTGTTTTAAATGTGTATATCTTTAGGTTTAGTAAGGGTTTTCTATAAATACAAGTAAAGCTTCTGGTGTTTTATTGAAAGATGTTAATAGGAAAAAAATTAGTTTGCAGCACAGTCATGTTAAGTAAACGTTTTAAAAGAGAGGCTAGTTTCAATCAGTTCTTTAACTTTGCAGACGGTAGTGTGCTAGGTTGTATATCAGAAACCCTTTAAGGGAGCAGAATTCCTGATCTTTGTTAATCATATAGCAGCACTTGGTGATTTGACTCCATCAGCTCCTAAAATAACAGCCCACAATTTTTGAATTATTTTTACTTTGTGAAGGTGAAAGGAGAGGTATGTCTTCCTGAGCATGTGAATTTACCTGATAAAATGCACCACAGCCTCTGGCTACTTTAAGATGATTGTGTAGGAACGATACTGATATTGAGTTGTAAGTTATATTTTCATCCTGAGACTGATGCTTCTGGCATCACATGAAGTCATGTAAGTAGCCAACCAAAAGATACCCATTGCCTCCCATTGCCCGTATCTTTGCCAGATCCCTTTTGGGGGTGTGTGATGCTGCCAACATCATCATACTGCTGTAGGCAGGAAGGGCAGAGAGAGGGCAGGCCAAATTCCCCAAATCCTAGCACAGGTGACAGTCGTCTTGGTCCCACCAATGGTTTGCTGACCCTGCTCAGGCCATCCCCGCACAGACTTTTCCTTTCCCTGCACGTTCTCTGGGCAGCAGTAACGAGGCCGATGGGCAGAGCACTGAGAGCTGCTAAGATGACCATTGTTTCTTAGGGCGCTTGCATGTGATACCAAGGCATGTGCTCTGCTCAGTTGTTAGTTTAGGTCTGTTGTGCCTCTGTGTTTTACAGTAGTTAGAGAAGTTACGGGTACCAGGTGGTGACACAGACACCAGTGAAGTTTTCCTTGCTTGCCCCAGGATCTTGTTTTTACCCTAGATTAAAAATGTTTGGTGAGGGCTGAAATACTTAATCTGAATTAAGCCCCAAATTAAAGTTATTTTCCTTCGCTCTGGCAGTGTCTCGTCTATGTCAGGAGGGGAATTTCAGCAGTTTAGTCTATCACATGCCCGACTGCAATTAAGAGAGAAACGTAGTCGGTTTTCTTGCCATTTTAGATTGTGATGGAAATAAGAGGACCTCGCTTATAAACTAGAATAAGGTAAATAGATGCGCTTGTTTTCACAGTCTGAACTATATTGTTAAACTGTTTTTCTCTTGCAGTTCACGATCTGCAGAGCTTCGGACTTGATAACGTAAGTGTTTCCAAGATAGTGTTCTAGTTCTCTTGGTCTGTTTTCCTTCTGGGTTTCCCTGCCTTTGCCACACTGATATCCTAGTGTACTGATCCCAGCTGGATTTGGCTATGTAAGTCTGAACAGATCCTGGAACCTGCTTTCACGCAGGATTCTGAAGTATGTTCTGGGACAGCTGCATATTGCTTGGCAAGCCTGTTCTCTTCTTCCTGAGATTTGGAAGGAGCCATGCTCCTTAGTCTGTGCTTTCCAATTTTCTAAGGTTGACATTTTACTGACTGCTTCTGGGTCTGTTGGAGTTTACCCTGTGCTGGGAGAAAAGCAGATGATGTGCCAGTGAAGCAGCTGACAGCCTGGTGCTCCGTTGCCAGGGCGAGGAATGAGTGGGAGAGCCTGCTCTCTAGATGGGAGGGAAGGGCACTGGGATCTGGGGATTTCCAGCAGGAAAGGGAGAAATTCCAAATCTCAGAATCTTCCATGAATAAAAAAGAAGAGGAAGTGCTTTGGAGTTTGCTGTTAGGACACACAGAGTAAGGGAGGACCTGTCTGTCTTTCAGAGCCGCACTCAGAAAAAAATATACAAAAAATTAATTTTCGATCCCTTACCTTGCCCCTGGGATGCTGTGCAGTTGTTTGAGTCATTAACATTTCTGTTTCAGATCAATATGACACACTATATCAAACATCTCTCATTTGGAAGGGATTATCCAGGCATTGTGAACCCTCTGGATGGGACAGACGTCACTGCACAGCAAGGTAAAAGCCAGCTGAGAGAAGTCTGTATTAATAAGCTTTAGAAGAGAACAGGAGCAAAGTTCCCAGTCTTTAACAAGAACCTTGACAGCATTGTGTAAAATGTACACTCCTCCACCTTGTGCTCTTTCTGGAACAGTTGCCTCCATTCATCTGGAACAAATCTGCCAACATGTTTTGATTCTGTGACCTTTCTGAAAGATCTCTCTTTTCAGTGTTCGAGGATGCACAACAGCAGGTATAGCACATCATTATTAACTGCCTGCATCAGGTGAAGTTCAAGGAGAGTCCTGTCTAGCTACTGCGTGCAGTAAGAGATAACCAGAAGATGCAGGATAGGGAAAGAAAGGCCTAAGTGATGTTTGCTGGAGAATCGTGGTGTCTGCTCAACCTTGATCTACCCAACAGTAATAGCTGAACAGGTGCAGTGCAGTTAAAATATCACTGGTCTTTCCTAGAGAGCTGCAGTTGGATGGCTTAAGAAGGAAGGGCAATTCTCTCCTCATGCTACTGCTGCTCAAACTGTAACCTTGGTTTATTCACACAACACTGCTTGTGTGCATTTTCCATGAAAGATCCTGACCATATCATTTTATATGCAACTGCAGAAATTAGTTATTTTTTTAGATCCGCTGAAGTCTGCAAAGTTTGTCTTTGTGGGTACTTGGGGTACTGCTATATAATAAAGCTTGGAGAAAGAAGTTGTTTGCTTTGAGGTGGTGGTAGGATTGTTAATTGTACCTGAATCCTTTCCTTTAAATTTTCCACCATCAATTTTATTTCTTTAACCTAAATCAAAGGATGGTGCTTAAAATGAAGTACAGAAAAAAAAAAAAGGTGCCATAATGCTCAATACGATCGTGATGCTGTAGTTTTTCTGTGGAGTAAGAAACTCTCCGAGATGTGGCCTGTAGCTAGCTGGTAGCACACACATTGCCCCCACTGTGTCCTTCTCCTCAGGGTCCTTCTCCCCAGGGCTGCTCTCAATCCATTCTCCACCCAGCCTGGATTTGTGCTTGGAATTGCCCTGACCCACATGCAGGACCTTGTACTTGGCCTGGTTGAACTTCATAAGTTTCACACGGGCCCGCCTCTTCAGCCTGTCCAGGTGCCTCCGGATGGCATCCCTTCCTTCAGAGTGTCAACTGCACCACACAGCTTGGTGTTGTTGGCAAACTTGCTGAGGGTGCCCTTGATTCCACTGTCAAAGATGTTAAACAGCACTGGTCCCAGTCCCAGACACCTGGGGAACGGCACTCATCACTGGCTTCCACTTGGACATAGAGCCATTGACCACAACCCTTTGAGTGTGGCCATCCAGCCAGTTCATGATCCACTGAGTGGTCCATCCATCAAATCCGTGTCTCTCCAGTTTAGAGACCAGGATGTTGTGCGGGACAGTGTCAAATGCTTTGCACAAGTCCAGGCAGGTGACGTCTGTTGCTCTTCCTTTCTCCAACAACACTGTAACACCCATCGTAGAAGGCCACCAGATCTGTCAGGCACGATTTGCCTTTAGTGGAACCATGTTGGCTGTCACCAATCACCACTTTATTTTCTGTGTGCCTTAGCAGAATTTCCAGGAGAATCTCCTCCATGATCTTGCTGGGCACAGAGGTGAGACTGACTGGCCTGTATTTTCCAGGTCTTCCCTTTTTCTCTTTTTGAAAATGGGATTACGTTTCTCCTTTTCCAATCAGCAGGAACTTCACCGGACTGCCACGACTTTTCAAATATAGTAGAAAGCAGCTTAGTTCCGCCAGTTCCCTAGGACCCACAGATGAATCTCATCAGGTCCCATGGACTTGTGCACCTTCAGGTTCCTCAGATGGCCTTGAATGTGGTCTTCTCCTACAGTCCCTGCTATTGCCTTCTGTGGCTGGGGCGCTGTGGTTAGAGCCCTCACCAGTGAAGACCAAGGCAAAAAAAGGTGTTGAGTTCCTCAGCCTTGTCCGTGGCCCGGGTGACCAGGTCTGCTGTTTCCTTCTGGAGAGGGGCCACATTTTCCTTAATCTTTCTTTTGTCATTGACATACCTACACAAGTTTTTCTTGTTGCCCTTGATGTCCTTGGCCAGATTTAACTCTGTCTGGCCTTTAGCTTTCCTAACTGGCCTTTAACTTTCGCTGGTGGCTTGGACAATTTCTCTGTATTCCCTCCAGACTACTCGTCCTTGCTTACACCCTCTGTAGGCCCCCTTTTTGAGTTTAAGTTTCTCTAGGAGCTCCTTGTTTATCCATGGCATTTTTACCTAACTTCTTTGTTGGGATACGTCGCTCCTAAGCTTAGAGGAGGTGGTGGTTGAATATCACCCAGCTTTCTTGGGCCCCGCTTCCCTCCAGGTCTTTATCCCATCGTACTCTGCCAAGCAGATCCCTGAAGAGGCCAAAGTCTGCTCTCTGAAGTCCAGGGTAGTGAGCTTGCTGTGCACTGCCCTTGCCACCTGAAGGTTCTTGAACTTCACCATCTCATGGTCACTGCAGTCAAGGCTGCCCTTGAGCTTCAGGGCATTTGAAAATAGGGGTTTTTTGTGACTCCTGCCTTCCATTATCCTTAAGAGAACTGAAGGAACTGACTGGTCTGAGGCAGCAGGAGTTCTACTTTTTTTATTCACTGATCCAGATCTTTTCATCTGATATGATAGAAACCATCCATCTACAGTAATAAACTGTAGTGTTAATTGAAGTTGATACAGGATACTCGTTTAGAGTTGAGTATGTTTTCTGAGGGCTGTGCTGTTGAATACAAGTGTTTTCATACACTATAATAACAATTTTCAAGAGGTTGTATTGGTAAAACTCTAGCAAGGTAACTGTTTTGTAGAATGTTTTCAATTTAGTCAAGGCCGAAATGAAAGTAGTTTTCGTTTTGTTTGGAACAGGAACGAGATTCACTTTGGCAAAAGGAAAACTCATGTCAGCCATTAACTTTATTGTCCTTGAAAACCTCCAGGATCTGTTGCGTAGAAAACTGTTCCCAGACAAGTTGAACAAAACCAATTTGTGTCTACGTAACCTGTCAGTTAAGTTTTCCAGCTCTTTGCCAGTTATTAATTGTGTCTCTCTGTCTTTGCTTATAGCTTCCATGATGTTTCAGTATTTTGTCAAGGTGGTCCCCACAGTGTATATGAAAGTAGATGGTGAGGTAAGTACCATTTTTTCCCCTATTGCTTTGGCAAGTAAAAGCGTTCAGACTTTCTTCTCATATTCTGACACTGACCGTATCTGCCCTCTGGTGGAAACAACACAATCTGTTTGACTTTCTTCGTATAACTGCCCCAGTAAGAATAACCATTTCTATGGTGTATGGTTCTCTGTAATGTTGCAGCAGTGATGAAACAGATTTCAGCCTCCTCCATCCCACATAGATCAAAGTGACCATACCTGAGTGCACGCTCAGGTAAAGGTAAAGCAGCAAGAAGAACCTAAAAAATGTTCTTTGAAGACTAACCCTAGATCAGTCAACTTGTCTTCAATTTAAAAACTCCTTTAGCCTCCAGAAGAGCTTGGCTAGATTTCCAGCCCTGCTTTCAGAATACGTCCTTCTTTCAGGACAGGTAAGATAAACAAATTACCAAGAAGATACCACGGTGAGATGAAGATCCTAAGAACAGAAACAAACTTTTGCTCTCTTCTGAAGCCAGCCTGAGAGAGCAGAAAGAAGAGAAAAATTTAATTTCATTTGGAAGCTTTTATTTTGTTGTCATTTTGCAGGGGATCTCAAGAGCTAAAAAGAATCTCTTTTTAAAAAACAAAAGGAACCTGTCAGTTATCATTATTTGGACCCTCACAGTCTTAGGGCAGCAGAATGATGTAAGCTGTTAGGTTTCTTTTGCAAAGAAAACACCAGTAGAGGCAGCAGCTCTACTGTTGTGCAGACTTCACCACCAGTGCTACCCAGTGTACTTGTCTGACCCTGGGAGGAAGAGAAGATGCCATATGGCCCAGGACCTCTGTGGACATTCACGTACATGATGGCTTATCTCCCTAGCTGTCTCCTGGGTTTGGGTTCTCTATCTTCTATGCTGCATGGGTGGTCCATGCCCACCTTCACTTTAAGACCAAACCGGTTTCCTCTGAAGCGAAACCCAAGCGTGGTTCCAGGGCATGTTCAGAGCAAGGACTGATCTACATGTGGATGAATCCACGCCAGAATTCGGCTCCCTTGTCCTACACAGTTTTATAACACTGTGCAAAGCCCGTAACACTGGGAACCCCTAGTATCTTGAGCTCTTCACCCAAACTCATGCTGCTCTCAGGCATGTATCTCATATCCTTGCAATGAGAACAACATACTACTGCACATCCACGCAACCTTCATGTGGTTTTAGGCACTAAGAAATGTAAATCACCGGCAGCTTATTATTTATGTCAGAGGCTGCATATGAACCCTAAATCTGAGGACCCACATGACCGCAGCAGATACAGTTCAAGGAAAGCTATCCCAGAGCAGTGTGGGCAGAGCAATCCAACGGAGTCCTTTGGAAAGAAAGGTAGATGTAGTTTGCATTTCTTCTGCCCTGAAGATTGAAACTGTTTGCAAGACTCAGTTCTCATGTGATAAATCCTTATGTGGACCACTCTTTCTTCAGTCCCCTGCCTAGAAAGGACCCATCTGTTTTATTTCTGGAAGTTGGATTCGGGTTACTTTCTATGAGGTGATACTGGGAGAACCTTCAGACAATGTTTGAAGCTCATTCTGCTTGGATTCAGGATGCCTCTGCAGTTTCTGTGAAGGATTGAAATTCCCGAAGTACAAAGGAAAGTTAATAGGAGCCCTGGTCTTGTGGCCACCTCCCAGTGCCATAAGCCACTATGGCTTCTCTTTCTCTTGATGAAATCACTCATTCTACTGTAGAGCTGTTGTTCAGATTTCGAAGGACTTCTCTGTCAAAATAATTGCTTTTTAATAGTCACCAGGAGAGGAATCCATGCAAACTATAGTAACTATGGATCCTAGTATGCTGCCAGATGTATACCAGGAGCTGTGTTATACGTTCAGTACTTGGAACCCCCAAATGTGGAATTTGGTAAAGAAACTGGATAGTATCTTTCTCAGCTTGGATTGTAATTTGTCAGATAGTTTATTAGGGATGATAAAACATAATTTCAGTTTATGGAAGCCAAATTAATTTGCTCTAAGAATAGGACTGGTATGAAAAACACGTAGAAGAACGGCAGGGTGCATAAGAATGTTGCAGGGTGATCATTCATATAAAGATGGGTAATCTGTCCTTCTGCAACCCTGGCACTCATGCTTTTACATATTATTTTCTTTTTTCTCACCCTTGTATATGGCTTTCTCATATCAGTGCTTTCTCCTTGAAGCCTGCTTAGGTGGACTACGTTTTGGTAGAGGATGACGTGGACTTGGGGTTGAGGTTGAAAGGTTATCATACAGCTTATGCCATTAATTGCCAGCAGAAACCAAAATGGTCCAGCCTGGTGACCGATGCAGCACTCATCCTTTGGACTAGCTGGGGCTCTACTAGCCTGTAGTAATGGTAAAATAACCTGATCCTGATGGTGCTCTTTATGACCATTTTTATGACCATTTTTATGACCCACTGTCAGGCCCCTCCACAAGTGAGTGGGCAGGGCTATAATTGATATGGTTCACTGAACCCGTGTTTTAGTCCCTTATCTATTCCTCATTAACAAAACAATGTTTGCTATGTTTGTTGCCTGCTAGGTGGTAAGGACTAACCAGTTTTCGGTTACACGACATGAGAAGATAGCCAACGGGCTATTAGGAGACCAGGGTCTGCCTGGTGTATTTGTGCTATATGAGCTTTCACCCATGATGGTGAAGCTGACAGAAAAACACAGGTAAGAGACATTTCAATCTATTTCATTCGCCCTCCATTGATTTTGTCATTTTGCATAGCTCAGAACTCCAGCCTCACTTAGACATTACAGCGCAAATGCTTGAAAGCCGCCTGAGTCCCTTTGCAGTCAGTGGAGAGGAAGAGGCCCGTCCAGATGCCCTTCCTCTCAGTGTGAACATCTGAAAGGGATTGTGGTTTTTCTGATATTAGCTGAAGCATTTTAATCCACTATCAAGATGGAGAAGGAAATTGGTGCAGCAAGCAGAAGTCTGATATAATGGTTTTTGGTTCAAACTAATTTCTTCAAAGTCTTTTTTTAATGGGAAGTCTAGATTTATGTAGCATACCCGCCTTACCAGCACCTACAGCAGCACCCACACTGATCCAACCTAGTTACTTACTCTCCATTTGCTATGGCTTTTCTGCATGTTGTAGTCAGTGTGGAACCTCTTCCTTCTTTCTGGGTCTTTCATTAATCACAGGGGTGTAATTGCAGGGGACCAGAAGGGGTTGTAGCTGTCCTATCTTTTAGCATCATAGTGAGGGACAGCCAATGTCCATACCTTAAATTGTATCAACGTGTGCTTAGGGATTTAGTTTTTGTGTTACAACAACCTGCTGTGCGTTCTCTCTGGGTAGGAAGGGATGGAATCTTAGGGTTTAAAAGTCCATCCTTTAGGTTTACAAGTTCAGTACTTGCCTCCTAGGGTTGCCATTGAGCTTATTGCTCTATTGCTAGTAAAGGTACCAGTGACAAACTCCATTCTGTAGCCAATACGAGTTACTTAATTGTTAAATCTGTTAATTGTCAGCTATTAATATTTATATAATGCATAGTTATGTGCTATGATGAACATAATGATAATTTTGAATTAGTTTTGATTAGGTAATTGTTACTATCTGACATTGATATCTGAGCTCATGCTGGTTGTTCAAATTCTTTTGCTTGTTCTAGGTCCTTTACACACTTTCTCACAGGAGTTTGTGCCATCGTTGGAGGTATATTTACAGGTATTGCACCTTTCAATATTTTTCCTTTCTTAAGTGTAGATGTTCACCTTCTTACTCTTTCTAAAGTCTGCATGGCTGGTAATAAATCCCTGTTTGACGGGGAGAGATGGCTTCAGCCTTCAGGAGGGGATATAGCGTGTTCTACAGAGCCCTGGGAGTGGCACCAGATTGCCACTGCAGAAGCACTGCAGACTTTCAAGATGCTGTAGATGATGTAGACCTGTTATAATATTTTATTTTATGAAATATTTCATTTCATTTTGATGTAGACCTGTCATAATATTTCATTTTGATGCTTTACAGGACATTTTGCTTTCAAATAATGCAGCCTTTCACATGCCATATGAATGCATCTGCACCGTTTTCTTGGCCAGCTTGGGTCTGTAAGCAGATAGTTGCTTTCATGTGGAACCGAAGCCAGTAAAATCTCTGAGCCCATGTTGCCATGGGCATAGCCATCCCAGAGGTCTCAAACTGTGTTCCCAGACATAGGAGCTCCAGTGAGTGCTCTGCAGGCACAAAAAGTAGCCCTCACACCTAAACAGGGTCCTGTAAGGGGAGGCTGTTCGTGCAGAGCTGTTTGAGTGTCTGGACCTCCTTCTCAGTGCCAGCTTTTGGAGTAGCTGACCAGTATCTGCTCAGCTCTATGCGTGTGAGAGAGCCCAGCCTCAGTCCAGCCTCGCACTCCAGCTAATAACCCAGGGTGCCCTGGGACAGTCAGAGATGTCTGTGAAGGGCCAGCCTGGAGATCTGGTCAGCAGACCTTACTGGACCTGAGAAGCCAGCTACTGTATCACGTAACACCTGTATCACATGCCTGTATCACATAATACTGCACATAACACTTCATCTGCCAGGTTTTCCTGTCACCTGAAGTGTCACAAGGCTCAATTAACCGGATACTGTTAAACAGGATTTCTGTCTAATAAATGTGATTTCTCTGGCTGACTCAGGGAAAGGTTTTCAAAAATTATTTTCATGACAACTGCTGGTGCCCTCTGGTACTGATGGGGTTTGATGGACAGTTCACAGTGTTTGCTGCCTACACCATGTTCAGGCTCTCTGTATTCATATTCTAGAGGACAGATCAAATCAGCGATGTAACAGTTTTTGTTTTACAGCATCAAATTGGATCCACAACTAGGGATAATTTCAGGACTAAACAACCACAAAAGACAGTTGTCTGAAGCATTACTCAAAGACCACATAGTAGGGCAAATAATTTCATATTCTACTGTTATTAAACAGAAGACTCAGTTGCCATTTGAGCTGCTACTCTTTATATAGTATTGAAATGTCTGTCTTTGTGTAGGGCTAAGTAGTTGCTTACTTATTTCTTAGACTGAGGTGTTGAATAAAAGAAAAAAAGAACATGAAGCTTCATAAAGACATTGAAAATGTCTTTGCTTACTGTCACCCTGTGTTCCCTCCCTGGCAGGAGCTCAGGGTTCCTGTCCTGTGAAGGCCACCTTGGTGAGTGCAGGGTTGTCTGGATTTTATGGTGCAGTAGGCCCATTATGAGCTTTTCTGTGGTTCCAAACAAGCATTGAATTAATAGGCTCCCTCAGTGCTGGAGAGATTTGGGAAAAATACTGCAGGAAGAACTGAAGGTTTGTGTCCTTGGTGGGTAAACGTTGCAGTCTCCAATACAGGGCAGTGTTGGAGAGAGCAGCTTACTTCTGTGGTCACTGTGAAATGAGCAGGAAATAGGAAACACTCCCTTGGCAAGCTGGGTCAGGGCAATGATGCAGCATCAGCTTCCTCTCCAAACGCTTCTCACTCATCAGTAAACACACGTGATTGGCCTGACTCATTTTTATTTCTCTAAGAGAGATCTTTTTCTGGAGATGTGTCATCACCTCTGTCCTGCAAGCTGGATCTTCTCTGTCCTAATGACATGAGGACCTTGTTCTTCGTAGCAGCAGCAGCTGTTTTCTGACTGGGGGAGCTGGAATTCTTTTCCACTGACAAATGGATTTGTGTTTTCTTTCCCTGGGAGTTGTTATCTCTTTGAGGCATGTCTGACTTGATCCATCTGTTTTTTCCTTTTAGTTGCAGGATTCATTGACTCCTTGATCTACCACTCAGCACGTGCCATCCAGAAGAAAATTGAACTTGGGAAGACAACATAAATAAGCAACAATCTCACCCCACAAAAGACCCTCTAAGGAGAACTAAACACATGTTTTGAAACACAAGTGGTCTTCTGAGTGCACAAGAGAAGAGGTTTGGAATTACCAGATGGCCCTGACCGCTCTTATGTTACTGTCCCATTATTCTTTGTTTGGCATTAATTTGTGGATGGAACTGCTTGAACCTTGCTGCTATAAAGATTAGCCATCTTGTCTGGCTGTGCAGACCCTACTGTAAAAACCCTTTTGTGTCAGTCCACGTTCACCCAGTTCCACCCTCCTTCCCCGAAGAGATGCTGGAGACACTGCATTCTGTTTGCCTCCAGGAGTAACATATGAGACCTGGAATGGATTGAAGTTACCATCAAATAAGCTTTATAGAAACACCATCTAACTTTCTTAATTTTTCGTAAAAACGTTTGTGAGTGTGCTGATGCTGCGTGCCAGACCTCTGTGAAAATGTGCTGGATCTCAAGCGCTTTCCTTCCCGCTGTCCTGGGCAGCGTGGGGAGACCCAGCACTTGGGACGCGCTGACTGTCTCGCAGGGCGCTGCAGCTGCTCCAGATCCCTCTTCTTATGAAAGATGCAAGTTGGTACTTCAGAAAAAAAAGTGTTTGACATTTTAATTGAATTTTAAATTGGATTGTGTTTTTCATTTTCCCCTGTTTATATTTTGAAATAAAGTCCATCCTCTCTGTGTTTTGGTAAAGCATTTGGAAGAATAATTAAATTATTTAAACTAACCCTGGTACTGAATTGGAAATGATAATTAAAAACCCCAACTGCATTGCGGCTAAATATGTAGATAGCATGATTTGGGGTTTTTTTTTTTTCTTTTTAATGACCCACACGAGTGAATAAAGTGCTTGGTATGTGAAATCATAGTGGGAGAAATTTGAAAATAATGAGGAAAAATAAACTCTTGTGGATTCCTGCCTCATTTTTAGGCAAAGCAGATTCATCACTCTTAAATCTCAGCTCTGGCTTTGTGACTGTGAGCTTGGTCCAAGCGATTGGTCCAACAGTGCACAGTGAGTATGACAGGCATGGGATCAGATAACGCAGGGAGAAAGCTATTTTATAATTCATTTGAAAGTAGGTTTTGTCTGTGGTTTGTTTAGATTTTTTTTCATTAGTTGAACCTAGGTACAAACCAGGGAGTGTAAAACCGGTGTTTTTTCCATCAGGGAGAGTAGCAATTTGAGGTGTGGAGGTGTGTGTGATTAATCAAGCTAGATACTGGGGGAAAAAGGGTTTGTTACAAAAAACAATCATTTGAAATAAGGATATTTAATAAATCCATTGGGTCCGGATCATATCGTACTTCTCGAGTGTGAGGAAGGGAATTTAGTATTTACGTGTTTCATCAAGAACAAAAAGTGACCTGAACAGCATCAGTCACTCAGCAGAGCACACAGCTTTGTGACTAAATTTGAAAGAATAATCAGGAGGAGGGAGATTAATGGCAATAAGGTAGCCAGAGTTTAACCCACAGTTAAACAATTAGCAGCTAGTCTTTGATAAGGCCAATTCCTTGCAAACCTCAGAACAGCGTTGGAGAGCATCACACAGAGCATCACACATAGGGAAGGTGGAGGGACAGGTGAGTGCAAGACTTGTACTCATTGTGGGAAACTGGATATAATTGAGAAGAGAAACAGAAGGCATAAAGAAATAGAGATTCTACCTGGAGAGGCAGAAAATCCCTGAAGCTAATAGTTAAGCAATACAAGCCTCTGCTACAGAATGGGACCTTATGAGTAGGAGAGATCTGGTGTTAATGGACTGAAAGACCAAGTGGCTAATAGCCATGGAAAAGCTGAGTCTGGTCCAAGAATGTTTGTGTTTGTGATTGAAAGTAGGAAAAGAGATCCTGCTGACTCTGCTCTGGAGGAGAAAACCTTTGGGGAGCTCGTTTCCAGGAGAGATTCTATTGTCTTTCTTTTCAAAGCAGTAAGGGCTCAAAAAGTAAAGCAAATGTTAATAATAGTTTCACATGTGTTTTCAACATTTATTCAACATAAGATCATTTCAACTTTACGTGATTCTGTCGTCATCTGACTGGGACGCTTGATTGTTTTCCTTTCTTCTTTGATACAATTTTTAAAATATTTCTTTAGGTATTAAAAGACAGGAAGGGAAGCTGCCCCTCTCCCCCTGCCCAAAGAGCAACTACAGACCTCCCCCAAAAGCTGTCGGTGGGTGGAAATGTCAGCTCCGACGTGTAGCCAGCCACGTTTGAGCGGCTGCCATCACCACCACCGCTGCCACCCAGAGGCCACCACAGCAGCTTGTGGGCCACCTTCACGCCCACCTTCAGCCACTCCATCCCTGCTTGCTCTCCCAGCCAGCACGGGCAG
Source organism: Xenus cinereus (assembly GCA_025774025.1). NCBI lineage: Eukaryota > Metazoa > Chordata > Aves > Charadriiformes > Scolopacidae > Xenus > Xenus cinereus. The sequence continues at coordinate 17,076,295 of JAOXJK010000005.1, read as the reverse complement.
GGCCATGCCCACCCTGTGTCCAGCCACATGCAATGTCCTGGTGCCCTGGGAAGCATGGCACCCAGCGTGCCCACCCGCTGGGACAAGCAGGAGCGGCACCGAGACCCTGGGGACGGCAGGGTCTGAGCCCACCAGGCACGTGGCAGCGCCGGGGAGGTGAAGCAAGCTGGAGAGCTGGGGGAAGCTGCCGGCAGCGCAGGGGGCTGCCAGTTCCTGCGCTGCAGTTCCTTGGGGATACGTCATTTGTAGAATGAAATCCTGCCTTCGGCGGCCAGTCTCTCAATGAGGCTGAATTCAACGTCAGCGTCATGGACCCTTGTCCTGCGAAAGGCTCCAGACCAGCGGTTTTTCTCCCAGTAGTGGTGCCAGTTCCCGTCCCTGTCTGCTCCGAAGCCGAACACAGAGACCTGCACACGCGCCAGAAGGAGCCATGGCTGCCTGGGTGCCGGGGCAGCCCCGGAGCACGCAGAGGGGCAGTGCCACGGTGGCAGCGCCCGCTCCAGCCGCCCTCCTCACCTGCTGGCAGGCGTGCAAGGCGAAGACCAGGGCCGTGAAGCCAGTGGAGGGGTACCGCCCGTGGCGCTGCGTCCAGTTGTCATGGATGTACTTGAGGAAAGCTGGGCTCAGGATCAGCACCTGAGCGGGGAGCAGAGGAGCCTTCAGCTGCTCATGGTGCTATGAACGGCCAGCTCCCGCCGCTGGCTCAGCCGCCAGCCCTCCTGCTCACCACATCCCATTGGAAAACAAGCCCAGAGGAGCCCTGCCTGCCCAGGAGCCCTTACCTTGTTTCTGTCCGCTTTGATGAACTGTTTCACTCTCATGTATGTGCTGCAAAAGCCAGAGGAGAGCAATGGGTGTGGGGCTTTTCTGCTGCTGGGGCCTCTCCTTTGGAAGCAGATGGTTTGTAGAGGGTGGCACCTGGCCCTATGGCACCCTCATACCCATGGGCTGGCCCAGCAGCATCCCCTGGTCTGGCTCTGGGAAGAGACACATCAAGCCTGTGGCCCCACCGTGGGGACAACCACCACCCCCACCCACTTCCCCAGACTGCGGTGCAGAGGGATGCCAGGACCCTCATCCAGGGGCCCTTCTTGCACTAGGACCGTGGTCCAGGGCTCCAGTGAGGCACCAGGATCTCCAGGACCACCCTGCACCATCCCCAGGGGCTCTGGCACAAAAGATGCTGGCTCCTGAAGCTGACGCACTGCGTGAGCTCTCCGGTGGAGAAGGCGCTGGCCACCCACTTCAGGTCCAGTGGCTTGAAGGGGACAAGGACAAGGTGGACACCAGGCCCAAGGTCCACTGCACTCTCCGGGTACATGAAGTGATGGGTTGTTCTCATGCCAACGTCCAGCTCAAAGCCCATGATCTTTGCTCTGTTCATCCTAGGGGACAGCAGGAAGGCACGTCCCGTAATGAAGGCAAACATGCTAATGGTCCCAGGCTGCCAGTCCCACCGGACAAGGTCACCAGGTGACCCTGGCCAGCAGCAAGGGCGGGGGAGGGACACACAGGGGCAATACAGGGCTGGTGTCTGCCCCAGGGTGGTGGGGGTCCAGGGAACAGGGCCAGCAGCACCCCCACCTCCTTACCCCTCCCCACCATCACAGGGCTTGTGTTGGCAGATTTCACAGGGTGGCCAGGGGATGGGGCATGACAAGGTCCTGGGGAGATGGGGAGGGGCCAAGCCCCCGTGGGTCACCCACCTCAGCACCCAGTCATGGGCGTCGATCCGCAGCCCATGGCCAGACCCCGTCAGTCGCCCCGAGTTTCCCACTACCGCACAAGTCCTGCAGCGGGACGAGTCCCACCCACTGCTGGTCAGGGCCGGGAGGACACTGAAGAGCTGCTGAATTATGCCCTGGAGCTGGACGCCATTCGGGTGACCCTGCAGGGTCTGGGGGAGCAAGGGCAGCAACAGGCAGCATCAGCCCCCCCCTGCCAGTACCCCCAAAGGGGGACGGAGCCCCACTTCTCCCAGCAGAGCCATGGGAAAGGTACAGAAAATCCCAATGGGATATTTGGAAAAGGTTGTAGGACAGCAACAAGGAAGGGGGGTGTGGGGGGGGGGAAGCTGTGGTCCCTGTACCCCCTTCATTCACCAGCACACGTGTCCGACTTGATCTTGGCCCTGTCCCACTGCAAACAGATTTGAGGAGCCCGGGAAAAGACCCACGCTCCTGCCCATGCCCCTACTCACCAGCCACCACTGAACCACGTCGGAGGAGAGCTCGTGGGCTGCACCCATCAGCAGAGGCCCCATGGTCATGTTGTAGCGGGCATTGAACCACGTGGAGCCATTGGCGCGGGTGGTACAGCGGGCAGCAGGGGTGTCAAGGAGGGAGGGAGCCCAAGGGAAGGGGCCAAGGCCAGCTCTAGGGACTCGGAAACATTGCCACAGGACCAGCAGCAGGCACAGGGCCAGCACCAGCCGCATGTGCCTCTGGCATGGCATCCCTCATGCCACCTGCAGAGAGATGTCACAGGGACCAGCGGCACACCCGGGCTGCTCACCAACCCCGCGGGGACCTGAAATAGCCTGGTACTCGGTTCCTTTCCAAACCCTTCGATGGCTTTATTGCTGTGATCTGCTCCTGGCACCGCTGCAGTGACTTGGGTCCAGGCAGGGACGGCTGGCAGCACGTGCTGGATGAGGAGGAGCTGCTCTCTGCCCGCAAAGCTTCTAGAGTCTGCGAATTGACCCGCAAACAAGCAGCGAAGTGTCATCAGCCTGGCCACAAGCCAAACTCCAGCTCCCCTCCGGAATGGCAGCCACTCGGGCTCCCTCCCACTGCCTCCCACGCACGCCAGCGCGGCGGAGCCATCACAGGGCAGAGGAGCCCCTGGGCCCCTTGCCGAGCCCAGGCAGGCGCCGGGCAGCCTCCCCGGGGTTTTGCAGCACTGAATCATTGCCGGGAGGAAGGAGCAGGAGGCACTAACTGCCTTCTGTGTGCATCAACCTTTCCTAAACACATGTATTGAAGTGACGTTTCGGTTCTCCATCTAAAAGCAGTCATGTCAACCTAAATTTGGAGGGAAAAGAGTTTCCTGATCCTCAGGGAGTTCACAAAGTGCTCAGGCTCCCAGGACCTGGCTCCCATGGGCCAAGGCAAGAGTGAGGAGCAGGGATGCGTGGACAGCCTCCATCCCAGGGTCAGAAGCTAATGCAGCAGGTTTGGGGGGGGGAGTGCCCTTTGTACTGGGAAAGCTGAAGGAGAGGAAAACCCCTCCTGTCCCCACAGGAGCTCCCTGTGCTTCCCCCTGGTCTCCCAGGTGCGACATGGGGCCATGGGTCAGCACCAGCTTCATTTCACCACATTAACCATTTCCTGCTCACCGCGGCACCCAACCAGCTACAGGCGGATCTGACCCACAGGATGCACACCTGACAGCAAAACTGCTGCTCCGGGGTCTGAGCAAGGAGCAGAGAAGAGGGAGGTTTGGACACTCCCAGGTGGCCCCAGTGGGTGACACTCCCCTGCGAGCCTGCCCTTTCAAAAAGCAGCTGAACCATCATCTCTTTTTGACTAGAAGCACAAACAAGCCACCACCAGCAGTGTGCCGGAAACACGGATGTGCGCGGCCCCGATCAGGAAGCGGCCATGAAACACCCCACAGGCTCGGGGGCACCTGGAAGAACCCCCAACAGTCTCCTTGCTGGCGGCTGGGGATCCCCGTGATTTAGTCTCTTGCCATCCTGCAGCAGCCACAAGCATTTGCCGCGAGAGAGGCACAAAGCACCATCTGACATGCCGGTCGGGCCAGGGGCCAGCAGTTGCCCCGGGCTGGTTCAGGCCCATTTAGAGCTTCGGGGGTTATTAAGCCTTAGCCCATGGAGGGGGACAGGCTGGCTGGCAGCACGGTTGGCAGCCGCAGCAGCTCCACTAAGCCCCGAGCCAGGGCACTCAGGCAGCGCAGGGAGTATTTTGTGAAGCTTTTTGCAGTCGCCTGTGGCCGGGGAGGGCAGGGCTCTGTTCAGACAGGGTTGAGCAGTCCCATCTCCCTGCCTGTGCCCATGTGCAGCCCCTGCTCCACAGACGGGAATTCTCCACCTGCAGCCCCATGGTGGCTGAAACAACTCCCCCAGCCCCATGCCCAGAGATGCACTCACCCCTAGGGTTTCCCAGACCAGTACCATCAGCCACAAGCCACCGCGGCAGAGCCATGTGGCTGCTGCACTGAGCCGCACCAAATGGCCACAAACCCATCCCTGTCCCCAGTCAGCCCCAAGGGACACCTCCAGGAGCTCCCCAGCCCTGCTGCTGGAAAAGAGGCCCCCATGCTGTCACAAACCCCTAGTCCCCAGATAGCTCTCCCTAGGTCCCCTCACCTCCTCAGAGGAAGCACCACTGAGCACAGCCGGGCGAAGATGATGCTCCCAGGCTCAGTGGCCTCCCCTCGTTGCAGCTGCAACAACTGCTACAGGAAGAGGAAGTGTTGCACCGTGACGTGGGGGAGAACAGACCTTGTGGTGAGTGGCACAGTGAGGTCAGGGCTGACGTCCCTCCTCCAGCAGTGCCCACTGCCCTGGCATCCCAGCAGCACAGCACCACGGTGGCCACCAGTCCCACTGGAGCCAGATGCCCTGGCCATGTTCCCAAGGTCAAATGAGGAAATTCATCATTAACATGTTCCTCTGAGGGTGGGAGAAGCTGCCTGGAGCAGAACTTCCTCCTGTCGCTACGCATCCTGCTGGGTCAGCTCAACTTCTGCTGACGCTGACACCAGCAACATGGAGGTCTCAACAGCCTCATGCATCCAGCACATTACCAGCTGGTTTCTTTGGCTCTCCTGGATGGGATTTTGGCTCAGAGAGGACAAACGAAGGCTGTGAAATGTGCCTTGGCAACTTGAAAAACACAGCCAGTGGAGAAAAGCCATGCAAGCTGAATTGTGAGTATTTTTTTTTCCAAGGGAAGGTCAGCCCTCTTTACTATGATGCCTGTGAGGAGGTTTGGCGCCTGAGGGAGAGCCACAAAGAAGAAGGATCTAGAAACTCAAACCAGAACAGAGCACCGAAGAGATGGTATCTATTGGCACGGGCTCAAAGGGCCTCTCCACCATTGCTGGGGTGCCAGGCGCTGAAGGAGCAATGCCCCAAGCTGCAACAGAGCACATTTTCTGGAGCACATACATTGAAACCTGGGTGGGAGCAATTAGGGGCGGCACAGGCTCACGGTGATGCTGGCTCCACAGCACTTGTTTGCCTTTCCAGGCTCCCAGAGTGCTCAGGCCTCAGCAGAAGCCCATTTCCCAGGAGTGTACACGCCAGCATGGCTCCACTTGCAGCTCCGGAGCCCTGCAGGGCACTGCTCTGCTCTGCCATTGGTTCCGTTAGCCCAAGCAGAGCAAGGAGCACCGCGGGCCAGGCAGAGTGGTCAGGGGAGGGCGGGAGCTGGGCCTTTGGCAGCAGAGTGCCCTAGGGCTGATCCCTGCATGAGGATGTGGCTGGGGCAGGAGCACATCTGAGGAGCATGCAGGTTGCTGTGTTCTCCTTTGCCTGGCCAAGGGAGAGCCTGGCACTGCTGCCAGCCCCCAGGAGGAGTTGGCTGGGGGGACAGCAGTGGTGGGGCAGCAGAGGAGAGAGAAGCAGCACTGGGTGAACCGGTGCTCCCAGCCCAGTCATCCCTGGGATCCTCGATGCAGAAGAGAGTTTGGGGGAATGCATTTTAAGAAGTTGATCAGATCTTCCTTCTCAAATTGAAGCAGCTCCTACTCGTTGAGCATATGAACAAATGAAACAGGGAAGACTCCTTTCCTGTGAGGCTGTCCTTCAATCCACCCTTTCTGTGGGGAGAAAGAAAGGAAGGGGACCAGTGAGCATGGCTTTTGAGTGATGAGGAACTGGCCCCATAACAGCCGCCTTTGGTTGCCAAGGAAAAGGTGGAAGATGGAGAGACAGACAGAGAGCCGGAGATGACAATGGGTGCAACAGTCATGGGACAAAGACAAGAGACGGATGGAGAGGTGATCGCACGTATCCCAGCGCTGGTCAGCATATGCAGGTTCACTCACCCACCAGTTGCTGTCCTCCTTTTCAGACACCACGATGATCTCGCCTGTACGGAAAGTCAGTTCATCTTCTCGGTCAGCATCACAGTCATAGAGAGCGCGGACCCTGTGGAGCAGCACTCTGTTCTGCAAGCAGGAGAGAGCATCGTCAGGTCTCCTCAGCTTCATCAGACACAAACTAAAACAGCTCTAGTGTCTTGATCCCAAAGCCCCCGGCAAAGACGTGAGGAGCAAGAGACTAGAAGGTTGTCTGTGCAGAGGTGGCAGGTCACCTGCTGGCAGTCTGGGTGGGACAGGGATTCAGAAGACAGCTCCTTGTGCTTCAAGAGGCACCTGCTCCTCTGCCCTGGGACACATGCAGTTGCATTGCCTGGGGTCCCAGTTCTCTCAGGGCAGCTCTGTGCGAGGGGTCCGTGCTGCTGCTCAGCACAACCCCAGGAGCAAGCAACCCAAGCAAGGTCCCCGTAATGAAAGGGCTCTGCCTCTGCACAGCACTCAGGAGCAGCAGGCTGTCTCCTGGAGCACAGAGAGGCAGGGTCAGGGTGGACACTGCACCCTGACCTGCCAACAACTCAAAGACATAAATGAGGTTTCCCTCAAAAGGCAGTGGAGCCTTATGGGGATTTCACAGCACCTGGCAGGGAGATGTCAACACCAGGGAGTCACAGCAGAAGTGCTGGGGGGCCAACTCCAGCTCAGTTCAAAATCAATAGTGGTTTTGGGCAGATGTCAGAGCTGAGCTGAGCTGATCCTGACCACCTACCAAACTGCTCCTCTGAGGAAGAAGAGGTGGTACATCCCAGGCACGGCCAGAACATGGATTTGGCTCCTGGAGGGATTGGTGTGGGCCGGGCTGTCCCACTTCGCTGGGGCCAGATGTGCAGACAGGGTCCGTGGCTTTCAGAGCACCTATGACACAATCAGGCTCATCATCTCCTCCCGCCTTTCATCACAGGTGAACAACAGCAACCACCATTGTCAGGCGACACAATGCAGTGTGGTCCTCCAGAGCACAGCATGGGCAACAACCACCCCATCAGTCTGGGAACTGGAAAGGGAACGGACTGGAGATGGGGTGGAGAGGGGCAGCAGTGGAAAGGGACGTGGCCAGGAAGCAGAAGGACATAGGGTGTAGGCTGGGGTGAGAAGTGCGTTACAGGACAGGAGAGATGGGCTGTGCAGCCCCAGGGTGCACTAAGAGCTGCCAGGACCAGAGGAAGGACACAGCTGCCATGCACTCCATCCCCCCACGCTCCCCGCCTCTGCTGGGATGAGGCTACTTCCTAGAGACACCTGGAAGCTCCCACTGGCCAGACCTCTGTCCCAGAGCACCTGGGGACACTCCTGGCTGCATTCACCCCTTTGTCAAAGGGTTGTGTTGTGCAAGCCACTGCCTCAGCCCCTAGCCTGTCACCCTGCCCAGGCGTGGAGAGAGAGGCATCTTACTGCCACCTGTGGAAACAAATACAATGCCTGAAAGATGGGGACAGGGTCATTCCATTCTCTGAATTCAGCATCTCCAACAGCCCAAAAAAACCCTAGAATAACCCTGCCCTAGAGGCACTGGTGTGCGGCAGCCAGGATGCAGGGAGTCCCCCTCGTGCTCAGCCATGGGCACATCATCCTGTGCCACAGCTCCCACAGCTTTCCCAGCCCTGGATCCAAGCAAGAGGCCTCCTGGGTCTGATCCATGAACCAGACAAAGCTACGGCCAACCTGACCTCGTGCAGGTGCTGGACTTCAGACCTCCAGCAGGCCCTTCCCACCAGCGTGGTCTGGCTCCTTGCCCCTCTGGAGCCTGTTCCTTCGTTACCTGAAGTCCAGCTAATGGGGCTGGTCTGCTCAGGGCTGAGCGGTACCCAAGGCACCGGCTCCGAGGATGTGCGCTTGTGCTTGATGCTCAGAGGCAGGGCTGGGCTCCTCCTGCTTCTTGTGTCCTCAGCTGTGATGGGTGAGCTGGTAAGGAAGGGTGGATATACCCCCTGGGGAGCTAAACACAGAGCAAGCACAGATCAGGGGTCAGCAGCAAGCTGGTGCTGAGCAGGGACCCTGGGGCCAAGCTCCAGGGGAGAATGAACACAAACACATGGGCAGGAATTTTATTTTCTCTGCTTGCAGGTCTACCTTGAGAAATATATCAGGTTGGAAGCAGAGCTGGGACTGGCAGAGGAGAAGTCAGGCAGGTGAGTCTCCCACCAATCAGGTGGGAGGTGGGACATGCCATGGGAAGGCTGGGCAAGGATGGTGGGAGCAGGTCTTGCTAAGGAGCAGAACTGCAATGCTGCTGCTGTTTCTGCCCTCAGCTTTGTCTTCCCAGCCTTGTCTCTAAAGACATGCTCGTCTTCCTCTCCCAACAGCAGCAGCATTTAGGAGGGGATGGCACATCCTAATGGCACCAGCACAGTTGCTCCAAGGCGCTGTCGGGGGCCCAGCTCCCTCCCAGACCACTCTGTGCCAATGGAGCCAGGCTGCAGCAGCTCACCCTGCCAGCCCCTGCAGGACCCTGCCACCGGTTCTCACCTGCCTTTGCCTGCTGGGGTGGGAATGGAGGCGCGTAGGAAGGGGCCGGTGGCACATCCAGGCTGCAGAGATGGGCGGCTGGTGGGGGGCAGGTGCCCGGCCACCCCCCCCAGGGCACTACCCCTGGGGTACTACCCTGCCTGGGGGCAGCGGCAGGGGGTTGGTAGCAGCTCTGGGGACGGGCAGACCCCCTCTTCACAGGACCCAGCTGGGGAAGCAGTATTTGAGGTTAGACAGAGCAGGTTTAGCTGGGGAGGTGCAGGAGCACCCCCTCTAGCACCCCCTCCAGCACCCCCTCCAACACAACATGCATGGCCCCAAGCCAGAGCCTGTCAGAACCTCACCTTCTCATCCAGGTCTTCGTCGCTCTCATACATGTCATCTTGGCCCAGCCACCACTCATACTCCACATGAACATGGGGGTTGAACTGATTGCTCTGGGCCTGCAGCAGCTGGGGTACAGAGTTGCTCCCTGAGGACCCACCAGCACTGTCCTGCCCCATCAGCCCCACAGGCAGCTGCTGGTCCCATCTCCGACCACCCGCCCATCAGGGCAACATCTGCAAGCTGCGAGCAGCGCTCCCCAGCAGCGAGGGGGTTTGAGAAAGTCTACAAACACCCACATCAGGACGTGGCAGGAGCAAGGCTCACCCCATGCAGCATCAGTACAGCTCCAGGTCCCCCTCCTCAGGCACAGCGTGACGCCTGCCTGGCCTCTCCTATACCGGTCTTCCCTGAGGGACCCCATGAGAGCAGGGCCAGCGCTTGCTGGACCCCACCACACCACACTGGCACTGGAGATGCTGAGGGGCGCCGGCAACCCTGCACATGCACCCCCACCATTTTCTGCTACTGGGACATGTCCCAAAACCAGAGGAGTGATGAGACACAGTGTCTTACCAGCTCTTCACACAGGGGATGTCTCATCCTCCTGGCGACATCCAGAGCCGTTTCTCCTGCTTCGTTAGCTGTAGGGGCAAAACAGCAACCTTGAACACCGTTAGCCCACCCTGTGTTCAGCAAACTGAAGAACAGTGTTGCATTCAGGGCATCAGGGGATGAACAAGCTAAAAGAAGGGACAGCCTAAACCCAGACCAAAACAAAGGCTGAGGCCACTAAGGGGTGGTGGGGAGCTGAAGAAGAGGGCAGGAGCTGAGACACACAGGTAAGGAGGAAAAGAAGAGAAGTAAATCCTGATGACTCACAGAGACGGGACAGGATAGAGGGACAGAAGAGCTTGGTCACCATTTGACCATTGGTCAACCATTTTACTTCTGAGGACGAGACCTGTGACGGTGTTCCTGTAACTGCAATGTTGTTACTGCTGCAAAAACCCCTCCTTGCAGAGCTGCAGCACGACTCTGACTGGGGAGGAGTGGCCTGGGGGAGTGTGGAGAAGGGGCAGAGCTGGAGAAGGGAACAGTGAGAGGTCTGTACCCTGAGGGACTGCAGAGCATCCCCAGACCAGTGGCAGGATCTGCACTGTGGACTCAAGATGCTCGAGGTACCAGTGGTAGGCCATAAAGACAGATCAGGCACGCTGCTCCCAGCAGAGCCAAGGCAGTGAGAAATTTGGCTGCCAAATCACTGTGCCACTGGGCGACATGCAACCAGCTCCTGCCACCACACTATGGTCACTTTGCCCTCAGAGGGGCTGCCACCATGCTGCCTGGAGCAGGAAACATGAGCATCTCAGGAGCGTTAGAGGTTCACTGCACCTACCAGCTTGGCTGATACCTGATGGTGGAAACATTTGTGGTCGCCCCCATTTCACCCGGAATCCTAGTTTTAAAGCTCACTTCTGTGTTGTGAAGAGGAGATTCATGAGCAGTATAAATGGCTGGACCTGTGAACTGGGTTCCAGAGTACAAGCACACACCATCTCTGAACCTGCACTTTGGCATTGCAGCATTGCAGTGCTGGCTTTGAAAATGAGTCAATTGCCTATTTTGGCTCCTGATGTGCCAAGTCCATCTTTGTGTGGAAGAGCACCTCAGACAGTGTTTGCCTCACTGGGCTCTGTCAGCTCGGTGAGCCCACTCTACCATCAATCTGCCAGTCATAGGCAGGCCTGTGGCTCCCCACCTGGGAGGGGGACAAGTGAAGTGGGGCAGAATCACGAGCTCTCTAGGGTCAGAAGCACCTCAGAGCAAGCTCACACCTCCCTGGGGAGCAGAGAGGAGCATCCCTATCCCTAAGCTGGAGAGCAAAGCTGCTGTGGCTGTCCCAGGCTGCCAAGAGAAGTAACCTGTGAGATGTGGTCACAGAGGACCACATGCACCATGAACCAGCTTGTGAACCCCCCTGAGCCTAGAGAGTCAACCAAGAGCAGTGTCAGAGCAGGGCACCTTGCTAGACATTCAGAGAAAAATCTGGGGCTGAGGCTGTCATCCTGTGGGCAAAGTCCCCACTAATGTCATCATCAACCTGCCTCCCCCCAGCCTCAGAGGGCTGCTGAGCACTTGAGCAAGACTAAGGAGATGTTTCCAGAGAAGACCTGACAAGACCCCCGCTGTGAGCACAGGGTGTGGGGTCCCACAGCCACTCACTGATGGCAACATTGGCTTTGGCCTTCAGCAGCAGTTTGACACACTCAGGTTTGTTGTGAGAGCAGCAGTAGTGGAGCGGTGTGTTTCCCTCCGACGTCTGCTTTGCCAGGATCCCGCTGCAGCAGAGAGTGGATAATGTCAGTATCCCCGGGAAGAGCCAGCAAACACTGCCTGGTGCTGGCATGTGTGTCCTTCTTCACACCTCACCTAAGGAAAGGTTGTCACCCCCACCGTCACTCCCCAGGTCAGAGGAGGTGAGGGAACCCGAGGCCCCTTTGATCTAGGGGCAGTTACCCCAAGCCCAGCCCAAGGCACATTTGCTGGGGGGGGCTCTGCTGTGGTGATTTTAATTTTTGTTGGCAGCATTTTGGAGAAGACAATCAGTCCTGCACCTTTCATTAGCATGGCTTAGCCATGAGAAGCTGACTGGGTATCATGAGCATACCTGTTCTGGACAAGAAAATCAACAATATGCAAAGAGGTTCGGTCAGACAACAGCACTGCCATGTGGAGAATGGTCTCCCCAGGTTCCTGCAACCAGAAGAAATAGAGCAAGAATGAGACTGGGTCTGCCCTCACCATCACCAAACTGTCCTTTAGAGACTGTCCTTACACATTTAAAATCCCTGAGAGATGAACAGGTTTGACTGTCTCTTCAGAGTCACAACAACCAAGGCTGGTGAAAACCTAGTTAACATGCATAGAACCATGGCTTATGGCTTCATGAAAAAGAATCAACCACAAGAATGAAGAACTGCCCACTGTAGGGAGAAGATCAGGTTTGAAGCCATCTGAGGAACCTGAAGGTACATCAGTCCATAAGACCTGATGAAGTCCGTCCCCGGGTCCTGAGGGAGCTAGCGGGTGAAGTTGCCAAGCCGCTTTCCATTATATCAGAAAAGTCATGGCAGGCCTGTGAAGTTCCTGGTGACTAGAAAAGGGGAAACACTTGCACTTACAGCAAGGACCCACACTGCGGTTTTGCAGAAAAAAGTGGGGGACTTGAACGTCCCAAGACATCTGCTCAGAAGTTTACAAGTAAATCTTGGCTACAAATTTGCATTTGGAAATCCTTGGGCTTGTGGTGATGACTCCTGGACCACAGACACATGGCACGAGGAGGGCTATGGGGTTGTGGCCAGAAAACCTCCCTCTGGCGTGACGTTCCACACCCTGCTCAAATCTGCCTGTTGCTCCTGGCTCACAGAAAGAACTGTTTTCATCAGAAAACTCTGTCCCCTCCTGGCCACAGGAACCCTTATGGACAGACTGGAGAGGTGACAGCAAAGCTGTTTGTCATATGGACCCACGGGACAGGTGGCCATACCTGCAGAGGTGCCAGCACAGGCTCGCTCAAATCCACGTTCTCTGCATACGCTTGGAGCAAAGAAAATATGTCCTTGTCCTTGACGGCTTCTGGGAGGCTGGACCACTGAGCAGTAGGGCTCCTCTTGACATATTTCTTCTCGACATACTTGGAAATGATGAAATTTTTCCGAAAGGTCCTGGCAGAGACCAGCCAAATGAGAGCTAGTGGCCACAGAGTAGCCCAGTGAGCATCCCGGGGTCACCCCCCTCCTCTCCCGCTGCCCCAGCCACAGTCCCTCTCTCTCCTTCAGATCTGCCAGGTATTTTAGCACCTTTACTCTCTCTGTCTCATTCTGCAAACTCCTCTGCAACAGCATGACAATAATTCTTACAAAAAACTGTGGTTTTCTTAAAGCTTCTTCTCCTGCAGTTATATAATTAAACAAGAATTTGATGCTCTTGCATTTAAAGCACAAGTACTGCCATGGTTGGGGGCGAGGACCCCTGCACCCACCATGGGAAGCCAGAACCAGCTCCCCATCTTTCCTTCCAGCAGGGATACCACCACCTCCATCCAGCACCCCAAGGTCTTGTGCTGGGAGGGAAGGGGAAGGGTCAGTGCTTCTCCCCCTCTCCCAGGCACTCATTGCTTTCCAGAAAGCCCCTCCATCACCTCTGCTCCAGGATGAGGATTCCTGACCCCTCCGTCCTTCCCAGGTGGGAGATGTGAGGGGTGCACTGGGGATTTATATCCAGTCCTGGTGATGTTTTCTGCTCTCTTCTGCCTTCCCTTCCTCCCCAGCTCTGCCCCAACCTTTCCCTTTGGACCCCTCTGCCCTCACAGTTCAGTGCTGGGCTCAGTTCCCCGATGGTAAGAATTAGGGGACGGAGCAGAAATCTCATGGACTGGGAAACAACACATGGCATGAATGGGCAAGGACTATCCATAGGTCAGGAACAGCTTCCAGGCAAGGACTAGCCAAGTAAGCTGGGTCTCTCCCTCTGGAGAGGTTGAGCAGAAGTGGTGATCAGCCAGAGCTTCTGGGGTATCCACAGGTGGCCCGTGGGCAAAGGAGCATTCCAAACAGAAGAGGCCATTGAGGAAGAGCTGAATTATTAATTTCATGATGTATCTGTTTCCCCAGCATCCAAGCAGAAGGGTAGATCTGGGAACCTTCACCATGCTGTTCCAATTGTATTTTCCTGTTCTCCCAGCTCTTTGCTCCCTACCAAGTGCAGTTCCTTGTCCACCTATTCACTGCAAGATAGGTCCACACTGTCTAAACAGTGCCCTAGTCAGGACTTGCACACCTGTCGTAGAACCTGATCATGCCTGATCTGCCTGCTCTCCAGTCTCCTGGAAGTTGGCCCCTGACAATAAACTCTCCAGCTACATGTTTCCCCCAAGACCTCTGCTGCACCCCAGGTTTATGGTACTAAGCCCTGGAGAAGCCCCCAGCTATTGCTGGTACCAGCCACAGCACCCCAGCTCTCCCCTGTCCTCTGCAGAGCCTGGAAGTTGTGGTGCTCCAGGATGAAGGATGGGGATTCCCGCATCCTCCATAGACCCTTGCTCAATGCCTACACTGATCCCACCAACCCTGGGCCCCAGCCACCAGACACAGTGAACTTCTCTGCACCACAACAGTCCCTGTCCCCTGTCCCATTCCACCCCCCCTGCCCTTCCCTGCCCCACTGATGTGCAGCCAGGGCTATCCAGCTCAGCAGCTCCACTTAATTCTCTTCTTGCCTTTTCCTTTCCAGCACCCATTCCTTAATCCCTGTCCTGTCTTCAAGGCCAATCCTTGAGCTGTCCTTGCTGGCTCTTCCTCACTCTTCTCTCCTTTACCAAACCTTTCCTGCTGAACTTGATGAAATTTCTTCTAAAGAGAGCTTATGGTCTGGGGAGGAGATCGGGCAGTGCCGTGTGCCTGGTCACTGCAGGGAGCACACAGGACCGCAGAGTGTGTGCCCATGGGTGAAGGACCTGTACCTAACCTCTCACAAAAAGCAACTCACATGTCACTGTGCACTGTGGGCTTCAGGGAAAAGCTGGGGAGATTCGCTTCCATGATGTTGTTGAAGCCAGAGTTGCTGATATTCCTCGCCAGCTGCAAAACAGCCAAGCCAGAGGTGACATGGAACGTGCAGCAGCTCTGCACATGTGGCAGCATGAGAGGCAGCTCCAGGCTGAGATCCTGACCAGCTATCGAGGGGATGTCAAGGGGTGCCAGGATGTGCGTGCCCAATGGCCAGAGACTCTGCCCTGACTCCTACTGCTGAGCTCTCCCAACTGCAGCAGAGCAACCAACCCCAGCCCAGCCCCTGGGCTCTGATCCGGGTGATCAATGACCTCTAATGACCTCTAATGTCCCATCCCCTGCCCTGATGCCCACCAGCTGCCAGCAGCTCCCACAACAGCCCAGTCAAACCCATGACCATCTGGAGCATTGTGGCCCTAAAACAGCCTCGTGCAAGGTTTCCAATCCCCTGCCTGCCCCACACTCTGCTCTACCCCAGTTCAAGCTTGGCCCTGCCCCACAACTCCCCTGCACCAAGGGATGTAGCTGGGGAAAGGGGACCGAGAGAGACGGGTGACCGAGCAACAGCAAAAGGACTCCCCCATCTCTTCACTGAAGATGAATTCCTGCAACAATAACCACAAAGCCCTGGAATTACAGATGGGTATGGGACAGTTAACAGCTGAAAAACCCACTGAATTATCTTAGTTTCAGGAAGGCCACAGCAGAAGCAGAGAGGACAGAGCACACTGGCTGCATCCTACCAGCAATTCAGAGGTTGCCAGCTTGTCCAGAGACAGTGACTGGATGCGGGAGAGATGCACACCCATCTCTCTGTGAATCCCAGAGCACTCAATGCAGATCAGGATCCCCAAGTTAATGGAGAGCCAAGTGGGATCTGTAGAGACAAGAGTGCCAGACTTGTGCACATCTGCTGCTGCTGCTCCTCACCAGCCCACCACCACCACCTCGAGGCACAAGCTCCACAGCAGGACGGATGGGAAGGGCAAGACCCCAGATGCCTGTGGGTCTCCAGGAGCTGGATGCCACAGAGGGCAGGGCAAAGCTCTGCCCGTCCAGGGGGAGGAAGCATGGTGGCCCTACGGCCATGGGCTGGCTCTCACCTGGGGCCAAGCAGTCGCAGCACTCCCTGTTCCCAGGCATGCCTCTGACCTCCTTGATGATGGCCCGGGTCAGCTCCTCCTGGCTGCTCTCCCCTCCACCCTGTGCCTTGCTGAAGGCCACGTTCAGTGCCTCCTCCTTGCTGTTGCTGAGGACGGACACCCAGCTGCAGGGGCAGAACGCGGCTCAGGAGCAGGGTCCCGTGTGGCCTCGCTCAGGCTGCAGGGCGAGGAGGGCAGCGGGGCTCATCCCACTGCCACAGGGCGAGACCCCGCTCTGCCCCAGCCTGCACGGCAGCCACCACAGACAAAGGTCCTGCACGGGACTCCCGCAGCAAACTGGGTGCCATCAAGCTCTGTGTCCTGCTCACAGCTGGCCAACTGCCCCAGAGTGCCCGGGACACAGTCAGGATGGGAGGGCATCAAACAGGGGGCTGCAGTGTGCTACTCGATTAGCCAAAGATCTGTCTCCTCATCAGCAGCCAGAGGAGCATTTTCTGGTCTGCAGCACGGCACCGGCGGTACTTACGCAGCACAGTCCTGCTCATCCTCTGCCAGGAAGCGGTAAGTGCGGTTGTCTGAAACACACAGAGCCGGTCTCCTCTAGGCACCTTGCTTGCCCATCGCACCTGCCAGGCTCACGGCAGGGCACAACTTGCCTGAGCTGGGCTCAGCAGAGCCAGGAGAAATCTCAAGCCTGGGCAGCTTGGGGTGACAGTCATCTCTGTCTCACTCAG
Source organism: Xenus cinereus (assembly GCA_025774025.1). Classification (NCBI taxonomy): domain Eukaryota; kingdom Metazoa; phylum Chordata; class Aves; order Charadriiformes; family Scolopacidae; genus Xenus; species Xenus cinereus. The sequence continues at coordinate 17,060,026 of JAOXJK010000005.1, read as the reverse complement.
CCTCTCCCCAGTGCATCCCAGGAAAAGGGACCTGCTCCTCTACCAGGAACGAGGGTTGCTGGTGTCAGCTAAGCCACAGCCTGGGAACTACACTTGTGTGGTGCCCATGCAGCCCATGCTGCCCTGTGGCAGTGCTGCCTATGTCACACCCAGTGTGTGCATCACTGCTCCTGAGCAGAGCTGCCTCCTGGCACAATTTCCCAGGGTGATCCCCCCCAAGCTGGCCCAAATCTGCAGAGCTTCCCCTCATGCCTGTCCGTGCTGGCTCTCCAAGTTTGAAGCACTGCCCCCTCCCTGGGGCCATCCCAGAGGAACCACAGGGCAGGCACCAGCACTCACAGGACACCACCTCGAAGCATTTCTTGTCATCCATGTTCGGCTTCACCTGGCAGGTCAGTAAATTCAGCTTGGCTGGTGGGCGGTTGAGCTACAAGCAGAATGAGGAAGCATGAAAGGGCTGTGGTCCAATGGTGACAAGTACCGCCTGGCGCTGGAGACAGAGTCACGGATCTGCCTTGTGCCCAGCACTTTGGCTCCTCTCTCAGACGCAATGCAAGAAATAGCAACATGGACTTTTTCTTCCCCGAAGCCACCCCATGCTTGGAGCCAGGTCCCCTGGCTCATGGCCCTCCATGAACACAGGCACATGAAGATCTCCCAAGCTCTCTTAGACTGCAGGGACTTAAATCTCAACAGAAAGCCTCCTCTCCCAGGGCAGCCCAGCAAGACAGGCAGCAGGCACGAGGGCTCTGACAAGCCCCAGGAAGCCGCCAGCCCCAGGAGCCTGGCAGCAGCAGGCTCTGTGGGCCTGCAGGGGTGGGCAGCAGCTCCCAGGAAGGAGGAGAGCAGAGTGGAAGAAGCAGTTCTTACCGTGCCATGAAAGATGGTTAGGTAGCCATTGCTGACGGTGCATTTCCTCTTCTGCCAGACTTTTCTCAACCTGGAAATGAGCAGAGGGTGAGCCCAGAGGACATACATGTGGAGGAGCAGTTGTACAGTGCAGCACAGTGCTGGCAAATGCAAGAGCCACACAAGGCACAGCATAGGCCTGCAGCTCTTATCAGACATGCTGGCTGGGCTGCCATGGATGGGGTCTGTCCCTCTTGGTCTGTTCTGGGCTGAGAAGGACCCATCATATGGCATAAGACAGGATTGTACAGACAGGTGGCACAGCTCCTGAGGAGGTGATACAGGTGCAGAGCATCAATAAGGGCAGCAGGACCTGCTAGCAGAGCACGAAGCCCTTTGCAAAAGCCCTCAGCAAACATCTAAGACCATCACCTCCAAACTGCTTCCCGGCTGGCTTTCCCATGCCTGCCATACAGGACAGACTGCAACACAGGGGAAAGGTGGAAGAGATACACCCAAAAGGGGAGAGAGGTTGAACTTCACTCTGCAGTGAAGGAGACTCCTGAGCCCCGGTTCATTATTTTCTGTCCAGCTTCAGGTTTTTCTAGGACACTTCACACTCCTTTCCAGGTGTGCAAGTCTCCCAGTGCAGGACCCTTGTGAGTCTCAGCACACATCCTCCCACACACTGGTGGGAGATAATCCTCTTTCCAAAGACAGTGGAGTGCTTTCCAGGAGCTCAGAGTCTGGCTCCTGGGAGAGGGGCACAGGATGGCTGCTGGCTTTCTCTCCCCTCTGGCCCATGATGCCATCTCCAAGGCAGCACTGACCCATGTGTCTAATTCACACCGCATTTCTGCTCCTTCCTTAATTCTTACCATCAGAGAGCTGAGCCCAGCACTGAACTGTGAGCAGAGGCAATGGAGGGAGTTTCTGGAAAGCAATGAGTGCCTGGGAGAGGGGGAGAAGCACTGACCCTTCCCCTTCCTTCCCAGCACAAGACCTTGGGGTGCTGGATGGAAGTGGTGGTATCCCTGCTGGAAGGAAAGATGGGGAGCTGGTTCTGGCTTCCCATGGTGGGTGTAGGGGTCCTCGCCCCAGTGCTCACAGGACTTGAGAGGAAATTGGGAGGCTTCACGGGAGATGAATGCCCTCTGAGCTAAAAGACAGACACAAGCTACCTGGAGGTCTGTTTTGAAAGCCGTTGGAGGCTGGGACAGTGTCAAGCACATTTTCATGCATGGTTGTCCTGTTCCTCTGCCTTGTGGACACCCCAGGGAGAGGAGGTTTTTATGGGTGAGCCCTGCTCTGGCCCCAGGTCACCAAAGCACAATTGAAAGGGACGTGCTGGATCCCAACTTACCCATCACTTTTCTTGAAGAGGGTCCCCGACTTCTCCGTGCCGTACTGCTTGTTCCCTTGCAGCTGGTGCATGCTGTACCCTGCCTGCTTGTTCTCAGGGTTCTGGCAGATGAAGAGAAGTAACAAGGCCCTACCCCATCACTGGCAACCAAGAGCATGTCCTCACAGAACCGCCAGGGTCCCTCTGCTCCCCCAAAGCTCACCAGAAGCCCCATGGCTTTCTGCATCAGCAGGCAGACACTATGTAAGCAGCTGCCATACCATGACCTCTACAGGCACCACGCTGTGGTCCCTTGGAAGAAGGATTAGACTTTACCTCCTTCTGCTCCAGCTGCAACGCTGTTTTCAGCTGATCCCGAAGGGAGCAGAGCTGCTGCTTCTCCTCGTCCTGCCTTATCTTCATCTGAAAGGCGCCGGAGCACAGTGAGCCGCTCACATGGCAGCAGGAGGTTCATACCTTCAGCTGCAGCATCCCACTCCTCCTCCTCCTGGGTGCAGCAAAGGTGCCCCCACGCCCCCTCTGCCCTCGCTGCCTCCCCACCTCCATCTGTGGGATGTGTCAAGCCCCATTCCTAGGTTGGGAGGTAGGTTGCCGCTCACCCCCTGAGTGCATTGGCATGTGGTATGTGCAAGAAGTGGAAACCTCACTGGGGGGGGGGAGCAGGCATGTCCCCAGTGCCAGGACTGGAGAGCAGTCTGCATTTCTCTGAGAAAACAGCTGTTTGCAGCTCTCCACAGTATAAAAACAATCAACAGCTTGAAGGTCACCATGTTGTTTGTGTTTTTTTCCCTTGGTAGTGTCAGCAATTAAAGTAATTTGAAGGTCTCCAAGCTATCAAAAAGCTGATGGACTTTGGCACAGGAATGTGGCCCTGAAACAGAGCCTGGGGCTTTGTCTGCATGAGAGGTCCACAAGATGCTGCTTTCTGTGCTCGGTTACTTTGCTCTGGGGTGGCTCCTTCCCTCTTTTTATTATTTACATAAAGAATTTTAACACGAATGATTGCAAATTACAGAACAAGCAAGGTAACACCCCTAAAACGGATTAATTCAAACAAAGCAGCAAATGCCCAGAGGAGACCTGCTCTACAGGGTTGAGAACAAGGGATGCTGACCCAGTGTCTGGGTGAGTACCATATCCTAGGCCCCTGCAAATCTTGACTTGCAAGGAGGTATGGAGAAGGATGAGCAAGCCCAAGCAAACTGGAATGGAGGTCTAGACACACTGGTAGACTGACATAAAACTTCTGCTGCAGTGGAAGGATGTCGCACTTCCTAGGACATGAGTGCTCAGACTGTCTCTGAAAGCCTTTCTGCTTGGAAAATCTCCGTTCTGTCTCCAGGTTGTGTATGACTGACAGAACCCAAAGTCAAAAGCTAAAGTTCACAAGGCCTGCATGACCTGCCTCTACAGCAAAACAAAGGCCCCAAGGAAAGCTAAGACCACAAAGGAGAAATCTGGAAGTCTGCAGAGCAGCAGCTGGGGCTCTGGCAGATGAATACATTAGTGCCTCCTTGGCACCCATGTTTATGCTTGTTCTTCCTACTCTGTGTCCTGGGGTATGGCAGTGTAATTTTCCCACTTACAGTGATGGCTGCATTTCACCTCTCCATGGGCCACTGTGCATCAGAGGATCAGGAAATAACAATTAATAGATGTGAAGAGCTGCAAAAGTCCTCAGTTCTGCTTCTTCAGCAGAAGAGGAGGCCCTAGAGAAGACTTTCCTGCTCTCCAGCCTGCTTCCGCTCGCCTCACCCAACTTCATTTGAATACTCACGCCCTGCAGCTCTGGAACGAGCTTCTCTGTAAACTTCTTAAGTTTTGCTGTTGTGCTTAAACATTCCTGGAAAAAACTGAGAGGAGAGGCTAACATAAGGGCACGTCCTGAAATCCTGCTCTTAGCACTGGCAGTGAAGCCTACAGACCCCAGTCTCCCCTGAGCTCCTGCCTCAGAGCCCATCATGCTTTCAGCAGGCAGAACTTTCACTTCATAGTTGAAAAATATTTCTTAGGAAAGGTATTTTAGAAAGATTTGGAGGCAGTTCAATGCAGGCAGAGCACTCAGCACTCTGTCTTCTTTACATCACAGAATTCTGCTTTACACTGGCTTATGAAAATGGCAATGACATTCTTGCCCCAAGAGAAGAGGACATTCAGCAAGTTGCAGGACAGGCCAAGACGACTGCAGGAACCCAGGTCCTGCAATTTAAGCCACCCCCAGGTCCCCTCTACAACCAGCACTACTGGAGAGAAAGGGTGTGCAGGCAGGTTCCCAGTTGCTCTTACTTGAACTGCGAGGCGCAGTGCTTGATGTGGTTTTGCAGTAGGTCAATCCCTTTCTTGGTTTTGATCTCATTCACTTTGATTAGATACTGAAGGGAAAAAGACACAGGGACTGAAATTGTAGCTTTGGGAGAAATGCCTTTTATGCACTTTTTTATGCACCCCTCTTTTGAGTGTGTTGTGGCCCATCCTGGCAGTCACACCCTGGTGGAAGCAGCTTATGTGGCTTTTATGGGGTGAGAAGACGGTGGTAAGCAGGGCCCAGTGCTTTGAGTGGTGGAGTCACAGTGGTGGCATCGACCTTGGCCTTGCTGGGCTTTACTTGTGCAGGGCAAACATTCAGTTAATACACTCAAAGATTTAGTTAATACACCCTCAAAGATACATCATTCATGGTGCCTTCCCTGAAGAACAGCCATAGACCTTCAAGCTTCACTGCTAAAAAGCCAAGTTCCTTCAAGACCCACTAGACTTGATCCATGAACTGCACCACCTCCACCTGACTCTCCCAACAACGTCAGTGCCTGCCTGCCTATATCCTACGTGCTCCTGCCATCTCAGCCTGCCTTAAGGACCTTCAGAAGCAAGATGAAGGTTCAGATTTCCAGCCCAAACTCATCTGCCACCTCACCCAGCCCATCCTCCACCACAACAACCTCATCCATGAAAACCAACACTGGCCCTTTCATTTTATGGACTGACAAATTAAAACAGTGTGTTGTGCCATGAAACACCTTGAGTATTTCTCCAACCATCTCTGGACTACTCTGGACTACTACACTGTCAACAACTCTCTTCACATTGCAATTACTGTAAAAACAGCAACCTAACAAACAACCATTTCCAGAAGATCCACAGGCCAACATAGTAAATCACCTTCCAAAATACATGTTCAACACGGCCAACCTCAGCCTTCCCTGTGTTTGTTCTAAGGAGATCATTCAAAACACCCTAGATCCATCAGAAGAGTTTCCTAGAAGACACCCTCTCAGGAACCCGAATGCCCCATGTGGACTCACATCAGCACAGAACAAAACCTCCACCTGACCTACTGGCTCTACTTAAGGACAATGCAGTTCCGTAGCACAACGGCTTCTGATACTTGAAATAGAACAACAGTTTCAGTATGGAAACAGTAACTGTTTCCAAAGCATGGCTCCAAAAAGCTTGATATTTTGAATGGAAATGATGTCTTCCAATACTTTACTCATGCTGTTGCTTGTGATGTGTGGCAGTGGGAGCAGGAAATCCCACTTGCAGGAGAGTTGAGCTGGGTTTATCCCAACAGGCAGAGGGAGGTCTACAGTGGCACCATCTGAGAGGGAGCAGGGACCTCAGTGCCAGCAGTGCCCACCGTGGGCAGTCAGGAAGAAGCTCTGTTCCAAAGCATTCATGGGATTTTTTCCAAGTTGTTATCTCTACTGCCAGGTTAATATACGCTCAAGCTTTGGCTAAACTCCTTGATCAGCCCTTGCCCCAGCACAACCCAGGCAGCTCTCTGAGGGACTATGCCCACGGTCTCACCAGCAACAGACGTGACCTGCTGAGCGATGGTCCCTGGGGATCTGCAGCCCCAGGGTGCTGCTCCCCGGGGCTGAGCAGAGGGATCTGCCAGCTGCTGCTGGTGTCCTGGGCAGAGCCCTGGGGACTTCAGCATCCCAGGAAAGCAGAAAGGGATCTGCAATACCCCAGACACAAGCATCGCTCACTGACCTGGGACAGAAGATGACCCTGAATGAAAAATCAGTGTGGATTCAGACAAAAAGGCTGCTTTGAAACAATCCTTGGTCAGAGGGCAAGTGAGAAACACCAGCATGAGGGTCACTGCTGATGTCTGCCCACTCCAGACGAGGTTCTGCCGGGGCTGTGCACCAGTGGAAAGGAAATGCAGCCCTTGGATGCTGATTCAGCAACTCTTAACACCACTCCACACGGCACAGGCTAGTCCCTCTCCTTACCTCACACATGTTCAACTGGAAGGTCCTACGCTCCTTCTCCATCTCCTCGGCGATCTCCCCCCCACTCACCTCGCTCCGCACCATGCCGTGCTGCTTTGCCAGGTCGCGCTTCTCCTTCTCGATCTTGGCACTCGAGAGGAGAGACACATGAAAAGCTCCATCCCACTGCTTGCCAGTGAAGGCAGGCAAAAATCGGCCTCCAAGTCCAGGCCTTGGGGTGAGGGAGCCTGAAGACTTACAGTTTGCTCTCGTAGTCTTTGCAGGCCTTCTCAAAGGGCTTCTTGAACTCCTAGGAAGAGCCAAAGGCACCACTTAATGACTACAACTGGGACAGAGCCTTCCTCATCCTCAGCATACTGCGTTCCCACCGGGTCACCCTCGCACAAAGGCCCTTGCAGACCCACGGCATAGCTGTCCACAGGAATGTCCCTTCTCAGGAAGGTCCTCGCCTCTCCTTAGTGGACAAGTGTGCTCACCGCTGCAGGTGCACTCACGGGCACATGCTTGCACATACATGCAAATACACAGAGGCTCCAAAATATACATCACACGTGTGTAGATCACAGGGGTACATAGCAGTACCCAGCTGTAACAACTTTTACAATTTTAAGGGAAGTAGTGGATTTTTTCCTTTGTATTTCATATCCTTTAATCAATTTACTTCATACCAGAAGTTCCAGAATTTGCTCTCTCCTTCCACTTTCACACTCCTGTATAGCACAAGCTTCCAACCAGATCAGATGCCTAAATGCTCATCATTCGTTTCAGTATTAGGCAATTAGTCCTTTGGAAGTCCCAAAACCCTGTCACAGCTCCCACCCCTTTTTCTGCAATCCTGTCCAAAACTTTCCCTCCACTTTCCCAGAGGTTCAGCTCTTTGCTCAAGGATCCCCAGCCCAGCTCTGGTACAGCCCAGCTGCAAAACTTTTATCAAGCATCTAAGGAAACTGCAGAGCTGGGAGAAAAATCTGGGAGAAACATCTACAGCGTAGAACCATACAAGATTTTAAAATTAAAATTACAAAATTCAGGTTGCTGAAACAGGTTCTTTACTAGCTCAAGAATTCAAGAGGAAAAATAGTGTCACAGAAAAAATATAACACCCTATAAGAAAACACAGGGTGTTTGTCAGAGCATCAGCAGGTCTGGTGGAAGACAGCGAAGACCAATAGTAGGAACCTGTTTCAGGGAGCAGCACTGCCGTTCCTGCTCCTCCCAAGCTGGTCTGCCCAGCCAGCCAGACTCCTCAGGTCTCTCATTACGGTGTATTAACGCCAAGCTCATTAAATCCTAACAATCCTGTGTGTGCACCAACTGATAAATAATTGCTTTACTGTTTCAAGTTGTACATACCCTGCTGGCAGAGTCTCTGTACTCAAAACCACCCGGAGAGGAGCGGTGCCAGGTCACAGCTGCTCCACCACATTAGATGCAGGGTATGACCAGCAATCCCTCAGCAGTGACCGCGCTCCAGCTCCACTGGGATCGGTCCAGCCTCCTCACCCCCAGCACCCCCAGGCACGGGCACCCCTACGCAGGCAGGGGCACCTGCTGTGATCACACAGAGCTGATGGCCTGAGTACAGGCTTGGGGACTTAGTGGTAGGAACATGTGTGCAGACTTAACAAAGACCATGATGACCTTCGCATTGGTTAAAAAAAAGCAAAAATTAAATATGACTTTGATGTTTTTCCTAAAATCTACACTGATGGGTGCTGTGAAGCTCTCTGATATCTCTACAGTGCTGAAGAACAAATTGCTTGGTCACTTCAGTTCTTGCTACTCTGCAGTCCTTGGGAGGTACCTGCAGACACAAGCATGCACACTCAGGTTCACACTAACACACGCATCACACACATAAATGCAAGAGCCACAGGTGGGTCTGGGGGGGAGCACACACCTCATGGGGAGGTTGTGGGGAATTTGCCCACTGATGGCCAGGGAAGATATCAATATTTGGTGCACAACACCCTGATTTTTTCCCCGCATAGCAAATGCCACCAGACTCCTCTGGATTCAGCCAGGTGTCTGCAAACAGGCAGAGGTCCCAGCTAAGGGGCACCACTAGCTTGACCTGTGGTGTGAGGCACGAGCCTTGGGAGGGAGCAGGATCCGGCACACGGGAGGTGCAGGCAGACCTGCCCTTCCAACATGTCTCCCTGCTGGGGGTTAAGACGTGAGCCAGGGAAGAGACCCCACAGCAGGTACCCGCTCTGTCTCCAGCCACTCGCTTACCAGCCCCCACCCTGGCACAGCCCTTTCAGTCCCTGCTTACCCCTTTAAGATCTTTCATGTCACCCTTTATTAACGAATCCAGGGAAAAGTTAATGTTGTGGTACAAGCTCTGCCACTGGAAAGGAAAGAGAGAGATGAAGCCGGCAGCACGGCAGCCTGCACTGCTCCCCTCGCAGAGGAGGCAGAGCTGCTTGTGAGCCTGCAGAGGAACCACTTTGGAAAACAGTCAGCTGAAAGCCTCCACCCTTGGAAATGACCAAGATGGAAAAAGCCACAGACAGCCCGATCCAGTGTTGGTGAGAGCCCCATTTCAAGCAGGATGATGGGTAGAAGACCTCCAGAGGCCTCTCCTGAGCAGCCTCAGAGGTCTGCACAGACAGCTCTGGCCATGTGGCTGCACCACTGGCTCTGCAACCACTCACCATGGCCTCCTCCCTCCATCTGGGGAAGGGGATGAACTTGGACCTCCAGGCTGTGACCCAGAGCCTGCTGCTCTTCCTGGGGACACCCACCAGCACCCCCTTGCAAAGAGTCCCACTCTGATGTATATGCAGGGGACAAAGATGCCTACCAGGCTCCTGACTGCAATCAGCAGATCCTGGGAGAAGGCAGCAAAGGTGCTGAAGGCGCTGGCCAGCTGCTCCTCGCCCTCCAGCAGGTAGTTGGCTGAGAACTTCTCCTGGGCAGCTATGTGGGCTTCAAGGTGGCTGATGAGGTCTGTAAGAATGTGGATGGTCACTGGTAAGTGGAGGGGGAAGGTAAGGATGAACGCCAAACCCCTGTCCCCCTCCTAAGAGTCACCATATCTGGCTCTGCTCATGCACCCAAGCAGGCTCCTCTAGCCTTCTGCTGTCCCCACCACTACCACCCAGCTACAGGGACCCTTGAGACCCTTATTCCTTGCTGCAGTCAACACATCCCACAGCAAGGACTCCCCTCATCCATCCATCACCATCTTCCCCTTCCTGAGGCTCCCTTCTGCCCCAACCTTGTCCACAGCTGTGCTCTGCCTTGGCTGCTTTCCTCATCTTCTGCAGCACAGCTCGGTCAGCATCCAAGGCCTAGAAATGCAGAGGAGATGGTTACTCACTACACCCATACACACATTTCCATAACCCAGAGGGCTTAGCATAAGCCTCAGCATCCCCAAGTCAGACTGTGCTACCAGCAGATAGGTGATGATCTAGTGGCAGTAGTCCATGTATATCTTAAATATCTGCAACCCTTCTTGATATTCTTCTGGAAAAACTGGTCAAGCATTAAGAGAATTGGAAAATATATTAGAAAAATAACATAAAGCATTGACAGAAAATGTGGATTGCAGTGGCAAGAGATGAATTAGTTACAAATTATTTCCGTCAGTGTCATTCCTGGGCTGAGAGGAGGCAGCTTAGGTGGCTGAGGGGACTGGATTACAGATGTTATTTCATACAAGTACTGCTTGGAAGGGCTTTCATGCAACCTCTTGTTGGGAGAAGGATTATTGACAATACCAGATCAAGCTCTCTGTGCTTTGCTTAGTTGGGCTTTGAAACCCTCCAGGGATGGAGGTCACCTCTCTAGTAACCTCTTGCAGGGCTGCACCACCCTCTGCAGAAGAAACTTTTCCTAACGTTCAACCTGAACTTCCTGAGCCACGAAGTGGATATTGCTGCATGTTTTATCATCTAATGTTGCCCAAAAGAGCTTGATACCATTGCCTATAACTGCCCTTGGAGGAGTTGTGGGCAGCTGCCAGACACCCCCTCTTCACCCAGCTAAATCAGCCCAGCTCTCCTTCTCTGCTACCATCCACTGACCCTCTCTGGCTTCTCCACATCACTCCTGACTGGGGACAGTGTTTCAGGTGTGATCCATTCACTGGACTGCTATGAGCCCTGACAATTTCCACATCAGGCTGGCCCTGCAAGGGGCGGCAGCGCTTCACTCTGAGCGTTGTCCCGAAGGCACCAGAACTCAAAGACAGGGCACAGTCTTTTAAGTTCCATAAACACTGATTTATGGGAGCAAACAGTTTTACAGCAATTTGAGAATGCAAAGAGCAGCTCTGTGTGGACTTGCATGCTGAGCTAAGGCTATTTAACAGCTGAGTGGGCAGGTGGGTACCCAGGGGAGTGGTACCACCACTGGCTTTGTCCTCTGTTGTGCATCGTATCAGCCAAGGCATGTAGCTGAACCCATGAAGTAGAGGAGGATGTGAGTCAGCACAGTAAAGACTGTGGCGTGCAGGGGCATCACCATAAACGTCTAGGCACCCAAGGAACAATAGTGCTGGAAACTTACCTGCCTGCATGTGTCAAGAGTTCAGTATAGCGTGACTTCCAAGCTGTGTGACTTCCCCTTCAGGGACCTGCCTCCAGCAGTGGAAAACTGGCTGATGTCCTTCCCCTGTAGCTCAGCACCCTTTTTCTCCGCTGTCCCCACCCTTGCCAGGCTCAGTGCACACCTTGCCAGGGCTCTCCCTGCTCAGGGACAGGTTCTTGCTGTGTTTACTGCTTTATACCACACTAGTGCTGCTCTCCATTACACCCATGCACCTGCTGATGGCTGTTTGCACACACTAAGGCTCTGCTGTACAAGGTTCTGCACACTATCAATAAAAGCTGTTGGTTGAACCACCACAAAAATCACCAGCACCGGCATTTCTGCCTTTCAGAGGTGATACCAAAGAACGGAAGAACCCTGGTGGCTCCAGCTCTTCCAGAACTGTTTTCATACCTGGCTGTGATTTCCACGGTGCTGGGGTCACAGCATATTTCTCCCTTCTCACTAGTTTTCAAGAGTGCAGAAAAACTCAGCTTGAGAGTGACCATGGGTTCACATCGTCTGATCGTCTGTGCAGACATGGCATTAACATGCACAAGATAACCCTACGTGGGACTCAGCGGTCTCCAGAAACACACCCAAGCTGCCTTTAAAGAGGATGGAGACCAATCTTTTGCTTCACCTTTTGGCCACACACACCAGTAGTTCAATAAGGCACAGATAAAATATTGCAACTAATTTCTTTTTTTCATTTCAGTTTCAGCTTCAGCTCCCAGCCGCTGGCTCTTGCTTGCCCTTCTCCAGCATCTGAGTCTTCCTCCCAGTGAAAGCACACAGAGGTGGCTGTTGCCAGAAGGAATTACGTCCCAGGCAAGAGCCCAGTCAGCCTCACCCGGCTGCGTGGTGAGAGTGTGTCGGGCTGAGGGAGGCAGCGAGACAGAGGCCAGCACTGACGCAGGCAGAGAGGACCTTCCTTTAGGACAGGCAGCCCCTGCCGACACCAACATCCAAGCAAGAGCAACTGGGGATAGCCCACAATGTTGGAACTTCTCCTTGCCGTCTGCTCAGTCCAGCCTTGATCTGCACCCAAAGACAAAATCCTCTCCCGGTGCCTGCTGGCTGACACAAATGCTGCTGCCCCACCAGAGCGGCTCACACCACCGCTCCCTGCAGCAGATCGCCTGCAGACTGCACCGGCGCTGCTGCCACGCAGCAGGACTGTGTCCTGAGTTTTATGCTCACTCTGACACATGAATCGCAAGCCAGAAGCTCTGCAGACATGAACAAGTTCAAGTTCAGCAGTGTTTCTCTCTAACCACAGCTTCCTGATGTAGCAGCTCTGTTGTACAGGACTGAAGTTTTAGCTTTGCTTGGCGTGCAAGTGATAGAGTAACAGTTGAAAATTAAGCAACACAAGGAAATTACCCCACGTCCAGAGTCTCCTGAGCAAGTCCTGGCCTCCAGAGGCCTGAGGAGCGTGAAGAAAGAAAACCTCAGTGATCACCACTAACAAAACGATCTACAGGAGCCACAGCTCCACTTTGCTGAGGCAGTGCAGCAGTCACAGCCCACAGAGAGACCCTGATAAAGTCCTGGGCACCATGCCCTCGTCTGTTGAAACGCCAACATAACGAGAGAGCTGACATGGTGGTAGTGCAGTTTAGTTGCTCCTAGCACATTTACCAGACCTAACAGGAGGAGATACCAAGAGGTTCGGAGCCCTCTGGACCACCATATGGAGAGCCCCACCACAGTGGCAACATCTCACAGATAATTTCCACAGAGGGTCTGGACCTTGATTTGCCCAAGAACAGGCCAGCATGACGGTGACACTATTTTGGCCATAGTTTTCAGCTAAGTCCCAAAACAGGTCTAGGTGGGCGGTGGGATGCTCTCAATGGGAAGCCTTGGCCCTCCTCTGAGCCGATCTTGACCTCACTCACAGTCTTCCCAGGGCATTGAGCTCTGCTGCTCACTCCCTCATGTGCCAACAGCACACAGTGACCCCTTCCCCTCCTGCACTGATGATGCCTGTCAACATCTTCTGGCTTTTGCCATCAGTCAGAAAACAAAGTCCAAATAAGTTTTGCGTTGGATGCTGTGCTCAGCAGCCAGCTCCCACCCCAGCTCTGTGAATTTTTGGAACAGCTCAAGCATTTCGCTTCTGAACATCCCACAACTTAACTCTGGACAAATGAGGAAACCGTCCTGCTGCCCCCAGAACTTTGTTTAATTTTTTGTTTTGCTTTTAGTTTGATGCTTGTCTGGTTGCAGGGTTCTGTCCTCTCTTTAACCACTTGGTGTGAGCCCAGTACAAGGTACAGCCTTCCTACACAAACCTCTCCCCCTTTGCTCTTGTCCCCACTGACTGATGCCTGTCACCCAGCCACCACAACCCATCACAAGCTTTCACCAAATCTTTGCTTTGAGTGTTTTGCAAACACTCAAAGACTCTCGCACCATTCATGTCACCACCCGTAAGGACAAACGATATGGTGCTGCCTGAACTGGAGTGCAGATCCTGCGGGACCACAACGGGGATGGCCCCCCCAAGCCCCTGGAGTGCACCCCTCTGGTCCCCCACCCCTGCTCACCTCCTCCAGGCTGTTCACAGTGGCCTTGCAGCGGTGCATGTGGCTGGCAAAGGCAGAGGTGGTGGGCGAGCTGAGGTCCTCCTGCACCTGCTGCACAAAGTCACACACCGAGATGAGGGCCGCCATGGTGCCGCGCCAAGGTCTGCTGGGGAAGACCAGGAAGGGGAACTGCCGGCAGGAGCCGCGGCAGCACCGGGGCTGGGCAGGGGACAGGGGCGGAGGGCTGGGGTCACACTGCCTCCCCTGGGCAAGAGGGAGCCCCTCGCCTTGCACACCCACACCCCAAAGAGAGACACACACACCCCGCAGCGTTCACACACTGACACACACCAGCACACCCAGGCACAGAGCAGCACAGCCACAAATCCTGCAATTATAAACTGAAATATTTTGAGGAAGCCTGAGACTTTGAGTCGCAGGGAGCCCCAGCCTGATGGTGCAGTGGAAAATGTAGCTGAGATGGCTGCAAGAGCCAAGGAGCGCTTGGGACTGTGTGCTGGGGGCGCTGGGGTGCATGCACCCTGCTGGCATGGACCGTCACTGCTGAGGTGTGCTGGGATGCACTGGGTGCTGCTGGGATGCACTGGGCACCATTTGCAAAGGCTGGGGGTGATGCTGTCACACCCCAAGGCCCCGCTCCAGCCCCACGCAGGTGCTTCGTGACCTGAGCCCCGTGCAGCCTGCTTCGCTCCCCTCTGCAGCCTGAGGGTCCCCCGGGAGGAGAGAGAGCTCCCCCTTTGCCATTCTGGGCCCAGCAGCAGAACTGCAGCCCCCCTGCGGGAGCACCGTGTCTGCCCCACACTCACACCTGGCTTCAGGTTCAGCCAGTCCTCACCTGCTCCTTAGCTGCCCGCCTGGACTTGCCCAGCTAGTTTTCTCCCCAAAGCTTACTCTGCTCCTGCCCCATTCAAAAGACAATCAGGATGTCACCCTCACTATAAAAACCTGTTGTCAGTCAGTTCATTGGAAATGTAACAGTACCTCCGAGCATCTTCTGCACCAGAATGAGACCCCTTAGAAGGTATCTGTCCTGTAAAAACTCAGGGTGAAGGACCTCCACTTGAGATCAGATCATGTCAGGGCTTCTCTGTGCGGAAGACAGGAACCCTGGGGCATCAGAGACCATGCTGAGAACAAGTCTCATTTAATTTACATCAGCTTAACACTACAATACTGATTCATGCTGATGTCCCAGTGCTGCACTCTCCAGGAGGAAGGGCAAAGGGGCATCAGCGAGGACTGCCTGCAGCAGGCTGGTCCCCAGCTCCAGAAAGCAGCTACAAAACACAAGCAGCATGGGAGAGAGCAGCTAAGGAGCTTTTATTCCTATGGAAACAAAGAGCCAAAATGAAATTAGAAGCAATCCTGAACCCAACCCAGCAGCTACAGGAGAAGCTGTTAAGCAGCATGTAAGGAGGGACAGCCAGAAAGTCCATGTCCTGGGGAGTGCTACCACATCTAGGGAGGACTCCAACTCCAGAAGCTGTTCCTGTGTTCTTGACATGGCAGGAAGCTCATGGCTACCTTGGCATTGCCATCCTTTTCCCTGGGGAGCCCCATTCAAAGGTCTTCCAGGTCCTACCACCACCAGGACCATACACCAGACCTGCCTTCCCCCTGTACAATGTGTTTTGAACTCTTCAGGCAAAGCCCTGGGAAGTGCCAAGTGCTGTCAAGCTGGGCCATGGATGGCCCCTGTATGTCCCCATTTCTGCCAGAATCCCTCTCAATGGCAAGAGCTGGATTCAGCTGCCATGTCTGTGGGGACAGCCCACAGAAAAGATCCTGATTTCCCACCCTTTCAGTCCCACAAAGAACATTTTTTTTTCCCAAAGCTGTAATTGCCCTTCAAGGAGTTTGCCTTATTTAGTAGGTTGGTTACTTGGTTTCTTAGCATGTCATGGGTACTTAGCATGAAATGTGACTCCCCAAAGACAGGCCCCTTCTGCAAGTCTCTCATTCTGAAGGTTGCCTCTGCACCTGCAAGGTTTCCTTAAACTTTCTGGTCCAGTCTCAAATCCTTCAGTCACCCCTGTCTTTGAGTAGTCCTCTGCTGGAAAGCATTTATCCATTGATGATCTTCTCACTGATGTATCCAGGCATGGTGTAGACCAAAAGAACCAGGAAGATGGTCAGAACAGCAACAATGAACAGAACAATGATGTATTTCTTGTACCGCTTCCAGATAAAGAACACAAAAGTCTTCATGGGATTCACAAACCAGTTGAAAGAAGTTTTTGGCCGGCTGCAACAGGAAGGGAGGAAGAGATAAGCACAGGCTCAACCCACAGAGCAGTACGTTGGCCCCTCTCCTTTGGTGCCCTGCCACCCTCATAGGTTGCCAGATCTTCCTGCTGTTTCCAGACAGGATCACTCTAGAGGCTGCCCGAGAAAGCGCTGGAGACAACAGGACCTGAGCTTCAGGACAGCCCCCACAGAGCTGTTCTGCACCCATGTGGCTAAGAGGCACGTTCACGTGGTTAAAATAGAGCTGCTCTTTTTTTACAAGAAATATTATGGCATAGCTGCCTTGAGTACCTCACCAAGATCAGCCCTGGCCCAGACGCTGCAGCCACAAGTCCTGCTGGACCCACTCGGGCTCTGGGAAGCCCCAGCAGCCCCAGTCCTGCAGACCCCACCGCCCAGGGCCTCATTGATTGCTCTCCTGTTCCTGACAAGAAGCTCCCTGTCCTCAGGCAAACAGCTGCAGAAAACATGGCACTATCCACCCATGTTAAAGGTATAGATACTCACTTGGGCTTTTCCAGGGGTTCAGGCTCTTTTCGGCCCAAACCAACAGGACTTTTCTCAGCCTCCTCCAGAGTCAGCAGCTGGAGCTCCGCTTCCACCTTACCCTGGAGGGGGAACATGTCTCAGCCACAGCCACACGTGCTGCTTCGCAAACCAGCCTGCTGACCACAAGCCCTGCCAGAACTGGGCCTTTTTCTCCCAGTTCCACTTGGAGATGCTCAGAGCAATTAACTTTTCTCCAGGCATTAGCTACAGAGTCTCTCACTTCGGCAACCCAGAGGAAACTGTGGCCTGGACAGAAACTAAGTTATCTGGAGACAAGACGCAGTACTGTAATGCGCTCCCCAGCTATTGGGATTTGTCTGCAGCCTCCCACGCTGTCACTGAACAAAACTCACCCTTGGGGCCAAACTATCATCAGCAGGACCAGCAGCACCAGCATCCCTGGGAGAGTTGGCACCTGCCTGTCTAGGGTAGGCAGAGACTCTAGGACAAGCTTTTGCTGCTGCCCCGTCTGGTTGATGGTGAGCCATGTGCTTCTTGCTTTGGCCCCCTCACTGAGCACCACTCTGTGGGAAGCCCAGAGGAAGACATGAAGTTGGACACCCCCTGCATGCCACCACAGCTGGCACTTCTGGGTTGCAGCAGATGGGACAAGTCTCCAGGACCCTGCACAAAGACCTGGGCAGCTGGGTCATTGCTGCCTCTGTAGGTTATGTGCATGCAGGACAGGTTGCTATGTCAAGGCAGAGGCAAAACACTGGCTCTCTGCTCACCAACACCCTGCCAACCTGTGCCAACACACTACCTTACCGTCAGGAGGTACTTGTTCCCACTGGGGTCTGTGAACTCCATGTCCTCTGGTTTGACTGAGCTTCTCCACTTCTTTTTCTTCTTCTGCTTGTCCTCCCTCTCCTCATCTTCTTGTTCTTTAAGTTTGATGAAGGGCCACCAGCCCCTCATGCGCTTGTTTCGGAAGATGGAGAAGCGAGGTGTTGCATTCTCCTTGGCCATCTTGACAGTGCAATACTCTGAGCTCTTGGCTGCCCGCACCATGTCATGTAGCTTCAGCTCAATGGAGCCTGCAGGCACAATGAAAAGGAGAGCTAGTGGTGAAATCCTGAGGTCAGCCCCACATACCATTTGGCTTTCTGTCTCAGACATGCTCCCACCGCCATGAGTAGGTCCCAGCTGATCTAGCAGAGTCCTGCACATTTACAGGTGGAGAACCTGAACTTCAGCATAAGAAAGAGTTAGAGACTAAGAAGCAGAAGCCTCAGGTCTGGTCTTGTCTTGTCTCTGATGTGGCCAATTTAGTTTGTGTGTGGTTGTTTTCACTCCTTCACCATGTCCCACCCTGCTCTCCTCACATGTCCAAGCTCCTCTTCTCCTCTCATTCCTGAACACGTCAATAAAAATTATAAAATCTGATAAGTCCTTTAAAAGTTTCGAGTCTGTCTTATACCTGAAACAGCCTCAGTTCATTTCCCTGCTTGGCCTTGCACCCCTATCCTCCTTGGGAGGAGCTCCTGTCCCACTCTGGCACTGAGCCCTTGCACCAAATCAGTCTTATCACGTACTGGTCTGTATTGGCAAAAGCATAGCCAACATGCTCAGCTCCAGTGAGACTGCATCTGGATACTGTGTCCAGGTTTGGGCCCCAGCACATGAAAGGTGTCAATTAACTAGAGAGAGTACAGTGGCTGTGATGGTCAAGGCTACAGTATGTGCCATATCAGGATGGGCTGAGAGACCCATTCTCTGACAGCCCAGAGAAGAGAGGTCAAGGTAGAAATCTTACTGCCTCTCTCACAGCCTAAAGGAAGCTATGGAGCAGATGGGACTAGACTCTTCTCAGAAATGGATGATGAAAGCATGAAAGGCAACAGACACAAGCTGCTGCAAGTGAAAAAAAAAGATGAGAATTATGAAGACGGTGCAGCCAGGAAAAGGGGTCCAGAAGGGTGCTGTGATCTCCATCCTTGGAGATAGACAAAACTCACACAGACAAAGCCCTGAGCAACCTGACCCACGTTACATCTAGCTCTACTTGGAGCAGGAGGTTGCAATAAAGACTGCAGAAGCCCCTTCCTGCCTAGAAGTTTCTGAGATTGTATATGCCAGGAATTGTTGGGCTTGCTGTCAGTGCCTAAGTAGCATGGCTGAACCAGTCACCATTGGAATCACCTCATGGAGATAAAGGCCTTTAAATATAGCATGGAAGGTTGCTGAATAAAGACAGCTTTATCCTGCCCAAGAGACTTCAGGGCAAAGTGGGTGCTTTTTAATGGGGAGGCCAAAGTTTGAAGAAGGGAGGGACAGCTGAACAGAGTTCTGCAAACATAGGGATGACAGCAGAAGCAGGAGAGAAGCAGCAGTGCCTGTGCTAGCATAGCGTGGGTGGAATCACCACCAACCCAGCTTCATCGCCAGATCCTGCCTCATGCAGCTCAGCAGGTCTGGTTACTGGGGAGCAGCTGGAGAGCTCCAGGCCCACAGCAATGGGATGCCACAACTCAAGTGCAAATGGTCTCACAAAGGCTGCCAATTCCTGTGCCCACAACTTAAGCGCCTGGGGAAGCTGCACTTTGGGCAAGTCTTTGGGATCTGCAGATCTGAGTGAGAGTAGGGAAAATGAGCAAGGTTATCAGAAAGGTTGTGAGGAAGCAGAACCTGGAAGTCCTGTGGTGTAACAGGCCCTAAAAAAGGACAGCAAGGCCCTGGGACAAGCATGCAAGCTCAATGTGCCTGTGTAGGAGAGGTGCGTATCTCCAGGCCCTGCCTATAGCTCGTATGTGAAAAACCAGCCCAGGCAATGGCTGAGCTGAACAACTTGATCTGATGCTCCTGGTGTCCCTTCTCAGAGAGCTGGGCCCTGGGAGAAACACTGTAACACTCCAGCAAGGTGAGGGACAGGTCACCCCAACGCCAGCAGGTTACACCATACCTAGAAAGTCATTAGCTGAAATCCTGTCGTAATCCCAGACTTGGAGGACCAGAACAGCTGGTTCTCGAAACTCCGATTCCTCCATGGAGAAGACAGAGTCCTTCTTCTTGTAGGTGATCTCCTTCTCAGTTGGGAGATAGTTGAAACGGAAGATGAACCTCCAGTTGAAATTTCCCTCCCCGGTCAAGGAGTTAAAGTGAACATCCGTCTCCTGCTTGTCATGGTCAAGACCCTTTATCCAGCTGCAGGAGAAACTCAGAAACTCAGTTTCAAATGAAACTCCTAGTCCCTGTCATCCAACCCCAAAGGCAGAGCAGAAGGATGGAGAGGCTGAACCCCATGGAGTAGCAGGAAAGGAAGAGTCAAAGAGCCAAACCAGACCAACACCTGACTAACATCTTTGGTGGTAGCGCAGTCCATTCTAGGGGACTGGAGTGGGGCACCTCATGCTGAGGCAGGGAGGAGCAGAGGTTCAGAGGAGGCAGTGAGAGTGTGGGGCAGGGCAGGCAGCAGGACAGCCAGGGTCTGGATTCCATCAGACCTTTTCACGTAGATATCGCTGGAAGGCTCTCCTGTTACTGGGTTGACATCATCAAGGATCACATCATCCGTGTTCCAGATAATAACACGCAGCTCATAGCTGTGGGAAGGACATAGGGGTGAGTGAGACACATGCTCTCACCCCTGGTGCCTGGGAGGGCAGGTCAAGCCTACATGGACAGAGTAGGAGGACTTGAATCCTCCTAACACTGTGGTCCCCTGCCAGGGCCCCTCTAGCCAAGCACAGCACAGCAGTCTCACTGCCATGCACAAAGCCCTTCCTGGGGGGCTACAACCCTACAAGAGTAACACCCACAGCCAAAACAGGCAGCTTTTGCGAAGTACATCTCTGGTGTATGGGAAACCCACCAAGCACCACTTAGCCATAGGAGCACAGAAAGACTTAGGCAGGAAGAGACCTCTGCAGCCTCTGCTCCAACCTCTTGCCCTAGCTTCATTGTAGATCAGTTAGCTCAGGGTCTTGTCTGCACGAATATCTCCAAGGATGGATATCCCAGCACCTCTCTGGGTCCCTCCGTCCCTATGCCGGGGTAGCTTCACTCTCACTGGGAATATGTTTTCCCTGTATTCAGTTGGAGTTTTCCTTGATGCAACTAGTGTCCATTATCTCTTGTCCTTTCATATGCACCTCTGAGAAGAATCTGGACCCTCCATCTCAATAGCCCCATTAGATCACTGAAAACAGCAGAACTCCTCCTTCAGCTTCACCTCTCCAAGCACCCAGAGGACATCTGTCCACTAGCCAAAATAGAACTAGATGAATAGCTCTGACCTGGGTTTCTATCACCTTCATGTCCTGCTGTAGAGAGATTAACCCTGCCCTTCACAAGCACTTGTGCAGCTGAAGTGCTTATGCCTCATGAGGTTAAAGTACGTCACTGATAGACCCAAGAGACCGTCCCATGGCCAGAGCTGAAGCAGAGAGGAGGGCTGCAGGACTCTGGCATGTCCTGCCAGGCTCACCAGCCCCAGCCCCACTCCCATGGGTGCTACCTGACAGGCAGTCGCGGCTTGATATTGACAGGCGGTGGTGCGGGGACATCATTTGGAAACATGTCAATCCACATGTGCAAGGAGCCCTGATGAGAGAAGACAGCAGAGAGACTTCAAAAGACAGACCACCCTCCAGCTCGTCAAGGGGTAAGGCCTTGGTCCTACAAAGAGAGGTCTCACCAGAAAGCCACTGCTTGACTCTCTCCATGTCCAGGACTTCAGAGTGACATGTGACCAGATTTTAGATAGATAGGGAAAAAATTAAAACTACCAAAAATTGCTCATTTCCTTCCCTACTCTGCTCCCAAGAAAAAACCTTTTCAGCTGAACTGAGTTCATTTCAGAAGCAAATGTGTCCCTCTGTCTTAAGAGGAAGCATACGATGTTGTAACACTTCAGCACAACCAAGAAAACTGAAAAATGGCAGGTCTAACCCTTCTCTCCTCACGTGCATTTCCAATGCTGATCAAAGCCAGAGTAACTGCAGAGCTCTGCTTTGTTACAGACCTCCCGTACCCAAGGGAATAGGAGATGTTCAGTGCAGGACATGTAAATGCTTGAGCTCAGATCACTGCACTGCATAAAACTGAGGAGGAATGTTTCTCCTCCAACCAGCAGTTACATCATGCCCCAGGGGGCAGATGCCAAGGGGGCAGAACGGGTCTCTCGCAGGGGAGAAACGCAGCAGTGACAGAGGATGAAGCAGAGGAAGAGGCAGGGATAGACAGGGACACTACTAGCCACCATGGTGCACGGTGTCAGGCTCAGAAGGCAGAGCAGATGCCTTGCCACTCACACAGCATCCTCATCAGAGCAGTGCTACATGATCTGAGAAGACAGGAAGGACTCTGGGCCACCAGCACTGTGACCACAACTTAATGGACAGAGGTTCCTTGACGAAAGCGTGTTCAGAAGCACCATGAGAGATCAGAGGGTAGATCTGAGCAAAGGACACCCAAGGCCAACAGTCCTGAATTAGCAGGGCCGGCCATCCACAGACACAGCTCCAGCCACCCACCCAGGAAGGGGCAACGCATGGGATTCATGCCATGATGAGGAGACAAAAGGATAACCGGGGACCAGCCAGGGAGCTGAGAGCGAGCTGTCCCGAAGATCCTTCCCCAGAGCAATGTCTAGGCTGGGCAAGGAAACACATCTCACCTGCACAAGGCCAGGGTTCTCTGGGTTGTACAGGGACCGGATCTCCACATGCTCTGGTACCAGCTTGTACCCATATCCTGGCATCTCTTCCCAGTGCTGCAGCACGTACAAAGCCTTATGTTCATCATCCACTGACCAGTTCTCATCTGCCACTCCTCTCTGGTTCCTCACAGATGCCTCTGCAGCAGGACACAGCCAGGAAGAAGATGAATGCATCTGGCTAGTCAGAGCCACATTAGGATATTAGTCACAGGCACAAGTAAGGAAAGGTGATGGACTGGGCAAACAAGCAGCTCCCCAGAAAAACAACATGGGGAGAAGCATGAGGGTGAGGATGAAGAGAATGAGTTAATATGTTGCAGTGTCGAGGAAAACTGTAGGCAGGAAGACAAACAAGCTAAGAGAAATAAGAGGAAAAGGGCAAAAAATAATTTACTATGGCCCTGGGAAGAGGATCCAGGGGACACTGAGGAGGATGTGACTCTCTGGGGCAGTGTAAGTCCCCGTGTCTCTGTGGTAATGCCAACAGATCCATGGATGAGAGATTTTGACCTAGAAATGCTCCAGGGAAGCACCGCTTATCACTTGGCAGTGACATACAGCTGTGCTATCTGTTAATTAACTCATTAACTCCATTAATTGACTAATTTGGCAGAGTGAAGCCAAATGGCAGTTCAAGACCAAATCCTGCCATTAGGGAGAAAAGCAGAAACCAACAGTTGAGGACACAACAGCCCACCCACTCCTGGGTTTATGGAGAGCACATTTAGAGATCAGTCTGAGTCCAAAACCATCCCAAGCAGTCCCTGAGCACAGCAGAAGTTTACGGGGTATCAACTACAGCCACATTTGAACCAGAGCCAGCTCCCAGGGGAACACTAGGAGAGCACTTTGTTTCTCCCTTCCCAGCTACCCAGTGACATGAGAAAAGGGGAAAGGGGCTTTTGGAGGATCCTTGCCCTCTCCTGAGCAGGATTTCTTTCCTCTTCATGACATAAGCCAGTGGAAAGCTGAGGAACAGCAGCACTGAAATGAGCACAAGGTAAAGTTGGCCATATACATAGGCGCCCCCTCTCTGGGCAGGTCAGGCACAGGGATCATCCTTCCTACAGGCTACACAGCATTGCCTTGCAGAACGCAGCCATCCACAAGTGGGCCACATCTGCTCCATCCTTTCCTCCAGTCTGAATTCGATGGCACAGGTGTTGGCCACTGGAAGGAATGTGCAGGGCAGGGACAGGCCTGTGCTTAGGGAAGCTCTTCATCATTGCTGGCAGAGGGCATGAAAAGTTGCTGTGTTCTTGGCCATCTGTGGCCCTGGCCCAGGGTTTGTAATGCCAGTGAGGAGGAAAGAAAAATGCCAGTGAGGAGGAAAGTAAAACAGCAAAGTTGAAGCAGAAGCCACCCACGAGGAGGAAATCAACAGTAGTGAGAAGCAGTGGGGAGTCACCCATGGCACCCAAATCAGAGAGCATCCCTGAAGGTCAATGCCACCTAAAAACAGGAAAGGAGACTGAAAAAAACCCTCACCAAAAAAAAAAATCAACCACAGCAAACCAAAAACAAACAAAAAAAAAACCAAAGAAAGGATGCCAGTGTCTTTCTGATAGTGGTCACAAGCAGAGGGAGGTACAGCTTTGTGCCAGTATCAGCTGGCACCACAATAAGCTACACCTTTCTCTGCCTGCACAAGCCATCCAACCTCCATGCACATCACTGCTGGGCAAGGGGGTTTACTTTGCTCCACCCACTGCCTGAGAAGCCACTTTGGGACCTAATGGCCTGGATCACATCTTCCCCCAGTGTGACACCGTCATCCTCTGAAACCAGGCCCCTGAGCACCGAGGATGCTCCCCGTGGTGACCCAGAAAGCTGGGCCATGCAGGGCACAGAGTAGGGGCAGCCAGCCTGGACACTTCAGGGCACCAACACGTGCGCTGCCGAGCACAGGCAGCTGTTTAAGGGAACAGTCATTATTCTCCAAGCTCTCTGTACCTTCAGGAAAAGCCTCTGGAGGGATCTTGAATATTTTATTGTCCACTTTGACCTCCTCCCGTCTGTACTCTGCTGCAGGGAGCGAGTTTTTCTTGCATAAACTATCCAAGATCTGTGTGGGCTTGAAAGCATCTCGCCACACATTGTAGCCATTTCTGCACAGAAGGGAGAACATCTTCAGCTTAGACACAACAGGTTTTTTTTTCCTAGGCTGTGCAATGCCCTGCCTTCCCCAAGGCACAGGCTATGCCACCAGATCCCTGCTCAGATTCTCACTGGGAAAACCATAGACACACAAAAGCTTAAAAAGTGAAAAGCTTAGCGATCCTCCTCCCCCCACAAAAAAGCCAGGCTTGCACTCCATAGAATCAGAGCAGCAGCAGGAGCAATCCCAGCTGCAGCTCCTAAGTGGGAGAGAGGTTTTAGCAGTGCTGGGGTCTCAACCCACAGCTAATTCTCCAGTAGGAGAAGATAACAGAAAACTAGCCAAAGATATCACAGAATCCATACTGAATGAGATCAAAAGAAACCAGAAGTCATGAGTTTTGCTGCTCACAGAATTAGCTACTGCCAGAGAAACCCCCATACTTTCTGAAAGAGGTTAAAATCACATCAAGTGAGTGCTTTTCTCACAGAACACCAATATGAAAATATTAAAGAATTTTTTGCTACTATATGCAAAATATATTAGTCCACAGAGTTAGAGCTATCAGAGGAAGCTGGTAGGAGTCTAAAGGACATGGAGTTATCCATGTAACTTGTAGCAAGTCTGTGGGGCACCTGCTCAAAGAATACTGTGGATGCCAGTTTAGTCCTGCAAAACTGGAGGTGCTCTGTTACTACACAAACAGTAGGTGAGAAGAACACATCTCATGGCCCTAATGCATCACACTGGTACCTACACGTCATACTGAAAGGCTACTCCACAGTTGGCCCTGTGCTTGCTGTAGAAGCGATTCTCCAAGTCAATCTTGGTCTCCCCAATCAGATCATCAGATCCCACCAAATCATGGTCGAATATTGCCACAGTGAGTTCTGATTCCATGGGAAAGGAGACTGTCAGCTCCACAACTCTGGACAGAATCAGACAGGGAGAGTGCAGTTAGCAAAGAGGATGGAAATGAAACACATACCCTGCTTTGAACATCCTACACATTCAAGAACTGTATTTGATAACACAAAGTCCTCTCATAGAGCTTGATTCTCCATAAATTCAGTGTGTGCAGTTTTCAGTGCATGCAGTTTTCAGCATGCATGTTCAAAGGAGTTACTTTTCCAGGAATGGATGCTCTTGGATAAGGTCCCGGAGCTAGGGAAAAAGCTCTCTGGTGTTGCTGCTTGGCTCAATACTTCGTCTGTTAAATCAAGCCCTTGGGAGTGCTCCCCTCCTAACCCAGAGGCAAGAGACTTGCCTGGGACCTTTGTGTTACAGCATAAAATACTCCAGCAGAAAGGAACAGAAGAGCCACAGCCTGAGCCCCAGATTTGCACTATTTCTATTAAACCTGCTAGATGAAAACTTCCTGCATACTCTCCAAACACAGGATTGAGCTGCTTTGGGATGTATCGCTCCTTTGTGTCCTTCTGCGCCTGCCCCACAGTCACCACCACATAGGGGTCTGCCTTGCCATTGGGGTCTGCTGGAGACAGGTTCGTAGCCTGGAATACACAAGAGGTACTGCCATATACCAGCTGCAGAGAGCAACCCGCACAAGGAACACTGAGACTACCGAAGCCTGCTGGTCAGACCCCTCCAGTGGCTGCCCACTCAACAAGCCACCAATGTCTCCAGATGTTGGCCCACCTACTTGCTCACTGTCTCAAGACAGATGAGAGGAGCCAAGAAATGCCCATCTGTTAATTTTAGCACCTCCTGAAGCTACACAGCATGGAAGGCTACCCTTGGACAAGATGTAGCTGACTTCCACTGGGCTTGCAGAGCCTTCAAGCCAGCATCGAGCTTTTCACAAGTGCCACTGCTCATGTGTACGGAGGAGAGAATGGCAGGAGGTCCATAGGGAGGGAAAGACTTTCAAGCATTACTGCCACCACCACCAGAGACTTACTTTAACGATGTAAACTCTTACAAGAACCTTGATGGGCCTGTTCCTTGGAATGCCCTGAGAGACCTTGGGCTCCATGCTGGCTTCCTCAGTGGGGTAGACGTAGAAGGAGCCCTGCAGAAAAGACCTCACAAGTAACAACTAGATACTAAAGAGAATGGGATTGGAGCCACCAACACCAGTGTCACCTGCCAACTGGAAAATCAGACCCATTGCCTCATGCAGACCATGGACACTCTGTGTCCAAGATGACAGTCCTTTCCAAAGGCACTGTCATGTCCAGATGGCCCAGGCAGCCCCTGTTTGCAAGTTAGGCTGCAGGCTGTCAGATCACTGCCAATGCCAGATCTGAACGTCTCCAGGCACTTTGGACTGCCAAAGGCAGGAGGCAGCAAAGGTTTTCTAGAGACCTTCTTAAATCAACTTCTGCAATTCTGACATTTCAGAGTCTTCAAGAGCTCCTGGGTGGGACAGTGATGCCTCTTTTAAACAAGTTTTACTAATTTTAAAACCAGTGACGCTCACTAACACTTATTTGCATACTGAACATACCCAGAGGCCCCAAGCAGAATAAGAGTTCTTTATGCTTCATGCTTTCTCCTTGCCAGAGCTAAAAAAAATCTACATCAGGTGCATTTATCAACTAACAAAGAACCACAGTACACAATAGCTTCAACAGGCACCAACAGTACCCTGTCCATGCCGCACCATGGCCTCACATCACCTTGCACACACGCGCACTCTCCAAGGCTTTGCTGGTGTTGGCATGGCCTGAAATACAGGTTGTCCTAAGGATTTTCTTCCACATGCAGCACAAATGTCATTCAAACCATACAGTACCTTGTATTTCCCCACAAAATGTTCATCCTCATTTCCATCTTCATCCTCATTTGCTTTGCCACGATGAAGGGGGAAAATACACAGCCAGTCTTCAAAATTATCAAACTCATTTTCCAGCTCAGAGTTGTAGATCTGAAATAAGTCGGAAGTCATTTGGGGCCTTTTCATGCCATCTTAAAGGGGAGGAGAGGCAGAAAGACCATCCTTTCCCTGCTTCAACCATTTCACCTGGTCCTACCTTACCCTTGTATTAGTCACTGCAGGGTGTTATTCTTTTCCCTTATGCCCCCAGGTCCATCCTCAGATGTGCACACACATCCCGGCTTGGCTCCAGGGTCTCACTAGCTGTTACAAAGCCCAGCAGCAATGGAGGCCCAGCACACACTGCAGGTTGGAAGAGGGGCCAGATCTGTCACCTCAATAATCACCTGAAGGGTGGCGATGAGTTTTCTCTTGGGGCGAGCAGGTTCAGCTTCAATTACTGTCTCATCTTCTGCTTCCATGTCAATGGAGGATACGTTTAAATTCCCCCCATCTAGAAATGGCAACAGGAGATTAGGAAATGCTCTGACCCTTCCCAGCATCTCAAGTTCTGCCCATTAAATGACCCCAGAAACACCTTTTGCTTTCTCCCAGGGCTTTGACTTGCATCAGGGTAACTGGAGCTATCGCTGTCTGTGACAAGTGTCCTTATGGCATCTGAGGTTTCCCAAGAGAGACATGGCTGGGCAGGTGGAGGGGGACAAAAATTGGCACAGACTTGCCTGCCTGCATGACCAATGCTTAAGAAGGAAGTGGGCAGAGACCAAATGGAGGGAGGCGGCTGGACCAGCCCACAGGTGCTGTCAGCGAAGGCACAAATGAGAGCTAACTCTCTTCTTTGGATGGATCCTTATTTGATGGACTGCCGTTTTGGGTGGATGTCTAACTGAAGCATCACTACCACTTTGGGCACAGGCAGCTGTGCTTGGAGAGAGCATAGCTAGACCTTTCTCTGGGGCACCAGCAACCCGAGGACAAAGAGGGTGCCTCCTTGCCTCATTTCCCAAAGACCCCAGATGATCCCTTGAGTACTAATGGCATGCAGGTATCCTCCAGCTTAAATAGGATTTACATAATTTCTATACTTACTGTCTCACCTCCCCAGGTCATTGCTAGGCGAGTCGCTGCTTACACCTCTGCAAACCTGAGCCTACAGCTCTAACACTGTTCTCAGATCTTCTGTTTATTATTTCTGTCTTGCTATTACCTCGGAGTGAATCCTGTACCTGAGGTGAGAATCCCACATGCACAGAGCGATGCCCAGCTCCTGGACAGTTCTGCCTCTCTCTGCATCCCACTTTTGCTTCCTGCTCTCACCCTGACAAACCCTTGCAGCTGATTTTTCTGCAGGTTTTTGGTCACTCAGGAAGGCTCTTGCTTCAACAGAGTTTTTCAAACTTTTCTGACGCAAGCGTTGTGTTTTCAACCTGGAATAGCCCTTGTTAGCCCTTGCCAATGTTTCCAGTCCCTGCTCCCTTGTGTTGTTTTTGCTGAATGTTGCAAAGCTGTTGCCTGCTCAGACCCCCATTCCCACAAGTCCAGCACCCTCTGGGATGGTGTAAGTCCTGGTTGTCCCCACAGAAGAGCTGGCTATTGCTGGAGGACTCACCTGCATCATTCAGGTCGTCATTCTCAGCATCTTCCTCATCACTGCGTGTCTGAAACACACACAAACTGTCACCCACATCCCTGACAGCAAAAGCTTCTCCATCCAAGCATAGGACACTGTCAAAGCTTTCCAGACAGCAGAGTCAGTAATACCTAGCCTGAGATCATTTAGGATTAAAATCATTGCAGCAGGGTATCCAGTAAGTGCCTTAATGGCCTCTTCTCCCCAGAGCTTCCCGCTGGCGTTTTTGATTGGGATTCAAGGGACACAGGCAAGGAAGGAAATTTGGGGCAGACCTGCTCCAATAGCACATCCTGGGGAGACAGCCAGGACAGAGAGTAAGCAGCATGAAAGCCCCTGCATTGCAGCTAAAATCGGCAATGTCAAATTTTCAGGAGTGCCTCAACAAAAGTCCAGTCAAAGTCTCCAAGCCACTTGGGCACCCTCACCTCAGGGACGTTTCAACATCCATTGCCTGCTGAATTCAGTCCACCTGGTAGATGCTTGATACCTGGCCACCATAAGTGTGCTTGACACACAAATGCCCACATCTTCCCGCAGATCCATATCAGAAGGACTCCTATGACACTCAGTGCTGTTGAAAACCTGTTCCTCAAGCAGCCACTTCCCCCTCTGCTGGCAGCTTCACAAAAGATTACCTGGTTGTACAGCTCCTTCAGGGACTCGTAGTACTTGGACCACCAATCCAGTTCTTCCAGCTCTGGTTTTTCCTCTTCATATTCATCTTCCTTCTTTACAAGCTTATTGATAGGAATTTTCTTCAAAGGAGACTCAAAAGAACAGAGAAAAGACTTCAGAGGGAGAAAACAACCACCCAGGACACCCATGTACCCTACTCTAGAGCCCCAGAAGACTCTGGCAGAGGCGCAGCTTTCAGGCAGAGCAGAGAAGGTGTAAAGCTACCTGCAGCCCCAGGTTTGTGCTTTGCTACAAAACCAGCAGTTTTCAAGGCACAAGGCAACACAGCTCTGCTCCCTGTGCCAGAGCCCAAGGCACTCAGCAGTGCCCACGAACAGTCAGGAAAGAGGAGTGTTTGGGTCCAGAGAAAAAACTGGTGGTTGAAACCTAACTCTGAACTTCTAAACTTTCTTTTTCATTTGTAACCTTCAGTTTGGCTTTCCAAATTTCAAAATTTCCTAGGCCCTACAAATCACTCACCTTCACAAGATTCAGGGGCTGAGTGCTGGGACCTGGGTCACCAGCTGCCAGGCCAATGTTTACCACAGTCTGAGAGGGAAGACGCTGGGATGAGACTTTCCGAGCTGAGATGAAGAGAAAGTGCTTCATGTTTCCAAGCATTTACTTCTGCCTCCTGCTTCCTACTTTTTGGCCAGTTGTTATTCCACAGGAAAACCCTCCCTGTTACCCTTTACATTGCCCTTTGACATCCTCAAAGAGGGATGCCAGCCCTTACAATTACACAGCACGCCATCACTTTGCTGCTGCTGCTTCCCAAGCACCAGTCTGGAGCTGAGTGCTACAGACTAGGATCACGACCTGCCTCCAACCCCAACCCGCCCCACGCTGTGCTTTTGCTGGGCATATTACGGGTCTCAGGAGAGGACTTTGCTGCCTGGCTAGAGGGGAGGAGAAGGGACAGGGATCTCTGCCACTAGCAGAACCTACCTGCTGCCTCCATGGGAACCTCACCAATCATCTCACCTTTAGGCATGTCTTCTGGTTCCTCCTCCAGCTCTCTGGGAGAGAATTTCATCACGTCGGACACAACGTGGGTACCCACCAGCACAGTGTGCCCAAATGCCCGCTTTTCCACCACAAAGATGCTGAGGGGAGGGTGAAGGTAGACCTGTTCTGGGAGCTCCTGCAAAAGAATTGTGTATAGGGCAATACCCGTGGCAGCCCCACCACATGGCAGGGAGGTCTGATGGCCCCTCGCAGCTCTGTCCAAAAACCAAAGCCTTGCAGTGACAGGCGGTGGTTGAGACTGCTCTTGGCGGGCAATTTAACAAAGGTTTTTAATCTGCAGCTAAACCATGTGGCCACCAGAGAGCAAAACCCCAGGGGCAGTTCCCCTCCTATTACCTTGCCCCACGCAGACAGGCAGTGCCCGGGTGCAGGACAGCCACAGTGCACTCTGGCATGGCAGGGCCCCCCTTCCCACTCACCACATCCATGTATTTCACCAGCTCGGTGAAGTTGGGGTTCTCTTTGTAGGTCACGATCACCTCCGACTCCACCTTCTTGCCAGCACATTCAATGATCACCTGGGGCTGATCCACCTCGAAGAAGTTCACCCGCTTCAGGTCTCGCAGGCCCCAGAACAGGATCTGAAGCACGACACAAAGCCACTGGGCTGCTTGAGACACGCCAGGCATGGCAAGGCCATGCAGCCTGTAACCCTGTCTGATACCGCCACCTCCTTCAAGGGAGGCATGAGGCCACTCTGCCAACCCAGCCATCCAACAGCTCTGGCTGTTAAACTGCTGAGATGGTTTCTCCCTCAAGTACCTCAATTTCTGGCATTTGCTCAGGCCTCAAAAGCACATTTGAGCTCCAGACCAAACTCCCTCTTCAAGTCCTGCCATCTGCACAGACCAGCCGTGCTGTCCACCCGGGACAGCCCAGTGGGGAGCCAGCCCAGTAGAAGGCAGCGTACCTCTATGCGAAACTCCTTCAGCACCGGGCGGATGCCCTCAGGGATGATGAACCGTCCAGCACGGGGGTCTCCCAGGTAGTCAGGCTCCTTGGGCTCCACATCCTCAGGCACTGATGGCTGAACAGGTGGAGCCAGGGCACACCAAGCAATGAAAGCCATTCCTGCTCCATGCCATGCCCCCTCTCCCTCCCCTCTTGATCTGTGCTCACAGGGTCTGTCCCTGCAGCCTCCATTCAGTTGAAAGACCGATCTGGCTTTCAACAGGGAATCCTCTGGTGGGCCTTATGCAACCAGCTCCTCACCCATACATCTCTCCCCAGAGAGCTGGCAACCATGTGCAGCTTCCTACAAGCCCATTACCTCCAAATAGCCACTGTAATCCAGCTCAATCAGCTCAAAAGCGGCAATGAGCTCTCCCGCTGCTTTGGTGCCTTTGTAGAAATCGAAGAACTGCAGGGCAGGTTTGGTGTACGGCTCATCAACCAGCTTCACCTGTGGGACAGCAAAGGCCTGGCCGAGAAATTCAGGGGAGCCCTGCGGGAAAGGAGGGAATGGGTCAAAGTATCCC
Organism: Xenus cinereus; assembly: GCA_025774025.1. Classification (NCBI taxonomy): domain Eukaryota; kingdom Metazoa; phylum Chordata; class Aves; order Charadriiformes; family Scolopacidae; genus Xenus; species Xenus cinereus. Next base: position 17,028,311 of record JAOXJK010000005.1, on the reverse strand, counting down.
TCTGTTATCTCACCATCTCAGAGAAAAGACTAATTCCAGCCAATCTGGGACAGCACAAGACTGCTTGCCATCCTCTGCTTTGATTTCCTTTGCTCCATCCAGAGCTAGGAGTAGATGAGACACACCTGCAGCAAATCCTCTTAACTCACAGTCCATCTCCATGCAGAACTGGGCAGAGAGCCTGGGACTGTGCACCAGAAGACATCAAAGCTAGATCAGGGTCTCTTCCAGCCAGGGTTTGAATGTCTCCAAGGATGGAGATCCCACAAGCTCTCTGAGCTCCAGGCCCAGCATTTCAACTCCCTCTGGGTAAAAATTACTTCCTTACAGCAAGCTGAATTTTTTTTCTTGTTCCAGCTTGTGTTCATTGCTTGTCATCCTGCCCCTGGGTACCTCCAAGAGAAGTCTGACTCCACTTTTTTTACACTCTCCCATCAGTCATCTGCAGGCAGCAATAAGCCACTGCCTTTACTTCATCTTCTCCAGGCTGAATATACCCAGCTCTCCACCTCTCCTCATTCTGTCCTGTGCTCCAACCCCAGTCATCTTGGTGGCCTCCTCTGGACTCACTCCAGTATGTCAACGTCTGTCTTGTACTGGGACCCAGGAAAGCTGCTGAGCTACACAGGAGAATCTGGTGCAAATTATGCTATTCCCCTTCCAATAAAGAAGCACCAGGAGCGTGACTTCAAGGTACTAATGAAGACAGAAAAGGGAGGAGTGAGGAACAATGGAAGATGACTCCTGAGGGACAGAGGGGAAGGAACAGCCCTAAGAGCTACATGGTCTCTCCCTGCCCTCTGCGATCCCACATCCACTGAGCACTCATCAGGACCTGGCTCAGGGCATCTCTGAGCCATCTGCACACTGCAGCCAGCACCTTCACCCCAGTTCATAGCAGAATTCTGCAGAAAGTCTCAGCCTCAGCCACAGCCCCCAGGACTCACTGCCACCAGTGGACTAGGATCAAGCTGAGTCATGGAAACCAGAGGTGTGGCTCCTAAGTGCCTGCTCTCAGCACCCACACAGATCTCCTCTGCCTTCCCTGTCCTGGAAACTACAGCAGGAGGGCAGCATGGCCATACTTACAAATTTATTGTGGCTGAAAAGGTTGATTATAATGATAGGGGTCTCTGTTTTCAGCTCCTCTTTTTTCCCATCAATAACGAGCTGGTTGAACAGAAGTAGCTCATTCCACATGGGGCTCAGTGTCTCCTCCAGCATCTGCAGAAAGAGACAGGAGGCCTGAGCGCATCACAGCCAGTGGAAACAAACCACGTGCACTTTCCAAAGAGAGTGAGGACACACAGGTTGATCCCCTATCCCACGCAGCCACGTGCTGCTGGCACCCAGCAGGAGGGGAGATGGTAAAAGTGTGAAACTTGGGGCCAACTAGCACACGCCAATCAAACTTTAAGACCATGTTCAATAATATATATGTTCTGTCAAATGTTCTAGTCACACTGCTCAGAGCACACAAATACCTCATGTCTGGAGTTACGAAATTTCCAGGAGGACTGCCACAGCACTGACCTTCAACATGTCAGTGAGGACATGATGATTTTTCTGTCCCCAAGATGGCAGAAGCAAGAGTTTAAGTAGTCTCACCCTGGTGGTTTGGCAATGAGTTGAAAACACCACTCTTGCAAATGGATCTGAAAGGCCATTGTCATCTGCTGGGAGGATCCCTCGAGCCTGATATAAATGGGCTCGGAGTTGGAAATAGCTGAAATCTGGTAAGAGAAAGAGAAGAGAGGTCCCAGTTCCCCAGTCCAGCCCTGCGTAAGGTCAAAAAATGCATGAAGAATAGGGCCAGCCCTAGGTAGGAGTAGGCACATCCCGCAAGGAATGGGTACCGCTTCTAGGGGCATTCACTGTGATTCTCAGAAGACCAGCACATCTCAAAAGGTTTGGACAAGGAAGACAAGGTCAGTGGACTCCCCAGACACCTCTCGGAAGGACGAGACGTGAAATGTGCAGTGATCTGCTGTGAGCATCTGTTGTGGGGGAGCACCACCAAGCCTCTGCAAAGGGGCAGACCTCAAGCCCATTGCCTATGAAGCCTCATGCCTCATTCGGTGCCTATGAAGCACCCATCTGCCTCCTGCTCCAGCTGTGAGGGTGCAAACACATCCTCATGAGAGCAAGCTGGACTTGCCTGTCCCAGTCATGCCTTGGAGATGGCGTGGAGATAATAGCTTAGATACTGACTCTGGGTCGGGACCTCTCACCTCTCTGCTCTCAGTTAAGCCATTGAAAAGTGGCATCTACACTCACCATCCCTGCTGAGCCGGCTGGGGGGACTGTACGCCGAGAGCTGGGCTACCTCCTGTCCACTCTCAGAGAGGTACTTGAACTCCTCGGGCAGCTCCGCCAAACAGTTCTTTGCGTATTTGGTTACCCCGAGCCACATGTAGATCTCCAGTTTGGCAAAGATCTCACCGGTGTGTAAGCCAGGGGCCTGAAAGTACAGGGGGTTTAGCAGATTTCCCATGTCAGCCATGCCCCCTTCAGACAAAATGATCACCATCAGTCAGTGACCGACCAAAAAGCACAGGAGACAGAGTACCACACTGACAGAGGCAAAAGGCAGTGGTGGAGCAAGAGCTTTGTTTGCTTGTGAACTCCTGGATTTCATCAAGGAGAGCTGGAAGCAAGGAGGGAGAAGCAGTGTGAAGCAAGAGCACACTGTTTTGGTATAAACCCTACCTTCATAAAGACAGTCTGGATCTTTGCACAGTCCTTGCCTTTCTCCTCTTCGACTACCGAGTAGAGAATGTTCTGCGCAGGAATTCTTGCATACGCCACGCGCCTGCTGTTGCAGAGCATCCAGACGAGTACATCAGGGAGGGTGCACTGGGGCTGGAGGGAGGAAAGACAGGAATGTCACAGCAGAGGAACAGCACGTATCTTGTCCTCCACCCGCTGACACAGTGAAAGCTTCATCTCCTCACAGTAGAGACAGATGGCTGCAGGGCACTTTGGAGATGCAAATGAAGGCCCTAACACTGGACACAGGGTTCAGCAAGTCTCAGCCCTGCAATACGGCTCTGCAGGTTTCTTAGGGGGAAGAAAAGGCCTTGTTTTCCATTGTGAACACCAGCAGGATGCACTCAGCCCCCACCATGTTGGGGAGAGGGAGTGCCCATAAGACTGGAAAAGTGGCGTTTTACCCCACGCCTTTGACAGGAGCCTGAGTGCTGATCCATGGGAAGGAACCACATCAGCTGCCATCCCAGCAACAAGAGTGCCCAGCACAAAGCTGCGGTCCGGGTTGAGAGCAGGACTTGCAATAAGCAAACACACAGGTGGAAGCAATGACTTCTTTTAAACTCTAACCTTTCTTCCCCATCTCAGTTTCCCTGCCATTAGTGTTTGCATTTGTACCTGATACTTGTACTTGCAATTTTTCAGTACACAAGTAGCTGAAACAATTTATTACTGATCCAAAGACCACCAGTCCCCAAGCACAGACTAAAAGTGGCAAGGGTACATGCAGGGCTGACAGTAACATTCCCACCCAAAGACAGGGAGCAAAACAGGAGGAGCTTCCTCTCTGTCAGGGGGACCAGCTGCAGCCAGTCTGTGAGGCTGGATCCCGAGGACAGCTTCTCCTCCTGGTGGCGTGAGGGGTGACATCTTGGTCATGCTAAAGTCTACCCTCAGATAGCTAAAGGTGTGAAAATGATTTGACATCACTTGGTGAATGACTTCTCCAAACTGCAACATCTTCTCACTCCAGCAAACATCATGTTCTGGTTTACGCTGGACAAACACACTGATTTTCAGGAGTTACTGAAAATAGAGCCAGTGAAACTCTAAAAATGAAGAGTCTCTGCTACGGATGAGAGATCTTATTTCAATGCAAGTTTGAATTTGCAGAGAGTGTCCGGGATCAGTCCCTGGTGGGCATGCAGGCAGCACAGGCTGTTTGCTCAGGCACAGCCCTGGAGCTGGCCCGGCTCTGCCTCCAACCCACCGCGGAGCTGCTTGGAGCCCTGCTCTGTGACCAACAGCCCTGCAAAGCTGCCAAGCCTCATCCTTCCTAAGAGCCATTACATGAAACTTCCAGCAGATGGAACTTGGGATTTTACGCAGCAAAGAAAGACAGCAGAGGAAAAGCCCCAACTCAGGCTAGCGAGAGCCCTGGCAGCCAGCCCACTGCCCCTTCCTTGCCCGTGCTTGGAAACGAGGTGCTGTGGGAGCAGCCGTACCTCTTTAGCCATGAAGCATAGCTTTGCCAGGATCCTCCTTGTCTCCTTAACCTTCTCCTTGACATTGGTTCGAGTCAGCCGCCGCCTGACGCGGAGCCCCTGCTTTGCGCACAGGATCTGGACAGAGAGCACGGCGTCACAGGCCCGGCCATGACGCAGGTGTGCCAGGCTGGCACCCCTCAGAGGGGCTCTGCAGGGGCACCCATGTGCTGATCGCCTCCATCCTGTCCCACTGCACCCCGACCCCCACCACAGCTCACTCCCCAGCTGCTGAGAGCAAACCTCCATGACCCTGTCACGACCCACATAGTGGGTGCCAAGAACTGGAGACTCCAGTAACTCGTCAGTTCTGCCAATAGCAGCCAGGAACAGAAGTCTGTGAGCTTTTGCATCATTTGGGGCAGAATGATGTATAAGGAATAAACATTTCAGAAGCCGGTGGTCAAGGGCTCCAGATAGTGCCTGGGGGAACCTTTGCACAAGGAGCAGCTTGGGGCCACAGAAGCGTGGGAATATGAAGATGTAGGGAACTGGAAGATGGGGCTGGGCTTTCATGTCTATCAGTTGATAGTGTACACATCTGAGAAGGGACTTTGTGATGAACTAAAACTAATAATGAAATCCGGAAGGAATTCAGGGTGCAAACCCAGTATGGACTGACAAGGCCAGAAAACTCATCTCTTGGGCTGGGTCTCTCTGAAAAAGAGACTCAGCAGAGTACCTCCACCATAGCTCAGGTGACGATGTCTGGGTAGGCAGAGGGAAGGGAGCTAGGACTCAGACATGCCTAAAATTTTATTTCCTGCAGCTGTCATTGCATTTTGGTCAGTGTTTCAAAGCTTTGTAGTCTGATGAGGACTATGACTATAGCCGTGCCCTGCTGTGCTGCGATGGAAGGCATGTAGCTGTGCTCTCATTCAGCTAGCTGGCCTTGTCTGCAGGATTATGAGCACCTAGATGTTGTCCTCTCCAGGGACAGGCACATGGATGGCTGTTGTAGATCTGCTGGATGGGTACGCAGCCTATGGGCTGAGTTTCCAGGGGCAGCAGGTCTCAGTGAGCTCCCCCAAATCTGCCTGCAGAAATAGCCTGCACCAAAAGACCTCCACCAACACGCATGTGCTCAACCACACGTGCTCCACAGGACAGGAAGGATGGCATCAGGGCACAACATCCCATAGCTTACAATGTTGCGCATCAGGTACTTTGTCCGACATCTGTCAAGGTTGTTCGGATGTGCCATTGTCTTTCTCTCTGCGCTGAGTGAATATTGCCTGCAATGAGAAAAGCAGCACGGGCTCTGCACCCCTTGCACCCACCAGGCAGAGCACAGCTCACACAGCACAGGCACAAGCTCCAAATCTCTGGTACTAATCTGACGCATCAGAAAGCCCTCTCTCTGCAATGCCCTCTCTTCTGCAAGCTTTTTGATTCAGAAGGTACGCTGGGGACTGCTCAGCACCTGAGGATCCCTCTCTACTGTCACCATGACAAAGCTGGGGACTGAAACGTGTGTTGGACCCTACTGGGCCATCACAGTGATTGAAACACTAGTCTCTTGCCTGTGCAACTGAAGAGAGTGAAGGAAATGTCCTAACATTTAGGAAACACCCAAGAGCCCAGGAACATTGAGGCTGCAGCCTGTGACCCCTGTGTTATCCAGGACTGGGGTCTCCTCTACAGGCTTGAAGAGATACAGAGTCCTTTCCCCAGGTTGTCCTAGTTTCCTTCCACTCATCTGTCTCGAGAGGAGGCTGTGCACAGGCCAGATAGAACATGATACAACCTCCTAACTTGAAAACAAGAAACCTTAGGAAATCAGGGACACGCTAACCTGCATCCAGCTACAAATTCCTCCAGCACCTCTCTGAGCCGTTCTTCTGCTTTAGCCTTTGACCTTCTCACAAGCTTCTCCACATCATACAGCCCCTGATCCTGTGGGGAAAGCACAACATTCAGGGAGCTTGAGCCTGGCTGCAGGGTCAGAGTGAAACATTACAAGGATGTGTTCGCCACAAATGGCTTGTGCCCTTCTGCAGAGCTGGAGATCATGAGAGTGCTGCAGGTCAGCGCTGTGCTGCCAGGGATTCTCTCGAGCCTGGGGATAACCTTAACACTGGCTGTTACAAAACTTTGTGTCTCGGTCCTTGAGCAACAACTGAAACACACTGGCAAGCTCTGCTTTTGGATTTCTAAGCCCAAAAGGGAAAAAGGAGGCCCTGCACCCCCCTGATGACAGCCTGAGGCTGAGAGTCTGTTTGCAGCAGCATCTCCCCAGAGCAAATGCAACTCAGGACTGGTAGCAGAAGAGCTTTTTGTCACAGGGGTGGTGACACTCACACCTCCAGGAGACACTTCTAGGCTGTGGCACAGGACAGGCAGCAGGTCTGCACTCACTGCCATACCCCACATGTCTAAAAGGCAGGTGGGACCAAGCCCTGTGAGAGGTGGACTCACACAGGGGGTGAGGATGTTTAAGGCAAACATCTCATAGAGCAACTACAAGTGCTCCAAGTAAAGAACACCAGAAAGGACCATGCTGCAGACAGACACCCTGAACACGCTACCAGGCGCTCTGCCAGCTTGACGATCCAGTTGGAAATGCAGAGTCTCCAGGTGTGATCCTCCCAGTAGCTCCGCACGTACACACAGGGTTTCTCATGCATCATGGGCAGGCAGCTGTACGACCTGAGGGCAGCAGGCACAGGGGGTTACGGCTGCTGTTTGCAGAAAGCACGTGCCATGTCATAACGCAGCACTCGCGCAGCTGGCACAGGGAGCAGCATCTGGGCTCTGTTGTCCTCACAGAGAACCAGTTGGTTTGGGTCCTGCACCACAGACATGGATTCAAGCTGCTGGATCTGTCCTTTGCCATTCCAAACTAGCGCACAGCACGTGCCCAGTTGACTCAATGCCTATCAATATCCAAAGGGCGGGTGTCAAGAGGATGGGGTCAGGCTCTTCTCAGCAGTGCCGAATGACAGGACAAGGGGCAACAGGCACAAACTGGAACACAGGAAATCCCATCTCAACATGAGAAAAAACTTTACTTTGAGGGTGGCAGAGCCCTGGAAGAGGCTGCCCAGAGAAGGTGTGGGGAGTCTTCTTCTCTGGAGACATTCAAACCCGCGTTCCTGTCCAACCTGCTCTGAGTGACCCTGCTTTGGCAGGGGGTTGGACTGGATGATCTCCAGAGGTCCCTTCCAGCCCCTACAATTCTATGATTCTGTGAATGAGGCTGACGGGAGTGTGGGACGCTGCCGAGATTTCTTGCTGCTATGGGACTGAGCAGCAGCAGGCACAGGGCTCACAAAACACTGAGACATTGCCAGCCCTGTAGGACAAACCAGACAGCATTCCCAGAGCAAACATATCATTAGAAGAGCTTGTCTATGAGTCTTGCATGCCCAGCATTGGAGAGCATGTGCTTGAATACTCCATCCCTTCCTCCTCGCTGAAATCAAGCCCTTAGAATGCTGTTTGTTAACCAGAAAAAAAAAGATTGCTATTATTGATCATAGAATCATTCAGGATGGAAAAAACCCTTGGGATCATCGAGTCCAACCATCTACCCTACTCTACAAAGTTCTCCCCTACACCATATCCCCCAACACCACA
>JAOXJK010000005.1:17005330-17019049 GCA_025774025.1 Xenus cinereus | reverse complement strand
AGTTTGAGTCCATTCCCTCTTGTTCTAGCGCTAATTGCTTGTGAGAAGAGACCAGCACCAACCTGATAGGCCACAGTTTTCCAGGGACCCTGTCCTTGGCCACCTGCACACATCGACAGACACCTATAGGTGTCTGGGCTAATGGGCAATGCCAGCCAGCTAGCCCACGTAAGCTGCAGCATTGCAAAGAGGAGAAACATCTGCACAGCACTCACATTGCTGAGCAGACCTCTATAACATCTGGAATAACCCACCTGGGAAGCTGGGGCAGGACCAGAGTAGGTGGGAAAGAAGGATGAAGAAGACTCACCTGTCATACTCTGTGGGCTCTGGTCTCTGGCTCTTAGTCACCGACTTGTTCAGTGCTGCTGAAGCTGGGGCCAGGACTTCAACATCCAGCTCACCATCTGAACCAGGGTCCAGCAAAGGCTGCTTTTCTTCTTTCACTTCTCCCTTTTCCACTTTTCTCCATACTTTAGCCACAACCTCTTCAGCTTTGCCATAGTTTCCTTGAAGTTAAGCATTAAACAGTAAACAGCTGAGTAGGATCACTGTTAAACAAGTTTGCTAGCTTAAAAAAATCAGAGTGCATTCATCCTGAGAAGAGAAGCACATGGGCATGCACTTTTGAACTAGCTTGGACTTTTGGAACTAGCAGTTCAGTAGCATCCAACCACCAGAGCATCACATGGACAACCAGGAGGTCTGAGGGAGCTGGGCAATTGCAAAAGCATCCTTGTGTATGCATTCAGGTTGCACCAAGTGCCTGCTGACTGTCATCTACTCCCATACGCAGTCACTCAGGAAGACTTCTCAGCATCAAACATCTCCACCCATCCAGCTTAGCAGGGAGAGGGCTCACACCCGCTCTCCTACCATTGTTTCCCCATCACCTGCTGTCACAGCCCCTCAGCACCTCAGGTCAACCTCGGTATCCCAGCTTTCCCTCCTTTGCTCCCAAACCCTTCTACCTGTTCTCACCCCGACTTCCCAGGACAGCTACAACCACTCTCCCCAAACAGGCAGTTCATACAAATACTGCAAATCTCCGATCCTATAGGAAAGCATCCAGACTTTCAAGGTAAAGCACTGTGCACACTCCCTGGCCTCAGCCCCCATCCTTCCCGAGATCCTGTTTTGGAGGCATGAGCTGTGCAAGGGCTGGCACCTTAGGACCATAGTGCTGACTTGGGCTATCAGAGGGAGATTTGCACTGTTCCCACAGTTTCTGGACACAGGGTCCTGGGGAATACCCACCTATAGAGACTTCAAAGCTGACAGACTTGGAGCTGAGAGAGGAGTCCATCATAGTGGCTTCAAAGAAGGCAGCGAAGAGGAGGAATTCCTCCTTCCTCCCCAACACGTTCTGAACAAGGAGACAGTAATCAGCCCAAGAGCCTTGTGTGCCAAAACACTGCCTCAGCAGAAATTTGGAGAGCATCAGGGCATGGCTGGTGCCTGACAGCCCTCCCAAGGGACATCAGAGGGATGCTGCCAAGGTCACCACCACTGGGCTGCCAGAGGCAGGATAAGTTTTCTTGGAAATCCTGGTGGGTTGGTGCAGAGCCGTGGCTTTGGCTGATGCTTGTGTGAGGCCACTGAGACTTGTAGACAAAGGGATGGCCATGTTACCAACAGAGCTGCATCTCGGCTGCCTTTCCCAGGCCAAGTAGAGACCCAGAGCCAGCTACCAGCTCCCTAGCTCCAGGCAAGAAAAAGTACATGCTCAAAGCAGCTGTGCCCTGCCCACAGCAGCTCATGTGGGAATAACACCCACATGAGAGTCGTCCCTGCGCCAGGATGGCAGCATAGGTGGGGATGCTCCAGCCTTACCACAGGAGCGTTTTGGGACTGTGGCTTCAGCCCTTGCAGAGGCTCAGAGAGCTCTGGATGGGGCAGCAATGGTCCGGCTGGGTTTGCTCCAGTTACACCAAGGGACCCCACTGCCCCATGACACCTGTGCATGCCACAGGCCAGCCCGCATGGGTCAGCCATTTACCTCGGGGAGTGGATGAAGCTCTTCCACCTCCACAATGACCTCCTCGGGCTGTTCTGTCTCCTGAGAGCCCCCAGCCTCCTCCTCTTCCTGCAGCTGCCTCAGTTCTTTGGCTTTCTCCTTGGATTTCTTACTTTTCTTCTTCAGCTTCAGTTTGCTTAGGGCACCTTTTGTCTTGTCCCCAAGCTTCCTCTCTGCCATCCCAGGGTTGCTGAAGATCTCCACCGTGATGGCCATGAGGATGCGCCCACGGTAGAAGATCCCCTCGCCCATGCCCTCATTGAGGTCTTTGTGGATGTCTCGCAGAGCTGAGTTCTGGGGGGAGCCATAGAGGTTCACCCAGGCTGGGCCAAATGTGGGGTTAAAGCCTGCAGTGATAGGGAGAGGGTCTAATTATACCACAGGGAGAGGGTCTAATTATACCACAGTGAGATGCAGAGAGATCTTCCCCCAGGAAGACAGCCCAGGACACAGGGATGTGAGAGTGCTTTGGCCACTCCTGCTTCCCACTTCCAGGAACCACCATGGCCGAGCAGAGGGTGCATGGTATGGGGCTGCCCAGGACACCCTGTCCCATGGGGCAGCCGTGACAGGCCTCACCATTCCTGCCAGGGTCCGAAATCTGCTGCAGGTCAATGTAGTGTGTAGCGATGGCCACATCACCAACATTGGCATCATCCAGCACCTGGACTTTTATCTTCCTGGCCAGAGGCGGGAACATCTCAATGAAGCTGATCTGCTCATTCCACTTGGGCTCAGTGGTGTTGGTCTCCACCGACGTTTCCCCCTAGGAAGGAGAAGGTGTGAAAGCCACGCAATCCCAGCCAGCAGCCAGAGAAGGCATGCCTCAGGGCCTCTCTGGGAATGGCATGTCCTCCTGTCCCACCTGCAGATGGTCTGGGCAAGCTCTGGAGGTGGCAGTATCCCTGCTCCTGCCCCTGTCACAGCAGTTGCTCTTGTGCTTCATCAAGGGGGGCTGTCCCCAGGCCCTGGCCATGCTCTGCACAGCCAAGGGAAATACTGGAAGCGAGTGGGCAGCACCATCAGACCCAGAGATGTCACAGGTCCTCTGGGAGCACACCCAGGCCCACAAGGATGCCCAGGGACTGATTCTCATCTTAATGGACATCACAGGACCAGAAACACTGGCCTTGGGTGCAAGAAAAGGGCCAGCAGCTCAGTAAACTCTCCTGAGGGTGTCAGCCTGAGCCTAGCTTGCCACAGAGGACTTCTGCTCCAGGATTTATTTGCCCCTCTCCCTGTGTTTAGGGATGTGAAATCTCTGTCTGCTCCACCAGTAGCTCAGCCAGCGGCTGTGCTCAGGGCTGGAGCCATCCCCCCTGCAGCTCTCTGCAGAAACAAAAGTCCCATAAAAGCCTTCTCATCCAGACACCACACACTCATGGCCACACGGCTCAGGCCACTGCCAAAGACAGCAAGACTTGAGCTCTCCCAGCCTGACTCCAGTGGGATCGCTGTGTTCCGTGGAGGCTCCTGACAGCAGCAGTTTAGCGCATGCTGCCACACAGCCAAAGGAGGATCGTCCTGGGCCCATGAAGACCCCCTGGAGACTCACCTGCTGCCCACAGAACGAGACCTGCACATATGGGTCGATAAAGACTTTTTTCTCCCCTATGATCTTGGAGAAACCACCCATGATGCCCGCGCTCATGCTGGGCAGGCCCTCAGCACGATACAGCTTGATGCAGATCCTGGCCCAGGGTCTCTCTGCAGGGACTCTCTTAGGCAGCAGCAGGTTCCTAAAAGACAAATTCATGTTCTGGCTCTCTCCTGAAGCCCAGGAAATATGATGCTGGGAAATGCCCTGACTGGCAGGAGGTTTGGATCCTGCCCCACCAAAGCTATCTCCCTGGATCCTTCCCCATCAAAACAGGGGAAAACGGAGCAAAAAAGGTAGTGTGAAGAGACATGACTGTTTTGCCCAGGGCCATGCAAGACTGCACTGCACCTGCCTTTCAATGTCCTCATCCCGGCTGCTGGAAGAGGTGGGAAGGGAGCCCAAAATGTCCCCACGTGCGGTGACAGAGATGTTGCACTTCACAAAGCCTTTCACACCTGCCCGGGTGTCCGTAGGGTCACTGATAACAGCCCACTTCTGGAAAAACCTGTGATCTGAGAGGGAAGGAAATGAGTTCCCTATATAAGGGAACTATATATAACCTATAAGCCCAGGTTACCATCTCACATCCCAACTCTGTCTGCACAAAGATTGCTCTGACCCCGCCTCTGAAGGTGAGCCCAGCCCTCAGACAGCCAGGAGGAGAAGCAAGTGCCGGTCCTTATGTGAACTAAGTGCTTGGAAGACAGGGCCCTCATCAAACTCAGCAGAGCACAAAGGAAACATCTGTTTCAGACAAAGCCGGGCCAGGGAGCAGGGTCGCGGTGCAGTTGGTCATACCTGGCTGGCTGTACACCGTCACAACATCCATCTTAAACGTCCCTATGCACATTCCCAGGAACGGTATCTTCTTTGAGTGAAAAACCTGCAGGCAGCAGAAATCTCCCTGAGCACTAAGAGATGTGGGCAGCCAGGTGACACATCCAAACATCTCTGAGGAGGGACTGCTAAGAGATGCCCGTTCCAACACACAGCTCAGGCAGCAGTTGCAAGCTCCTCATGTACAGTGACCCATCTGAGTTAGCCCTGGGACAAACTCATTCATGCCCAACAATTCCCACAAAGCCCGTGAGCCCATAACCCTCAGTCAAACCTGGGCCAAGGGAAATTCATGTGCAACCAATTCAGCTGCTTCTGCCAACCCCAGATAAGCCAAATCCCTACAATGGGCCAAGGGCAGACCTGCTTTCCCACAGGAAGTCCCATGCCCATATCCCGGTGGGTCAGGGCAGAGCCATGCCCCCACCAGGCTAGTGTCTCTCCCAAAACCCAGGCCGTGCTCAGTGCTTGCTGAGCCCACACCAGCAGAAGAGATGAGCAGCCTTTCACAGGTCAAGTGCTGGAGACAGTGTGACAAAGGAGGTGTTGGCTGGGTTTAGCCAGCTTCAGAAAAGCCCCGTGTTTTGGAGAAGCCCCCGCACTTTGGGCCAGGGGATTTCTGAAGACTGCTCTCTGCCTGCCTGTTTTTTTATGCAAGCACAAATCACTGCTGACCTCCCCTCACACCAGTCATTCGCCTCCACAACCTGCAGGATGAGCCTCCAGGGTAAGGGGCAACAGGGAATCCTCCCAAAAAAAAGCCAGGCTGCAAGGCAGCTGGGCAAGAAACTACTCCAGGGGTCCCATTTCAGTCACTGGATGCAGAGAAAACCTGACACAGAGGAGGTGGGAATGCTGCACTGCCCAGTGCTGGGTCTTTGCCCCACTGTGGCCACAGGAAGGCCCTCGGGTCTCTCTGCCAGGCAGATACCTCTGGCTGGAAGACCTGGCTGGTACCAGTACCCTTGTTTTGCCCATCACTGCCAACGTCTACAAGCAGAAGCGTTGGGCTGGAGCAGTTACTGATGAAGGATAAAGAGGAGGACAAACTTACCGAGATCTCTATGAGTCTGTGGAATAAAATGTCCCTTGGCTCATGGAATTCAAACAAAAAATACTGGAAGAGAAGAGCAAAGTAGCTGAGCCCCAGGGCCCCACAAGCACCTCTGCTTGAGAGCAGCTGCATCCCAAGCATTGCCTGCAAGGATGGCCCCAGCCACTTGGGACACTGGTATGGCAAGGACAGAGCCCCTGTCCCTGTCACATACTTCATTATAGAAGGGGCAGTTTGTTGACTTCTGCGTTGCCGTGTGCCTCTTCTCCTCTCCAACTTTGACTACCACAAAGGGGTTTATGTTCACACCCACCAGCTTCTGCGCTTCAATGATATTAATCCCAACCTGAGAAAATGTGGGAGAAAACCTTCAGGCCAGTATTCTCCTCGTCTCCAGCTCCATCTTGAGCTTGTTTCAGCAATACCAGTATGCGAATGTGCAGGGCCCTCTTGCTGGAGGGGTGGACGCTTGGGGCAGGCAAGAGCATGGCTGCTGAAATCTGCTCTGGTCAGGACAAACCAAAATGGTATTTGAGATACCTGTTTCTTTCAGACAAGCAATGAAATGAAGTCTTAGATCCCCAGCACCTTTGACAAGTGCGGCCTCCCTAGCAGCACTGTCTCAGTTCCTGATCCCAAGGGGATGCAAACTCACTGCTCCCACATGGTAGAGTCCACAGAGCATCTTGGATAAGATGCTCTTTGTATCTTCTGTCAGCACTTCTTTTTGAATCCTACTGAGATGGACACCACTGGAAAGACTGTAATGGGGCTGTCTCATTTGCTGAGACTGTTCACGTGTCTATGACATGGGAGAAATGTTCTCACATTTGCTCTCAGTACAAGCAACTAGACAGTTGTTAAGGTGAATAATAGGTTCAAGAAAAGGATGGTATGAAATTCCACCCCGGCAAAATCTTCCTGCTTTCAGGACCCAGCCCTGAAAAGCAGGAGACCCAAATGTGAGTCCACATTTACTTAGAACCAGGGAAGAATTTGAAAGGATTTAATTTTTAAAGGATTTTAAAAGGATTTAAATCCACAGCCAGGCTGGGAGACGTGCTCTGAAATCTGCAGGGCAAAAGATGGGATTGAACTCCATTTCCAAACTTCAGAGGGGTTTCAAATAAACCTGATGTCAGAGCAATGGCCAGAGCCACAGCTTCATACCAGCCTCCTAGCATCTCCAAGAAAGCCCCTGGAATGGCCCTCCACCCCCAGCCATGTCCCACACGTGTTCCTGGGGGCCCAGGCAAGCCCTGGGGAGGCTGGAAGGCACCAGTCATCCCTGGGTGCTCTCCAAAGCTCTGCTCAGGCAGTGTTTTGTAGCAGCACATGCGGCTGTCAGGCTGATTCCATTCTCCTGTACATCCATAGCTAACTACATGGCCCAGAAAGAAACTCTGCTCTGGGTTGGCTGATGTTGAGTCAGCACACATGGATGCAATCGTTCAGGGAATCTCACACCTTGCTCAGGGAAACCACACAAAGCAAGAAGGGGTCTTCATGATAGAGGCCTTGCCGGGTTATGTGGCAATTGGAGAAGCCCAGGCCCACAGCAAGGGACTGGCTGCAGGGCCAGGCATCCAACGCTGCAGTACCTGGAAGCTCTGCGGGGTTGGGGTGGCAAAGAGGTCCCGTGCGGAGCAAAGTCTGGAGCGGCTGCGTAGAAAAACAACCCAAGTGAGTAGGTCTCTTCATCTACATGGACCTGAGCAAGTCCCCATTGAGGGAAGCAACAGAAAGTCTGGTAAATAATGGCCCCTTGCCCTGGGAATAAGCAAATCCCCAACAGTCACTGTTTGGGGCCATCGGAGACTGAAGGTTTCCGACATTTTGCAGAAGCAGAATGTCAAGAGATGCGAGATTCCCCCAGAAATCACCCCATGAGATGGCACTTTCTACCCCAGGGCCCAAGCAGGAGCAAGAGAGAAGAGCATGCCATGGATACCTCTTCACAGGGCTGAAGACAATGCCCGAGACTTCCATCTCAGACACATCGTAGAAATCTTCTTCTTCCTCCTC
The DNA here is from genome assembly GCA_025774025.1 of Xenus cinereus. Classification (NCBI taxonomy): domain Eukaryota; kingdom Metazoa; phylum Chordata; class Aves; order Charadriiformes; family Scolopacidae; genus Xenus; species Xenus cinereus. Next base: position 17,011,516 of record JAOXJK010000005.1, on the reverse strand, counting down.
CTCTTCCTCATCAGTCTCCAGGCCTTTGGCCAGCTTTCTGCCCAGCGCAGCAGCCCTCCGGTCTAGTTCACTCGCTCTCGGCCCCTCGACCGCCCTGCAAACCCCCCACCGTGTCACACGCCGCACCATCAGCCCTGACGAGCGGGTTGTGCACTCCCCTCCACCCGCGAGGAGGAAGGCTACTTACTCCAGCTCCTCAAATCCAGGATTGCGGATGATTAACTCAGAACTGTAAGAAAAAGAGATGCTTTGCTGAAAAACAAATGCGTTGAGGCTGTTCACTGATGCATTTAAGTAATAGTGCCACAGCCATGCTTCCGCTTGGCTCTTGGCAGGGACATGAGCATCCTCCTAAGTGATGCTTTTCCACTGTTCACCCTGTGTGCCCGTTGCTTTGTCTCTGGCACTCCAGAAGTGACACTCCCCAGACCTTGCTGCTGCCTGTTATCCTGTCCACCCAGACACCTGCATCTCCCCTGGCTTTGGGCGCCATCTGTGTGCAAGGTGCTTGGGCTTGCTACAGTCCAAAGCCACATTCACTCCAACTTTGCAACCATGAAGTCTCGCTCCCGTCAGCCAGAAAGGCTGCAGAAACGCTCTTGGATCTAAAAGGGCTCCCAGGGTGCAGTTGGTTGTTGCAGTCACAGGTTCTTTGTGAAGACAAGGTATTTTCTTCCCAAGAGCCCTGCTGACTTACTCCTACTGTAGAGCAGCACCTGGCCAGCCTGGCCAGAGGTGGAGAGTAAATGATGCTGGATTGCATCCCGAAGGGTGCCACTGGCAAAGGCAGCTGTACAAGCTGCCTGCAAATTTGCTCCTCCCAGGATTTCAATACCTGTCTTTCATCTGGTAAACAAAGTCCTCCTCAACCCAGGTCCCAGCTGAGCCATCTGGAGGCTGATAGCGCAAATCCAACTCAATGTAGATCTACAAACAAAAAATGAAACTGCTTGAGAACTTGGCAGACACAAAACCACTGCAGAAATGCTATGGAAAAGAGGAAGGGGATCACAGAATTAAAAAAGAAGTGAGACAGTGGTGGGAAGAAGGGAAAGAAAGGGGGTCACAACCCCACAAGAAGCCTATTTATACTATACTCTCCTTGTCTGCCTCCATCAACGAGCTACAGCTAACCAAACTCCCCCCCTGCAGCTTCCCAAACTCCAGGATTCACTGAAGTTTCAAGTTTCCAAATCTAAAATATACCACCCCTAAGAGCCATCTTAGGGCATTTTTGGTAAGGAAAGTGGGGAGAGTCCTACAGCAGAGCAAACCAACGTGCAGTCTCCCTGTGGGAGGCACAAGACAGCGGACAGAGCATCCCCAGGCATGACAGCTTGGTTTAAAGCACCACAGGAGCCATAAGCACACCCAGAGTCTGCATCACAAGAGACATTGACTTAGCATTAGCGATGAAGAAGAACAGCCAAAGAAGCACATCGAGTACTGGCACAGCCAGCATGGGTCTGAAAATACTTTGTCTGCAGGTGACTAGCCTGATCTCAAATCAACACAAACACACAAGGATTCCCCAGCAGAGGCCAAAACCGCAGCCATGGAGCAGGTCCCTTCTTAGTAGGCTGAAGGAGATCTACAAGCCGGCTTCATAGCTCAGCCCCTGGAAAACACATGTTTCTGGGAGGAGAAATACAGCCCAAGAAAGCAGTAGTACAGTGACTGGGAAACAGCAGGAAAGGCTGGGTGGATGCAGAAGCCTGAGATAAAGCTGGGTGAACAGCTGAGTCCAAAAAAACCCCTTCAAACCACCAGAAGAAAAAAGGGTGCAAATAACCCAGGTCCCAGAGAAGAACAGGACTTGGAAAAGCAGGAAGGGCTTTGCTCCCACTTTGCTAAAGGAGCAGCAGTTGGAACAGCCTCTTTCCCTTGGGGACATGTCTCTTCCCAGCTGAGCAGAGGGAGTGGGTCTCAGGCTGCCCTTGCATGGGTCTCCAGTCTTGCCTGCCTTGTTTCTCCCCGCCACAGCCTTTGTGCAGCCAGGGCTGCACAATCAAAAATGAACCTGGCAAAACCCAATGCAGTTGGTTTTTGGTTGGCAGCACAAGAGAAGAGGCAGCCAGGGCAAAGGGCTGGGCTGCAGAGCAGCTCCGACCTTACAGCGATGTGAGCACCCCTAGCTCGGTCCCCTCAAACTGTTGCCAGCATGGAGTGATGCCAAAGGGTCAGTTTAGTCCCTGTCCCTTTGTTGGCACAAACACTTCTGCAGTGAGCTGCATGGGGCTAAACCTCATCCTGGAAATGCTCGGTTTCCACCTGGAGCTGCTCCCTGATCCAGTCAGCTCAGCAATACAAGAAAGCCATGCTTGTGCCACTCGGGCTAGTGGTCCGGTGGCCACAGAGCTGCATCCCCATGTGCACACCACAAGGGTCAGTCAGGCTGCCCATGGGAAGGACAAAATGGGGCTCAGCACATGGCAGGGCTGCCCGCTTCTGCCTTTCCTCCTGGCCCTGCCCGCAGCCCTGGCACCGAGCCCTGGTTGTCCACCACTAACCGCACCGTGCCTGCACACCCATCTGCCAAGAAATGGCTCATTTTTGAGTCATGTTCATTTTCCACCAGCACAAAGGGCCCAGTGAGCCCTGGCACCAGGGCAGGAGGCAAGCAGGAGCCACGGCACAGAGCAGAGAAGCAGGCAGGTGTCAGAGCCACTCATGATGCCCCAGACCATCATTAAGCACTGGCATTTAACCCAAAAGCTCATCAGGTTCCCAAGGCACCCTGCCTCACCCCATCGGCTCCCCTCCGCTTCGCAGGCTGCAGCAGCCCCTGCCCATGCACTGCGTGGTGCAGGAAGCAAATGAAATACCACCTCCTACATCTATCACCCAGGGAGGTTTTACTAAGCCCCTCTCTGCTCATTCAGGCCCTCAGCAGGTTCCCCAGGCCCCCACCCCACGCACTTCTGGATGCTCCTAGAACCACTTGCTGGGTGTAAAGTGGCTGCATCCCTGTGTCGAGAAGGCACAAATGCCGCAGTGCTCCCAGGCTCAAAGCAGCACCTTGGATTCCCCCTCAGCCCCCAATCCACTTGGGAAGCACCACACAAGTTTTCCCACAAATCCTTCCTGAATGCTGATGGCCAGGCCACCTGTGGAGGACTTACACCAGTGACTCTGTGGTTCCTGTCGACAAGGGCCTCCCGGAGGATCAGCCTCCCAGATGTCATCAGGTGCTGAAGGCTGAGGACAAGGGTACCGAGAAGCCTGGAACAAACCAGAGGCTGTGGTAATACTGTATGTAGCATCAGAAACTACAGGCCGGTCAGCCTCACCTCCATTCCTGGAAAGGTGATGGAACAGCTCATCCTAGATGTCATCTCTAAGCATGTAGAAGAAAAAAAGGTCATCAGGAGCACTCAGCATGGATTGACCAAGGGGAAATCATGCTCGACCAGTCTGATAGCCTTCTACAATAGAAGGACTGGCTGGGTGGATGAGGGGAGAGCAGTGGATGTTCTCTACCTTGACTTCAGCAAGGCTTCTGACACTGTCTCCCATAACATCCTCATAAGTCAGTTTAGGACGCGTGGGTTAGGTGTTAGAACAATCCCATACACCAGTACAGGTTGGGATGGACCTGATAGAGAGCAGCTCTGCAGAGAGAGACCTGGGAGTCCTGGTGGACAACAAGTTGCCCGTGAGCCAGCAAGGTGCCCTTGTGGCCAAGAAGGCCAACAGCATCCTGGGGTGCTTTAAGAAGAGCATGGCCAGCAGGTCAAGGGAGGTCATCCTCCCCCTCTGCTCTGCCCTGGTGAGGCTGCATCTAGAGTACTGTGTCCAGTTCTGGGCTCCCCAGTTCAAGAAGGACAGGGAACTGCTGGAGAGAGTCCAGTGGAGGCTATGAAGATGATCAGGGGACTAGAACATCTCTTATGAGGAAAAGCTGACAGACATGGGTCTCTTTAGGCTGGAGAAGAGCAGACTGAGAGGGGATCTCATTGGTGCTGATCAGTATCTAAAGGGTGGGTGTCAAGAGGATGGGGTCAGGCTCTTCTCAGTGGTGCCTGATGATAGGACAAAGGGCAACGAGCACAAACTGGAACACAGGCCATTCCATCACAACATGAGAAAAAACTTTTTTACTTTGAGGGTGCCAGAGCCCTGGAAGAGGCTGCCCAGAGAAGGTGTGGGGAGTCTCCTTCTCTGGAGACATTCAAACCCGCCTGGATGCGTTCCTGTCCAACCTGCCCTAGGCAAATCTACTTTGGCAGGAGGCTGAACAATGATATCGGAAGGTCCCTTCCAGCCCCTTCAATTCTGTGATTCTGTGATCAGTGCCTACATCCTGGGGCAAGAGAGTTCCAGGATCTCTGCTCTCCTGCTCACGGCCCCTCTGAGCTCGCTGCTGCTGCCGCAGAAAGGCTGCACACGCAGAAGTCCAGAGACCACACATCAGTGCAGCTGTGTGGCAGATTTTTCCCTTCTGTCCTATCCCAGTGCACTGGCCACCTGCTCTTAAACTGTGGTGCTTGTCACCTGCTGCTACTCTGCTCCCCAGCTGCAGAGGTGTGTGGATAGATGCTGTCAGTGCCAGCCCACTCATTTCCCAAAGACTTCTTTGCTCAGTGCCATCAGGTCCTGGTGACTTGTTACTATTTGCTTTATCTATTTGTCCTATAACAGTTTCTATTGACATTTCAGTTACAGACAACTGCTCTGATCCCCCTCCCATAAGGAAAACACCCAGTAAACAGTGACACAAAGTTCAGCTGCATTTTCTACTCTTGCTTTATCTTTTAGGTATCTCGCATGAGCTGTACTTATCTGCTTCCTCCACACCTTCTCTAGCAGGCTTATGACGGCTTTGAAAAGGTTTGTAATATTAAGTACCTCTAGAAAGTTGTTCCTATTGATTTCCCTTTAGTTTTTACATTTTGCTTATGAGAGTTGGCACCTTTCCCTGCATCCTCATGTTTCACGTGTCCTGGAAGGACGTGCCTCTGCTCCCTCGCCTGCTCCACCACTACTCAATCTGTCACCTCTGCTCTCGGGTTCCCCTAAAGTGTTTTACAACTGCTGGGATAATTGCTGAGTTCACAGTATGGTGTCTGTGCCACCTAGAAGCATTCTAAATTCTGGCTGATCCTTTAAGTTTAAATTGCTGTCTTTTTAAAAGGTTACACCATACTGCCACAGGCTTGGGGTTTTTCCCCACTGATAGGCATGTTGAATTTGGGTGCAGCATGGCTTAGTCACCAGGTGGTTCTACAGGGTGAGAGCTGTTAGTCCTGCCCTTGCAGCTCTATTTTTTAGTGGCCTATTCTACCTTTGTCCCACCTTGGGGCCTGATCTGGATCCTTAGGTAGTCTCTGTTATTGCTGGCACAACTAAGTCGAACTAAGCCTTAGGTAACTTCATGTCGCTGCATCAGAACAACCAGCTCCATCTCTCTTCTATAACTTGTATCCTGCTCATCTTCCTTCCATCAAATTTCCAACAAAAAAATTCTACTCCCAGTAGAAAATTTAAAGCCCAGTACGTCTTTTCTCCCCAACTGCTGGTCACCCCAACAACCAAAGAACCTACCTGTTACTGAAAACCTTGCTGCAGTTGTAAACCTTGATGGACAGCATTTCTCCCACGACGAGCTTCCCGTAGTGAGGCCAGCGAAAGAGCTACAACCAAGCAGCAGGGAGAGACAACAGTTCATCCCCGGCCACACCACCCGTGTCTGTTGGCTGAGAGGTCTCCTCTGCGAGGTGGCTGAACCAAAGAGCACGACAAAGAGCTGCCCGGAGCTGGGGAGGAAGGAAGGACAGGGAAGGGGGTGGGAGCCCCCGCAGCGGCACAGAGCCCCAGGCTGGCTGCTAAAGAAGCCGGAGCATCACCGCCCCGGGAAGCAGAGGATACCGGTGCCTGCTGGCAGGTTGCGGGCTGAGACGGGGCACGGGAAGGTACAGAGGTGCTTGGGGAGAAGAGATGGCCCAGGGCAGCAGCCACCGGGCTCTGGCACACGGCAAAGCCGCCCCCCGAGGCTGCGGTTCACCCGGCGCCCCGGCTGCCTGCGGGGAGGTCCCTCCCTCCCCCGGGGGAACCGAGTCAGCCGGGCGGGACGGCAGGCGAGCGGCGGGAGCCGGCCGGGCTGTCACGGGCTTCAGGGACGGGACGGTGAGGGTGGGCGCTCCCCGGCCCCGCTCCCCCCCGCTGCCCCCCCAGGCACCGGCCGGG
>JAOXJK010000005.1:16985342-17001775 GCA_025774025.1 Xenus cinereus | reverse complement strand
GGGTGTAGCCGGGGGGGGGGGTCGGTCTCTTCTCCCAAGGAACAGGCCATGGGACAAGAGGAAATGGCCTCAAGTTTCACCAGGGGAGGTTCAGATTGGATATTAGGTAAAATTTTTACCTGGAAAGGGTTATTAAGCCCAGGGAAGGGGTTGAGGCACCATCCCTGGAGGTATTTAAGATGGGTTAACATAGTGCTTGGCGACATGGTTTAGTGATGGGTTTTTATCAGAGTTATGTTGATGGTTGGACTCGATGATCTCAAAGGTCCTTTCCAACCCAGACAATTCTATGGTCAAAACTAGGCTTGAATAAAAAAGTACCACAAAGTCATCTTTGCTCAGCAGCAGTCCTAGACCCACAACTCCTAAAGCACAAGCTACGTACTAGTTTAGTGGCAGGTACCATCCAGAACAACTAGTCTAGCTGAGGGCATGGATTCAAACCCAGTTTCTACTTTCACACAGGCTTGTAACCTACCAGTTTCACAGCCTGAATCACCAGGGCAGTGTTCCAATGTATTCTCACCATTCTCTCCAATATATTCTCACCATTTCCTGGTTTACCTGGTAGAACGCACAAGTTCCTTCATAATTTCACAGTAAAGGAACAGCTCACCTTACTGCAGGACAGGGCTGCAGGATATACATTCAGCAGTCTTAGTGATTAACAGGTAACAAAACTAATGATGACAGACAACTTGCTCTGCTTCTGCAGCTGATCACACTCAACCTCAGCAAACTCAGATGCGGAATCACCACCAGGCTAGTACTATAGCAAAGACCTTCCATAAACCAAACACCCACACTACTGGAAAACAAAAGGAAGAGCTTAGAAAATAAATGAGTCCAGACGCGTTATGTATGTCAAAGCAGATTATTTATTTTTATGAAACTGAAGTGATGACCACTAGTATTGCAATTACATGCCCAAGTTTCTGTATCTCTGTTTTGAAATAAACTATCAACTCCAGTCTCTCAAAACAATGTGCCTGTTCTAGTCCCCAGACCACGTAATAGACACCTCTGAGGACAAGGCGACACCTCTCTGGAGTTCCACAGATAGTTTACTTCATTTCCTACTTTCTATGACACAGAGGAGTCACTCAAAGCATTTTTATTTCAATGTTTCCAGTTGCTGTATTTTGAAAGTCACATTAATTTGACTCATTAATCCCACCCCACCCCTAATTAATTCATGATTAATCTTCATTAATCCCCCCACAAACAAGCAAAGTGCAGTGTTCTTAAATTGCAACGATGGCTCCAAACAAGAGGCCACCATAAAAGCAAATTTTGCCAATAGAAAAATGTGATTAAAAAGAAGATTGCGAAGTATGGTCACTGAAATTTAAAAATAAACCTCTACGTATAAAAATATACTGGCACTTTATGAAGGCACAACAGGAACTACTGCCTCAGGCATCCAACCAACTGACTTTGGTACCAACGAGGAGAGAAGGGTCCCTATTCCCACGGCAGCTTGACAGAAGGGAAAAAACCACCTATCAAGGAACACATCAATTTTAAGTATCATTACAGCAAGCACAGCTGCAGTACTTCTCCTACCAAACTCAGCGCTGAAGCAGCAGCAGCTCAGGGCACACGCTCACGCTGACCCCAAGCAGCGGATGGGCCCTGTCAAGCAATGACGCGTGGTATTGTGTGTCACTGTCACAAGGTGGAAAACCAACAAGGTCTATTTTTCTGTGACAAAAACTGCTAGTAGTTGTGGTTTTTTCCTCTATTTACATTCCTCTCAATTAGGAACTGGAAAGATCAAAGACACAGAGCGCAAGCTGATAAGAGGATTAGTGTGAACGGTACAAACTCGAGACACTGAGCACCCACAGCGTGCAAGGGAGAGTGTGGGTGCAGACAGCTCTCTTCACCCCGATACAGGTGGTCAGGCTGCAATCTACACCTTCTTTATTTCCGGCGGTTTCACAGGTGGCCATCCCTGCCATTTGTAGTATGACACCAGCTGCTTCGGCACTTCAGCCAGAACCATCTGGGAGAGTGCTTCCCGGGGAGCCTGCAAGAAGAACAGGGGAAATAAATGAGAAATCCTGCAGAGAAAGGGTTTATCACCCAGTGACAAACTCCTGCAGGTTCAGAGTGCAGCCCCCCACCTGCCACATCTCGCTCCCTGTTTCAAGAGTTCCTTGCTGCAGCTTTAGGAACACTTCCAGTCAGTCTCAGCGAGCACTGCTGATGAAAATCACTTGCTCACACCCCTGCACTGCCACCACCTCAAGCCCAGGCTCACACAGCCTTTATATGGCCCTGATCTGAGTGGGAACCTGCCCCAGCCACTAACAATTTCTCTTATTCTGTGTTTTCACTTGATTTCACTCTTCAACCCAATTCACTGTGCAAGAGGCACAAATGCTGGTGCCAACCGTGGAAGTAGGGAGGAGCTGAGGAACGACAGGACTGCTTTCAACAGCAGAGAAGACTTATCTGAAATCGTTCATGGGACTCAACAGAGACTGTCAATATGATCTCATTTCCTTGCCTAAATGTTTGCATCCCAGGAAAGAAAACATCTGCTTTACTCCTTTACCTCTATAATAGCCAAGAGATAGCATACTAAATCGATGATACAAGGAGAGCTCTGCGAAATGCCCCAAGAGAGCTGCAACAAGACACACTGGTTCAAACACAGAAGCAAACAGCTCTCAGTGGGACAAGCCCTCTGAGCACACAGCTTGCTGCCCTGTCTAGACTCACACTTCTTTTTCAGAGGTACTACCTGCATATATACTGGCACCAGGACTCTTCTGAAGTTAAAGACAACTTACATTTTTGAACTGTCGGAAAGGCACAAACTGGACAATGTCTCGTGCAGCTGGCTCTCCTGTCAGGGACTTCAGGACACCGTTGTCTCCATCAAGGAACTCCATTGCTTTGAAATCAGCTTCACCAACTCCAACAATGATGATGGACATTGGCAGCTTAGAGGCATTAACAATCGCTTGCCTAGTTTGGTCCAGATCGGTGATCTCTCCATCTGTGATGATCAGCAAGATAAAATATTGCTGAAAAACATTACAAAGCACCCAGTTAGGGAGTTCAACACCAAAGCTCATGTAACTGAAGGCAAATTGAGCAATTTCTTATTCTAAGAAAGAAATCAGATGGTGCTGTGGGTAAGGCAAAACCAGAACATTAAAAGAAACTTTATTTATTTATTTATTCCCATTTTTTCAATGCATTACAACTTTCACTGTGCACTCTGCACTAGAAAAAAAGATATTTTAAAATTATAAATCAATTTATAAAGAACTACATCAATTGGCAGAATAGAGATGGGCAAAGTACTACTAAATCAACAAAACTGCATACAAAATTCACTGCTCAATGCTGCTTTACTTACTGACATCTCAAAAAGGCTAAAGTTCAATATTTAATATCCTTGGAGCGTAACTCAAAAAGCCTTTTTAGTTACCAATATTTTAAAGTATTAGAAATCTCAAGACACAGCAGTGACAAATGTCATGACACAAAGCCACACTAGAGACAAGAGGGGAAGAATACAGGAACTTTTCTAGAAAGAAAAAGGTAACTCAAGCCAACACTTTAGCATGGTAAAGTCTTTAAAATTTCCTTCTTTTTCCAGAGGCTAAGGTTTAGTACCTAGTTCTGAAATGAGCCACCACTGTTTTATAGCAGCTATCTACAGACTTAAAATGAAAACAAAAAATGACACACACACAATGGAAATAAAAGAAAACTGAATTTCCAATTCCAAAATCCAGTTAACACAAGTGTTAATATGTACCCTATTACTGACAGATTCTTTATTTAAATAGTTAGTTTTCCATCTGTAAGAAAAGGTAGAGATATTTAACATATAAAGATGTAAGAATATTCCCCCAACTGTTGGGAAGCTATAAAATACCCTCCGAAATGTAAGAAACTGATCTCCCTAGACCAAGCACCTTACAGTGTGGGAAATGTATTTGACATACACGCAACCATAAGTGGAACCAAAAATACTAAAACAGGTAGACCATAAAGCAAGTACCAGAGTGTACACCAAAATTCCTTCTGATTGCTCTGTCGAATTGGAATTAGTTACCTCTGTAAGGAATTCCTTAAGCAAAAGGAATGAAGTTTAAGGAAATGGAGTCAAATTTTAACAGCTACCACGGCCGTGCAAGCACACAAATGGGACATACAACACAACTGTAGGGTACATGGATGCTCTGCAACGCAATTAATGTATTGATTTAACAGTTCTCAGACTCCTTTGTTAATCTGGTCCTCTAGATAGCCAGATTCTGCATGCCACCACGGTGGGATGGATAGTCAAGCCCTCCGATATTTTTCTTGGAGGCTGTCTTTATGTAGGTTCTTGAGAGCAAAATTCTTTGGAATAAAATATATAGGGCCCCTGTATACTGTATGCATTCCCTACAGGTGATGGAGCTTGGCAAGAGAGGTTAGGACTGAGGCAACTGCTGACAGAGCCCAACTGGTCTAAAAGCCAACACAGCACCACTGCATACTTCAATAGTAAGTACAATGCCAGCAAACTCTGAAAAAGAGAAATAAACATCACTTGAGCAATAAAAACTAGTGTCAATGTCTTCCAAGTAGAAGGTTCATATCAATATGTACCAAGAGAGCACCAACAACCTCTCAGTAGGCTGGCAGGAGACGACCAAACTTGTATCTTGAGGAAGGAATACAACATCACTTTACCGTCCCACAAACATGGAAAACACGAACATCATCCCAAAGTGGATTCACAGGAAAGGACGTGCACTCACCGAAGCTGTTCCTTGTTGTGCCGAGTGTGCTGCAAACCTCGCCACATGGTTTATAATAGGAGAGAAATTGGTTGGCCCATAGAGTCGGATCTGAGGCAGTATCTGGCGGTAGGCATCCACTATTCCTTGGATTCCTGTAACACAAGGAAGACAAGCTGCCACAAGAGCCTCACAACTTCTCCAGTAATTATTTTATAAGCATTAATAAATGGCAAAAGAATAACAACTTTCACACAGCTGTGAACTCCAGAAGGGCAAATAAGCAGCAGGGTTACAGCAAATATACAAAGCACAGGGCTGAAACCAGAGGACATCTGCAGAGACAGGATTTGCAGATTTCTCCCCCATTCTACGTTCTTCACATCACTCTCTGTTCCTCTAACATCACAAAGCTAATAGAAGTGGCAGGAAAAACAATCCAGTGAAGGCATGCTGATGACTACCTTGTCATCCAATTTGTCTTGTTTAATTGCTTATAGTCTAATTAGACAAGTTCAGAAGCTCTCTGGAACAGTAACTTTTTGTTTTCTTTGTGTGAAAGTTAGACAATGATCCCTGATTCAGGATTCAGTCATTTCTGTAACAGAAAGAGCAATCCCTAAGGCTTTTCCTACGCAAGAACCTTTTCTCAGGTTAACTAAACAAAATTTTTTTAAAAGTCTGATTTTAAATGGTGCATATTCTTCTGTGGATCAATCTAAACTGGCCTATTCCTGGCTTGTATCAATATAGCTTCATTCGCCTCTGCTGTCTGCATTGTCCACCATGCAGGTTTTAGTGTGGTACCTCTCAAAAATACTGCACTGGCACCCTTAAAGAGCACAATCCCAATGTCAGATAATGCTGAACTGAGAGAGGAAACGCTTGGATTTTAACACTGAAACTCAGATTCCTTTTTTTTGTTGGCCTTACACCAGAGAGAAAAGCTGAACTGAAATGCTTGTTCAAGAACAATTCTGCGTCGCTGCATGCTGAGACAGTTCTTAGTCCTAAAAGGTCATCATTCATTTTAGAGAGCAGCCACTAAAAACAGATGAGACCATCTCCACTAAAAAACATGGCTATAAAGAAAATAAGCTTTTAAGACAACCCTTTAGAAGGTAACATGCAAACACAGACACATTGCTGATGAAGTAATGATGGTCTCCAATGGCCTTAGCAGATGGTCGCTCTGGAAGCACGACTAGCACAGGCACATTGCTGATCTGAATACACTGCTACCTATAACATACCAGAGGTAACCAAGCTGCAGCAACAAAAATTTCAGCACAGATTACCAATCAAATCTAGACCACTTCACTGGAGCTTATGTAGACTGCACAGAAGTCTGCATCAACGCACATCCACCCTTGTCAGCATCCAGGAGAGAGTAAATCTAGTGTGCTGCATGTCTTGGTGCTGCACCTGTTTTTCACCAGTTATGAAAGAAATACACCACCTCAAACACCTCTCCCTTTTAGTGAAATAGCAAATAAAAAGGTGTCCTCACCTTGACAATAAGGATTGCTGGGGTTGAAGTTCAAAGCAAACTCATGAGATACCTAGGAAATGGGACATTACAAACAGTCAGGGAATGCAGACATGGAGAGAGCGACCACCCAGCATTGTGAAGGCCATACCTGCCAGCTAGGAGGAACCTGAGCTCCAAACCCAAACGCAGGAAACAACTTGTCCCTGGAAAGAAACGGCAACGACAAGAAATGAGAAAGAGCAATTCTTTAATAACTCACTATTCTGTTTTATTCTCAGAAAGCAGCTGGAGACTAAAGTTCGATTCCTGCCACAAGGAATGGGTACACCATCCTGCTCCCAATGGCCAGTCACAGACTGACCAGCCTTGGGCTTGACTGTTTCAGAATTTCTTTGAGTGCACCCCACAGGACTCTCAGGAGATTTCCAAGTAGCAAGAGAAAAGTCAAACGAACCACAGGCTGGCTAAAGGACAGAGCAGAAAACCATGTTCCTATTGAATCAAATAGAAAATTCATGTTTGAAATGCAGTGTCAGCAACAAGTGACCAGCCTAAAGCAACATTACAGAGCAGCCCAGGGCCATAAAAGGGCAGATCTGGAGGGACAAACCAAGCAAATATGCCAAATTACAAAGGGCTGCCATGGCCCTCCCCGTCAGCGACAGAAGCAGAAGGAAGCAGCAGAAGGGAAAAGGGATCTCCCAAGGAAAGGCAGCACCTCAGTCATTCAAATGCTATAGCTCTGGAACAACCCATCAGCCTTGATCACTGACACCTGCAGTGACACATTTTTGGTGCAGTGGCTAGATCAGTTAACATTGCTACATACGTGTCATAATCCTGGACTACACTTCCCACACTCCAGATGGCAATCAGGTACTCATTTATCCCATCTGGGCTGATGTAGTGAAGAGAATCTGGTGACTTGGGATCTCCGTTAGAGCCAGTGAAGTCTATACCCACCTAAGCAGTCAAGGTGATGAGAGCAAGTCACTGATGCATCACCACAAGCAAATGAGAAGAACTAACCAACTAACCATACCCAGAAACAGAGGATTAGCCCAGGCCCACAAAGCTCCCCTCCCCAAGGCACACAGGCAGCCCCACACAGGGACAGGCAAACCAGCCTGCGCACCTTTTCCCACTGGGGTACGTGTATGTTTAAGAAATAGTAATCCTTTGGAGAAATAGGTTCAGTCTGTGATGGAAAGAAGTTTAAGAAACCTTAGTTCCATTAAAGTTGCTACTTGATCACAAAAAGTAAAAATATAATATAATTTGGGGTTTTGCAGTCATTCACACTGCAAATTCATCCTGCAAATTAAAGTATTAATCACAACTTCACTGGTCTTGCCATCTACCAACATGTGCAGCAGGGAAACAACTCACCGTAAAGTTAATCTGGCAGCCTCCTATGACATAGTCCAGAAACGAATATTCAGTCTCAATCTAGAGAAACAGACAGTGTTACACTTCCTCCCCACAAGAACAGATTTCCTGATGATCAGAAAATAAAAAAGCCAAAAACCAAGAAAGATCTTCCTACCTTGCAGGATTTTATCCTAATAATGCCAGAGTTTTTGTAGCTCTTTTTCTTTTGTTTTTTCTCAGAATGAATGCATTCAAATTCCACCTAGAGAAAGCAAGCATGCAAGAAGCAAGTTCCAAAATATCTGCATTTACAGCAGGGCAAATTACTGAAACAGAACGGTATCGCACATCATACAATTTCAGAGTTACCCAAATATCTGGTAGAATTTTGAAACTTAATTTTAACAAAGGTTTGCAACTACTTTGGCTGCTGACGAGTTAAATGGGATGTTTTTGCTACCAGCACTGGGAAAACACACAGCAAGATCTCAGAAAAGTCTCTCTCCTCAGCAACGTAACTGTTATTTTGTATGCAATCGTGGAACAGTGTCATTGAATCAGAGGGAAAAAAAAGTTGACCACAAGTACAATCATTTCTCTTAACACCATCAGGTTCTTTTTTGGTTAAGGGAAGGGAATGCATTCAAACAGAAGACAAGGAGGCAAAATCTCAGGGTAGGGAGGCCATTTTTCAGCCTGGGTGGCAGGTTCCCAATGGCAGTGTTCCACTGTTTTGTTTCACTCACATTAGATCTGATTTCACATGGGCTATAGACAAAGGCAAGAACCTTTCAGCAGCTTTTAGGATTACAGCCACAGATATCAAGTTAGCTGTCAAGTGGAAGCAGTCCTAGGCTAGTGGTAGAGCACTGGAACAAGCTTCCCAGAGAGGTGGTAGAGTCTCCTTCTCTGGAGACATTCAAAACCTGCCTGGAGAAGTTCCTGTGCAACCTGCTCTGGGTGGACCTGCTTTGGCAGGGGGTTGGATGATGATCTCCAGAGGTCCCTTCCAACCCCATATGATTCTATGATGCTATGTCCCGTGTGCGGATTCATCTGTCTGAATTCAGACAAGACATCTCCAGAGAATGAGAGTTCAGGTTTTCATTGCAGACAAGAGAGAATACGGCACCAGCAGCAAGTGACTTAACTTATTCTAAACTGGATGATGAACAGTGCACCTTGGAATCACCATTTCTCTCTGTTAGTTAGAAAGACGACCAGAGCGCTCATGAGGGTGACTAGCTCAAGCACAAACGTTATCTGAGAGAAACCCTACCTCTGGACTCGGTCTGTTAAAGCATCAACAAGCCCTTTTATTTCCTCTTGGCTCAGCAGTAGCAAGAGCAAGCTAAAACTGCTGGGAAAAAGTTGCTGGCGGCCAGCAGACAATGGGCTCGAGGATGTCTTTAGGAACAAGAATGACAACAGTACCCAAAGAAAACAGAGCAATGTAATTTCCACACCAGGTTTTATTATTCCCAGATGCTGGCTTTAGTAATCCAAGGATACAGACAGAAAAATTCACTTTTGGAGGCAACAACTAAAAATATATCTCTAAGGTCGTTATTAAATAAGGGGTTGTGAAAGACTGAATTACGGACGAAGTTAGTGGGGACTGAGGAAGCTCACCGGAGAGCCGTCACCTGCTTTCTGCAGCTGAGTCAGGTTAGTTTCAAAAGCGCCGATCAAGTCATGTGACCCGTCGCTGTCGTGATCCGCACACTGCACCTGAAAGGGAAGAGAGAGAGCACAAGCAATGGGCAAGTGTACTGCATCAGGGAGAAACGCCGCCGCTCACGGCGTCATCTCCTGCTCCTGACAGCTTTGCAGCGATGCTAGTGAGCTCCCCTGTCACATCCCAACTGGTGGTGCCATCCATATCACTAATGGAAACCCAACAGTGAGAGAGACCCAGAGTGAATCTCAAAAAAAGGAAGGTGTTCGGTTGCTCACACATTTAAGTACACACAGTGCAAGTTTTAATTAAAAGCTTTCCCCAGCTACACAAAGGATTAAAAAAAAAGGAACAAAAAGACCAAAAAACACCCACAAAAATCCCTAATATTTCATATCCCAGATGTGTAAGGGCAAGATCATTCAGAACAACATATGCAACTGGGGTAATGGGAAGAAGCAATTA
The DNA here is from genome assembly GCA_025774025.1 of Xenus cinereus. Classification (NCBI taxonomy): domain Eukaryota; kingdom Metazoa; phylum Chordata; class Aves; order Charadriiformes; family Scolopacidae; genus Xenus; species Xenus cinereus. The sequence goes on along the minus strand of JAOXJK010000005.1, from coordinate 16,992,015 downwards.
AAAGTTTGTTTATCTCGGCACTTTCTGAGTATGCTCCTTTCTTCTGCCCAGAAATAGCATCATTTTACAAAGAAATGACAATTTTAACAGAGCACTGAGCCTGTCTTTTTCTGCATTTTATACCAACCAAATTATACATAATTAATAACCAGTCATGTTTAAGTCAGCATTAACGCTTCAGAACTAGATAATGCACAAGAGTAATGCATTTAAAAATAAATATATGCTAATAACTATGGCTTAGAGCAAACACAGTAAGACTGATATTGTCAATAGTGCCCCACAAAATCAACCATGAGGAGCATTTATAACATGCACAATACGCACAACTGCAGAACACAATTAATTCCAGAAGCAGTTAATAAAGAAACAGTTGTGAACAGCTGCTTCCCCCCCCATTGAAGTTCACATGCTACACATATTCAAAAGCTCTCTTTCTGAGATCCACCTTTAGTAATGAAAAAACTGATGTTGCTGATGTATAAACCACAGTGACAGCTTTCTCCTCAGGATGAAGCAACAACATGAATCGGGGTAACACCCTGATAAGGATGTCAAATTCAATGGCTAAGATATCTGAATTTGAGACAGGATTCTTTTAAGACTACGATCCGCTAGGCATCTTCCATTGGTATCAGTGGGAAACCTGTACAAAACGGTGGGTGAATTATGGCCTCTCTCAGCAATTCAGACGTTTAAACATCACCCAAAAGCAACTGGAATATGCCAGGGAGGCCAATGAAGGAGGCTCCGGTGCAAAAGTCGGGATGTAGGGTCTGCTGCTGCCTCCACATACCACCTCTTCCCTCTCAGCCACGCCAATAAAACTGTACTTAGTACCACTTTTCTTATTAGTTCATAGTATAATACAACTTAAACCAAACCTTTTTTTGCAAGAGTTTTCTAAAACTGTCCAAGATTCAGTGTGTGCAGCCTGAAGAGTGGTGTTGCTGCAAACAAAATCCTGCTGGCAATACTGCAGGACACTGCACATAGTTATTTACTGATCAATTATTTCTTTGCGAATGAACTATCCAATACTCATTGCAAAGCTTGGAATATAGTCAGCGGGTAAAAGGCCCCTTTCATCTACAAGAAGAACTTTCAAAATTCACAGAAAATGGATTTGCCTTTATGTAAATGCCATCAAACACAAGGACTGGCAGCTTTAGTCTCAATACCAACACCCACAAATTTCACATTTGGTACTTCTATTTAAGTAACTATGGGGGAGAGATGCTACTTTCATTTGCCCCCAATTTTTAACAAAACCGTCAAGAAGATAAGGCTGTGTCACAAATCTGAGTTGTTCTTAACACAGAACAAGAATATCACTCTGTATCACAATGAAGAAAGAATTACCAAAACATTATGTAGCATAGTTAATTTCATCAAGAGAATTATGTTCACACACATATTCAGTACATAATCCTCATACAGAGCTGCCAAAGCTGATATGTAGTGGACGCGTCAAAATGTTTCCACTGTGCTGAAGTACAAGGAGTTCTCCCTTCACTGACTACCATTATTTCATGCATAATTGTTCCTATGTAAATTTTTGGAAGCCTCAAACAAGAGCTTCAGAGCAGCAAATATCAGATGAACAATGAAACACCAGTGCAATATTATATTCTTTACTGCTGCTAGTGAAACTCCTGCCTGTCAGCCTGGATTCCCCTTTCTGACTGACTTCCCTAACCTGTAAGTACAGTAACTGTATAACCCTCTTTCACAGCTGCACTGTGAAACTTCATACATTATTTGCACATGCATCGAGAATTTTTCACTGAAACAAAATAACAGCAAAGATCTATCGTAAGAAGCAGGACATTCCAAAATTCCAAAGTGAATTCCAAGCACAGAAAGCTTCTAGGAAAAAAAAAAAGCAACAAACAAACAAACAAAACCCAACAACAAACCCCAAACAAACCAATCAACCAAATCAAACAAAAAAAACCACACACAAATCTTTTTGAACTACAGCAAACAAAGCCTCAATTAATAGAATGTGTAAACCATGCCATCTCATGTCAGTTTTGACAAATGTTAATATGCCTCTCTTTGCCATCTCCTTTCCACGTTTGCTGCTCTCTTTTGGACAAAGAAGAATTCTTTCTGACCTAAGACTGTTGATTCTCCAACAATGAAAGCTCATGAACACCACTTAGAACATCGCCACGTATCAAGATGCCCAGCACACCTGAACATCTATTTCCACATTAATAATCTCAGTAATTCTTCGGATCTGCCATGCTGCACAAGTGAAAACACCAGCATGCATACTTTTTGCTAAACCTCTCAGATCAAACTTCCAGCATGAGATTTCTTCACAGTCAGGATGAGGCAGGAAAATTCTGCAAATAGAAAGTGTTTAGGAGTTGGATAAACAGAGAGAGACTATACTCACATAGAACTAGCATGGATTTAAACACCTTTACATCATCTGCATTGCTGAGAGCAGAAATTAACAAATTCATTTGCTATCAGATTTTCTTTTGCAGAAACTTACTAAAAGATGTAATTGTTCTGCCACCACCTTCATAAGCCAGGATCAGAGAGAATTAGTCATCATATACAAGACTACAAGGAATTGCAGTTCTACCTCAAAACCAAATTTCTACTTGGAACAGATTGAAAAAAGAGTTGGGACAAGCCCGCCAGTCTCATGAACCGATGAATCCGATAGATGCATTAAGGTCCTCTCTCTGTCAACACCCTAAGGCCTCCAAGCTTGTCCAACATACATGAGCTTCCCAGTTAACTTAGAAACAGTCCTAGAAAGCCATAATAAAAAAAAAAAAAACCCCACCAAAACCACAAAATGCCAACCAACAAACCAAAGAAAACCAACAACACACAAACTACCAAAACCCAACCTGACACCCTGGCCAGAGTAGTGAAAAAATGTTATAATTCTTCTTATGACTAATCATTAGAAAGTGCGTCACTTCTGCATACTCGTACTGTTTTAATACAGACTTCATACTTAATAGACATATAATCACTTATCTGCCACACTACTATTTTATAAAGGCAATCTAAAAATTTAAATATGACTAGACATCTGATAAACTCAGAGTTAACATCAGCATAGATTGGATTACTTATAACAAAACCAAAGAATTTCTGAAGACTGTACCTTGATAGGTTTATTAAAATCTCCACCACAGAATGTCTGCAAGGGAACACTGAACTTTCTCCAGCACGGATTTAAGTTGTTCTTAACCACCTTAAAAAAAATGACAGCATAATGTCATGTAAGGGATGTGGCGTGCAAGTAAGTCACTAAGAAATATGAGGGTTCTGTATGGCTGCCTAAGAACAGCCCCAGTCAGTTCAAGCCTGACATGCATGGACAGCCAAGGAAAAGCTCTGTAAGAAATAAAAGCTTGAAGTTCAGGGTAAAGTTAAATTTTAAAGCGATGCCAATCTAACAGCTCATCATCACCGAAAGGGAGGAAAGTCCTGCCACTCTTCTCAAGTGGTGCTTGGTTGGACTCTTCACTGAGTCAGCTTAATCCAGTCACCAGGCAGCAAATAAACCACTTTCTGCCAGGTCAGTGAGCAGAATTCCTATTTTAAGATACAAGACAACTTCCATTGCAGAACTGGTGCAAAGCATGAGCAGGAGTGGGACACCCACTTTCGGTAGGAACAAGCTGTTTGATCAACTCAAGAAAAACATCAGTGTAGAAATACTACCTCCGATCTGTACACCAGCTGCCACGTTCCAGCATCACTCTGTTTGTAAAACTCCAAAAATGGATCCGATTTACCAAATAAATCCTGCAAACAAAAACCCAACAGAAGTTATCAGCCTCCTATACTTTACTTAGATGAGGGAATAGTTGGACAATCAGTACACAATACTTCAAAGCACAAAGTCAAACAAACTATACACTTGTTTTCCTCTTTTATTTTACTCTTCTCTTTTAAACTGCTGCACTAAGTCATCAGAATTTAACAGCTCTGATACCAAGACCGCCTCCTCAGACCACTTCTGTCACTATAAATCATGTAATTTTGCTGACTGAGCAGCAAGGTTACTAAATCCCTGGATTGGTTTTTGTCTTAAAATAACAAACTTTTTTTTTTTCTTTCTTAATACAGAAAGCTCAGTTCATACCTACAATATTCATCTGAGACAATCATGTAACTGAACTGTATTAATATACAGAATATTCCAAAGCCAAAATAATGCTCCAAAACCTAAACCTGGCAGGTGAATTTTTAATTTGACAGAGGTTTTCAACATGAAATTATGTCTCCATTTTACTTCATTGTAAGTAACGAAACACAGTTACCCTGGCTTAGCTGAGTATCTGCAAATCCAGAGAGATTCCTGGCCAAAGGGGACTAACTGTAACCATCGCAGAAGCATACAGTATTATTTAAAAAAATCAGTACCTTTTTGTCCAAATTTCGGGCTTCAATTTCCAAGTATAAAACTCTGGTATCTTTAATCTCCTCTGCTGAAATCTGTGCCACAGAAATTAAGAAAAAAATTAAACTAGAAACCCCTCAGAGTTTTGTTCCTACTTTGTCCATGAAAGTAACTATAATTATAAATATCTATCTTTCCTTCTACATGTGCTACGTGTAGCATTAGAAGATATACTGACAGAAAAAAAGAAAAGTCACTTTGTCCCAGACAACATACAAAAGAATGAGAAGCAACGTTCTCCACAAAAAAGCCTTATTTACCGTAATGGTGCCCTTTCCTGCTGGCTTTCCTTGCTTCAATTCCAGTGGTCGGGTGAACACCGAGCTGGACACAATCTAAGGTTAAAAGATACATCATATAGATATCAAGTTAGACAAAGAACATAGAATTACTCTTCAGGAGCAAGATTTTCAAACTCTCCTAAAAGATCTTAAAGGATTTAAATGCCTTTCCAACAGTAATGACCATCAGAGTCTATGCTCCTGAATGGCTGAACAGCCTCAAAATTACCTTCTCTTGCTATCCACAGAACAGCACTCAATAATGTGTCTCCAAACTTAATTTAGACTCCTATTTTTGCCACCTCCGAGACATAAGCTGCATTTTCATCACAAGTAACCAAAAAGCTATTAAAATTCGGAAAAGGCTATGTAATGTATCAAGTCTTTCTTTAATAATATGAACCCCATTTTTCCTCTCCTACCTAGCTATACAAACCCCTCCTCAGGAAATGATACAGAATCTCAAATAGCCTAATTTCCCCAAATTTACTGCCTGATGATCACTTTCTGCAAAGGAAACTCCATTAGAGCTCTCTAAGCACCATGCCTTCCTTACTCCCAGATTGCCTTTAGTGCATCTCTTAAGTTAAACAATTAATTGCAAAGCATATATATTTCTAACCTTTGTTTTGTGATTGACACCATGATTTCTCTAACTACGTTCAATAGTAATGCAAACTAACCTGTTCAACAAGATATTTTCAAGTTTGAAAGTGTCAAAGCCTTTGATAAAGCAACCTTACACCCAATGCCTGATGTTACTTTGTAGATCACTTAACATGCCTCTGCACATACCTGTCCCAAAGTGCACTCGATCCCTCCGAGGTAGTCATCGTCATTTAAATCAAAGGACTTGTTATCGATATCATACACGCCGAATTTCAGCTTCTGCACTTTCTCAAAGTAGTAGTCCACAACCAGTTTCTTGCAGAATTCAGGGTTTTGGCAGTTCTTGATCCTCTCCGTGCGATCTAGCTGCACAAACATGGAAGCAAAGCTGTTGATGAGGAGTAAGAAGAAGTGTGCGTTCTCCCACATGGCTTTTCATCCGCGCCCCTGGGCCCCCACGCTGGTGGAACACCGGCACCCGCAGCCTGTCGGGTGAGGAACCAGGGCAGCGCCGGCAGGCTGCCCCATGGAGAGGATACGGCATCGGATAAGGAATGTTAAACCAAGGGAAAATGCGGGGAAAAAAGGCTGGTGAAACGCTGTATTCTGGACTGCGTGCTCTGGGGTAAAGGGAAGAGGACAGGCACCGTTGTAACAGGCAAACGAAGGCCCTGATGCAGCTCTAAGCAAAGGTATGAGCAATTAATGAAACCAATGAACACAGAGCTCCAAAAAGAGCTTGAGCTCCAGAAAGAGTCTGAGCCCCCGGTGGGCACCGGGGCCACCCATCAAATGTAAATCTGAATTAAAGGTACCGCGTACCTGCCGGGCACACGGAGGGGGCGGAAGCGGGGCAAGGCCGATGTGTCGGCACCCGGGATGAAGGGGGGCCGCTCCCGCCCTTACCTCAGCCCAGCGGCCGCCGCCCGCGTCCTGCAGCACCACGCAGAGGGGATCCGACTTGGAGCCCAGGTCCCTGTCCAGGAGGCTCCGGCAGGTCACCGACAGCTCCACCCTCGTCACGCACCCCGCCATCTGCGGGCAGAGCAGAGGGTCAGACCGACCGACAGACCGGCCGCCGCTCCCCCCGCGCCGCCGGGGGCGGGGCCGGGCTCCTCGGAGCGCGCGGGCCGCGCCGGCTCCGTCCCTCCCGCCGCGCCCGGCCCGGCCCCGCCGCCCCCTCCGCTCCGCGTCTCCGCGGCGGATCCCGGCGGCCAGGCCGCGGGGCCGAGACGGAGCGAAGGGCCCTCTCCCCCCGCCCCGCTCTCCCCCGGGGGGGGAAACGGCGTGTTTAAAACCGGTCGGGCAGGGGTCACCGCGCGGGCGGGTGCCGGTGACC
>JAOXJK010000005.1:16963692-16985242 GCA_025774025.1 Xenus cinereus | reverse complement strand
GGTGACCGCTCCTGAAGGCCGGGGCCCGCCCGCGCTCCCGCAGCCCTGCCCTGCCCAGGGAAGGGGCGCAGACGCCCCCGCCCCGCCTGCAGGGCCCCCGGCAGCTCCGCACGCCGGGCCAGGGCAGCCCCAGAGCCCACCCCTCTGCGGCCCTGCCTTCAGAAAACCCCCTCACGTCCTCTGGGGACAGGGTGATAACCAAGTCTCACTCCGTATCAAACTGCAGACTCTGCTGTTCAAGGAACAGCCGTAATTCCCAAAACTGAATTTAGAAGATAAGCCTCCAAGCATCAAAACATTCAAGACTGGACAGCTTGAGAGCTCTAACAAATCCCTTAAATGTGCATATTTCATAGAGAAGCTCCTTGAGGATTCAGAAAACCAGGAAATAATTGATTGGTCTTCCTAGCATTTGAGTATCCGCGTGGCCTCCTCACACTCGCAAGGTGCAAGTATTTATCTCAATGAAGCAGTGAGCTTTTATTAGACAACATGTAATCCCTTAGACCTCCCAGTCAGCAGTCTACCCTGGACAGATGTTAACGACGTCAGTATGCCATTGCACGGCACCCGGATGCTCCAGTGATGGCAGCAGGACAAAACCGGCGCTCAGTAAGAATTACCAAAGCTTTAGGCAAAGAGGATCATAGTTCAACTTTCTACTAAGGTTGTCATCATCATCATCTGCTTTGATGCCAGCATTTCCCAAGAGGCTATTTTGAAATAGTCTGGTCAACTGTTCATACTAGTTAGAGCCATCCATCTTCCACTTCAGTTGCCTTCAACCCCAATTAAGATTCACAAAAGAAACCATTGCTTTTAATAAATACGTTTCTCCTTAAATCACAAGTCACAGGTATCAGGTTTTTTTCTTTACCTACACATACTATCCCACCAGACCAGCTCAGATCTCACACAGCCTGATGTCTGCACAGTCTCCAGTTCTACAGACAACCGTACGCCTTCGGGTGGCACCAGCTGTTTGACAACAGGAAGATCAGGACAGCCAGCTCCCCCGCCAGCATTTCTCCTCTATTTTCCTGTACTGTGACAAAGATTTCTGTACCGACGGGAGACAGAACCAGGAGCCACCTTTCCTCCCCACAAGAGCACAAAGGTTCAGGAGTAAAGTTAACCTCAAAGAAACAGCTCCCAGTAAGTTCTAGCATCCCCAAGCAGCAGATGTCCCCTTCTGGGAGGAAACCATCACCATAGGTCTCGAGAACACGCAAAACAAGTTAATACATATTTATTCTATGTTACAAAGACACCGATAAAGGAAAGTTTTAAGTTAGAGGTGGGAACTGTTAAACCAGACAATGAAACCAGGAGGTGAAGTGACACAAGTCCTCACACCCGACCATGTCTCATCTGCTACCTGAGTCTCTTCTCCAGATCAGTAGCAATGAAATTATGAAAATACACCACTGTTTCAAGGACATGATACACTAATACCCAGTCTCACCCTACTGTGTTGGATTTAGTAATGGCATCGATTTCCTTCAAAGACAGTCCAGATGTTCTGCTGAACCCCTGGGAAGTTACAAAGCCCAAGGGATCCATCCCTTCCCACTACATCCTCCTGCTCCATCCAGAGATCACAGGGCACCAGCTGATGCATGTGACAACCAGGACGCGGCAGAGTCCAGCTGGGCCGGTTGTTCGGAGTGGCTGAGCAGGAACTGTTCTTCTAACAGTCCAACTCAGGGGATAACAAGAAAGCAGGTTTAACAACTATGGGCAGAATCTTCACGGAAATAAGAGGGATGGCTCCTTAACAGATTCAGATTTAAAAAAAAAAAAAGTATGTTTAATCTGAACACATTAGTTTGAACCGCAGCCAGCAATTGTTTATATATTGCTGCCTACGGACATCCTTGAAGAGCCTACACAAAGTTTTTTTTCACTTCACAGCTTTCCAAATAGACTATATGGTGTTCTCCAATTTCAATCCATTCCTTGAATAGCAGCAGCAAATCCTGACCATGGACCAGTCTGGGTATCTCGGCAGCAAAAGCAAGGAGTAGGTGGTCTGTAAAACACAACATCCACTTCAGTCAAGCCTGGAGATCTGCTCTGCCTCTAGGTGAGCACCTTCACCCAGCTATCCTGCTCACACACTTAGTGGGAGAGCTGTAAATAACTTGAAACTTGCCTGCATCTGAAAAGCTTAAAAAGGTCAAAAACTTAATATAGTTTCATTCCCACACACAGAGATACTGAATGGGGGAAAAAAAAAAAAATAGTGGAGTTCCTCAGCTATTAGCCCCAACTTCAGTTAGCAACTATTTTTAAACGGGATTTAATGAGGATAAGCATTGGCTCAAATATTCTCTTTTTCTCCCTAAAGGAAGAATTTGGGAATTTACTTTCATTCTTCATAGTAAGCTGCATTTTGCTATAGTAATTGCATCTCTTTTCCTACAAAAAAACCTGAATTGTTTATGTGAAACATATCAGTTGACTTTCATCTCCACCTCTCTCCACAAAGGCTCTGTTCACTTCCTCCACGAGGAGCGACCATCCTGAAAGCTTTGAAAGTCCCAGCAGTCGGCACTTACGCTTCCAACATCCTCATGCCTAATGCAACCTCCCATCCTGTTTCTCCTCAAGCAGAAGCCTGCGATGCTTTCCTCTTTTCTCTTTAAGCTCCCGTGTTCTGAACTTCCACATAACCCTGCGACATCTCCTTGGCATTTCATCACTTTGAAGCTGCCCAGCTGGCACATGCCATCTCACTGCCAAGGAGCAAGCACTGCATCCCCAGGACGGCTCTGAACAGCACGGACCGACGCTCCATCACTTACCGGTGCTGTGCAACAGACACGGGACCAGAAAAAAAACCTTCTAATGGTTACTGTGCTCCAACAGTGCACAAAGACTCTGATCCCATGCTAAGTACACAGTTTGGTATAATTAAACTGAAAGAACTTGGGGTTTTATTATTTTTATTAATAGCCTTCCTTTTTTCCTTGGCTTGCACTCAAAGAACACCAATCTCATTCAGCTTGTAGATTCCAGTCAACATTTGAAAAACAAATTTCATGTTGTTTCACCAAGTTTTCGTAGTATTTATATTCATTCATACATACAACATAAATTTAGCTTTTAGACTTGCAACAATTAATCTTTACTATGAGAGAATATTATTTACATTTGTTGCAACACTCATTTTTCTATTTTCCAACAGTTTCAGAAATTATAAAATTCATTGATTTCTTATTCCCCCCCCTTACAATCATCCTTGATAATTAATATTGATGTCTATTATTTGAAGCTTCTGGTTTACAGAAGACAATGGGCATTTCCAAAGCAAAAACAGCAGCTAAAGCAAACTGCTTTCCATAAAGGTATTAAACCATTCAATTTATAAAGGATTTATTATAAATTGATCCTTAACAGTTTGCAACGATGACAATTTAACAAACAATTTCACCAACTTACTTGTCACTGGCAGATTTAGGTACAGCATAGTCTGGAAGTCACAAAACTATTCTAGCAAGAGAAATTCAGTTTGCCAAGTAAAAATGAACCCCAAATGTGGTATCAAATTCAAACTCTATTTAAAGTACATAAAACAGAGCTACTGGGTGCATCCCAGCATAGCGGGTTCAGAACAGGCAACGTAAGGAAGCCACTGCATCAGTGCAGTTGTTAGAAACAGCCTGTAAAATCACAACTGGTGTTTTGTTACACCGCCACCATCAACGAGTTATATTGACAATAGCCACACACATCTGATCCAATGCTCTCACAACTCAGGGATCTCACTGTTGAGAGGTATCGCGTGTGAAGTTTCATCTTGAACTGAATTCTGCACATTCCCTTCTCAAGCGAGGAGTTTCCAACACTTGGCTTCAGATCCATCAGGCACCTATATTTTTTTACTTTAGTTAGAATTGCACATGATGTAACACCACATTTCAAGGATAAATAATACATCACCCATGTTATTCCTACAAACTCTGGAGTAAAATACGATCTACAAAAGTCTGTAAGATCCTGAGAGCATACTCCAGAGGTCTTGCACTGCTCAACCAGACGTCATTCCCAGTTATTCCAATAAAACACAGAATATCTCCAGACTAAGTACGATTTAAGAAGCGCTCAGACAAACCAAACCAAGGTCCAGTTTAAAAAGTCAAAATTATTTTTACTATGCACACCACCTCTTTCCTGTAAAGAAGATCATGAACTCCAACAGTTGAGCAACACACACGGAAAGATTTCTACAGAAAAATCAACCTCCTTTCACACAGAAAAGAACATTCTCCAATGTAAACAAAATCAACTGCATAGACAAGTTTAATACTCATTTATAATTACCCTTCTAGTGATTCTGCTTAACCAAAGCTTAAAAGCAAATGAAATAGAAGAAAGCACTGTCCACCCATGCTTGAAGCAAGCTCCAGAACAAGAGCGCTGAGAGATTTTAACCATCCCAATTCAGACCTTTGGAGGGTCTCACATTTCCCCAAAATGCCATGTATGGCTGACTGAAGCATAAACAAACTCCTCTGTACTTATCCCTCTGCAGTAGGAGTTAACTAAGGATCAAGTGCTGGGATGCATAAGGTGGGAATTACTGAATTACAACATTTCGTATGCTTCTTCACACTAAACCTGAAAGCCAGAGGCTCTCCTTTCCCCTGAGGCTGGGAGGACGGGGTGAAGAAGGGGGGCTGTGACTCAGATCACCCCAGTTTGGCAGCTCATCACAGAACCCATGGAGTCACCCAGAGGACAGAAAAAAAATCTACTAACTTCATGGCATCAACCACCACCAGCAGTATTTTTAGTAGTGCCAGGAGTGATGTCTCCTGGAGGGAAAATGTTAGCATTATCACAGAATCCAGTCTTCTAGGTCAAGTTGGTTTCACTGCTCCGCGTAAGATGGAATATAAGCAAGGATTCAGCACAAGAAAATCTGAAGGTTGTTCCTAGTTAATCACTCTAATAAATTTTCATCAACTATATCACGCTGTACAGGATACCCAACACGCTCTATTTCAGTGTCCACCAATTACGTATTCATTTAAGAACTCGGTTAACTCAAGCTTGAGGCTTTAATACATGTCCTTAACAACACCCAATTTCCAATGAGCTTATTTGGTACTGAACTGACTATAGCTTCTGCCTTACATTCTGCTAACAAACACAACACAAATGCCAGCAATCCTGACAGCACTATTTACAAACAGAAATTTTCACCATCCTGGCTTTACGCTACCCAACAACCCAAGAAATACACCCCAGGACATGTAACAGACCATCCCAGTTAACAAATCTTGCACGTCCCAACAACCTAATAAAGTCCTCTCCTTGTCCATTGCTTAGTTTAATCCCACATCTTGCAGTTATCACCCTACTTTCTTCAAAACAGCTTCTTCTCTTCTGCTCATATCCCTGAATGTGCAGACCACCAGAAGCAATGCTTTCCCACGTTACTAGTTCAATTTGCAGGGGGCAGCCAGCTACATTTTGGGTTTTGATATCACAAAGCTGATGCTGAGGTAGTGTCAGCATCACTTTCTAAATATATTATAAAAATAAAAATTCCATTGTGATCCTACTTTTCTGAACCCCATAAGGCTCTAAAAGAAATCATAAAGCTAGGTTTGCATCACTAGATGCACTAAAAAGCATCTTTAAGATGAGATTAAGAGTCTCATGAGAAAGACCATGATCTACAAAAATTATTAGTAAATACAGCCTCTTTCCCAGCTGTCCCATGGGCCACAGAGCCTCATCCCACAGCTCAGATGCTCTGCAGAGAATACGAACAGCTACAATTTTTTCTACCATTTCATTATTCCTGGGGGTTTGGAGGTGGGATGGTTAAGCCCAGCATTACTATAGGCAGAAAACGAATCAGTATTCTCTAGACTGTGTTTCAAGTTATCTGTCGCCATACATCTTGACTGATCAAAACTTTGTGGGAAGTGGGTTAATTAACTGTTATTACAAATTTGACAGAAAACCTGAAACAAAAGACAATTCCTAGTCATTGAAAAAGAAACAGAATACTGAATACCACTAAGAACACCTTTTTAACGAATGTGCTCTGTCAGCTTGATTCAGTCCTGGTAAGGAGTGTCCATGGTCCATCAGCCAGCCTTCCCTTCAGGGTGAGAGCTCCCAGAGAGGACAGACAGACAGCGAAGAGCTGATGAGTTCCCTACAGGCAGTGCTGACCCTGAGCCACCCCAAGGCAGGACCAGAGGGGAGCACAGCACAGCCGCCAGCCCAGACAAACCTTTCCCAGCTCTGAATTTGTCTACAAGCCTCACGCAAAGAGGTTATTGGGTTACTGACTACTGTCCACCTAAGACAACCAAATAGTTCTACTTCCAGAGCTGTCTCCACAGGAACCCTAAAGCTCCAGTACCACCAGGAGAATTTGGGTTTTTTGAATCTGAAGGCAGCCCATGGGAACAAGTGCTGAGTGTGCAGTGTGGCAACCTGACCTCCGGGACAGTCACGGACACTGAGAAGGCAAAGCTCCCATTCATGATAATGCAAATAACAAGTTTAAAAAAAAGCTGAAATAAAGCCTCAAAAATCACAAAGGGGATTGCAATTTCCAGCAGAAAACGTGAAGAACTTCAGTCACTTCATCTTCTTTACTGCAGCTCTCCTCCTGCAACAAACAAGAGCCAGGTCCCAATTCAAGGGAAATAACATCTTCTTCTACAAGTTCACCTTTACACTGTTCAATGTTCACCTTTTAACGTACGCACCACCAATATCCCCCTTAATCACAACCAACAAGTTTAAAGAAAGGCCTGTGTGTGCCTTTACTATATATATTCTCCACTTTTCTGAGAAACATTTTACCAAACAGTATCACATTACTGAAGAATTTTGGTGACCACGCAGTACCAACAGCCACTTAGTTAATGAAAAGTTTGTGGTATTTCTTGATTGTACCACACTGCTTAAGGACCACCAAAAAAGAAGTCTGAGATTCCCCAGATGAATTCTTTAGACTATTCTCAGTTGCCCTGGAGTTATTACTGCACAGTGACAAATTTGCCTAAAAAATGAGTAAGGACATAAGCAGAAGTCACCTTTCAAGTTTTCATGCACAACAGAAACACACTATCTCTCACATTATATAATTCAGGCCGCCTTCTTTGTGAACTTTAATCTTGAATCTAGCTCTTGAGAAAATATTATCTGGAAAAAAACACCCTAATATCACTTCTGCAATACTCCTAAGAAATTGATTTCTCCGATTTATTCAAGTTCAACCTTTCTTATGCCAACACTCTTTCAGTTCTTTTTTCTCCGAGTATATGCCGCTTCTTAAGAAAGAGATTCACACCCCCATAATGCTTTTCTGCCACTTAATTATTACCATCTGTTATAAGAATATCTTCACTTTTCCATATTAATGATGGAGAGTAAAAATGCTTCAATCGAATACTCATTTTTCAAAACAGAAAAACCCACAAAAAAAGCTACCATCACCAAAACCTGACATCAAGGAAGAACAAAGGAAAGGATATGGCCAGGGATTTTAAGTCATTTTTTCTCTCCCCCATCCAGACTAACAACAGAAGTATTTAAAGGCCACGAAACACCACACTGACCTCGTGCCCCTTTTCTGTTCTCCAGATCCAACTTCTCCTGCCAGTGTACCTCCCCACAAGCACAAACCCATTATGACAACGGATTCAAGCTATTCTGCTTGTCTCAGCACCAAGTGGGCCAAAACGACCATATAGATCGCCCTGCATTAAGGGAGAAAAGATACCACAAGTATAAACAGATATTTCCTCAAGCGCTTCTTCCCTGTCTGCCAGCCATAGTACATGTACTGCAATACTTTTCAACCTATACCCTAAAAACGATGGTTGTCATCAAGTCTGGATTTGCTACAAAGGTGTTCCACACCCTTTAGGAAACATGCCTTTGCAAGGTAAGCACCTGCAAACCCATATAACCCAATACTGGTAAGCCTTAGATTGTCCCACAGGTCAGCATCTTCATTTTTTCTAAGTCAAATGAATAGTTCCAACAATTTTTTAATAAGTATGACCAAGCTATGACAAGAGTGAAGCTCTGTGAGCAAAAACCTCTCTGACAAAAAACCTAGAATCAATTTAACACCTGTAAAAGCATGAACTGAATTCTATTTACTGTAGTGAGACTTGGAGCTATCACCATTAGGTAGAACCTGCAAACTCAGGTCACAAATTGCACATTCTCTGGCAGCAGAGCACTATCTGCATAGTAGGAGAACGGCCGAGTAACAGGCAGCACCAGGTCTAAACGTGAGATGGGATCTCGTTCATTCCAGATCCTTCACCAACAGGGCTTTCATGTGTACTGAAAGGAGTAGCAGAGGGACCTAAAGACCACAAAAAGCTTAAATCAGTATCTGTTTTCACGTTATACGTGTTAGCGACCTTGGAGCGTGGGCTGCTCGAAAACATTCAAAACAACAGGCTCTTACTACCTTCTAAAGACTAAACACAAGGGAGAGGAAGGTTCCACACGACGCCAGCACACTGCGGCTGGAGCAGAACTCCATTAGAGGGACTCCTCTCACAGTTACACAACTAAATGGTAACACTACTACGGTCACAGCCGGTCAAGTCACAGCACTGAAACAGCCGGCATTTCATGGAAATGTATCATTACCTGCAGACTCATATTAGCATTTATATTATTGTTTTATTATTGGTTTTCTTTAAACCAAAGCATCTTTGGTTTCAGAAAACTTACTCCTGTTTCTGCTTTAAGATATTTTTACAGGCACAACTAGGGAAAAATTTTAACATGAAAAGTAGCACAAGACATCCAGCAGAAGGAAAACACCGCACACTCTCCTTTTTGCTCCTGGAGTAATTAGGGAAGCCAAATGCTACCTTCTCGTTCCAAGAAATAGGTGTGACCCATTGCCTGTGTTGCAAGGAAGAAACGCCATTTGGATTATCTTATCAACAGACAGTGTCAGTTATCCAACGGGAGGGATGACTGCTCAGATGACACAAGAGGCCTTCAAAAAAACTCAGGATGTTTGCGCGGTATATCATGGTGGTGCGTATGTAATTTTTTCAGATATACTTGAAAGGCTTTTTTCCTTTAAGAGATACATCCAGTTTACTCAAAATGTTTTTATATACACACAGAGGCTATCACTGACTTAAGTGACAGCCACTACAGTAGTCTTTAAAAACCTTTAAAACAGACTTGACCATCAAACCCAATTCTGATTTACAGACTCTGTACGTAAGACTGTGCAGGGCTCAGGTTTAACTGTTTAACACCAAACCATTTAGATCAATTAAAGATGTCACACGTTCTATCATTAACAACTGAATTTAAATTTCAGACTAGTTTACTCACTGTTTCATTCTGCTCTTTTTCACACAAGCTCAGTGATGAGGTTCTGAACCATGTTCTTCTTTAGATAAGGGCATCACTTGGTTGTTTTTAATAAAGCTGCAGAGTGAAAGCTTGGCCTCAACCTTTCAACTTCAACCCTAACGCCATTTCACTGATGTTAACCCTAAGATGCCTTCAAGGTAAGGATGAAAACGTTCTGCCACTAACTTACTACTTACTTGGAGACAAATAAGCTATACACCACCACCCTGCAAACACGCTTACATCACCTTCTGAAAGCATTCAAGTCCATAGACAAAATGAGCTCCAAGTGTTACAAAACCCAATTTTTTGGTTTTAGACTGGACCTATAAGACAGAAGCCTGGCTCTGCATCGCTGCTGGGATATAGGGGGTGAAGCCTAGGCAAGTGAATTAGTGACATTTAACAACTCTGCCTCCCCTCCTTAAAGAAGGGGGTTTCTCCTACATTCAGTCAATGAACTCCCAGGGACTAATTTTACTTTAATTGCTGTCCCTCAAGAAAATGGGACTCATGAATACTGCCCTTTTATCAGAAAAAAACGGATAATAATGAAAAAGTTCCAGCAACCATCATTTTCACTTTTGAACTGAGATTCTTGTTCAAACAGGCAACACTTATCACATTCCATGTCCATCCTTCCATCAAAACAAGCAGCAATGCTTTGGTTATACCTCTGAAAACAAAAAGTTTTTTAAAAAGCTCCCATTATGGAGCACATTCTGGAAAATGCCACCACAGCAAGAAGGTCACTAAGCAAACGGGTGCTTGCACAGAGGCTTTAAATCTTAGTGACAGCAGTCCTACATTTTATCATAAAAGATACTCAATCAAAATTACCTAAAAGGAATTCTTGAAGTAGTTTAGATGCCTACTATAAGGCTATTTTCCTTCCAAAATCTGCTTGAGTGACTAGAAAGCATTTCTGAGCTTCCTGCTGTCACAAAGAGCAACGGTACATCCACAGTCAGATTTAATGGGAAATGGCTGGAATGAAACTAATTGTTTGAAAGTATGAAATAGCTAGCTGGAAGATCTGCCTACCTTCAAATGGTCAGAAATCAGAGCAATACCATCCTACCGATTCCTTGGTTAACAATACTGTAACTACAATAGGAAGATTTCAGAGAGTCACCAGCTTTCCAGAAGCAGTAACTGGTCCAAAAAGCCAGACTATGCCAACCGAGAGTTTCAGGCAGGATCAATTCCTGTTTTCCCTGTGCAAGCCTTCCAAGTTCTAAAATTTCAGTTTTAAACTTTATAGGGAAATTGTACTCCTTCAACCATGTACTGTAAAGGCGATCCCCACTCTACCCCTTGAAGTTATCCTGGCTGTGATCACTTATCAACTGGGTGAGGAACTATGGTCTAGTTCACTGGCAACTGCTAACAAAAGACCTCTCAAAAGTTAGGGGAAAACAGTGAAGCTGGTGTCAGAGTGGTAAATACAGAGTTACTAAATTGATTTAGTGGAAATCGGACTCATGTTAAAAGGAAATATATTCACCATTTCTGAAAGCTTACATGAGAGCATACAAGAGAAAAACAGCCACAAGGGAGTAAGCTTTTACTCTGCAGAAGCAGCAAAGGAACTCCGGTCAGAATTAATCTGGTTGCTTCTCTCCTAAGCTGCCATGCTGTGAATACGTGAATAAAACCAGAAGAATGATAACAAAGGAAGCTGCACAGACATGAGCACCAGTGAGTGAGAAGAGCCAAAAGCTGAATCCTCTGACACACACCTTCAGTCTGGAGCTATGGAAAAGGAACACTTTGAGGGCTGCTCTTCTTACATATGGTCTTTATACCCATCAATGAAAAGCATCCAAGCCAGAAGGGTGGGAAGCACTCCCTGCACAAACAACACCCAAATATTCCACGTAGTAACAAAGCTCCGAGAAAATTACTGACGAAGTCATGTGTATAGAAAATAAGCTCCAGTACACCTACCTGATGGTATGACAGGGGAAGAGCAGCAGAGTTCAGTACACAGCCACAAACCTTAAGCTGAATGCATACCACCAACCAACAGATTTTCATTCCATGGAAAAGCCAAATCTTTCAACTACAATCATGTTCTCACCACCAAAAAACAAATAGAAGAGAACCCCCTAAGGTTACTCCTCCTGCAGAAGTATTGAACAGACGATTTCACTTCCCCTTCAACCAGGAGGAAGGGCCATTCACTCTGTACACAAACCCTAGCTTGGTTTTCCCAAAACCATGAAAAGAACATAGAGCCACAGAAGAGAAGGGAGCATCAGCAAACCTGCAAAAGGGCAGAGACCAGCAAATATATTTGGCAGCGTTGCTTCCAGGCCTGAGGCACCGCTTCTGAAAACCTCCTACAGCAGGAAAATTTAGCATGTCTTTTTTTTTTTCTCCTTTTTAAAGACCTGCACAATATTTAAAGAAGCAAACTGACATAAGACTAATTTGTGTTAGACTCAAACTAACATTTCCTAATATACCAGCCCAGTTTCAAACCAGCTTCCTTCCAGCTAATTACCTTGTCAAAGATAGAAACTAGTCTTTCGCTTGCTCTAGTCTGTCTTAAACAGGAATTGCAATCCTTTCATTCAGGGTCTAATCCACGTATCTGGATAATCATCCTAAACCACCTGCTCTCAGAGCGGTCCGTTGTCCAACCAGAGGGTTAAGTGGTCCGTAACACGTAGTCTCAGTTTTGCAGATCAGGCCAACACCGCTCAGAGACGCGCACTGCTGCACAACAGGCTGAGGACCCACATTCACTGCAGGAAGCAGCAGCTTTGGAACCACCACAGGAGAAGACTAAGCAGAAACTGAAAACTGTTATTTACAGTTAACACCACTGGTGTGCCCAGGTAACTGGATTTCCCCCCCCCCCCGCAAAGTCCACAGTCTTTAGTGCCCCAAAATACTCTCAGTGAAACAAGCTGCTAATTTCACGCAGTATAGGCAACAACTTCTTGAAGGACGTAAGCCTGAGCGATTTAGCAGAACTGACAAGCACGTACGTTCTTTAGAAGGTAGACCTTCAATAGCAACTGACACATGACCACAGTCTTCATTTGTGCATCGATCTTTCTCTCCACACACAAAACAAATTCAGAGCACAGACATTCCAGGAAAGCATTACATGCTATGAAAGGAACACTGCTTGGAATAAGGGAGAAGTATCCTTCAGTTCTCTTTAAACTTACAAAGCCTCAAACCTCTCATCAATCGACACTTCGAATGTGGCAACTTCAATAAAGAACTGGTTTTAATGTTGTCTGTGATATTAGAGAATTGACTTTTGTTAAAAACAAAATCCACAATATTAAAAACAAAAGCTGTGACATTCACATGTAACTGCTTGGAAACCTGGTAGCTTTAAAGTCACACTTTCATCTAATCCTTGCAGTTCTTTCATGTAGGTTAGGTTTATCATTGAATAATTTATTATATTCATACTTTCTCTTGTGAACAGGATGGCAAAAATACGTATGTTTAACAGAAATTACATCATGGTTGTTTTTTTTTATTTTTACAAGTAGTACTTCGAGACTTGCACTTAAGGAATTGCTTAAAACCACCAACTTAGCCAGTTATATAACAAGTACCTTCTTTCCGTAAGTTGAGGAAATTGGGACATCAGTGTCACCGTGTTGTTCCAATGAGGTTAAGCGGGACGGCAGCTCCTGACGCTCAGAGCATCAAGACCAAACAACGCCACCTCCAGCCGTGTCCATCGGCTGATTCTCTACTGCTGCCTCCGCTCAGCAGCCAGACCTGCAGCAGGTGTGCGAGGGCAGTTACGTACCTCCCACACCACAGACAGGACCTCAGAGGTCCTGCCCCTTATTTTTAAGCCTATTTACGAATATAAACGCACAAAGTAGGCAATTTTATCAAATCTGGCCATGTAGACTCTAACAGAAGGGTATCCCGCGTAATTTAGCATGACATGCAGTTTAAGGCTGCTCCTAACATGAGAGTTGTTATAGAAAACTTCTTGTATTTGCAAGTGACACTTGATAATGAACTTTTGGTTCTTTAAAGCATTTATAGTGAAAAGTAACTATTTGAAACAGCAGCTGTATTTTTTATAGCACACACAGAAATTCTAAATATGCTATGACTTCCAATTTTTTCCAAGTGCCTACTCTCGAGGAAGAAGGGATATTTACCA
Source organism: Xenus cinereus (assembly GCA_025774025.1). Classification (NCBI taxonomy): domain Eukaryota; kingdom Metazoa; phylum Chordata; class Aves; order Charadriiformes; family Scolopacidae; genus Xenus; species Xenus cinereus. The sequence continues at coordinate 16,971,708 of JAOXJK010000005.1, read as the reverse complement.
AGTAATTTACTATTAATTTAAATGCTAAAAGATACGAAGCATCAACGGCTCGGCAAGATCAAGAGCCCCCCTTCCCCCCCCAAATCCTCCACTTAAGCATTCCATCCATGTCAGTGTTTCTAAGACCAATGGCTTTTTGTATGGGTTAGCGCTTTTTTAGATAAGCATTTAAACATCTTTTGACCACACAGAAAAATCAAGAATCAGCAAATGGAAGATTTCTAAAACAAACCTGCACTTTTAGAAAGTCCAAAGGAACAGGCACGCAAGCATCTTTCGCAGCATATGCCGTGTCTAACGCAAACACCAATAACCCTGGAGCTATTACCAAGAGGATCGAGACATGAAATCAAAAGACAGTAACAGAACTGTGTATCTAATTCCAGACACCTGTAGTTTAATTACATTCCACAACAAGGCAAGCATTGTTGTGATTCATTTGAAATCGAAAAAAGTTATCACCAGCTTCCGCAAGTCAACACACACTAATATCTTAAATCAATTCTGTGAACAATGAAGCCAAGTTTTCCTTTTCAGTAATTTTATTCTAATGTGAAACATGAAGAAACAAGCACCCAAATAACTCCAATATAGTATGAAACTTTAATAAAAGTTGTTTAAAAAACAAAGAGCATAATTTTAAAAATAAACTGAAAGGCTTGACTCCTAATCACACATCTTTCTGACATCAGCAAGAGTACTTTCAGACTTTCAAAGGAAAAAAAAAAAGAAGAAACAAAGATCTGCTGTTGAATCATTACTCCCAAAGACTGTTGAAACGCATAACATGAAGCTTCAGAGACAGACAGTTTTATTAACAGGAGGCTTAATTTTAAACAGTATATACAAATCACATGACTTTTCCAAAGTTGGGACCACCTAGTAATCTGTCAAAACAAAATTATGCTAATGAATTACAGAAGCATCTGTGTAATGCGACCACCTCTTTATTGGAAGTACACCTTTATACAATCCTTCCACGTATTCCTGTACTGTGAAATCCTCTCAGGACGCAGCGCTGCACAGGTTTCCAAATCTCTCCTACACACCACGTGAATAAAACTGTTGCCACTTGCACCTCTCAGTTTTGCCTGACCATACACTTCAGTGTTCCATGATATGCAACACCAAAAGGCACTGTTTTCCTTTGTCCAAAAAACAAAATGGTTTAAAGTTTACTATGTTTAAGTACAATGATTTGCAGGGAATAGCAGGATTTTTCAGGCAATGCCCAAGTCTTATAATTTATCATAAGCCAACAAGGATAAACCCAAAAAACAACAACAACAAAAAAAAATAATCTACTTTTCACTCGTGTCATTACTTCCTTTCCAATTCTCTCTTCCTTTCCAATGTCTCTTCTCCATGGAAGGTTTTACTGCACAGCAAAGAAAATGGCAACTCTTTACAGACTTTGAATACAAGAGCACAACTTTATTGCAAAAATATATAGTAAACTCAGTATTTTCAAGTTTTGGAGAAAAATAAATTTTATCTCTGAATTCACCCATAACAGTAATTCACGACAGAGTTGCTGAAGATGAAAGTTTCTTTCATATATAAACTAATTTAAAACTTTAGCCGGACTCCAATCTTCTACTAATAATCACCGCTTTGGCTCTCTTAGCAGAGACTCTACGTAAGGAGTTCAAGAGACACATGAGAAATACAACATCAATATCCAACTAGTGTCAAAGATCCTATCCCAACTGATTCACGTAATCCTAACAAATCAAGCTACTTAAACAATAATGAGAATTTTCAAGTTGTTACTTCTACTGCAAATGTTTTTTAAGTGTGCTAAAAACTCATACGATAATGTTTGAGGTTAGCTATACTTGTGGCAAAAGTCTTATTCTGCACAGTTATAATTGCAATATATAAATAACTAAAGGTTATTCCACAAAGAACAGCTTGAATTTTACAGAACGATTCTGCTCATACTTATAGGAATTAGTTTGGTAGACACATCAGCAATGGGCATAATTCAACTGTCCATACAGTGAGAATCTTGGAAAAAAATAAAGATACATACACAAAACAATTAATCTGTGTACACTGAGAATTCGTTCAGTTGCAGAGTAAAATCAGGACTTTAAACAAAGCTTTGACCTGTAAACAAAGCAAATTCAGCCAGCTTTTAACCAAATCTAGAAATAGCTATCTATTTTACAATGGCTTGCAGGAGCACCCACTGAAGAGCTTCACTGACTTCAGCTATTTCCCTTATCCAAAACTACGTAAAACCAATCTAGATTCCTTGGTAAGCACTGTGTCCAGTAGAGTTTACCAAACTTCTGTGATGAATAAGAATCTGTCTAGCTTCTCCACATATTTGTACGGGAAAATCCGCTGCGCGTCTATCCCCACAGTGTTTCTCATGTAATGGCTAACCCAGTGCTCTGTCTTCTCAAAACCAACCTGTTTTACAATTTAAACAATCCACAGGCTCTATCCTGGAAATACTATAAAAACCAATCCAGATGCATTTATCACAGCACTATGAATATCTATTCTACAACTACTTCATATTAACAGCTACCCTAAAACAAGTTTTACTTTTCTGGAGCCTATAGGCCTGTCATTTAAGTCAACAACAGCTGCCATAGCTTCATCCCGAGACTCAAATGCAACCATTGCTTCTCCAGTGGGCATGCCTTTTTCATTGTATTTTAAGCAAACTGAACCAGGGATCACTTGGTAACCATAAAAGAAATCCAAAATTTCATCCACCGAAACAGTGAAGGGCATATTTTGCACTTTAATGACAGTTGGTCCTGGCTTCCCAGAGCCTGTTCCAAAACCTGGGGGTCCACTAATATGTATATTTCCTGGTCCGGGTCCAAACCCCGGAGGTCCACCTAAATGTCCAAGACCACCAGCAATTCCTGGAGGACCAGCACCAAAGGCAGGGGGTCCACTTAAATTGCCAGGACCGTTACCAAAAGTCTGAGGACCCCCTGCAAAACCTGCCGGTCCACTCAAATTACCAGGACCACCCGCAAAACCTGGGACCTCAATACCTGCACCAGGTAAACCGCTAGTTGCAACTGTAGGTATCCCTGGTCTAGAATCAGGAAAGCCACCTATTCCAGGTGGTGGTAGAGGAGGACCAAATGTGCCAGACCCGCTAAAGTTACCAGGGAAATTAAATGGAGGACCATTGTTTGCATCTTTAGAATTTCCCCCCAAGAAGGCATGCTCATCCCCACCAGCACCCTGTGCTCCTGGCACAGCTGCATTTCCTTGTATCGGTATTTTCAGTATCTTTTTCCCTTGAGATGGTGGGCTTCTTTCAATATCTCTCATTTCTTCTACTGTTATCAAACGCAAAACAACATCTCTTCCATTCAGCTTTTTACGGTGCAAACGCTCTGCCTTACGAGCATCATCTTCAGCTTTGAACTGAACCAGTGCTTGTCCTAAACCCTGCCCGTTATTATCAACAAGTATTTGTACAGAGTTTTCTTCTACTGCCAGTCCCTCTAGAAACTGAAGGATTTCCATTTTTGTTATATTATATGGAATATTAGATATATGCGCACACAGTTTTGGCAAGCCTGGCTCTCCCTCAGCATTCATGAGGATTTCTCTCTGGTCATAGTTGAAGTTCTGCAATCTCTTACGAATCATATCTATCTTTTCTAACATTGCCTTTTTAGTAATTGGATGAACTTGAATGAAGCGATTCCCTATGTACTGTTTATGATGACACAAAGCTGCTTTGTAATCAGCTTCATTCCTGAACTCGACAAAACCCTCTCCAATTGCCTTCCCATTAGGTCCATAAGCTATATAAATGCTGTCTTCAACTATATCCAGCTTCTTAAAAAAATCTATCACATGTTTGTTCTCCGATTCAAAGGGAAGACCTTTCAAATAAACACAAAAACCCTGCTCATGGGGAGATCTTGACCGTGACCTTTTCTGACCACTAGGAGATTTGGACCTAGGATGAGCCTGGGGAGGAGGAGGGTGTGACTGCCCAGAGGGACCCATGGTCTGCTTGAAAGTTATGTGGCCTCCAGCAGCCACCCATTGTCTCTCTGTTGCAGGACTAACTTCAACATAGCGCTGAATCATCAGCATTCTGTTTCGCTTGAGTGCTTCAAATGTATCTTGAGGAGAGAAAAATTTAACTAGTCCATTTCCATTATTTCGACCTACATGATCCTTCAGCATATGGACCGCATCCACACGGAGCCCAAGGAAAAAATCTTTCACATCAGATTCTGTTGCAGAAAAGGGCATTCCATGAACGCTGACATACAAATCGTCTGGATTGATTGGAATTGGCTTGACACTACTTTGAGAATTCATCTGGATAGGATTTATAGGATTCATGGGACCAATAAACAATGGATTCAAACCGCTGTTCATATTCACTGCTGCTCCAGACCCATTCATTCCAGTGGGTAAAGGTGCTACGGGCGGAGGATTCATAGGAGGCATTCCTGATATGGGAGGCATAGGTGTCATTGGCGGTACGGGGGGCACAGGGGGTATTGGAGGAACCGGAGGAACAGGAGGCAGTGTGGGTACAGGAGGTGGAACAGGTATCGGGGGAATAGAAGGCATTGGTGGCAAAGATGGCATAGCTGGGATAGGAGGGATTGGTGGAGGAGGTACTGTGTTCATTGGGGATGCTGTGCTAGGTATAGTTGAGCTAAATGTTGGGCTACCAAAGGTACTCCCAAGATTTGGAGGTGCAGTCCCCATACTGGCAGTAGAAAATGTTGATATGTTTTTATTGCTTTCATGCACAGTAGTAGAAGCAGTTACTACACTAGGAGAAGGATTATTGAAGTTAGGTACAGTAGTAGGTAAATTAACCCTTCCACTCATTCCAGAACTAGGTGGTGGTCCCGACCTGCTAGCATTTGCTGGTGGCATATCTAGATTGGCAGTTTCAAAACGCCTACGACTGAGTTCTATCATGTTCTGCATTTCAGTTTTACTGCTCAGCAGCAGTGTTACTTTCGACCCTTTAATTGTACCACCTGTGCGCATCATACCAAGCCTTGCATCTTCATCAGTGGCAAAAACGATGAAAGCCTCACCCAGTTCACCCCCTACAATATGCACGCCCCCATCAGGAATGGTCAATCCAGAGAAGAAGTGGCGAATGTCCATGGTCCCCGCCACAATCGGGAGACCTTGCAAGCGGATGACCACAGCCATGCTGCGCTGAAACAACACACACCTGCAGATGAGAAAAGGCAACGGCTATGTCAGACTACTGTTTATGACACCATGCAATTACCTACAGACACCATCTACTATATTTGTTTACATACACCTAACAACATCTTGCAAAGATTAAGCATGTTTATATTCCAAGTTCCTTATTCATGTTTGTTTACTTCATACAGATTGAAGTATTAAACATTTACCAATAAAATTAGTATACATTTTGCACTGGAAATTCCAAAGTAACTGTTAAACTAAGAACCAAGCGTCAGTGAAAAATCCAGAAAAACATGTAAGGAACAACAAAAATCAGAACTATTTTATCAGTAGTTGAATATTTAACGTAAGCAAAAGGTGTATTTTAGCCAAGCAAAATTAATTTTCCATACACTGGTATGGTATCCGTTTTACCTGACAAAGGGCCTGCAAAACACTCTGCACACCTATGAGAAATAACCAGTTCTCCTTCATTTAGGGATGGATTTTATCTCCTGCCAGAAGATGGCTAGAAAGGTAACAGTGGGTAGGTTATGAACATAACCCATCACGGACAACTAAGCAACAGTGAGACTCCCACGACATCCTGACAGGGACCGTCTAGATTATACTGACCTTGTATTTTCCTCCTAGGAAAAGCAAAAGGCCTAGGGGACCATGAAGCTAGCTAACTGTTATAAACTAGCCCCAGACATTTTCTGACTATACAGACCTCGCCTAAACTAATTAACACCTATGCATATCCTAGTTAGATATTTGGCCTTTACTACTTTCAAAAACAAGGTGTAATTTTTAATAGTTGCAGGTGCCCTGTCTAATAGGACACCTTCTGTCTCAGACCGCTGAGGTTACTGCAAGCTTAAGGTCAATTTTGAACAAGTAGATCTCGACAGTTACCTTGTGCGCATCCTACAGAAGGGCCTGAGGTCATACCAGAAGTTCAAGATAAACAGGAAACTAGATAATTCTCATTTATTCTTGACAAACCTTCAGTAAAGACTGAAAGCATCATATTAATACTAGCACAATTCACCAGTTCAGAAGCCAGCCTCCCATCCTAAACCATCAGTAGCAGCACCTTGTTTCACCTGAGCCACTTCACCTCTAAACTTCTTGACTCCCTAAGTACAAGCCAGTTCAGTATCTGTACTGACCTTCGGGTCTCCATTAGTCGCGAACAACTGATGTCAACTGAGCACTTGAAACCCAGGATGAACCAGACCACACAATGCAACGCTGGGAGGCAGTGCACCACCGAAGACTTTCGGCTGTATACTAAAGCTATGAGCTACTAAAGCTATGAGCAACTACAGTAACTATCTCCCAAGGTCTTACATTCAGCTAGGCATCGTATCCCGGCACAGTCAAATCTTTCAGTCAGCTGCATTTGCCTGTCCACGTCTTCCAATCGCTTTAGAGTAGACTCACCTTGAACGCATCCTTAACTACTAAGTAAAGCCACTATCCAACAATATCCAGCATTAAGTACTTAATGAAAACAAAGAGTAAAAATTCTTCTGCAAGGTGGGGAAGGAGCAGCAATTCTTTTGCTTGCATGATGGAACTTCAGATTACTCAAACGGGTACTCAAGTATTTTGTTTTATTGCCCATTAAACCAGAACTAACCCCTTCCATACACTAATGAACTCAAGCAACACACTGGGGTATTACAGGACACTGGCCCACATCCAGGTAACTCCAGAAAAGAGCAGAGGGCCTTTCTCCCTCAAGGCAACAGCAGACAAGCCCACCGGCACAGTCAGCTCTGCTGCTCTAGCCACTGCCAATGAACCTCCCGTTCCTTACTACACTGCCATGAAAGAGAAACTGAAACTTGCAAGATGAACATGAGAAGGCCTAAAAAAATTAAAATATAATAATCTAGCTGTATACATACCGCTAAGAAAATCCCCTACTCCACCGAGGGATGACAACAACAGAAAGAGGAATATATACTAAGCCTCAGGGATAACTTTTTTAAAAGCAACTTTTGCATCGCTGTGGCAAGGTAACAAAAGCAACATCTTGTATTTATCTCTTATAGTGACACATTTAACTTTATTGAGAATAAAGTTCATTGCCCAATAATTTTCCAACAGCAAAATAACTGGCCCACGTGAAAAAAAGCATGTCAAAGTAAGAACTATCTACGTCTACGTACACAACTAACAAAGCCTATACAACTTTTTGCACTGTCTTAAAACAGCATTATTTTTCAATGATTCTGCAGTTTTATTTTGAATTTGCCTAAAATGACTGCAATCTCTGACACTTAATTAGAATGCAAATTCTGCCTACTTTAGAGAAGTCATAGTAACGGGGACTGGAAAATGATTAACATTTTCTTACAGGACTGCTTTCCAATTAGATGATCCTGAGGCAAATGGTATAAAACCATCCTTGTTTTTGCACCTGTGCTTTGAAAACTAAAGTAAAGCCTGCTAGCAAGATATGCTATTGGTATACCTTTTCTCTATTACCTATTATACAAAGAAATGAGCTTCAGGAATTTTTAAGCATCAGAAGTTGGACGTTTGAAGTTTGTGTTAAATGAAAGATTACTGTTATTCATGTAAGAAACAGCTTTATCAAAGAGTTTCAGTGAACGGCTCAGTGCCCAAGTGGTGACCAGTGACAACTGCGCTCCTCAGGGGTCAGTACTGGGACCAGTGCTGTTTAACATCTTTGACAGTGGGATTGAGGGCACCCTCAGCAAGTCTGCCAATGACACCAAGCTGTGTGACACAGTCAACACACTGGAGGGAAGGGATGCCATCCAGAGGGACCTGGACAGGCTGGAGAGGTGGGCCTGTGCAAACCTCATGAAG
>JAOXJK010000005.1:16909070-16939358 GCA_025774025.1 Xenus cinereus | reverse complement strand
GCGGGTTCGCGGCCCCGCTCCTCCGCGGGGAGGACGGGCCCGGCGGCGGGGGTTCCGCCGGCTGACGCCGAGCGCGGCTGGTCGGGCGCTGGAGAGCGGAGCGAAGTCCCGGAGCTGCTCCCGGAGACGCAGCGGCGCTCGCGGGGGCTCGTCAGGGCGAAACGGGGCCGGCGCCGAGGCGCTGGCATCCCCTCCCTGCCGCCTCCTGCTCGGCGGGCGAGGAAGCAGGTCCGGGAGCCCGCGGAGCCGCTGGCGCTACGCTTGGGAGACGCGCAGGCCTGCTCTCCAGCCCGGGTCGGTTATGGAAGCGCGTTAGACAAAGCTCTAAATCGTGTGGGTTTCTGTGCTTTCTTTTATAGATGCCTGTGACCGTGGGCCCGTATGGGCAATCGCAGCCCAGCTGCTTTGACAGAGTAAAGATGGGTTTCATGATGGGCTTTGCAGTGGGCATGGCTGCAGGAGCGCTCTTCGGCACGTTTTCCTGCCTCAGGTATGCCGAAGAAATGATTTCTGTGGGCAGGTTGTGACGGAGCGATAGCCACAGAGAAATGCTCCTACTCCTATTGGGAAGGGAGCAGCAGGCCTGGTCCTGGCTCGTCTCGTGGTGAAACTTTGCCAGGGGCTCCGAATTAGCTGCAATTCCAGAGCCTGCTGCCAGCCCCAGCCTGACATGGGAAAAGCTGGCAATGGTGGGCATCGCCTCTGGGTTCACAGACCTTCTCCTGCCGCTCAAAGGGAGGTTGTGTTGGGAAGATAAGGCTGTGGAAGATCAGCTGCAGATACGCGTACAGCTCCCTCCTTGCTCTAAAGCTTCCTAAAGTGCTCTGCAGGCTCTTGGGTGTCTGCGTCATGGTTGCTTTGGGTGTCCCATCCCCCTGCATGGAGGCAATTACCGTACTGACTCCATTAATTGCAAGAGTGTAGGCAGAGGTGTAGCTGGCACCGGCACAATCCCACCGTGAATTGGAGAGGGACAACAGTCCACATTCCCTTGGCGTGCTGGCATGGAAACAGACAACACTTGCCACTCCAAGTTAGCTCTTACACTGCTTCCTGACTGGCTTTGGCACACATCATCCATGAAGAGGACTTGCTGAAATAAGCTTTTCTGTATTTTGCAAAACTCTTTCTACTGGAGTTTTTTTAATCTATGATTAAACACAGGCAATTATTTGGTAGTGAGCCAAATAATTATTTGGTAGTGAGAAGGAAAAGGCACAAAGTCTAATCTGATAGAGTTTTAAAAGTTTTCTGATCTCTCTCTGGGATCATAGAACCATAGAATGGTTCAGGTTGGAAAGGAACTCAAAGTCCCCCCAGTGCCACCCCCTGCCCTGGGCAGGGACACCTCCCACCACACCAGCTTGCTCCAAGCCCCCTCCAACCTGGCCTTGAACCCCTCCAGGGATGGGGCAGATCCTGGGGAGTGTGAGTGGTACGATGCCAGCAGAAAATACAGATGCGGGGTATTTAGAGGAAGCAGTGACAGTGGTTCTGTCACGCTTGAATGACACAGCTATGTCACTTCTGCTGTACCATTTTTCAGGGAAAATCTCCATGTTTTAAAAATCAAGTGCATGAAATTCCTTAGACCCTACAGCCCCTGCGGTGCTTAAAAGCCAAATATTACAAGAGTGTCCTGAGAAAAAAAAACAATTATTTTTGCTTTGGGAAGTAAGTGGGAACCGGAGAACAGAAATGCCTCTGGACAGTTCCAGGCCTTTCAAGTTTCTTTCCTGTTAAAAATATGGTGTCAGCGGTAAATAGGTAGTTTACAACATGGGTTCAAGTTGGTGGCCTTAAAAATACTGTCACTGTAGCCAGATAGGATGGTAATACAACAACTCAGACCCTTTGTATTGTCTGGCAAGTCAAATACTTGGACAGCACAACTTTTTTTTTTCCCCAGAACTAAAGGTATTTGGGGCAGTAGCAGGTGAAGCTGTTCCTGCGAGTGGTGTGGCCGGGGGTCACAGCGTCAGCTGGTACCATTGCAGGAGAACATACCTGTGGGCCGTTGGTCACTCAGCTGCTCCAAAGAGACCAGCTCCATTTTTGTTTGCAGTAGCTCAGGCTCGGGGCTTGGCAGCCTCTCTTTGCAGAGGCAGGAAGTACCATTTTCAGTTTAGACTGAAGAGGTGTTTGATTCGGGCACTCGGGCAGCCATTAGCTGGTTGTATCAGGTGTTTTTTGTTGCACATCTTACCCGTCAGGAACCAGCCTTTAAATAATTCCTGTGTTTCTCTCTATCTCAGGATTGGCATGAGAGGACGAGAGCTGATGGGTGGAGTTGGCAAAACAATGATGCAAAGTGGTGGGACGTTTGGGACATTCATGGCTATTGGTATGGGAATCCGCTGCTAACCTGGAGCTTTGGTTTTATCCCGGAGCACTGGCCCAGCCATCCCTCCTCTGTACCATAATAAAATCTTTAGATACCCAGAAGTGAGAGCTCTTCGTGAAATGGTGAAGCACCATCTTCCTTGCTCTACTGATCGTAAACATGCTTTTTACCAAATTTCTACTTTCTTCCCATGACAATGAGAATTAATAAGCCTTTGTACTATATTAAAGTTCTTATTTCCCAGGCGCAAGTACAGCGCACACGTTTCTCCCTTTGGTACTTGGCCACTGATGTTCCCGTTGTGTTGATGTGGAGCCACTCCATTGTGTTTGTGCATCCCTGGGTCTAGGAGGTCTCTGTGGCTAATTCAGGTCTAACGAGCAAACTACCACTCTTGCAAAATTAGGTGGGTTGAAGTTGGCCCCTTAGTTCTGAGTTCCAGGTAGTTTGGGGCCAATGCCCTCACAGAGAGCGAGGGACCCCAGAAGGACTGGGGCAAGTCCTTCTGCACCTGACGGCAGGCTACAGCTGCTCGGGCACCTTCTTCCAGCCCCCCCAGCAGCACGTGGGTGCGGGAGGCATCAGGGAACGGCACGGAGCAGTTACAGCCGTGCTACTACAGCTGGAAATAAATTACTGGAAAATGGAAAACCGCTCCTGTCATGTGACAGCTAATGGTGTTTTGCCACACGTCACAAGGATGACTTCCACACCGGAGGTGGGAGATGTGACCTCCCTGTCAGGCCTTGAGCGATGGCTTTCCCAAAGCTCTCCCCTCAGGAGGAGCTGTGCTGCAGTCACCATGCTCTGCTCCACAGCCCTGCCCGGGACCGCGGCTGCCTCCAGCAACAGGAACAACTGCCCCTTTTTTCATTCCCTCAGCCAGGGAAGGGGCTTCCCCTGTAGGAGCCACCAGAAATGGAGTCTTTTCCTACAGTCTGCCTTAATGGGTCTGTGAGGTGCTCAGCATTTCCCTGGAAGAACAGGGCATTCCTCCCTGCCCCTCACCAGCCAGCGTGGCACTGCCTACAGCCCAACTGGGAAATGGGTCCTTTAGTGCTGCAATCTCCTGCTGTTTGCCTTTTAAAACAAGGCTTCTCTTTGCTCCTCCTTGATTTCTGCTTGAGGCTAGGACAGGGCAGTGGCAGCAGAGCCCGAACCAGCACAACCCTTACAAGTGCCGTTTCCCCAGCTTTTAATGGAGAAGCAGAAGTCTGCTGCTAGAACTCTGCTCTCTGCTGTCACCCAGCTCGGTGACCTGAGAAACTGCCAGCGACAACCAAGTTCAGTAACACAGCTACTCTGGAACAGCTCAACTTTTACTCTGGCTCACGCTAGTGGATTAATATTGGTAACTAAAAAAATAAGGTTAAAAAAAACTAGAGAGCAGCTTTGCTCGGTTCCGAAGACACCCTCCAGTAGTACCTCCTGGCTGCTCCCGCTCCCCTCTGCGTTCTCTCCGGGATTGCTGGGCAGCGCCACGTCACACTGCAGCCACAGCTACACACACACCAAACCCAGCCACCACCTTCTGTCCCAGAGCACTGGCACCATCCCGCTGTCACCCACCGAATGCGCTCTCCCCACCTTCAAACCGCTTTTATTATGCGGTGGTTACAAATGGGGGGGGCAGGGAGGGAAAGGGGGACGAGGAGGGCAATCTGCGTGGGCAGGCTCCCTTATGGAAACCAGGCTAAAAGCCAACGTAAGTCACTGCCACATCCCCATGACTTGCACCCAGCTGTGAAAGATGAGGGGGGGACACCGTCTCTGGAATAACCTGGTCTGAAAACAGACAGGGAGAGCCCAGGAACACAGAGGGTTCCACGCAGCAAGAACCAGCTCCTGTGGTTTCTGCAGGAGTCACATTCCCACCATCTACTACTTCAAAGCCTCTATCCCTCACCCCCAGGCTTCAGCACACTTGCGGTAGGAGAGCAGAGAAATAAAGCTCCGTGAAGGCCTTTTTAAGAGAATTTTATTTGAGTGGTTCTTACAAAGATTGTTGCAATATGAAAGTCTTTGTTTGATAGAAATATCAAGCTGTCTTGTCAAACACACTGAAGTAACCCAAAAATATATTTCAGAGCTCACAGAGCTTAAAAAGAGCAAAGATTATATGCAACCAGAACAAAACACGTTTCTGTATTTCCTCCTGATTTTCAGACTTGGCTGAAATCCTTTACCTGTGCCCCGCTGCATACACAGAAACTTATCTGGAAATGCAGAGATCGTTTTGTTTGGAAACTTAGACACACCTCACACAGTATTTACAAAGAAACTTTTACAGATACATTAATCAAAAGTTACCATCAAGAAATAAAACCCTTCAATCTTTCTAGTCTTACCAATTATTCATCAGAAAGCAAGCTGAGGGGCTGTCTAGAGTCAGCTTTCAGTAGCCTTTTGAATTTTCCATTTATACAAAACACTAAATATGTCCCTTCATAAAGTCTATCTCTGATATTAACCTTGAGCAGATCACCTACATTTAGTGAAATGTAAAATGTAATTGCTGCATTAAAAGAAAGGCTTGTGAAACATTAAAAATGTCATTATGTCCCATCTGCCTTTTACAGAGAACTTGTTTTCTATGAGCTACTTCTCAGTTCCTACAGATCACCTCAGTAAATGTACAAGAATTACAAGGCAGAACAAGAAGTCAACAGCTTTGTATACAGTGGAAATGCTAGTTAGGGAGAATGAACACACTGCATTTCTGCTTACTTCATTTTATTTTTAAAGGTAGCAGGAAGTGTACACAAAATGACATTAAATCCTTTCCTTTAGTTTTATCTAAATAAAAGATAACTCAATCTTCCTCCAAAAAATAACTATGTACAAAACTGACTAAATCCATCTTCATCGTCGAACAGGAACCAGTAGCTGGGTTGCGGTCATAGAATCTGGGAAAAGGCTGTGGTACGTCGGCAGAGGTACATACGCTGCTGTAATCATTTTACCTGAACAGAAGATTAAAAAAAAAAATTAAAGAAAAAAAATCAGAACATGGTCGTTTCGGTAATTAATAAATAAATGTAGGGCTCTACACGAAACCCACTCACCTGCAAACCACCGCCCGTGCAACGCGTTTACAGCTGCAATGGCCGCAGCAATGGAAGGACATTTGACATACACGTTGCCCTGTAATACACAAGCGTTACGGCCGGTTAGAAGCCTGAGAAACATCCCACATTGTCTCAAGACACTTCCTCGGTGCAGCTGTGACAGAGGCAGGGCCTCGCCGCGTTCCCACTGGGACTGACCACGAATGCAGAATGAGCGTGAGGAAACGGAGCAGTGGACAGTGTTTTACTGACCTGCGCCACCCAACTGTAACAGGGACCTTCGCGCTAAACTTTTCTAAGTAGGATTTTGCAAAACAGACCAAACCTGAGCTTGATCTGAAATCAACAAGTAATGGATTTCTTACTTGCTCCTGATAACCCTTCAAAGAGAGTATCTAATGGCCCCTGGTTATAAATGTCACAAGGAGTTCAGCTGCAGCCCCTCACCCAATGCTTAACTGGACGCCCACGGTCAGTCTGGTTTGCAAAGGGAAGAAGCACCCCCCATTCCCAGGGGCAGGAAGGACGTCCAGCACTTCAAGGTGACTGGTACCGTGAAAATTCTCTTACTTGAACTTCAACATCTGCCTGTCTTTACTTGAGCAAGGACTGAGAGGAAAGGAAAAAAAACCCTCACAGCAGGGCAAGAGCCTAAGATGGTATGTAACAGGAATGACAGACCGATCTTTTAACTTTGCCAGATACACCTCAAGTCTTCCAGCTGAAAGAGACTGGACAGGAAAGGAATGTTTTAAGAGAGAGAATCCAGCCTTCCCTTTAGCAGCCTTTGCAAGCCAGTACTCTCTCTTTGCACTGTGATCTGACTCATTCCTTCTCGGGGGGAAACGAGCTCAGGGGCTGAAGTTTACTGCACTGAGCAATTAACACACACAGTTGTTTTCTCAGCCACCCCCTGCACAGGCACCCGAGCTGCTCGAGCATTAACACAAGATACAGCAACACAAAGCTTTAGTTCTCCTTGACACATCCCAGAGTGGACTGGCCTGGCTGGTGCCGTACACAAGACCACGTGTTCAGTTGGGACTTTTCACCCACAACAAATCACATCTTCCTGGCTGATGACCGACTGCCCTCGGCCTGGGAAGTCAGGCTGGCTGGGCAAGAGACTAAACAGACAGGAGATGAAAACACTTAGGTTCTGGTCATGTTCTTCTAAGCCTGGAAAGCAGAACAGCACAGTGGAAACGTACATTCAAATACATTACTTTTAAATATCAGTGGGTGTTCAATATGTGGGTCATCTCTATGCTACTGTGAGCAGACGGACTTCATGTAACAAATGCCTGGCTCATGATGTCAGTTGCAGTTTTAAATCTACTTGCTAACATGAGCCAGATTTGCAGCTCTATGTGCTTGGACCCTACATCAGGGATGTTGAAGGCTGTTGCCCACTTTTTTGTGGTTTAGGGTGGTCGTTTCTTAGGGTCTATGTGTTGGTTTTTTTGGTGGTGGTGGTGGTTTTTATTCATCTGTTAAAGGAAACTTTGTTTCCTCTAAGATATTAGTAGATTAATATACTGTGGGAAAAGTTTCTACCTTCCAGTGGCCCAACCCAGCAGTGACACTGATGACAAAACGCTGTATGGTGGTTTATGTACCAGACTGCAGCTCATCTCTAATTTAACATCTCAGTAATCCACGTGAAAAGGTTTTAGGTGACAAGAGTCTTCTGTAGAAGCAGCACAACGATAACAAAGGTTTGTGAGTGCCAAGTGCATTACCAGGGCAGAACGATCCCATTACGCAATACTGACATGGACACTAGTGTGCATTCCAGCCTGGCACAATGGAATGACACCCAACAGGACACTACAGGGTCTGATAGTTAGAAATTAATCTATGAGACTGTTTGAAAACTGTACTTCAGTTTGGGCTGTGAATTCTATATTAAAGGGGTTCAAGAAGGCCAAATACCTTTACAGACCTTCCACAGTTTATATTCCAACAGCGAAAACACAGGGCAAGAGATAACCAGCCTGGAGATTGTGTAAACAAAGTGAACACAGAAGAAAAATGTATTAGCCTTTTTAACATTCAGGCCAAGAGTCCCTCAAACAGGGACTAACCTGTATTTAAGTCTGCATCAGTGGCCCTTTTTCTCCTCCCTGTTATAACTCTAGCTGCTCCTACTGCCCACTGCAAGACTTTAACATCACTAGTGAACACAGCTGTGTCCAAGCATGGGGTTAGGCACACACTTCCCTGCACATCTCCCGCCCGCTGGAGCGGTGTGTTCTTTGTGCTAAAGCCTGTATTCTCTAGAAACAGAGGAAACTGGAAGTTCCTGGCTTTTGGGAAATGCACAGCTTATGGGAAAAGCCAAATGCCAGAATTAAAGAGGTCACTACTCTTCAGCCTGCATTTCCACAGTAACTCAGCTGTCTAAACCTGTAAGAGCAGACTGCAGCACCAGAGAACTGCTCTCATACCAACATTCCAGTTACACACAGTGACTCAAAACAGGAACGACTAGATGATGTCTACGGTCCCTTCCAACTCTAAAAATTCAGTGAAATTCTGCAAAAACTGCAAAGTAACTACAAGAAATTTAGATTCAGTTTAGGAAAAAAAATGCTCCTTCTATACACCGCAAAGCAACAAAACTCCTAAAACCTGCTCAGTGTCTCTTTAGAACCAGGCATACCTGAGCTGAATTTTTGTCTACATAGATGTGGATAACTCCTCCGTGTTTGTTACATTCCTCAATCACATCATCTTTAATTTCAGTATCCCAGCCAGCTTCTTCTTCACTGTAGGGGATGGAGCAAGAATAGGACAGAGATGGCATTGTTATCACTCAGACAAAATCCACCCCCAAAAGCCATCAAAAAAACCTCTGCAACATACCGATTCCCTTCTCAGATGTTAAAGTCATCAACAAATACCAAACAGACAATGATAAATCACTTACGTTTGAGGATTAAACATGTTGGAAAGCTGGAAGCACTGTGTTGCAAGTGGTTGTACAGAAGCAGCTGCAGCCAGAACTGTTGTAATGGAAAAAAAACAGTAACAAATCTAAGAACCTGCTATGCGTTCCTCAAATTTAAATGAGTGTTTTCTATCTATTCTTCAAAATCCCAGTATCCAGCAGTAACAGCAACAGTTCTAACTTAACAGAAAATTGAAGACAGAAAAGCCAAACTCAAAACTAGACACTATCGATGACAGAAAATAGCTCAGAGGAACTACAGCTGAAGCTGAAAAGATAACCCTGAACACTGGTTTTAGCAGATTTTCAATTTAAATATTTAAACACAGATGTGTGCGCCTTCACATGTGTCTAAAAATCCTGAGTGATATTCCAGCAGCACCTCCACCTCAGGATGGAGTGGCACCACCCCGTCTGAAGTGACAGACAACTTTGAGAATTCTCAAAATGTATTTTAAGCGTGTTGAATTATCCTTCAAAAAAAATATATGCCCACTTTTGTCCCTTGGAAATACATATCATTGGAAATATTTGACAACTCAAATTATTATGTTTTAACTGTACAATAATCTATGCTGTTTCCCAGTAACTACCAAATTATTACTTGTCATTTATTGTTGCTCATAAACACAGTACATCTTATTAAAGATAAGCACTGTCCTAAAGGCCCCTTCCCTAGACTGCAAGCTTCTGTTAATTTAGCTGAAATAATGGCCACCTTCTCTTACATATGCAGACATGAAGGGGCTGCACAATCACAGTAAATGACGACCAATCCAGGGAGAGCAATCCCAAACTCCTGATTCGCAAATGACCCTCCTAGTCCTTACCTCTAAGGAGGAAAAACCCCACACCCAACCACACCTAAACCCACAAATGAAAACACAAACCCACACATTTTCTAGGACTACCACATGGCTGGGGAATGTTACCAGCACTGAGGAAATGCTACAAAGAAAAATTGAAATGTTTAACATACGTTCTGTTATTTTCAGTCAATAATAATCAATACATAGTATGATTCCTACAGGCACTAAACAGAATTTCTCAGGCTGCTGACACACTCTAAACCCAAAGCATTTCACTTGGGGACATTTGCAACAAAACCTACTGGTGACAAGTTAAATCAAATGCCAGTTTACCTTCATTCTGCTGAGATAGTCTCGTTTGCAGATCTAAAGAAAAATATACAGAAGTTAATTAGTGTGCTTGCTAGCATTGCTGTATCATCACCTGCCAACCACATTCTTTAGCTTATATTTTAGTGGTTAAGAGCTTGTTCTTAAAGAGTATCTCAACCCACTCTCACTGTTCCTCTCTAGTTGTGAGTAGCTGCACTAATTTCAGCTTTTCAGCTGGAATATTCTGTACTTGATAGAGATTCCACTATCACAAAGGAAAGCATATTTCCAAGAGAAACAACACCTTAAAAGGAAAGACATGACCATGGCCTTTACATCAATGTATTGTTTGCACTTTGCCTTTGCTGTGCTTGAAATCTTTGTATTTGTTCCATGAGAAAATAATTACCACAATTCTTACAGGCATTAGGAGTTTGGCATCTTTACTAACAGAAAATATTTAAGAACAGTTATCCAAGTGTAACATTCTGAAAGCAGTTATCAAATTTAATTTTAAGGAGAATAAGGTGATATTTTACCTGTTATCTTTTCATGAAAGTGTCATAATGACAAGTTACTTTAGTATTTTTCATATTCAAAACATTTTCAAGTATTCAGAAAAATTTGCCAAGAAAGTACTAATTATTTGTTTAATAACATACAGTTTTCCCAATTTGCAGTAATGAGAGCAGGCAAACACAGCCTTTCTAACCAATGCTCAACATCTCTAGACCAACACAACACTTCAGAATACAAGAAATGTAAGCATAAGCCTCTTCATTTATGTTCTAATTTAATTCACACAAACACAAGGAGTCAGAAGACTGAAGTTAACCATCATCTTAATTCACTCATTTAGAAAGCAGTGAAGTGATGGACCCCAAGCAACCTTCCAAGCTCACTTGCAAACACCTGATGGTATCAGGTATCAACATACTTTTTTCCCTTTCTAATAAAACCTCCACAGCACTGGGGGACCAAGTATTAAGTAGTGAGAGCCCCAAAGAGAAGTATTCCTCAGGTGCCTTCCACGTGACTTCCACAGAAGAACATATACTGGGAACCACACTGAAAAATAAGAGATGGAAGGAGCAAGCTCTGGAGGTTGAGCTGTAACAAGAACTGGCTACATGTAGCTTGTTTTCTATCTGCACCTGAACACAATCCTCAACTCCACAGAGTGGAAAATACCCTAACAGGGAAGACTATCTTCACCTGTATTCTCTGCCAAAACTGCATGAGTTTGGCCAAATCTGTAACTAACTGCCTAGTTAATTACTACCCCAACCTTTTGTTAACAATTGTATTTTTTTTTTAAAAAATAAACCCCCATATCTCCTAAATCCCTCCAGTTAAATGAGGACAGCGACTCCTCCCTCTGCAATTCTGACACAACTGCACATCACGCAGAGCTCAACTCCCACGCGTCAGGCAGCCCGGGCTCTGCAGCCCAACGCTCCAGATGTGCCAAATCACACATATCACCCTTCAAATTCCACCTAGGGCTGAGAGTCAGTTCTCTTCCAGAGATCAGCTAACAGGATCTCGTGGCAACAAGTTTCACTGGTTAATTATCTACCACCTCTGAAACATGACCCCTCCCCCCATCCATCAAATCTTTCATCAACTCATTGAATTTTCTTGTTCCTTGTGATTGGAGAATGGTCCTTTCCTCTCATTCCTAAATTCACTCAGAAGTTAGAAATTCATTGTCACGCTTCACTGTCAAGTCTTATTCTTCCCTACATGCAGTTTTAAATAGCGTGTGGAAACTAAAATACATCTGTAAAGTTAAGATCAAAGTAACCTTTTCAGTATGTTCGGTATATATATCTGTAAGAGTAGCAAGTTTAGCATGAATAAGAAGTACATGCTTAGTACAGAGAAAGCAGAAATACAGAAATAGATATATAATAGGTGCTATATATATCAACACATTTTGTACTTCAAAATAAAATGAAGTTGCATGTTTATTTTGAAACACAGTTAGCTTTAAATAAACAGAAGGCTGCCAAGTATTCCCCAGTTTTTTAACTACGTACTTGCAGCAGAACAGCAGATCAAATCGAGGTCCTGGATGGTAACACCTATTTGCCCCTCCATCACAGCACACTGTCTCAACCTTTTTCAGAAACAGAATTCATTCCCAAAAGTAAGGAAATGTTTTGTCCCACAAAGCATTAGAACAATGTTCTGTAGGCTCATGAATATTCTGATTTTCAGACAGAATTTACTAGAGAAGAGAAAGTACACAGCTAGAACTGCTTTACTTCAATTCTTTTTCCTGCTGGAATTTTCTCCATAGGAATAATGCTCAAGTTCTCAGGTTTCCCATAAAACTAATTCTTTAGCTTCCCTATTTTAGTTCGACTCAACCCATCTTGAGCATGGGTAACCAAAACTGTTCAAGGATGTGTAGGCAGCATCTCAGATGCTCCAGTATGCTAACACTAAGAACACATTGCCCTTTCAAAAACGCATCACACTGACAGTTCACATTCCCTCACAGATAAACTGGAGTATTTAGATATTTTGCTCCTCCTTGGCCATTTTTCACTGCTAAGCTCCCAGGCTGTAGCATCAGAATTTGTTTCAATCCAGAACAGGTAAACAATTAACACCCAACAGTCCCTTACCAACAGCACCTCTGTATTTACTCACCTCACTCCTACTCTTGTTGACCACTGTTATTCATGTAAGTATTATACAAGATCAGCCCAACACATGAAGTTTGGCTTCAACAACAGTCTCTAACCTTCCCAGTTTTCACCTGAAAAAAAAATCCCCCTTTCTTTCAGCCAGCTTCTTTACCTATAGTACTTCCTGTACTACCCACTTCTCTAGTTTGGTAACTCCCAAATGACACAAGTCAAAAGTTCAGAGAGAAGAGTTCTACTACTGCTCCTCTGTCCAGGAAAGTCAGTTTTATAAAAGATTGTCTTTAAATGCTGTTTCTGTGAAAGTATGCTGTACTTTAATAATATTCTCCAGTTTACCCTTCAGTATGACTTCTGAAGGAGAGAAGTGAGCTCAAGAGAAACAGGACTGGAAAACGGCCTGATTATGTTCTTCTTCCTTCCTTTTAAGTGTAGGTAATTTAGAATTAGATCTTCCAACTATATATTGTATCACAGATTTAAAATATTTATTGACAATACCAGATATCAGACCTCATATTTCACGTACCTGTTCCCTCACTGATTTGATTTCTTACTACTCTGAACCGAGTACATTCAGCTCTTACTTTTAGCTTTGCGTTCACCTTGTGAATAATTTTCACTTTTTTTTAATCCATATTCTTAGTTTACCTTCCTCCAATTCCAAACTTTATGACCAGTGTCCCCACTACAAACTGAGGCCACAAGATTCTTTTGAAAAAACTTGGGAGTAATTTTTCATTCAACCTCAGCCCCACTTCTTTTGTTCTCTTCAGGAACTGGTAAATCTTCATCCGTGCTTTTACAAGGTCTAACTCAATCTGACTGTTGGCAGGTAATTCTCGTTTTATCTATTTCCCAAACTGAAACTATTGTTTAATCACCAGTCCTTTTTTCTGTTCTTCATAGGCTCTGTGCTTATTCCTTATTTCTTTTGAGGTAGCTAATCACCCGGTTCAGTGCGGAGCCTGTTTTTTAACAGGACTGTTCCTTCTTTCTGTGGAATACAGATCCAATAGAGCTTTAGCAATTTGGAACTGAAGAAACTTTTAACATCCTGCCTGTTCAAACACCCACGCTGCTTAGATGAGATGACTTTATTGCCTTGTTTCTTCAACCACAGCTTTTGAAATCAGAAGCCTTAGTTACAGACTTGTTTTGTTTATCCTTTCATTTAAACTTGAGCAACTCATGATCCCAAGTCAATGGTCATTTCTATTCTCATCCATAACATCTTCATTACTTACCAAATTGAGTTTAAAATAGCATCCCCTCTTCGTGAGTCTGAGTGTTTGATGAAGAAATTTGTCGGATATCACATCCAGGAATATCTGGGCCCCACCATTATTACTAGCAATTCTTCTCCAATCTGTATCAGGGAAGTTAAAGTCTCCCATAATGACATAATTCCTGGTAGTAATTTTCTCTAGCAAGAGTAAAGAGACCTTTAATCCATAACCAAATCTCACTTTGGGGATAGCTCATGACTATGGTAGTAAAAAGCTTTATCTTTTTCCAAAGTTACTTAAGTAGCACGTCTGCATTATTCCTTTTGTACAATAGAAGTGGAGTAAACAATGCTATCCCTACCACTTTTATTTCTACAGTTACTAAACATGCACAATATTCAAAAACCTGTTTTCAGCCTTAGTATTTCTTCCTCCACAGACATGTTTTCTCATACTGATTCCATGCTATCCTAACAGTTCAGGTATGTGAGATTTTTCACCATATTCCCAATTTGTGGAATTTTAATTTCTTTAGCTTATTTGTTTCAAATATGGGGGTGGGAAATGATTGGGGTTTTCAAAATATATTTCTCTTATTTCTCATTGACTACACCTGTTTCCAAGCAAGACTGTCACACCACTTTATCACCTATATTAAAGGTGATCTAATTTTAGCATTGTTTATCTTTCCTTCTCTTTCTGGACTATGTAGACTATTTTTCCTTATCACTGTGTCTTTTTCACCTTTTTCTTATCAGATTGGGAAAAAAAACCCTTATTCCACATTTCTCTTTCACTAGCCAGTTCCTTTTCCTTCTAAGGGTTTATCTGTAGAAAGACCCTATTATATTCTTTTAGAAACTGTCTACAGTTTCATGTGTATGCTCTTCTCAGAACAGCACCTGAACTTCAGTAACATGATTCAGGTGTATCTTAAGTCTGAATCACTTCTGTTCCAAACTCTTCAGGGAGACAAAGAGAACAATGCCATCTATTCTTTGTTGATTTCCTGACACTTCTCACACATTCCAACATCTAGTTAATTGCAATATTCAAGTCTTTTCTACTGCTATGATAGCTTCATGCCCTTTGCTCTTGTATTAATAAAAAAATAACATGAAGAAATTCCACTCTGTAAATCCCAATCTCCTACAGGAGGTTGGTTACTCGTTGCTCCAGTTCTGAAGCCCTCTTGAACAGTCTGTTGTTTAGGGCAGCTATGAACTAGCAGCAGCAACTCTATCCTCAGCCTCATTCCCTCTCACAGCAAAATAAAATCCCTGCAACACTTCCAACGTACCCACTTGCAGAACACACAAACTATAGGCAATTCCAAGCAACACACAAATTCCCCAATATACAGTGTCCTTCCTCACCAAGATATCACTGTATAAACCTGACATTACTGCAGTCTTAGTTGCCGTATCCCCCATGAAGTCCTAAGAACCTTCTTGGCCCTAGTACACCTTAGTTTTTTTCAGAAGGGTCAATCACCTTCCAATTATGAGCCTGCCATTTTTAACAGTCAACGTTTACACTGCAGTAGAACATAGAAGTCCCCATTAGTACAGGGAATAGTAAAGATAGAGATGAAGGCTTGGGATGAGTCAAGTCAACTGTAACAGAATTGCCAAAAATAATGCAAAGTGAACCACGCCCATCGAAACTGTCATATACTGTCACTGTTTATTTGCTCATGGATTCGCAATGTTTTACAGTTTGTAAAACATGCTGCAAGACTTTATTCTCATTTTAAAAGACCACAAAATGCAGTTAAGCACCTCTTCTCAAAATTATATAGCATAAAGTATTTTTGAAAAATAAAAAGGTCATCATTTCTTACCTGCCACAGCTCCAAATGCCAAAGATCCACTCATCTGCAGAGCCTGCTGTGCGGCCGGGGGAATCTGCAAACCAGTACCTACAACAGAACATGAACACACCTTGTAGCAAGCACTTCTCACTCTGTTAGGGATGCAGTAACACAAGTACCAGAATCCTTACTGTTCAAAAGCTTAAGAATATCATTCCATGCATTTAGTATAATATTCTGTAGGGTACAGTAATACAAATTCTGTCAACTTCTGTATTTTCACACATTTCTTATTAATGATCACACATACCTTCTGCAAGTCTTGCCATCAATTGAAGGCGACCAGTTGTTCCCAAATCAATTCCAGTCCGCTCCAGTTCATCACTGTCCAAAAACGAACTAGCACTGGAAGCATCAGTGCGCTCAGTTACATGTCCAACTTTCATTGGCCTACCAGCCAGCTCAAATCCGTTGAGTTGTTCCAAGGCCTTTTTGGCACACTCAGAGTCTGAGAACTGTAAATTGGAAAAATACAAGTTCAGTAACACCGCCTCCAGGATCCAGCAACACTTCTACTGTATGCAACATCCACAGTTAAGTAAACATGAGAAACATGACATTTAAGGTAGCAGTAGCTACAAACTGACTTACATGTGCTCTGCATTCTCCATTTAATCTGAACACACACAACTTTGGATATTTCTCATAGATAAGAATATACTTAAATACATTAGCATTGAAACTAGAGCATCTAGTTATTTCAATCAACAGAAGGCATGGCTTCAGTTCTCTTTCAACACTTTCCAAGAATGACAGTCACTTCCTTTGTAACCCTGTAACTGCTGTGCATTTACTAACAGATGTCCTGCTTTATGCTATGTAACATCAAATTAAATATATAAATATTTTGTCAGTGTTAAAACTATCAAATATTAGCTATAAAGTTAGTTTGGTTTCATTTGTCTCCAAGTGCCAGAGGTCCTAGCTGAGACTTTTTTTTTTTCCACCCATGACAAATTGCCAGGTCAGTCAAAAAACCCAAGTTCACAGAATTATGTATCTAAGGGTAAAGAGGAAAGATGTTTTCAAGTGAAAGCTTTAGCCTCCAAAATTATATTTCCCCTAAAAACCTCAAATTTAATCATTTTCACAGCACTGTGAAAGTGCCAGTCTTCACTAATATCTTTGCCTGCAGAAGACAGCACTGCTGTACCAGGTACTGACCAAAAGCTATACTAAACATGTGCATTGTTCAACCACAATACCCACAGAGAATTGGCAGAAACAAAGAAAAAGGCCATTGTTGCATATCCTGCAACATGTTATCTCTACAATTAACCTAGATTGCTAAGTTATACTACTACATGGAAGGGTTACACTCAAATTGTCTAAGAAGTCTGGCCAAGCGTAGTCATACCGTAATAAATCCATATCCTTTTGAGCGTCCAGTTTCACTATCCATCATCAGCTGAATGCTTTCAATCTAAAAATAAGAATAAAGCTATTATCAGACATTTTGGAATAAACCGATAGATATGAAAACAAAACCTGAATACAGTCCTGCCAAATATAAATATATAAATGCAAACCCACGTTTTTTTTGTTTTTCAAGTCGGTTCCTCATTCCTTCCTCAAGTCAAAATTAGTGTACAGGCAGCTACATACGTACTCTGATACTAAACTGGAAGCGAGCAAACATAATGGTGATATACAATTTATCCTTTGAGTCCAGCCACATGCAGAGGCTTGGTCCTGATGCAACATTCTAACAGACAATGAGCGTGCAGACATCATCAAATCCTAACTGAAACACTGTAGTTACAGCATATCATACAGAGTAACTCCATTTTACAGAGTAAGACCAGCAGTTTGCATTACTTTGACCCAGGGGCTTTAAAAAAAATGGTATGAGAGTAGTTATTTAAAATATGTACGAGAACTCCTAGAAGTTTATAGCTACTGAATTTAAACATAAATCATTAAGTCATTTAAATTAAAGAAATTTAAATTAGTAAGTCAGCCATGAGCTATAGTGTCAGCAACACACCAGTAACAGAAGAATCGAGTGTAAGACTGAAGTACAGGAATCAGGAGGATGAAAAACTTTCACAGTTCTACATGTAAGCCTCCTAAACTACATTAATCCCCTTGCCAGACCTTGAGAGAACACAAAACCAGAACAGCTCTGTGGATTAAAGTTTAATAAACTGCTGCAATTTTCCATGCTTTTGCACAGCAGAATTAAAGGGATACACACACTAAATCTGAATAGCACTATTACAGTATGTATGAAGCAGGTTAATATCTAAAGATAGTATGATTTTTAAATTTTTTTTTCCATGAAGCAGCATATTTATTATATCAGTTTTTTCCTATGACACCTTAGCACAGTAGGGCTAATATCTATTATGACTCCACCAGAAACTAGATTCTATCTGCTAACATTCAAAACTCTCTCTCTCAAAAAAAATATTGCCTCAAACTGGGGAGTAACAATCAGGAGTTAAAAGGGGCCTGTGTCAGAGCTGTATGGGACACACTGCTAGTTTATGGCAGTAACATGAGCTAAGACTCCCACAAAAAGATGAAACTACTACACTCACAGTGAACACAGCTTGGGCCTGATTCCGTGTGTTGGGCTTTAACACATTCACAATCACACTGGGGGGGTGAGAGTGAGTGGACAGGGGAGGTATTTACAAGCTGCAGAAGCAAGATCTGAAGTAAGGATTTTGGGGTTGGTGGGTTTTTTTGTTATAAAATTTTATAATTTTATAATTTTAGGTACCCTCAGAAGACCTGCCATCCAAAAATCACTGGACTGTATCACAAATCAAGGTTCTCATTTTTTCTCCAATTCTAACTAGGTATCTGAAGCCTTGTGGATGTAACAGCCACAGAAGAGCGAGAAAAAGGTAAGTTTTGCAGGTGTGAAGCTAAATTATTTCCATAATGAACACTATGAGTGTTCTACAACGAACATATGCTTTTCAGCTAAACTATCGTAACACAACACACCAAATTAAAACTTACTCTGCCAAACGGCTCAAAAATTCCTCGAAGCATATCTTCAGTTATGTTGAAGTGTAACGATCCCACATAGAGCCTCATAGGACCAGCACTGCCCTTCTGCAGATTATTTGCCATTGCTGCTGCTCTGTTTTTCTCTGCCTAAGAACAGGAAAAAACAAACTCACTTTCTGTAAGAATTTAATAAAAACACCTTAACATAAGCAGTATACATCTAACAGATTAAAATTAGTTGATTCACCACAAAATACAAGCTGTTCAATGAATAGCATGCAGATTATAAAATTTTAACATAAAAATCTATGAAATTCAAGACTGTGACCAAGTATAGAGACACAGCTTCCAAAAGCCTTTAAAATATAACAACTTCATGGAGAATTCAGGCTTGTATCCAGTAAATTAACACGTTACTTTTTACATATACCCAAAAGCATACATAATACATACGGTAATTCTGTAACATTATTATAGTTTTATTATTACTACTTTCTTAACATCTGTATATTCAAAATGCGTTTATATCACTTTAGATTGCTTTAATTTGCCAGTCAACTACGGGAAACAAAGGTCCGTTTCTAATTAGCTTACTGTTAAGATTTTCCAAAAGTTCAATGGTAACTACATTTTCAAAGGCTAAATTTTCCAGTAAGATAAAAGAAGCACCATTCAACATGAGTAAGAACAAGGTTTACAGCTTCTTACCTGTGATGCCTGTACTATGATGGGTACACCCAAGACTCTCTGCCCAGTCAGTCCTATTGCCAGAGGCACTGAACTAACATCAACAAATTCTACATAAGCAATTCCCTTTGAGCGCCTGGAATTTCTATCTGAAATCATTCGCACATCACGAACCTGAAAGGCAAGTACAGAAATGCTGTTAGAGACAAAGGAAAAAAACTAATGCAGTCCACTTCTCAAAACAGTATTAATAACCAGTTGCCAAGCCAGTGGCTTTGCAATTATGCTGCAAATTTAGAGTAGCATAAAGCTGTGTTAACAAACATCCTAGAGGCAAGCTAGCAGTAAAAGCTGCCTAAAGTCAAATGTAGTATGCTACCGGGACAGCAGCAAGAGAATATCTGCAGCACTGTGATGCTTTAAGCCAGAACCTTGCAGCTGTTGGAACAAATAAAGTTTTTCAAAATTGAAAGTTAAACCAATTTTTAAACTACACTATAACTGGTAGACCTATGTGCTAAAGACTGAAACTTCTGAAAAATGAAGTTGTTTGTATCAGAACTGTGTTGCTACGTTGTGCATCACATCACATGCTGACCAATGAACTCCTGATAAATTATGTTTTTATGTTCAGAGCCTTTAAGAATTAGTTGGTCATCACTCATTCCCCCTTTCACTTGTATAGGAAGCTCCAGAAAGTCACTTTCTTACAATTCTGCCGAGTACCAATCCTGTACTACAACAGCTTGAGGAAGTATTCAGAAACATTTTAATCTCCCTATTAATTACCTTCCCTACTGTAGAAAAAAATTCTTCCAGGTCTCTCGGTCGAATTCTTGCAGCCAGCTGCATGCAGAATACTGTTCGAGCATCCCTCTCTTCAGGGGTGAGATTATCAATAGGTTCTCTGGAAAGAGGAAGTTCAGTTAAAAAATAATCTGATTTAAGATTAACTCATCACTGGACAATGCATGAAACTTTAATCAGCACTTCAAAGTCTGATGGGGAAAAAACACCTTCCATATTAAGAAGGCGTGGTCAAGAACTGAAATAATAATAATGTAATATTTACTTCTTTAACATGATTAAACATACTGTTTCAACTGTAAGCATTAAATATGACTGGAAAATTGTATTTTAATTACAGAAGCCCCCACTAAAGAGAGGTGCCATTCTGTTACTATCCAGAACAGGTAACAGGACCAGTAGGGAGTCTGTAGTCAAAAAGAGGAGATGAAATGACAGGAAAACAAAGGAAAACAGGATTAATTAGCACAGACCAACTGTCTGAACTCTCATACAAGTAGCATGAAGGGGTTTTTTTTGTGGCTCTGCAAACTAAAAATCTTACATCTACCCAGTCACTTCAGAGTCACTACAGCCACCACATAAATACTGACATCTATATACAAATAAAATTCTCAGTCCTCATTTTATAGTTTCAGCTTGTTAACCCCCCTCCCAAAAAAAAGTATTTTAGGGTTTAAAGCACCCCAAAATTAAAAAAGTATGAACAGTGAATAATTACTCTCATCCTTGACAACAGAAGCACTAGATTAATTTTATTTCAATACTGATCACTAGCTGAAATTAGATGCATCACTTTTAAGGATTTAAATCTTCAAATGTAAAAAAGTCTGACTTGTACTTATGTACAGAACAGAATTAGCATATTGGATCCTGGATTGAGTTTCCCAGTCATGTAAAATGTATTTAAATTTTATAAATATTATAAAAAAAAAAATCCTTGAGAATACACAATAAAAATTTAAACTAAATTTTCTCAGTAAGAGTTTGCTAATAATTAAAAAAAGGAAAGCAAGATTGGTTAAATGTAACAGCATTAGAGAATAATCTCATTAGCAGCTAAAGCCAATTGCTTTAAATGAGAAGCCTAAGGATGGATAAGCACCTCTTGGATTTTAAAGGCACTTGGCTTCTCTACAAACAACATTAATACATACTGAATAGGAAGAAAAGCATTTGTACAGTACTTTTTTTTCCATCCCATATTTAAAATTAAGTAAGATTTAGCAGAAAAGCTAGCTAATTTAAATCAGAATTAACAGGAAAAAAAGATTGAGAATACAGAAACACAAAAAGCAAAGCAAGGCTTGTTTTGCACACCGATGTTATTTACAGTTGCACAGTGTTATTGGAGGGGGGAGAGCAGCGTATTTTCAACGCGCTCATCTCCTGGGCTTTCAGAATGAACACCAGTATTACTCATGAGTATAAGCTGCAGAGCAAGTAGTCATGCATTATTTTATCATTGATTTCCTAACTTCAATTGGACCAAAAAAAAAAAATTCCTACCTAACAGGGCTCTTGTCTTTTCTGAAGGGACTTTTGCTTCTGGAGCGTCGTCTGCTGTAAAGGGACATCAACAAGATTGTAAGAAAACCTTCAAACATAACAGTTTGATTTTAAACAAAACCTATTAATGATGCAATGAAAAGTAGAGAAAACTCAGAAACCTTAATTTTATGCTGTGAGGCAGACCAATCTTCCCTCTGATGGCACTGTTGAATTTTGGACCAGAACTACAACAAAAGCAAAGAGAGACATTACCCACCAGAATAACATTTTCCTGTTTGTACTCATATCACGTTGCAAGTGCTCACCCACCCTCGCACCTCAACTTGTAAACTTTTGCCATTAACAGCACCCATCGCATGCATAAGCTACGTGCAGCACTCCAAACCCTACAGCACAGAATACGCTCCCTGTTCAGTTTCATCTGCATCGCAAAATCCCAGATTATGCAGGACTCCAAGGAAGAAATGAATCATGAGCCAGCCAGACACAGCACATTTGTATGGGCAACATTTTCTGAGCTACAGTCACTGTTGTAAACTGTACATTACTTTTTTTTTGTCCACATGCATACTCTACCTACTATATATACTACATAACTGCAAAGCAGTACCTTAATGGCCTGGAACTCAGCCTCAGAGTTTTGAGCAAAGTGATGCTGGCAGGACTATTTGCTCAACTGTAACATTTTAAAACTGAAAGTTTCATTAAATTTAAGGTGCAACTGGAAACCCAAGTAGCTCCCTACAGACCTCTGCAAGGGATACATTCACTAATGTTGTCTCAGCCCTAGCCACTAAAGTGCTACAAATACATAAATGCCGCTTCTGAAGTTCCTAATGGACATCAAAACACAGAGCCATTTAAAGCCAGCAGTTAACCTTACATAGGCACGTCCACCACAGAAGGAATCCAATCTCTTGGCTGCATCTAATTTTAGTTCTCCAGGCTTCACAGAGGCTGCTAGAACAAATGGCAATCTGCCCAGTGCTTCCATGTTAAGGATAGTCCCCTTGCTAGTTCTTGTGGCACAAGGTAACAGACTGCGACATGAACAGTAAGATTCATCCTATCATGTTCTCCCTGAACTTGATCTCCTTGTAGATACAAGGCAAAGAACACCACCTGTTAACGTTCTTCCTGTATATCCACCCAACGGCAGGGGCACTGCTGCACAGACTGAATACTAGGGGTTTGTCTTTCCATCTGCACAGAATTGATTCTTTTTGCCGTGGCTATAAATTGAGGTGAAAACGCCCTGAAAGACACGGTAGTCTGAAGACATTCAGTAGTCTTTCACTAAATCCATTTAGCCAACCAATTTGTCTGATAAACATCTTCTTGCTACTCAGTGGAACAGTAATGCTTATCATTAAACTCAGCGTCCACAACAAGGAAGAGGATGCCCATTTTTAAATGTGACACTGATGGAAGTAGTGGGCCAAAATCCAAAACTGTGCTGGCCAGGTTAAAGCAAGGGAAATATGGCCCTGTATAACACTGTAAAAAAAAAAAATAAAGAGACCATTTAGAAACTACTTATAAAGAGAAAAGACAAAGAACAGGCACATGTTGAGATGAGATCATTATTGATCAAAACAGACTTTTTTTTTTTGTCTGGAACTCCATTTCCTACTCAAGTTCAGACAAAAGACTGCTGAGGGCATCCACTGAGGTTCTCCAGTGTCTGACACGCTGCCAAAAGCTGCACCTGGAAATGTCGGTACTAATTCTACTGATTCTGACTTCTTCTCAGAGATGGGATTACCTTGCATGTTCACACCTCCAGATGCAGAACGTGGTGTTCTCCACTTCAATTCAAATGCAGCAAGACAAACCAATTACAGTGACTCCAGAATATTAACATGCATACCAAACAAATGACGGTCAATAATCAAGACCACAAATTTTTAAGGAAACAGTGAAAGAAATGTTCTAAGCTTTTGTCTAAACCTACTGAAAAAATACCTGAGAAGATACATAGTAAGTTTTCAAATACATGCAGAACTTCTGAGAAAAATAAAAAAAACAAACTTAAACACCAACACAACTCCAAAAGTCTCTTTTTCATTTTGACTCTTGACAAGTAGTATATTATTTACATGGCTACATAGGAGAAACGTTAAAAGTAACAGATCACTAGAACAGACTGAGCAGAAAGCTGCCTGGGGCAAGATGATGGCCCAAGTTACCTCCTGAAGATCGTTTTGAAAAAGTGTTCTACGGGATGCATTTATTTGTGTTTTTCTAAGGAGACTTACTTGCAAAACTGTAGACCTCAGAGGAATTTTCTTCTCTCTCCTACTGCCTAAAAACTCTTTGAAATTGTTGCCTGGCTCCTGCTATCATGTACAAAAGCAACAATGCACAAGTAATTTATGTCTAGGGGTTAACTTCTTCATAAGATAAATGCACTAAGTCCTGCGTACAGCCAAAGCACACCCAGGTGAATGTTTTCTGAAACATACGTGATGTCATATGGCCCAAGAACAAGTCAGGTCACAAGACAGCCAGCACATCATCAACATTCACCTGCTCAGTCATTATCCAAGACTCCACTCCTCCAGTGTTCAGTGGCATACCTCAAAGGTCACCCTCAACAAGTTTGCCGATGACACCAAGCTGCGTGGAGCAGCCAACATGCTGGAGGGAAGGGATGCCATCCAGAGGGGCCTGGACAGGCTGGAGACACGGGTCCGTGTGAACCTCATAAAGTTCAACCAGGCCAAGTGCAAGGTCCTGCACACTGCACAAGGCAATCCCAAGAACAAATCCAGGTTGGGCCGAGAACAGACTGAGAGCAGCCCCGAGGAGAAGGACTTGGGGGTGTTGGTGGACGAGAAGCTCAACACAACCCAGCAACGTGCACTGGCAGCCCACAAAGCCAATCATATTCTGGGGTCCATCAAAAGAAGTGTGGCCAGCAGGACAAGGGAGGGGGATTCTGCCCTCTGCCCTGCTCTGGGGAGACCCCCCTGCAGTGCTGCCTCCAGCTCTGTGGCCATCAACATTAGAAAGACATGAACCTGCTGGAATGGGTCCAGCAGAGGGCCACGAAGATGATCCAAGGGCTGGAGCACCTCTCCTATGAAGACAAGCTGAGAAGAGTTGGGGTTGTTCAGCCTGGAGAAGGCTCCAGGGAGACCTTATAGCAGCCTTTCAGTACCTAAAGCAGCCCTATAGAAGAGATGGGAGGGACTCTTTGAGGGAGTGTAGTGATGAGGGGCAACAGGTTCAAACTGAAAGAGGGGAGATTTAGATTGGATATTAGGAAGAAATTCTTTCCTGTGAGGGTGGTGAGAGCCTGTCCCAAGTTGCCCAGAGAAGCTGTGGCTGCCCCATCCCTGGAGGGGTTCAAGGCCAGGCTGGATGGGGCTTTGACTAACCTGGTGTGGTGGGAGGTGTCCCTGCCCAGGGCAGAGGGGTTGGAACTAGATGGTCTTTAAAATCCCTTCCAATGCAAACCATTTTATGATTCCAACAAGCCTCAGACAAGGCAAGCTTTAGCTAACAAAGTCCAGGAGAATGACAATGAACTTTCAGTCTCCAGGTGATAACCCCATTTTCCCATCAGTTCTGCCCAAATTCTTGGTTCCAGAATAGCAACAGGACAGTCCAAGTGACTTCTACTATATGTTAGCAGTAGCTGGGATTTGTCAGACAGATGTGTAAGCAAGAATACTTGGTTAAGTTCTTTCTCTTAAGAGACCTAATAGTATAACTGCAAAACACTTAAGGGGCAAGATATTCAAAATAACATTTAAAAAACCCTGTGAAAACAAAGCAATACAAACCAGTCACCCAATTTTAAAAAACTCAAATATTTAATCACTATCTCATGCCTAAAGATGACAAACTCAAAGTCCTCAGGTTCTCTGTGGCACGTTCTTCCTTTCCTTCAGAATTACCTGTACTAGACCTTCTCTTCTCACTATTGTGACCTCCACATCACCGTTGGCAGCAAAACATCTCAAATTTAGAGATACTAGCTTTAAAAGGGGCCTTTATAAAGCAAGTAAGAAAGATCACAAAGAGGAGGAAGCATAAAAGGTAAAAATTTAAATTAAAAAAAAACAGTTCCTCTCCTCAGAGCAAGAGGTAAGGAACAGCATCTGTCATCCATCATTGGCCAATCCAACCTGAACCACAACAGCATTCTAATCCAGATGTTGCAGTCAGCTACAACAATGCCTGCAGTAACACCAACTCAGAACTGTTTGAACAACAGCCTCACCAGGTGAGATTCCAGCTTCAAATTCTTCAGCCAGTGAGAGCACTCTGGTAATTACTTTTGAAATGCTGAGCTGATGGCATCAATACAGAGATGGTTTCTTTATATGGAAGCACCATTTTTGGTAGATCCAAAGAAAGCTGGTGAAAGAGGCTTCATCTCTAGAACTTGTGTCTCCCTGAAAGTTAAGCGCCTGTTATACAGCTTTTAAAGACGAGTCTCTGTATAGAGAAGTCCTGAACAGAAAATGAAGAGTACTCCTTCCTATCTTCTGATGTCCTTCTTTCACGCCTTCCAACCCAAAACTAGAATTTTGGAATCACACTAGCATGTGTATCACTTCAATAGCATCATCCATGACCTGCAAGTGAACAACACCCAACTGCTAGCTGCACAATCGGTACCAATGCTTCTGGGATGCATGTAGTTGCCCTATAACAGTCTTCCACGAAACTGAAATCCTACTTCATTAAATGAAAGCAACAATTCACCAATTGAAGCAGAGAACACAATGCTGCCAAACCAGTAAGTGCAATCTCATATCCTCAGGGGGCACTAGACGATCTCACCTTTTTGTTCATTGTCTCTCAATACCAGAGAAATTGCCCATAATAGCTATGGAAAAGCATCAGAACAATGAAAAAGACCTCTCGCAATCATTTACATTCCTGACATATCTTGATGCATTAAAGCAGGCATGGATTATTGTCCATACATTCAACCATTACTTGAGGAAATTATTTTGAAAGATTGGAAGACTGAAACTCCCAAATTTCTTCATGTGAAGAACCTTCTCACCCAGCTACAACAGGAAAAACAAAGACCACCACCCTCCAACATAGCTAGGAGAATGCTACAACTCCCAAGCAACTCATGAGATGAAGGAGACTCTCTCCACACACCACCAAACTGGAGGAAAGACGACTGGCAGGCTCCACATACAGAAGGCTGAAGATCTTGATCAAGGTCCTCTGTTTATGAGGAAGTTTGGAGCCACGACAGTAGAGCTGGCACAACCTAACAACTAGCTACTGTAATCTTACAGGTGTCAAAGAGCTGTCAAAAACAAGCCAACTGTGCACAGCCGAAATCTTCAGAACTGAAGCCCAGAGCAGCTTTAAAGAGGCTCGGACAGGCCTGGTACTTGAGACAAAGTAAAAGCCGGGATAACGCACTCTATGATCCTCAAGTGCTGAGGAGCGATGGAAGCACAGGATGCCACTGCATCCATGCAGACGCAGGAGTTCCAGTACGTTTTCATTATGAAAATGCCCAACATCCAGGTGACAATGCAAAATGAGACCCAGAGACCTTGGGCATTCCAAGAGTACCAAAAGGAATGCACTCCTTGCATTTGGACCCAGACACCAAGAAATACATCCATGTGCTGTACAAGCACATGAACTCCACAAGCCTGCAATTTATCAAAAGGTAAACATCTTGAGAGAGATTTCTCCATCACAGATGATGTTACATGCCATGATTTTAAAAATACATGTTTCTCAAATACCTGCTTCTGACATGATCTTGCATTCTAAGATTTGACAACAGTTGACATGAGGCCTGGACAAAAGCAGACACAAACAGCAGCCTCAGGTAATCAATGAAAGCCAAGCACACAGCCCAGTTCTCACTGTTTTCCTGCTTCTTTGAAGGCAAAAAGAGGCAATGGGGAGCAAAGAGGGCAGGAATACAAAGCAGCAGAAACACAGAATAAATACCAATGAAAAAGTGGATTTTAAGAAATGATTTACAACTGTCAAGAACTACCTATACCAGAAGTTCTATCAAGCCAAAGATCCGAGAGGAATTGAAGAACTCTTCCACAGCCTCTAAACAAGTTTCAAAAAAAGCAGGGCAAATATGCAACACATGGGCATTACTAAGACAAGACACTTCCAGTCTGGATGCATAAACACTTCCTGTGTTTAAGCAGTAAGTGTTTAAGAGCAGCAACCCAGTAAAAACCTTTAGTAAGAAAAGCAAAAGGTTTTATGAGCATGTAACCTAAGTCACAGACTATTCATTTTTTGACAGTTAAACCATCATACACAGGATCATACACTGAAGATAATTAGGGCATGCAGAAAACCTGACTGTTATTTTAATTTTCTGATACACTTTGTTTTGCAGTCAGCTGGACACATTCTTCTACTTGCTTTTGCATCTTTCTGCATTCAGGTAAGAATGAAAACTAGCAGTAGGAACTGGGTATGTTTCTGTCCTCTTTTTCACTCCACATTTATTTACATTTTTCAACCCTAACCTCTCACCTTCTTTTTTTGAGATTAGTGACCAATTAAGAAAGCAGAGACTGAAACTTTAAGCTTCCACATCATACACTGAAGGAGCACACATGCAAGTCTACACAAATAACCTACTAGGGACTTCTATAGCGGCCTCTGAATCTGCGATCTCTACTTCTAGAACGGCTGCGTCTGCGTTCTTTGCTTCTGCTCCGCTTCCTTTCCCGGCTTCTGCTCTTTTTCCTTTCCCGATCTCGGCTCCGTTTGCGTTCCTTACTTCTGCTCCTCTTCCTGTCATGGCTCCGACTTCGGCTCTTGCTCTTTTTTCTCCTGAGACAGAAAAATACAACTTTTGTTTACACGTGTGGCTCAGTGTTACGATTTACCGCACATTCCACAGTTCCTCTAACCTGATGTCACAGACATTGATGGGAGAAAGTTACTGCCTGTTGATGTTATACAAGTTTCTTTTGTTAAACGGGTGGTTAAGCATGTCACCAGTCTTAAAATTTATCACTAGCAACAGAAAGTGCTCTAAAGCTCTTTTTTATTTAAAATTTTGAAATCACTAAAGAATGCTTCCAGGAAGAGCAAAAGGACTGAAAAGATATTTCCTGCATTATATCTAGTACACGCTAAATGCAGTATTTCATATGTCTTTCAAACATACTTTAAATACATTGTCAAGATGCTAAGAATAAATTATACTGTTACAGCAAAAGTAAAATAAACCACAACAAAAATAGAAAGGAAGAAGCAATCTGAGAGAAAGGAAGGGTTTTTTCTCCTGCTACTCCCTGCTACCAGGTCTTAACATGCTGCCTAAGAGTTTTTCTTCGTACTTACTACTCCCACTCACAAGCCACTTGTTTTTCTAAGCCTGCAGCTCTTACAGGTTTGGGACAAACTACATTTCTTCATAATTTTAAACATTTACTCAGAAAATTTAAATTAACTAATTACAGTAACTAATAACTGCAGTTAGTCTTCATTAAAGATAGTAATTATTCACTACCCAACAGTAACCTGAACCCTCTTTGCATGCAAAGACTCCTAGAAGTCAAGATCCCCACTCTGCCTTATAATCATGATCACAGTGGACATGCAGTACAGACATCAAGTAAAATTGCAGATTCTTAATCCAATTTCTAAAGCAGAAATTTAGTAAGATTAGACAATTATTGAAAGCTGCACACTGAATCTAATGTTACTTTTTAGTTGTTGCTGCTTGCTGTGGATTACCGTTTTTGCAACAGTTTGAATCTTGTTTCAGTTGGACAACTAAAGTGGTTAAAGAAAATAGATACTGACACTTCAATTTAATTGATAAGAAAAGCAAGAAGTCTTGCAAAGGCTATATACACTTTAGTCTTCAGCAACAGAGTACACTGTCACAAGTAAAACAGAAAATGTTGTCATTTGTTCTTTAAAGATTATGAGGAACAACAGCTGTATCAAATCAAAATTCTCAGACAAAAAGCTCCATACTATCAGAGAACTGCAGTACAAGAGTAACTAACCTTCTAGCAATTGCTAACTTGAAAACTGAAATGGGGAGATACCACAGGAGCAACATTTTTGAACAGACACGAAAGTACAATTAGGAAAGCAGAAAACGAGGTCAAACTCCACACAACAAATAAGGCTAAGAGTAGCAAAACACCTTGACTTGCTCTATTTTACAGTAACATAATTTTTTTCTAAACTTATTTACTGTTTTTCTGAATTAGAAAAAAAAATACTCAAAGCAAACAGGCCCAATCTGAAAATGGGGCCACAGGCAGAAAGATAACGCATGCCATTGCTTAGTCTGGGGCAAGTTACAGCAACTAAGGAAATGAACTGAAATACATTCTAGTATTCTCATCCCGCTGCCGTGAATCAAGGTCAGAACCAATTCCAAAATCTAAAAACCACTGCTCTGCTTTCAGATCCCAGTTTATATTTTGAGACTAGCCTTCCAAACAAAAGCAGGGTTCTACATGCCATGTATATGTGTTTTAAAGCAATAAAAACTCAGAACTTAAATATATTGGGAGCTGCTTTTGATGGGGTTTAAGGGCTCCCCATTATTAGCACAAGAATGATGTTCACAGTATTGTTGAGAACAAGATGTAAGAGAATAAATTTTAGATTATTAGATTCCAACATATGTCTGATGTTGGAACTGGACTTCTCCTTTCCCAAATATGTATACACCTGGCAAGAAACGTTCTTTGGATCCCTTCAGCATTTCAACTATATGATTTCAGAAGATGACAACAGTGCAACTTAAGTTAGCTGTGTATTACAGAAACACACTGGCAACTGTTTACTCAACTATCAAATTCACAATGATTCTTCCAACAGCAACTATCTCATCATCAAATAATGCTTGTCAGGCAAAGAATTTATTTTAAAGGCTTAATAAACCTTCCATTTATTTGGGGTATTTAAGAGACTTTTATAGAATGCCTTTTTCTTCAAATTTCTGATTTGATTCCAGACTGTGTCATAAGCAGGTGTTCAGACTCATGAATTATGCGTCCTGAAGAAGATGAGCTTGTACTCTTGCTCTTTAAAAAGGTTACAGTATAGTCTTACGAAGTTTAGATTACAA
>JAOXJK010000005.1:16827524-16877538 GCA_025774025.1 Xenus cinereus | reverse complement strand
TGAACCCCTCCAGGGATGGGGCAGCCACAGCTTCTCTGGGCAACCTGGACCAGGCTCTCACCACCCTCACAGCAAAGCATTTCTTTCTGAGATCCCATCTCAATCTCCCCCCTTTCAGTTTAAAACCATTCCCTCTTGTCCTATCACTACACTCCTTGATTAAAAAGTCCCTTCCCTCCCCATGTCTCCTGTAGCCCCCTTTAGGTACTGGAAGGCTTCTATAAGGTCTCCCCAGAGCCTTCTCTTCTCCAGGCTGAACAACCCCAACTCTCTTAGCCTGTCCTCATAGCAGAGGTGCTCCAGCCCTTGGATCATTTTTGTGGCCCTTCACTGGACCCCTTCCAACAGGTCCATGTCCTTCCTGTGCTGAGGACTCCAGAGCTTGATGCAGTACTCCAGGCAGGGTCTCCCCAGAGTGGAGCAGAGGGGCAGAATCACCTTCCTCGCCCTGCTGGCCACACTTCTTTTGATGCAGCCCAGGATGCAGGGGGCTTTCTTGGCTGCTAGTGCACATTGCTGACTCAGGTTGGGTTTCTCATCCACCACTACCTTCAAACTTCATATGTCTCAGCTTTCAAACAACCTTTGACAAGGTTCTTTACCAAAGGCTTTCAAGAAACTAAGTCACCATGGAGGAAAGGTCTTGTTATGGACTGAGAGCTGGTGAAAGTAGAGGATGCAAAGAGCAGAGCTTATTAGTTGTTTTCCAGCGTAAGAGACAGCAGTGAGGCCCCAGAGACTGGTCCTGGGACTCGTTTGCATCCTATGGGTGACTTCAGGCATGGAGATGTACAGTGAAATCTCCAGGTTGGCAGAGGATCATCAATTCCTTGAGGTGGTTGGATTACCTCACTCAAGGTGAGGAAATTCAGAAGGACCTCACAGAACTGAGCAAGTGGACAAATAAGTGACAGATGAACTTCAGTGTAGGAAAATGTGGGGTACTCATAAGGGAAAATCATCTATAGCAGGCCTGTATGATGCTGAACTTGGAACTGGTGGTTACAGCTCAGGAAGGAGCCCAGAGTCATCATCGGCAGTTCTCTGAAATCATCAACTCAGGATGGGAGCTAAAAAATTTGGTGAATGTTGGCTGCTGTTAGCAAGGGTGATAACAACAGAGGGCATCCTTTTGACCCTCTATAACACCTTAGTGCGTGTCTTGAGGGCTGCATGCAGTTATGGTTTCTGCATCTTGAGAAGGACAGTGGTGTTGGACAGGCTGTAGAGAAGACAATTTAAATGATTGAGGGACACAGCAGCTGCCTTCTGAGGAGAGAGGGAAAACATTTGTGACTCCTTGGTTCAGAATAGAAGTCTGGCGTAGCATACAATCAAGGTATACAAAAACATGAAGGCACTGATTAAGATGAATTTTATCTGCTAAGTCTTGTGGCACTAGAACAGGAGCACTTAATGAAACCTACAGCAGATTGGTTTAAAGCTGGTAAAAGGAAGTACTTTTATTTTATGCAATGTGTGATGAACTTCCAAATTCATTGTCCTGGGTGGCTGTGGATGCAAAAGGCATCATCAGGTTTCCAAAGCATCTCAGTAAACTTACGGGCAGCCAGTCTGAACCAGATGCTAGGAAGAACAGCCAGGGATGTGCCTTTAGCATCCATAATACAAGTGTGGGTTCTGGGGGAATAAGGAAGAAGATGGAGAGAGGATATACCAGGCACATGTACTCTGCCTAACAAAACTTTTCCGTTGTCCTGGCTGTAGATGGGATGGAGGGGCAGTTCGTTTCACCCAAGATGTGTATCTTAGGTTCTTGAAATTTTCCAGAAACCAACATCAAGTAGGAACATGGATAGAAATGACATGTTGCGGAAGAGTCAGCATGGCTTTTGTAGACCAAAATTGAGCCACATGTCTCCATTGGTACTTGGAAGGTGTTTGGGAGCACAAGGCAGGGGTGATCAGTGGAGTAGTCTAGTGGGCCTCTCCGAAAGGTCTCGGCATGGGGTATCCAAGAAAAGTTCATGTGATGCATGGTGAATAAATGGTTAAAGGATAGGCTACAAAGATGAGGAATAGACTGTCAGACTTGGCAGTGCAGGGAAGTCCCTTGGGGAGCCAAGCTGGGATCTCCACTGCTCACAGTGTTTGTATGTGACCTAGAAAAGCAGATGAAAGCAGTGGCTGGGGAAGAGCCACATGCGCAGTGATCGGTTCTGAGCAAACATAAGAAATCCTGAGCACTGAAATTAGGGAATGAGGGTGGGGGGTAAGAGGTATTTCTGCAAAACTATTGGCCAGAGTTTGGCAGCACCACAGGAAGGTACGAGGAGGTTGTGAAGAGGAAAGGGGAGCAGAGGACAGAATGAAAAAGTCACGACACTGTGGTCTGCCGTCATGTAGAATATCAAGTGAGTGTCAGGTCATCTCACCTCAGAAAAGTCCTTGCTTCTAACTGCTGAAAGTAGAATAAGTGCCTCTGTGGGTTTTGCTCCTTTTTTTTTTTTTTTTTTTTTTTTTTTTTTTTTTTAGCAGTGGCAAATACTGTGTACTGGAGGCAGGACTGTCTAGAGGTGGATATCAAAAGGGAATTTGAATGTGGTCTAGCTCTTTGCCCCAGTCCTTTGGCTATGCTGTAAAACGACGGAGGAAGCAGTGCCCGCTTTGACGTTTTTCTGAATTTGCCCCTCCTTTGCTGCCTTCCTTGCCACTGCTGAAAGTGAAAATCTCAGTTTTGGATTGAACACAAGCTAATAAATGCTTGGGGTTTTGGTGAGAAAAAACAAAAGGAACTTGTTTTGGGCACGAAATCAAAAAGTAACTTGTTCTCACACCACTGTTCGCTGTTACCATGTATAGCAATTACTGCCATAGCAACAGATATTTTCAAGATCCAGCCAAGATCTTCCAGGGCTGCAACATAACTTCTGATACTTGCTCATTGTGCTGCTATTAATAACTGTGTTTCCCCCCCTCACAGCCAGGAAGTTTCTTCTTCCTCATGTACCAAGTGCGAGGGATAAGCTTGTTTTAAATCAATTGTGGTAGAAGTGACACTGGGGAGTTCCTGGATTTTTTTGTTCTGGAGATCCTGTCTAGTGCTGCCAGCTCTGCAGCCACCTCCTGAGCTGAGCTGTCTCTCTTGTGCTTTTTATAAGAAAGCCTAGTCTGAGTATTTTATTCCCTTTTTTTTTTTTTTTTCTTCCTTGAACAAGGACAAACAAATGACACATATTTACTCTTCCAGCTATGCACAGAAGCTTAAGAGTTTGTGTCAAGCTGACATGGTCAAGGGGAGAACCTGCTGCCAATTAAACATGATCTGGGCCAGGCTCTGGTTGGCATAATTTCTTTACTTATCTCCTGGTCATTTAAACAAGATAAACCCCATGTATTCAAATTTGCGGTTCAATTGTTTTTGCAGTAGTTTAATTAAGCTATGTTTAAAAACGCCAAGTGCACATGCACCTTTTCCCAGCTGCATTAGCACACCCGTGTGAACCTCCTTTGAGTTGGAAGCGTGTCAGAAATACCATCGCCAGGTCTTTTGGCATCTACTGAGGAGCTGTGGAAAAGGTGGGAGTTGGGTTTATCCTCATGCTGGCGGTTCTTCTTGAGCCTGAGCATCTGTGATGAACTGTGCTGGGTGAGGACTGGAGTCACAGGTCTGTCCCCAACTCTGGTTCTGGCTGGACACAAGTCACAACCATGCAGTTTTCCGATTTCATCCCTCCAGTGGAACGAGTTGTTTTGCCAGGCCAACCTCTTCTTTGTTTTGCTTCTGCAGAAGTGTAGCTATTAACTGTAAAAGCCTCTCTGCCTCCTTTCCTCGCCAACTTTGAGAGTTAAAACGAAGACGCTCCATGAGCACTCTGGTTTTCCTTATTTTCCGGAACTCTTAAGTCTTGCAGCTTCTTCTGATGTCACTGTCTTTGACATCACCCTTCCCTAGATGTCCCTGATCCGCTGGATTGACAGTCTACCATCATAACGGAGAGAAAAAGATTTAGTGAAAACTAATGGAATGTTTCATCCTACTAACCTCCTTGGAGAAGCTGAAGAAATGAGCATGTGCCCTGCAAAAGGTTGGTCCAAGTCAAGAAGTATTTCAGTGGTGTCTGCAGGGAAGGATTGTATCCTCCTCCTGTTGCTGCCCTCCCTGTTTCTTGGGAGGGTCCCTTGAAGGTGGTACCGTGGTACCCTCCCCGCTGCCCAGGGGGGCAGCCCACACTGTGTGGGATTGAGCCAAGTGAGCCTGGCTGGGACAGTACCCGCTCGCACAGCCCAGCTGGTTTTTCTCCTGGACATCTCCAAGAAACAACAGAGGCCCTTTTCAAAAGCCTCTGGTGACTGACACCATTATTCACTAATAGCTGGTTCCTTGCTGACTCTCTGAAAGCTTAATCCCTCCTTTTTTTCTATTGCATGAGGAGTCCAAAGGCAGATCTTGGGCTTTAA
This sequence comes from Xenus cinereus, assembly GCA_025774025.1. Taxonomy (NCBI): domain Eukaryota; kingdom Metazoa; phylum Chordata; class Aves; order Charadriiformes; family Scolopacidae; genus Xenus; species Xenus cinereus. The sequence goes on along the minus strand of JAOXJK010000005.1, from coordinate 16,873,116 downwards.
CTAATTGTGCTTTGTTCCAACACGTGAGATTGCAGAGATGCTCAGCTTTCAAAAAGCTGTGACTGCATTTTAAGGCAAGGTTGAGCGACTCAGTTTTATTTCTCATTAAATCAAGATACATCTTGTTAATGAAAAAACACCTCCAAACTCCAAATAAACAAAAATACTAGTTAGGTATGGTTCTGGTGCTATTATAGTCACTGCTAATATTACAGATGCAAGTGTGTAGCACACAAAGCAGAGGTTGAAATACAGTTCACGGGATGTGACTCTTACCCACATCATAACATTTTGGAGATGATTGGGAAAAGAATGTCAGTTCGGGGCAACCCTTAAACACGCCTTTCCTCTTGGAGGAAGCTTTTTTTTTCATGGTTTATTACATCAGAATTAAAAACAATGGAAAAATTCAAACACAGGCTGTGTTTTTCATCCCGGACTGCTAATTCACTCATTGAGATGAGCTTTTCAGAGATGGAGGTGTGCATGGAGCAGGGAAGCGTGCCGCTCTGTGGGGTGGGGGGAAGCTCCAGGGCTGTGGGAGGGGACCGATGCTGCTCGGTCCGGTTCATTGGCTTTGCAGCATCCTTACTCTGTCATGTCCAATGTGCTTCTCATTCAGTGATTCCCGTGGGCAAAACAAATGTAAGAAATTAATTTCTCATGGAGAAGAGGATTTCTTGATTATTGTTTTATGAAGGGTTTATGAACTCTGTGGCTGAGGTTTTCGGCTATTTATTTACTGCCTCTCTTCCCTTGCCAGAGGAAATTAGTGTGCTTTGGGCTGGGGAAAATGATGACTCTGAAGCAACTCCTCTGCATGGAGTCCTGTTGGGATGAGTTTCCTGATGGCAGCTCGGGGCGCAGGGGGGAGTTATTCGTATGCAAACTCTGTGTTTCCTATTGCCTTTGACTTGCTGCTGAATTCCTCTGCCATCCCAGCACTGCAGTGGTTAACTTGAGTCACATTTAACAAGCTTGGAGGGCTAATACATTCAAGAGCTTCTCTGCATTTGTTCCTGCTTATTTTTTCACCAGTCGGCAGAGACAGCTGCAGCCAGAGTGATTTGCCGAAGAATGAAAGGGCCTAAAAAAGTTGTGATGAAACACTGTTATCTTTGTTTTATACTTTTAGCCACCAATGTCTTGTGGGCTCTGCTAGCTGAGAAGTAACCCGGTCCCTTGCAAACCCCATCTGTGTCGTGGATAAGTTTTCAAGGAACTCTGTGTTTCGGCTAATAAATGACTGGCAGCCCTTTAAATGAAGAGAGACAGAGGGCCATTATTTTGCTAATGCCACGCATTTGGGAATGTTGCTGTTTCAGATATGTAGCTTTGCAGGCTGGTGCTTGAACGCCTTATGATCTGGGATGGCTTCGTGCAGGGAGCCTATGGCTGGCACCCTGGGTGACACTGGGCTGTTTGTCTTTGGCCTTGCCTTGCAGGTGCTCCACCCTTTAATTACAACCTTGGTCTGCTCCTGCCCCCACTGCTGCCGGCTCCTGCGCCTCATTTAGACAACCTGAAGTCGTGGTGGCTTTTTTTTGGTCTGGTGGAGTTATTTTAGGCCTTGGCGGGTGTCTCAAGAGGTCCTTTGGGTCCCCATCCATGCATGCTCTTGCTAAGGCATCTGCTCAGTCCAGAGCTGATGGGTTTCCCTTTTCTGTTTTTGTACCTTTCTTTCCTGTCCCTGTCTCCCAGTCTTCACTCACTGACATAATTCAGAAACCGCTGTAAATGTTTTCTCTTTGTTGCTTAATGTTCCCTTGTGTAGCAAACGAACATCTCTGTACCTGGCGTAAACGAACCTCTGGCGCTTGGCTCCATCATGGCTGCTATGGGATCTCTCTTCCCTTCAACGAAGGTGGTACAAAAATTGTTCTTCTTTTCCCTTCCTGTGTGGGGAAACCGTGCGCCCTGTAGCACTGCAGTGTGTTTGTGGCCGTGCAGTGCCTTGCATGGTTTCACTAAGCCCGGCATGATCTATTCGTGCACAGAAATGATGAAAATTGGTTGCAGAGTTAATGCTGCGGAGTTGTTCCTTATGCAGCGTGAGTGATGTGGACTGCTGCCGGCATGGTGCGGCAGTTGCTGGGTTTATGTGGTGGGGTTGCTTTTCCAGAGCAGCTTCTGGTTGTGGAGCCTCCCATTCCCAGGCTGCTCTCCTTGGCATCGACTAGCCGAGGTGGCAGCTGCAGGGTCCTCTCATGGCAATGCTGGGAGGAATCCCTGAAATCGGCAGCGGTGATAAAGGAGGCTGTGAAGAGTAAATCTCAGTCCTGAAGCAGCTGGGCAGAAAGCTAGATAAATCATGAGCTTTGTCAGTAATTCCTAGAATGACAGAGAGGGCAGCGGGTGCTGCCATGTCCTTGAAATAGCAGGGATATCATTTGTATGACATTACTTGCTTTGGCACAGGGAGAGCACTTGGTGTGTGCTGCTTCTCCAAGGCTCTGGGCTTTTGCCCTTCATCCTTTTGGCAGGTGCATCTTCTCCACCTCGTTCCTGCAGCCATATCAGCATGACGCTCTTGGCCCCAGGCACAGCCTTGTCAGCTTTGGGAAATTTTGCACTGCTTAGATCTGATTACTTCTGTTTGGTGGCTGGTGAGGGGTGTGGAGGACTTAGAGGTCCATGGAAACAGGAACAAGCCACATTCAGCTTTCTGGTCACTGACCAGGGTTTCAATCAGCAGGTAGCTCTGTGATGCTGGGCAGGAGACTCGTGTGCGAGTTCCATCTCTGTCTCTTCCTCTTGCCATGTGTCCATCCTCCTGATAAAAAAGGGAACAGCCCAGGCCTAATTTTAGGGTTATGTTCATGCTGGGAGGCTCTTAGGTGCCTTGAGTGCCATCTTGGGCAGAACCTGCATGACTGCGTCCCAAGCAGTCCTCAGCCTGCTCCGGCTGGAAGCATCTGTCTTAGCTTGGCGTGTCCCAAGAAGACATAAGGAGAAAGCAGAAGTGTGACCTTGGGTACCTCACTGAGGAGATTTGCACACCTGAAAGGATCCAGCTGGTGATGGCCTCTTGTGAGTATCCAAAGCCCCTTTGCTGGAGCTGTGTGCAGATGGGATGGCCACAGTGACGCTCACTGAGCTGTGCTGGCAGTGTCCATGCCTGTACAAATCCTCCCTGAAACCAGGGACACTGCCTCTGGGGGAGATGGGAAGGTGTCAGGCTGCTGCCCTGGGGCTGAGCTTGGGATGCCTCAATGGGGCAGCACCAGGGGATGGAGGGAGGGCAGGATACATCCCAGCTGTGTTGGTCAGTTGTTGTTGAACCCACAGGTTGTCCCATAATGCCTTCACCTAAGCAGCTGTGAAGTATTTCCTCTCCAGGATAGTGCTAAAATTGAAGCTTTCCCATATAAGTAGTGTTTGTTGGGAACAAAGTCTGGTTATGAACGTGTTGAGGTGGGATGCAGTCACCACTAGAGCATGGTGTTGCTGGTATCCCTCCGAGTCCCGGCAGCAGCAGACCTGACCACGTATCCTGGGATTGATGCAGCCTGAGGCTGTGCAGGCGGGAGGACAGCACCGAGCTGTGCCAGGCCTCAGCTCCCCTCCAGGGCACTCTATGCCCTGTGGGCAGGGACTGTCCGGCTGGCACCGAGCCTCGCTGCAGCTGCTTCCCCTCCAAGCAGCTGGGATTTGGATAGGGTTGTAGATCTATGCAGTACGTTTTGGAAGAAAAGAGAGGGGATGAAAATTGCCAGTGCATTTTTTTTTCATTATTATTTTTTTTTCTTCTGAAACTCCTTCTCAAATGCTCAGCCCTTAAAAGGAAAAATGACTCTGCTGAAGCCTTCACTGAGCTTAGAAGGTGCCGCTGTGTCTGGGGCAAAGCAGAGCTTTAGGGAGGCAGTGTAAGGATTGGGGGTTTGGGTCATGCTCTGGTGCAAAACAAAAACTCCAGCTGTGGTGGCAGGAGAGATCCAGGGGATGCCATGGCAGCAGCTCAAGGGTTGGATGAGTTGTCCAGGCAGATCCTGTAGCCCAAGGAAGGAAACTGGCTTGCTGTTCTGTTGTGGCCTGGGGCTCAAGCTCTACAAGGGATTTTGTTCCCCTATCACATAAAACCCTGGGTTGGCTGGGATGGATACGCAGGAGAGGCTGTCCGGCTGGATCCCTGTCCCTGGCCAGCTTGGGGATCCTTACAAAGAGCAGAGGGAAGCACCTGGAACCTTTGTGACATTGAATGTTTTTTGACATCTTGTGCCTTTCACCTTCTGCAGTGGCCACAGCTGGTCTCGAGGCATAATGCAGTCCCAGGCGCTCATCCTCACCAACGATCTGAGGACAGAGAGAAGCGAGAGGCCCTTGGTCTTCAAGGGAGCAGCAGGTCTTTTCCCTGGGCACAGCAGCCAGCCCTGCTCTGCGCCTCTGGCAGAGGAGCTGCAGCAAGAGCCTGTACTTACCCTGGATGTGCAGGCACAGGCAGAGCTATGCACTGCTATCTGCAGTGTCAAGATTTTTTTTAATAGGATTGGATTTTACTTCTGCCCTTAGGTGCAATTTCCTTTAGTGTTGGTCTGTGCAGTCTGCTGGTGACTGTGCCCACATCTCCAGTACCTGAACTGCTCTGTTAGTGCCCATCAGGTGCTTTATGCTCTGTCCTGAAGCCATGGAAACGGGGATGTTTCCTGCCCCTTGCTCTTCCCTCTGTCGCAGAACTCCTGTCCTGTGGAGGAGGGATGGAGGATGGGGTGGGGGTGATCAACACTTCAAGTCCCTCTGTCTTTCCCTCCCTCTGCCTGGCTGCAGGGCTTGCCTGGGGGGCATTTCAGGGTCCGGTTCAGTATGAGGCTGGTGGGGCTGCACGAATCCTGATGGGCTGTGCTCAACACAGAGTGGGTGATGGAGAGTGTGAAGGTTGGTGTGGTGGGGATTTCTGTGCTGCTTTCTGTTCTCCCCACTGAGATACAGTGTTCTGAGATGCCTGTGCACCCATCCCACCCAACGTTCAGGTGCTGGTGTCAGCTGTAGGACCTTATGCCTTCCAGGCTGTTCTGGGCTTTATTTTAAGTTGATTATCTTTGTAGGGCAACTTTGGTGTTTTTAATTAAAAAAGTAATGAGACACTTTGCATGATATGACCTTTTTCAGACTCTCTCCTACCTCTAACCCACCCAAGGCATGGTTGCTGTGCTCTCTTCTCTCTGTAATCTGTTGCTAGGCTGGCCTCTGTTTTCAGAGAGCTGCCCCTCTTCTGCTCTTGCTGGAGCTCAAGCACATGTGCCCAGGCTTTGAGCAATTGCAGCCATTTGTTCTCTATTTTCACAGTCTGGTCTGTCTCTTGTGAAGCAGAGGTTGGTTTGTTTGCATAATGCTTATTTTCAGAAGCAGGAGAGTTTTAGTAACAGGCTAACATTATATTTATTTTAGTTCCTCTATAATTTTTGTTAGAAAGATGCATGTGTATTCAAAAGAAGTTCATATATATATATATTTGTGTGTGGGGAGAGGCTTGTTTTGGCTATGTGGGGTTTTTTTTCCTAAGATCTAAATTACAACTTTTCTGGACTTGGCTGAGAGAAGGCAGTGAATAAAGCCTAAATTGACTGTGTTGACTGATGGAGCATCACTGCAAGGAGCTGGTGCTGGAGACCTTCACGGAGGCCCCGCTGCAGCTCCAGGATACGGATGAGTTTTACAGCCTTGTCCTGTCTGTGATGTGCAAATCTGAGTGACTTGGAGTCACCTGGGGGTTGCACTTTATTGTTTGGTGTCTGCACTGAGCAAAGTGTTACTAAGCGGAGTGTCTGACAGCCCACACAGTGTGCTGGGGTGGCTTTGCCTGTTGGGCAGAAGGTGAAAGGGCAAGCACAATACTTTTAAAAAGCTGTGCTGATGTTGGGGTGCTCAAGCACAGCTTGGGCTGCTCTTCAGCCAGCCAGGAGCCTGGACCTGCAGAGGAGCAGCGATGTCAGCAGCTTCAGTGCATCTGGCATGGTACCTGCTCCCCATTCCTTAACTGGTTTGCCTTGGTCTGCTCCCTTTGGCCACTCAGGGTTGTAAACATGACTGCGCTCTCCATAAGACTACTCCTGTTCCCTCTCATGGGCCCCTCATCATATGCTCTGTTAGCAGCAAATGGAGCTCTGAACTCCCTATCTCTGTAGAAAAGATCAGTTCAGATGGCAGCCCCCCTTGCCCCAGCCACTTGCTGCAGTGAGGAGCCCCAGACCCCATGTGTGCATCTCTACATGCAGCCAGTGTCACAATATGACCGTTTTCTGAGAGTTGTACTTCAATCTCTGTGCGTGTCTGATGGCCAAACCCTTCATTCCCCATCCTTAAGGAGGACCACTTAATCTCAGCATTGACACACCCTCTGTGACCCACCTTTGATGATGGGATCTGTGTGGTCCCAGGGCCCCTCCACGTCCTCAGGCTTTGTAGAGGCTTCAGCAGCCCTGGCTTGGAGCCATAGGCAAAGAACTGCAGCTCTTCATGCCAGGACACAGCAAGGTCATTGCCCCGCGCGGGGCATGGTAGCAACACCTTGTTCGTGCAAGGTGTGGAGATGATGTAAAGGTCAACACTGGTAAATGTCATGTTGGCCTGTGGCCCCTCAGGTTCTTCAGTCTCCTGCTATCTAGGAGGGTCCCCTGTCCTCTGAGTACTACTACCCTTCTATGATACTAAATATTGAGACCATTCATGGGCTGCGTTTAAACTCCTGTTTCCTGCAGGAAGAGCCTAATTTCCCAGTTGCTTTTCTTTGCCTTGAGTCCAGCTTTGAGCATGCTGGAGGCTCCCTTTGACGGCATTAGTCTTCAAAAATCCCACTTTGCATGGATTTGTGTCTGGCCAAGAAGGACTTGGTACTGCCCTAGCTCTCTGTAGGGGTCATTCCAAAGAACAGAAGTGGGAGAGGGAGGTGGGATCTTGGCTTGGAGTACAGAAGTCCAAAAATTACAGAACATGAAACTGAAATGAGGGATCAAGCCATAAGAGCTCTCCTTGTAGCCACGCAGAGGGGTTTGCTCTCAGCCTGCTGTGAAGCTCCCTGAGGCAGGGGTTGCCCATGGCTTTCCTTGGGGCTCTCTTGCCCTTGGCAGGTGAATGCCTCCTTGAGTTGGTGCTGGGCAGCGTGCAAGGTAATGAGTGGAGAGAAGGCTTCATGCAGAGGGCTGGGTGGCCACATCAGGCTGGTCTCAAGCTGACAGCTCCAGCTGAGAAAACATCTCTCTGCTATTCTTACCTTTGGACAGCCTTGAGAAGAACTTGCGGTGTCCAGGGACTGTCCTCGGCTGCCTGAGCTGTGGTCTTAATTGGGTGATGGTGGCAAGAAAACCAGCTTTCCTGTGGAGTAGTGGCTGTTTGCCTTCTTGAGGTTTCTCAGCTCTTCCTGCAAGTGACTCTTCTCATGTATCTGGTCCTTTCCATTTCTGGTCCTGCTTCCTTCTCTTCAGTTAAAACATTTTTTTTTTTCCTTTCCTGGACCTTGCACTAACATTTATAGTCTTTGTGAGAAGATATAATCAGGAAGTGCCAGCAGGGTGCTCTTTTGGGCTGAAATACCCTTTAAAAAAAATTATTATTTTTAAAGAGGCTGGCAGGACAGAGCAGAGCAGCTTGGCCTCTTACCTGCTCTGTCTATACAACACTTGATTAAAAAAACAAGCTGCTGGCCCGTGAGGGCTAAGCCTTCAGGTGGGAACAAACCTGTCTGCCCATGTGAGACGCAATTGTGCCCAAAAAGCCCTATGCTTTCTCTTGCTTTTTGTAGGCCTGGTGCACTGTCCCCCCACATGGCATCTCACTGCTTGGGGAACGAGTTTCCCCCACGGTCCTACCACCCCTCCAAAAAATCAGCATGTCCCAGGCACGTGTCATCGTGCTCAGGTGGGGCTCAGGCTGTTTAGGATGAGCAGCTGGAGCTGTGGCCGCGAGGTGTGGAAAGGACTTGTGTTAGGACACAGAGAAAACTTCTAAAATCTCTTCAACAATACAGGAGGATGCACACTGGTAATGGGGGTTTGTTTTTGGAAGCAAGTGGGGATTTTGTTGAAATTCCCCCATGATGTGGGCTCTGGTGGGCGCTAGTTACCAGAACGGGTTAGTTCCCCGGTGCTGCCACGATGCCAGTGGGCTGCATGTCCCCATGCTTGGGGGAATCCTGGGAAAGGCCCGGGCATTAGGGACTGGCACTGCCACACTCCCCCCTTGCAGACACTCCTCCTTGTCCCACCCAGGCTGGCAAAAAGGACCGCAGGGGTATCTGGGTGCCCCCATTTTGGGTTTGCTTTTTAAATTTGACATGTGCCTGACCGCCATCACACTTGGGCTGTGGTGGGGGATCAGTCTGGGTTTGCAAACTGGGCTTGCAGCAAAGTCCTGCACCTGGGGATGTTGAGTCCCAAGACGGACTGAAACAACCAAAGTGATCTGCCGGTGTGACTGGGTGCCACCATGGGAGTGGGAGCAGGCACATGCTCCTACTGCTTGGAGCCCAGCGCTACTGCTTGCCCAGCGCTTGGAGCTGAGAGGACAGAGAACAGGGAAAAGCGTTATTCAGGCCATTCCCAGGAAGTCTTCTTCTTGAAGAAGAAGGGGAACCATGAAGGGGAGTTGGGATTAATTTTTTTTAATGTCCAAGTTATGGCTTTATCTCTCTGCAATCCTGGGTTTATCACATCTTTCCAGAGTTCCTGATGTTATGTTCCAGGCTTGTGTGGCAGCCTGGGGCTGGCCCTGCTCCAGGAATGTGCTCCTTGCTTTTCTTTTTCTTTCTTAGTGTATGAATGTGATTATACCAAACTCTTTGGCATTTCAATGTGTTCTGTGCAGATTTTTTTCCCTGGTTAAACTCCACCTCAGTCATCCTCAGCCCCTCAATTTTAAGGGGAGTAAAGAGGTCGCTAACCCAAGTCATCCACTTACGTGTCTTTGCATGCAAAGATAAATGCAAGCTTGTTAAAACGGAAGACTATAGTTAGCAACACACGCTCAGTTGTGGCCAAGTGCCATGAGAAGAATTCATTATTTTCAATAGCCTGCACTTAACAGAAAATAGCTGACCTCTCCTCTCTCCCGAGGAGCAACAGCACTGGTAGAGCGGTTGGTGTTTCAGAGCTTTGCTAATCCAGTTGCTGGCAAAACAGATCAAACTCTGTGTGCTCTTGAACATTAAAAGAGTTGATCGCTCAACTGTGTCTTGATCACTCAGCTGGGTCTTGCAGGGTGAGGTGGTTTTTTTTCCCTTGCCAAGCAAATACTCCATAGCCACCTCCTGGGCCTCTCCCAAGCTCCTCCATGTGTATGGTTTTGTGTTGCTTTTGGTGTCCCACGTGCCTGCTTTCCTCTTCCAGCCCTTCCAATGCCAGCTGTCCTCCTCCCTTGCCCTTCCCCTCCCCAGGGTCCTGTGCCCCTCACCTTTGGGTGAAGCCCTCTACCTTCCAGCACCGGCTGCAGCCTCTCTTCCCCATGAAGCTCCAGTGTGCCACCTGGGTTTAAGTCCCCTTTTGAGTTCCCTGTGCCCCTTTTCCTATTGACTGCCTGACCTTCTTGTGAAGAGTTATAGTGCTCTCAGGGGTCACTGCTCCTCTTGTGTCCACACTGAGCTGTCCCTGAAACCCTTTTTGCCAGTTCCTTGTCTTACCTGTCTTTGCTGCTGTTTCTGTGGTCATGCTCGTCTCACTGTCCTCCCAGCACTGCTGGGCTCTCCTGATGCCCTTGTTTTCCCCCTTCATGCCCTGTTTATGGATAACACCTCCTGGCAGTTGACAATGCCCCTTGTAATGGCAGTGACTTGCTGATTTATTCCTGGACCTATGGTTTGACATTGCAACTGTATGGAAATAATAAGGCTGACTCTGTGATTCCCACCATGAGCCATGGTGTGGGGTTCTGGTATGACTGTTTATGTTGCACCCTAAATCAAATAGAGGAACTGATGTAGTTTTGGCCAAAAAAATACCAAAAACAAACCAGATGTTTTCTGGACACAGGGTTTTCCAAGTGGGATCTGCTCACGTGCACATTCCTTGCAGTGCTTTGCCGTACTCTGGCGGTGGTGGGAGCCCAGCAGAATCGGTGCCTTGGGGAAAGGTGATGTGCTCTGCTTCCGGCTGCTTGTTGGACCAGTGCAAACAGTCAAGGTGGTGATAAAACACATGGGTCTGAAAACAGACCTATGCCACAAAAAAAGTGGCTTTCAGCCAGATCAGCTTCCCCAGCCAGCCTGGGTGCAGCCAGAGGTTGTGCTGAGGTGACCCCCCAGGGCACCAGGGCAGGAGCGGATTTCAAGGGTTGTCCTGTACCTGTCCTCTTCATATGGCTTTTGTTAATAACGAAAATAACTGGGGTTAAATAGAGCCTCGTTCCTGCAGCCTTCACTGACACAGGGTGGAGGAGGAGGGTGAAAGGCCAGGACTCATTTGAGTCACAGCATCTCTCCTTCATGGGAGGAGACCTTGCCAGGGTTTGTACCCCCATCTATTTACCTGGGCCAGCCAAAATGGTTTTGGCTACAGCACTGTGGAGGTGTTGACTTTGCTGAGCTCCTCTGCTCTCACCTGGGCCAGATTTTGGGGGTAAGTGGATCAGTGTTAAAGGCTGCCATAAAGGCAGTGTATGAGGACTGCACAGCCCAACGCCTCTGTTGCTACAAACCCGTTGTGCTGATCCGCCTGAAAACCAGCCCTACAGTGCTGGCCATGTTGCTTTCTTGCTGAGCCCTAGGCTGGGCCAGTAGGGGTGCTGGCAAGGGACCCTGGGGCTGGAGGGGCTCTTCTGGGCAGCAGAGGGGTTACAGATCAGTGGCAGGCCATGCCTGTCCGTTGGATCACTTTATACCCAAAGGGCCACCAAGGGCTTTGTCCCAGCAGCCAAGAGAGGAGGGGAAGAGCTTGCAATGGAGATGGTCTCATCCACCTGTCACTCCCCACTTTTATCTTTTGGGCAAGCAAGTGTGGGCTTTGAGCAGGGACCAGGTGACACAGAGGTCCCCTCCGTCCCCCAGCATGTGAGCCCTGCAGGCAGGCACCCACACAGGCAGGCTGCTCACACCGGCAGGCTGCTCACACCATCAGAAACCAGGGGTTTGGTCTCCCGAGGTGGCATTAACAACAGGGCGCAGCTCCCAAAAGGAGCAGATCCTGCTTTGTAGGTCCTCCCCGCTCTTGAGAGCAAGTTCCCCAGCACATCTCGCCAGGTGCCTGCACTCCTGCCACCGCGCCAGCCCTTGATGTGGGTTATCATCAGCAGACGTGGCTCCCCCACCCTATGCCGCTTTGTCCTGGGTTGGTGAGTGGCGTGAGCTGACGTCTGGGTCAGGCTGGGGGGTGATCTCCCCTTTTCTGTGCCAGGGATCTACTGATTTGTCACAGCCCCATCTCAAACCTTTCCCCTTGTCTTTCCCTGAGCTGGTTAGGTTGTCGAATGGCCCCAGGCAGTGCTTTGATCTGCAGCATAGTTGCCTGGCCCAGAGGCAGCAGCCCTGTAGGACTCCCAGACAACCCGTTTGCCTCGAGCCTCTGGCCCAGACTAACCTGGCTCTCCTGTCCCTGCAGCTCAGACTGGGTGGAGATCATCGAGCCCCGCTCCCAGGAGCGGATGTACGTCAACCTGACCACTGGTGAATGCGGCTGGGAGCCCCCTCCCAACCTGAAGGTGCGCCAGTCGGACCAGAAGCAATGGTGGGAGCTTTTTGACCAGAACAACAACCGCTTCTACTACTATAATGCCATCACACGGCAGACGGTGTGGCACCGGCCCCAGGACTGTGACATCGTGCCCTTGGCGCAGCTCCAGGCCATGAAGCGCAGCTCCCAGACCGACTCCCGGGGCCGGCAGCACCGGGGCAGCACCAGCAGTGATGGCAGAAACACCCCTATCCAGATGGCCCTCCTGCAGGAGATGGAGAAGGGCAAGGGGGACTGTGCCATGGAGAAGAGGAAGGACCCTGGCAGGTAGGGAGAGCTTTAGCCTTCTCTGTTTCATGGGTGGCTTCAGTCACCAGGCAGGCACTGGCTGCCTGGCAAACAGGCTGGGAAGATATGTGCTGCCTTGGAAGGGTGCAGCACTGGGGCAAAGCGCTGCCAGACCAGCCCTCCTGTCCTCCTCTTCTCTGGGTACAGCTGTCCCCTTTCACCACTGCGGTACCACCTGAACATCCTCAGTCTGGACCAGGCCTTGTTTGTGTGAGGCACCATAAAAACACACATCAAAAGATAATAATTGCTCCAGAGCCCTTTGTGCTAAACAGAAGCCTAGGCAGGGGACGGGCAGGAGTGTCGTGCGGTGGCGAGAGCTCTGTCAGGCGCCCATGGCGTGGTTTGCTGGGATGGCTGAGCAGCCGTGCAAAGGCTGCTACAGGGTTTGGGCAAGCCTGGCTGCTCTGGCTCTTTCTCTCCCCACTGGCCGGACTGCTTGCATGTACTTGCAGCTTCGGCTAGGGCAGGAGGTAGAGCAGCAGGGACAGAGCTCCTGGGCACAGTTATTTGCTCACATCAAGCCTGAAATGAAAGAACAATAACGGGATGCTATTTTGTTTGGCTAAGAGATTTTTTTTTTACACTGAAACTAGTCTGACAACAATCAAGGGGGTTTTTTGTATTGAAACTTCGCCAGCTTCAGCTGCACAAAAGCATCCTCTCCCCAGTCTCTGTGGGGATGGCCCCTCTGCCTGGAGCACTGCCCGGGGCTTGCCCTGTCTGGACATCATCCTGTCCTGGAGAATGTGGTACCAACAGCTGGGGAGGCCATGCAGAGTGGGGTTGAGTCATGCTGAGGAGAAGGGCTAGAGCAGAGCTGGGGTAAGCCTGGCACTCTTGCTATATCTATGGCAGTGCTCCTTGTCCCCAGTTCTGGGCAGTGCAGTGAGCCAGGCTTCTTTAGGAGCTTGAGTTTTGGATCAAGATTGCCTCTTTGTGTGCCTGGTGCTGGTAAGGAGAGAAGAAAAAAAACAAGATGATGATAACCATGTAGGATGGCGATTCTGGAACATATCTGCTCTAGAGCACTGTAAACTGAGGTTAATCATTTGTTTGCTGCCCCCTGTGAGATGCTCTTGTATTCACTTCAGAGCTGCATGACTGGGAGACACTGGTGATGCACGTACAGTGCAGCAGAAAGAGCTCAGAGCTTTACTGGTGCCTACAATGGTTCCAGTACCTCCTGCTCCATGAGCAGCCCCTCTGAGCTTCACAGCCATCCAGAGGATGATCCCTGCCCTGCCAGGAGAAACGTGAACAGTGAGAAATGCCTTAAGCTGAACCCCATTACCTCCCAGTTTCCTCTGATGTGTCCCCTCTCTGATGACCACAGGTGAGCACATGAGATTTGCCATGAGCCAGCTGGCTTCCCCTCCTTGTCGCTTTGCAGCCCAGCACTCTGGGGCAGCTGGGACAGGCACTGACAAACTATGTTTTCCAGAGGAGCGAGGTGAAGAGCCTTGCATGGGGCATAAAATATCCTGAGCTCCACAAGGTGCAAAGTATTTCTGACTCAGGCTCTCAGGAGGAGAAGGTTGCCTCCTCCGCCTCGGTCCAGGGAGTGGCTGTGCCTTGAGAGATAAGTGATGTCAGCTCTGACCTGTCCCTCATCTCTTGTCGGGGGAGACCCCATGCAGGCCCCCTTGTATAGGAGGTAGGGGAGTGATGCGACTTGGGTGGGGATTTGCTTTACCTTTTCTTGCCAGCCAGGCTGGTGCCAGGCAGCATCTCACGCGTCACCGCTGGTTCCCCTGCAAAGAAGGGGAGTAGGAAGGAGGGGTCCTTCCTCGACCCATCCTGAGCCCAAGTTTTTGCAACAGCCTTGGGGCACTTTCAGCCTGCAACAAACTCCACTGAAGGGCAAGCGCTGGGAAGGGTGTGAGTGGCAGCTCACTGGGGAGCTGATAGGCTGCTTGGATGTGCAAGTTTCTTCCAGATCCTCACACCAGCATGCCAACAGCATTTGCCTGTGGAAGCTGCTTTCTTGGAAGCAGGAGACTGAGCACTGTTTCCTTGCACATCCATCATGTGTCATCACTGCTATTTGTGAGCAGGGGTTGCATGTCCAGTTTTGGTGTGGAGAACAATTTCCCTACCCGAGTCTGACACCCGAGGAGAGATTTCTTGCCTTTTGCTAGCTCGTAAAATGGTGAGCAAAGAGCTGAGCCCAAAGCCAGTGTTCCCAGGTCGGGTCTAATGCCCTTGCTGGGATATCTGATGTAGTAACAGCAAAAGCTCACCAAGCTTGTCAGCTCTGTTGCCTGCGTTGTTCTCCAGACAAACATAAGCGTGTCCTCTTCCTTCCCTTGGCAGGGTTACAACTGTATAAACAGGGGGCAAATAGGTTGAGCACTGTTGGTAGCATTTGACACCTTTATAGGTACCTGCACCCAAGACGGTTTCACTTTTGTGTCTAATGGCAGTGCAAAAGATTTGTTTTTCTTCCCTTCTTGTTTGTCATCCTGTGATAGATGGAGAGGCCAGAAGAGACCAGTGTAGTCCCCAAGAGGGGCCTCCTGCAAGCACATGCCACAGAGAGCTGGGGGAAGGGATTTCATCCTTTTTTTCAGTTATACTTCATGATTGAGGTTTTTTTTTTCTGGCAGAGTGGTTTTTCCCACCCTTCCTCTCTCGTGCCTTCTATCAGCACTGCTAAAGCTGCTGTGCCTGCTGCCATGTCTCAGTGCTGCCAAAATCCCTGCTCTCGACAGCCTCAAGTGGAGCAGAGACACTCCCCGGACAGGGACCGCCTGCTCCTTGCTGCCCGTTCCCTCCATTGACATGCTGATCCCATGCTCTCCCTCGCTGCCCCACTGCTCACTGCTGCTCTTCCAGCTCTCTGAAGCGTACCAGCTCAGGGCAGCCTTCTCTAGACACTGGCTCTGGGCTTCCCCAAGTTCGCATGGGGAGGTCGACCCCCCTCTGCGGAAATGGTAGCTGCATGCTGAGGAGGAGATGCTGCCGAGATCCTTGGAGCATCCCGGGGAAGCTCTTCTGCCGGCGCATGTGCTCTTGGTCCTGTGTTGGTTTTTCACTGCCCTTCCTGGGGCTGACCCTAATAGGAAGGAAGACGGACTTGTCTCCAGGAAAGATGGGGGCCAGATGATCCTTTCGCACACTGGAAGGCTCTGCAAAGGATGGATATGTACCCTTGGGGACCGTGACACCAGCCTGGGGCTGAAAGCAGCAGTAGCATTTTGGAAGTGTTTTGTGAGCTGCTGCAGCCACGCTGGGGTTTGCCGGAGCTCCTCGGGCCTCATGAGTGAGAAGTGGCTGGGCATGGCAGAGGGCCAAGGCCTGAAGAGAGCAGTCTTGCTGGCAGCAGAGCTTGTATGCTGGTCTGCAGCACTCGGGCATGCCACTGGCCAGGGCAGTGAGTGGGCTCTGCTGTCCCCAGCCCCGCTCTCTGTGCAGACTGGCCTTTTTCCTCCTCTTCCTGTGGTTCTCCCAGGGCAGGAGACTTGTTTCAGAGTGGAGTTTCCAAGATTTCCCTTGTGATAACTATGCATCTCAAAGTCCTCCACTGTACCCAGGAAGGTTCCGTCCCCCGGCATAGGAGAGGTGTGGGTCCCTTCTGCATGGGCAGCAGGTCATGCTGCCTGTCCCCTCCTTGCCCACCTTCCCCACAGCTCAGCATCCTGGGCCAGGAGGGAGAAGAGACTTGCTCTTGCCGTGCCAGAAAGCTGTGCTGGAAGGGGAGTTAGATGGGATGTGTGACGTGAAGCCTGTGAAGGTGGCTATGAGGGTACCTCTGCCTCTTCCAAGTCTGGTTTGCCTCATCACAAGCTTATATCTCTCAAGGCCCAATGTAAGCAATGCCAGTATTAAATTCTTCATAATTGGGCAAGAAACGCCATCAGGATTCCTAATACAGGCTTGTTTCCTTTTAGACCGCTGGCCTTGGGGCAGGGTGTGCAAAAACAGTGTGCTTTGCACGTGTCTGCGGAGCTCTCCGTGGGGCCATGCAGAGCTGGCTTTGGGTGGGTCGCCCCCATGGGGTCTCCGTCCCTGCCTCCGGTGTGGGCACGGGCAGCAGTGCCGCTGAGATACAAACCTCCCTGTTCAGCTGCCAAAGCACCAGGAAAATGAACGCTGGAAAGGGCAGAGCTGAGGTGCTTTTTCATTAGGCTTCTGGGAGGGAAGAGCAAACAATGGAGTTCTGGAGCCTGGGAAGAGCCGCCGGATACACTGGGCCTGCTGGAGCTGGGTGCGGGCTGGGAAAGCCAGTGCCGGGTTGTGGTGTTTATATTGGAGCTACTTGAAAGCATTCCTCGAAGGGGTTTTGCTGCTGGTGGCTGAAGAACACAGCCGAGAGGCTGTGGTGGGATGTTTCTTCCCCACTGGCTTTGCTTTCAGTCAGGGCTTTCACTGCTCAGAAGGACAAGGCTGAACCTTTTTCTATGCTGGGAAGTCAGGAAGTCCCCGCTCCCCTCTGCTTGGTCTTTTCATCAGCCTGGGGATGGGGCTGAGGGAAGGTTTATCCAGACACGGCCCCAGGAGATTGTTTGTGGCTGTGGAAGTGGCCCTTTCAAAAAAGCCTAGACTTCTCTGCAGTATTGCCTCTTTCCTCTGATTTCTGGCCGCTGGGGAGGCTGGAGACAGCACGTTGGGTCCAAGATTAAACTGACAGGGGGAGTGGGATACAGCACAAATTTAGAGGTTTTACTTCTCCGTCACATTCCTTCTGGTCAGGGGGAGAGCTGGAGCTTGGCTCAGTGACACTGGAGCAGTTCAGCTCCCCTGTCTCCTTTGGCCCCGTGAGACCCCCCTGGATATCCTGGGGGGGCCATGCAAGCGCACTGCCGTGGCACGAGGAGCATGCTTGAATCCCACACCAGCCCTGAATGCAAAGCTCCTGGGTGCAGTACCCTCCCCTTGAAGTTGGAGTGCCCATGGGCACACAGTGGGCATTGGGGTGCCCTGGGGAGGGACCAATACCCAGCAGGTACCAAGGAACCCCTGGCAAATGCGTGCGTACCTGGGACTAGCCCTCGCATCCCAAATCGCAGCCAGAGAGGGGCAGTGGCACAGTGGCCTTGCTCATCTCCCGCCTCTGACTGCACCTTTGCAGTCCCGCTCTGCTCGGCCGCCCTGCTTGGCCATCGTGCCTGAGAGCTGCCTGAGCGCCGCCGGGCAGTGGAGGGGAGCCCCTTTCTCCAGCCCTGTTGCCTCTTGGGGTGCAGACTGCAAGTGCCAAAAACCTGCTGCGGGAAGGCTTGCTGCTTGCAGCAGTACCCCTCGCCTTACTGCCTTGCCATGGCCGTCTGTCTGCCCTGTCCTACTGTCCTGCCGGCTGGTCTTGGGGCATCTGTGGGGCAGGCGCAAGGGAGAGCCTGGTGCCAGCGCAGAGCTCCCCTGCCAAGACACCACCTCCTGTCCTGGGCAGGGCCGCCCTGGTGAAGTGACTCGGGGCAGCGAGGAGCCATCGTGCTTCGGGGTGCCCATTGCACTCCAGCTGGTGAGGTCACAGGCGGGCAGCTTGTCCTGCGGGGGAGGATGCGAGCACAGCTGCCGATCAAATCCCTCACTGCTCATCTGAGGCCAAAATCTGGGCTTTGCTCATTGTCATGGATGCAGGGAGGGAGGTTGTCACTGGCCGGGGTCGCACAGAGCCCTAAAATCATAATGTCGGGCTAAGGTGGGAGCCTGTCTCCAGAGGCCAGGCTGGTTCAGATGCCCAGCCCCACACACGTGCAGGGACAGATCGGGACATGCCCGGTGCTGCCACATGGGTGCAAATAGGGGCAGGCGCTGATACGACTGATGGGGCGGGAGGTGGTGCCATCCTTGCTGCAGCCCAGAGCTGAATGAGGGGGCGGCAGGGCTTCGGGCTGAGTTCCTGCTGCTCCAGATCAGCGGGGGTTTGGTGAGTGCTGGCGCGGTGGGCACTGGTGGGCAACGCCAGGAGGTACCGGTGCCCACTGAGCCTGCACGGGGCAGCAAGTCTGGTCATGCCATGCCTGACAGAGGTGGGTCTGCCAAGCCTTTGCTGAGCGGGTGGTTCAGCTGTGCATGGACCTGGCTGGAGGTGCAGTGTTGTAGGTCCAGGAGAGGAATAATCCTCGGGATGTGGCTCATGGGACATGGGGTCCAGTGCCTTCCTACAGACTGTAGGGTTATTGTCCAACGCTGCTACAGCTGGGGCTCTCTTGAGACAGGGGACACACTCGGGGCTGTGGCACTGCAGGGCTGCACCTGTTCTGCCCCAGGACCCAACAGCTGGATGGTGCTGGTCCATCCAGATGTGATGCTGCTCCAACCATAGGGTTAGAGTTAAAATCCCTCCCATGCGACCGACCGCTCCTGGCCTGCCTGCTGCATCAAGAGCCCCTGCCTGCCTCTCTCCTTGACATGCTTCTTTGCCAGTGTCACTCTACTGCCACAAAACGAGCTGCTGGTACTGCCAAGCAGAGGGGTAGGTGGAAGGATGTCAGAAATGCTTATTTAAAGGCCTATCAGATGCTGCTGCTCTGGTTCTTCCTGTTAGTCCAGGAGCTCTTCGAGGAACAGTCAGGTCTGCGGCAGTGCCTGCCCTTGGGATCAGGGCTTGGACTGCGGTCCCCAGGAATGGATGCCTGATGGGTTGCCAGGCTGCATGTCCTCATGAGTGCCACCCCCATCCTGCTGCTACCCCTACCTGTTTCCTGCCTGTGTCCTCGCTTGGCATCGCTGGCTCCGGGCATCATGCCTCTGGGAAGAAGCACACAGAGGACAAGCCACTGATGGCAAAACAGGAGTGGGAGAGTGGGGGTTGTGCTTGGTGGCGGCTTAGGCAGGTGGAGGGAGGCCAATCCCAAATCCCTTGGTGTTTCCCAAGCAACCACTTTTGGGATAGGGCTCAGGTCAGTCCTGGACTATGACACTGAAAGAGGGAGATGGTGGCTGGGGGACAGTCCTTCCTCATGGTGGTGGCATCTTCCTCTTGAAGCAGTGTCAGGAGCTTCCTTAAATTAAAACCCTTTGTGCCTTAGTGGAAGATGCTGGGGGGGGGGTCACTGGAGCAAGGGGGACCCCAGGATGGGAAGCAGAGGATGGTGACCCTTTCTCTGGTCACCTGGTTAGTTGCACGAGGCAGAGACGTGTGTCTGTCCTGGGGAAGGAGCCCGGCCCTGCCGGGGCAGTGGTGCAGCGTGGTGTGGAGGGCGGTGGGGGCCTTTGGACTCTGGCCGGGAGCCAGCCGCTGCGTCTCACCCGCGCCTCTCCCGGCACTGCTATGCCAAGGTGGGGTTCACGGCGACGCAGTGCCATCGGAGAGCATGTTTTACCAAAAATGTGGTACGTGGTGGATGGGGAAAGGGCATGTCACTCCCCTAGGAGTGAGGTGATTGGGAGCAGACGTGGGATATTGGGTGTGGGGCGGAGGATGTGGGACAAGTAACTGGGTGGGGAGCAGGTGAAATAGGGCACCTACAGTGATGTGGGGCTGCTGCTGTGGGGCAGACATGTCGCCTTGGTGTGGGGTGTGGGAGATCAGCGTGTGTGCAGATGCACCCTGCCAATGGGACAGCCACGGGGGGAGGACAGACAGGGCACCCCCAGGGAGGCTGTGCTGAAGGAGGGGGCTGGCACCTGGCAGGTGAAAGGTCTCTGGAGAGCAGAAGCAGAGCCCAAGAGGGCTGGGATGTCCGGATGTCTTGGGACTTGGCAGGGAAGGCACAAGCAGCCGGTAGCTCTGGGCATGCAGTGGAGGTGGGTCTGTCTGCCAGTGCAGGGACCAGGACAGGTCAGCAGTGCGGGATGGGGAACAGTGTTAAGGTTCCAATAGAGCAAAATGGCAGTGAAGGTGTTACAGGAACATCTCCTGTTGCAGACAGGGCACGCGCAGTGCACCCTCAGGTCTTACCCAGTGATGGCTGGTAGGGGACACATGGAGGGAGGGCACAAAATGGGGCCAGGTTCAAGGGGACCTTCCTGGGGACAGTGATTTTTTTGAAGACCTAGAAGCTCAGGCTGGTTTTACAGCCTTTCCACTACCTTTTCTTCAGAGCTCACAAATATAGACCGGGTATAGCCGCAGCCTGACAGCGGGTTGTTATTATACTGCCGAATGCACCTGTGGGGTGCTGCGGGATGTTGCAGTGGGCACAATGGGTTGTGGTGGATCTGAGTACCACCATGGGTCAGAGGATACTCCCAGCAGAGGAGGATTTCACAGCCATGAAGGCTGAGCAGGGCCAGTAGATTTGGCCAAGGGAACCAGATCTGAGGGCATCTGGACCGGACTGGGAGGATGCTCTACACAGAGGCTTGGTGGGTTGTGTGGGAGTGTGGCACACACCCTGTGGGCCAAGGGCGTCCGCCCTGTACACCTCCCACAGACCTCATATGTTTTTCTGTAACATAAACATGCATTTGAAAACTTAGATTAAAAAAAAAAAAAAGCGGTCTGGAAGGACTGTTATCATAGTTTCACAATCCAAAGGTAGACACTTGGGATTATTTTCCATCTCACCGCCTGAGTGGTTCAGAATAGTTTACTGGTCTTCAGCTGGTCATCCTGGGTGCTGTGCTAGCTAATGAGCCTTGGGAGGCGTAGGCTGTTTCTGATCTCAGTGCTGGTGATACCAAACATGTTTCAGTATGGTGAACTTGTTTCACCTCGCTGTTCTGCTGTTCATGACTCAGAAATTTGTCATGTGTGTAACAGCAATGTGTTTCTGTTTTGGGAAGGGGGATCTCCAGGAAAAAAACAAGAGGAACTGATATAACTGGTTAGGGAATCTCCAGGCACTTTGAGACTAACAGTCTGGTATTTGGGTAGAAGTAGAGGATACTTCAGTTAATATAATTCTTAATTAATTACTTGTATTTGTATCTTTCTTTCTTTAGGGAGACTCCTACCCACTGGCAGCCTCTGCCAGGCACGAAAGCGGCCATGTTGGTCAAAGTGAACAGTTTGAGGCAGATACAGAGCACTTCAAACAGTTCTCTTCAGCTGCAGAGTGCTCCAGAGGTCAACAGCCAAAAATCTCTTCCAAAACCAGCCATATACGCTCAGCCTCAATCCGCGTCCCAGAGCCCTGGAGCCACAAAGCAAATGCCTACAGGAGAAACAAAGCAGTCTATGCAGATCAAAAAGACAGAGAATGGTGGGTTTTGCCTAGTGCTGATGAATGGTCCGACTTCTCAAACACCTCCAAGGAGTCAGACAGGAACCCCCCAGCCTGCTTCCCCCAAATATGCCTCCCCTGCACCTATATATGATGAGCCATCTTTAGAGTCTCCAATTTATGATGAGCCACCAGTAGATATGGATACTGAAAGTGTCAGTATGAGTGGGATGTCTCCACCAAGGTCGCCAAGCAATAGCTTAAAAAAGCAGCTGCAACCAACCAAATTATTACAGCATCCAGGTATGCAACAGCAGCAAGCTGCAAAGAAGCATGCAGGAAATCCCTCTTCCACCGAATACAGCCCGGCTGGCAGGGAATATATAAAACACATGGTCAATGTTGATCAGTCTTCCAAACTCTCCCATTCTTCTGCCGCAACAGCTGATGCCTCTACTAAACTGCCTGGTCAGCTTACTTCAAAGGACAGCTTCAAGCAGTCTTGGAGGATCTTGGAAGCCAACGTCCTCAAGAACATGGAAGCCCACCACAGTCGACAGAACAGCCTGCAAACTCAAGAGTATCCAACTGGTATAAGCCATCAGGATTCTGGTTATTCGACTGGCCCTTCTCCAAGCTTGAGAAAAAGGAAAGGAAGGAGGCAAGGGACAGGTCAAGGAAGACCTGGCTCTGTGGGCAGCAGCAGTGAGCTCACGGCTTTGAACGATAAGCTGATTGCCGAGATGCGTGCTGTGGTGGGCAGGTCAGCAGCTTGCAGGGGAAGCAAAGCCAGCCTTGATGCTGAAAGTCTGGAGAGTGGCATCCCAACAGAGAGCAACAAAGTCAGATTTCAGTCCGACCACTTGAAAAAATGCATCAGCCGGAGTTCAAGGGACGATGTCTCAGCTAGTAATAGGTCTCTGTATAGACAGGGCCCGGAGAGCAGGGGCAGCTTTCCTAATGATGTGGCTGCTCCACAGGACACAGTGAGGCAGAAGAGGACTTTTGAGAAAATAGATTCTTTAGAAAAGAATGTGACCAGCCAGACAAGTTTGGCTTCATCAGATGCTACACGCCACTCCTCCCAGGTACCTCCCCATCTACACCAGCTTAAATTGCATGCCTTTGCTGGACTGTCATGGTACAGAGTGGAGTACCTGCTCTGCTCCTGGGTGGGTTTAGTGGATGTGCTGCAAGCACAATGTGTCTGTGCCAGCAGAATAGCAATCAGGTCACAAAGCTTTGCAGCCCATTTCAGGCCAGTGGTATGAGAGGAGGGGGAATTGTGTCCAGCAAGCCCTCAGCACTGCAGGTAGCTCTGCTGTGTTATTTGTGTAAATCTACTGCCTCATCATTTTACTGGCGGTCGTGTCTTCTTTGGTTGCCCTTGCCCTCACGAGTCCTTTCTGCACTGGGATCACCAGAGTTGGTGGGCTATGGGACATGGGCATCAGGATTTGCATGGCCACATGGCAACATTTTATCTTTTTTTTCCTCTCTTTTCTTTTTCTAATAGTTCTGTTCTCCAGCACTCTGCCTCCCCTGTACTCTGTTTTCCTTTCTGGTCGTTCCTGAGCATTGAATGGAAATGTTCAGAAAACCGGTGACAGTGACTCTAGCATCTTCTTGTTGGAAATAGTTATTTCAAAGCCTGTTAGTGTGCCTGCACATGTGGAGTAGTTTTTCTTTATAACACCGGACTTCTGCAGAATTTAGTTTGCCATCTTTTCTCCGATTTGGGTTTGAAGGAACCTCGGGGTTCATGGTTTTAGTTCAGATTTAGGTTCTCCGTAGGTCATTTTGTATCCTGTGAAGGTTTTGTCCTTTTTCTCTTTGCTCACTCTTCCAAGTATTTCACTCCTGCTGAACAGCCTGAGTCTCTGCATCTCTTCTGCAAGGCACAGCTGATAACAATAATCTAGTGTGAAAACTGAGTATTTATTTTCACCCTGTGTTCTGTCTTTTCTCCTCTTTGCTAGTCCACGACCTTTCATGAAGAAACTTGGCAAAGCTCCTTGACTGTTTCAGATTGCTCCAGCAGACCTGTGAGGTGTAACTTTTCTCTACAGGCCAGGCTGCCACCTCCACTGTATCAGATTTATGTGTATGCGTTCTCCTCTCCAGGGTAATTTCTGATTGATAGTGTCTTGCTTTCACCTGAAACCCCTTTTAAAACTGATGTCATGTTCCCACATTTGGCATTTTTCAGGCACAAGGCCAGTTTGAATTTACACGACTCGCATGTTACAGCTAATAGTTCAGCAATTTCATTTCACAGGCTCTTTAGACGTGTTGGAAGGCTGCTATCCAGTCTTCGGGATGTGTTACACCTCGTTGCACTGACAGGCAGAGCTGAGACTTGATGTCTTGATGGTGCACAAGAGATGGTGGGTTGGGGATAGGCTGTGAGTGGCTTTGAAAATGAAAAAAAATAATTATGTGTAGTAGGATGGAGACAGAGAATACAGTGGAAGATATAAAGAGATAGATGTGGTAAAGGCAACGAGTCGATAAATAAATACTCTATTTACAGAAATACTCTGATATGTAACAGTCTAAGTAAGGAGGGGAGGAGATTGCAGAGAATACCTCAGCAAAATTGCTGCCTCGCCTGAAAATGGCAGCGTGTGGCTTGAGTCACCAGCAATGTCCTGTGACCTGCGTGATGGAGAAGGACAATTAGGAGACGAGGAAATTCATTATCTGAGGAGGGTGGGCAGAAGTTCTAGGACAGGCTGAGCAGAGGTGGATGTGTACTGTCAGCATAAAGATAATAGCTGGGTAGTTGTGTGAACGAGATCTGAAAGAGATCTAGCGAGAGAAGAGGAGAGAACCAAGAGCTTGTTGAACATCTAGAGAGATGAGGTGGTGGATCCTCAGAAGTAACATGCTGAAGGAGCAATTAGGGTCATAGGAGGAAAACCAGCCCCAGGCATGGAAGGTGGATTGAAGAAGACTGAGGATGGAGATGGCAGAGAACTGCAGGCAGGGGTTTTTAGACAGCATGTTGATTCAGAGAAAGTGAGGAGATAGAGGGGTAACTCCAAGGGATAAAAAACCAAAACAAAGTAGCAAAGTGGGAGAAATGATCATGCCCCAGGCTAGAGGTGGAGTGTGATGTGTGCTAATCCCGTCATCCACATGTAAGTACATGTTGGGTGTAAGAGAGGGAAGGGTTGGACTGCACAAGGCTCTGTTGTGAGCTCAGTTCCTCCTTACTGAGAAGAAACACTCACTGGCTCTAACCGTTTAAGAGCTAATGTGTATTTCGGGATTGACTGTAGGCCAGAGCTGGAATGGAGTGTGGCACACAAGTTAAAGGTGATCTACAAAGAAAGAAAACGCATGTGCTGTCTCCCTTTTTTCACTGCAAAACCAAAATTTACAGGATTTCTGTTTCTTCGTCTTTTAAAAACAAAAACCCTCAAGATTATCTTCTTTGGGTTTTTCCTACTTGCTGGAGAACTCCTTGGAGAATGCTGAGCGACGTGTGGGCTGTTTAGCTCTTAGTATGTGGGAATTTCAATCTAACAAAAAAGTCTGTTTCCTAAAACAACTGGTTGTTGGGTGTTGGAGTTCAATATGTGTCCCAGGCTGACACTTCCAACCAAAACAGAAAATTATGAATGGGCAAAATAAGTGTCTTATTCTCACAAGTAGTTATTACACATCATTTTCTTGGGATCAGTACTACCAAAGCTCTAATTATGTAGTTATCCACAGTGATCACTGGGGAAGAAGGATTGACAAGGGCTGCATGTAAAAACTGCGTACAAAGTCTGGGAGTGCGGAAGGTCTTTCTCTGCTGCTTATCTCTATAAACTCGTGAACAGTGGACTTGTCCCTGGAGCAAATGAGTTTGCTCACTGCAGACTGCAGGTGGAGAGCGGTTGTCCCTACTTCTCCGAGGAGAAACAACTTAGTAGTTGTGAACAGTTCTGATTTACTTTGGGGAAGGTTATGCCTGTCTTGGATAGGAAAACATAGTAGGGAGCCCATCACGGAGGTGTCCCCAGGTGCTGTGCAGCAGTACTTCCAGAACCACTGGGTCTGTAGCCACAGTCCATATTGTCCCTGCAAATGCTGAGGACCGGGACCTGTGTGGCAGGAGGTCGTGGTGCGTCTGTAGGATACGGTGAGAGCCAGCTCTGTTGATGGAAGTTGACTGACGCAAATACCTGCTCTCCTTCACTTCACCAACTCAAATGTGATTTATCCTACCTGGGTGACAGCTTTGCCATCAAAATAGCTGTGCCCGTGCTCTGCTGTGCCTCTCAACTTCTCCTGTCCCATTTGTGTCTGGCCAGCGTTTCCATTAGGAAGGTCACGGTGGAGTTGCAGAGGGTGTCCAGGCACAGGCTGCCTAAAGTTCAGCAGCTCCTGATGGTTGCTAGCCATGTTGATTTGGTTTTGTTTTTTTTTTTTCTTTTTTCTTTTTTCTTTTTTTTTTGCTAGAACTTGGAAAAATAGTGAAGGCAGGAACCACCTATGGGATCGTAAGAGCCACAAAGGGTAGCGGTGAGAAGGAAACAATGCTGGTGGTGCTGTGGCTGTCTAGTCTCTGCCACCTCCTCATGTTCCCCACCCACCTCCTGGGCTACTGTGGCTCCGCAGGAGCTGAGAGGTGAAAAGCAGAGAGAAACTTGGCTTCTTGGTGTGCACTTGGTGCCACAGATCTGTAATGCTTGGGCTGTCACCGGGAGCTCTGGGACAACTCGGACAATCAGCCCTGTTACTCCATGTCCCAATGCTTCCCTTAGGGACAGCATCAGTGTGCGGGCTCTTGCAGAACTACAAATGTCAGCCACCAATTCTGCTCAAAATCATGTTTTGTACAGATTCACCACTTTGCAGTTGCTGGTAGGTCACTGTTGATAATTTTCCTAGTGGAGTAAGGAGTCATCTAAGCTACTTTTAACACATCTGTTCTCCATTGCAGGCCGGGACAATAGAATTGGACCCCAAGCAGGAGAGCAGCGGCCAGCCTGGCGGCTGCGTAGGATATCTTTTCCCTTACAGTACTCTACGGAAACCCATCTCTCAGAGCAGCATGGCAGACTGGGCTTCTAAAAACCTGAACATGCATACGCAGGGCATCTTCCGCCGAAGGATCTCAATCTCCAACATGCTGTCCTGGAATGGTGGCTCTATCAAAAAGCCAATGCTCATCACTAGCAACCGCGCCATCAAAAAAGAGGCATGTGAGATGTTCAAACTGGTGCAGAGCTACATGGGAGATCGTCAGACTCGCATGGACCGGAATCATGTGGCATTGGTCACAGTCACCAAGTGCTGGAGCATGCAAGGTTTACGGGATGAGCTCTACATACAATTGATCCGGCAGACAACAGATAATATGTGCTACCGAAGTCTGGCGTGGGGCTGGGAACTGATGGCCATCAGTCTGGCCTTTTTCTCCCCATCACCCAAATTTCAGTCGTATCTGGAAGGTTACATTTATCGCCACCTTGACAGTGATGAAAACAGTAAGTGCTTCATGCACACCCTCTCTGTCCCCAGCAGCGTTCTGGTGGGTTGTGCCGCTTACTCAGGGTTGCCTGATTCTTAAAAATATAGGTAGTCACCAGCCAGTGCTGTGGTTTCCATCAGGGAGAGCACCATGTGCCGGGCAAGTTCATCCTTCCTTGGTGGGATGAAGCTGCCACCAGCTCATCTCCCTGCAGTTCTCACTTGTGTCTAGCAAAGAAATGCCAGCCCTAGACTGTGCACATCTCACCGACCAGCACAGCAAGATCAGCACTGAGAAGAGCTGATTCAGACCCACCAGGGGCAGTTTTTATGGTTCTCTGAAGATATGATTTACTTCAAAAATTCCTTAAAGCAGGCAAAAAAAAAAAAAGGATGAATGTTAATACAGAATTCTTTAAGGGAGCCATTGCAAACATTATGAACAGGCTGTAGCTTGGCAAACAGTCAGGGATCCTGAAGGATACTGGCTTTTGGTGTGAATACATGCCATTTATTTGTCTTTCAGAAGCCTTGGGGACCAAAGTATTTATTGGCTGATTTGTTGCTATTTCAGTAGTGCTCGCTGTGTCTTGTCTCAGGCAAGAAACCAGAGCAGCTGTTTCCACCTGGGGCTTCAAACACAGGTTAAAGCCCCCACAGATCTCCAGGCAGGTGCAGAAGTTCTGCCCCTGCTCGTGAGAGCAGCGGTGGAGGTGGGTACTAGGGGCAGCAGTGGTGCAATGCCAACCTTGGCGTTCTGGTCTCATGCTTGTAGCCTTAATGTGAATTGCTGGATGTGCAGCACTGCTTTGGGTTTGCATGAGGATTCTAAACCCTTGTCACCTCTCCCCAAAACCGTTCCCTCCAACTACGCTTGGCTCAGGAGCAAAAAATCACCCTGACAGCACCGGGGTCCAGGCAGTAAGGAGTAATAATCTGAACTATTTAAGTGGGTTATTCCTTCTGCTGATATTTAGGCAGTAAGTTTATTTAGGAATAGCCTTGCTGCCTGGAGCCCCTTCTCAACTCTTTGGCCATTTGAAGAAGTTGAATGCTGTTCTGGGCCCCTCACTTGGGTGCGTTTGGATCTGGCTGTGGTACAGGACCTTTCCCTGGACAGATGTCCTCATGCTGGAGTTAGGCTGGCTACCGTGACTAAGAGCAGTTCCGGACTTTGGTATTTTATCATTCCACATTATTAATCCAGAGCCTCTTTTGAATTTTCAGTTGCCCAGCGCATCAAGGAGCTTGTGGATCTGAAAAACAAGAAGAACTCAAAATCCAGGAAAAAGAGGAAACAAAACACTGAGGATGAAGGTAAAGAGAGACAAAGCATGCAGGGAGCTGAGAGGGAGGACTGCACTGACCTCAGACAGGCAGGCATGCTGAGCTCTGCTGAAAATTAGACCATTTCTTTAAGTGTATAGATTTAGATTCAGGAAACTTTAATGTAGGTGGTGGTTGTGAGAGGTTTGACCATGGCACGGGTCATAGTGCGAGTGGCGGCTGGGCAGCATGCAGGACGGGTGGCAGTGTGGCGGCGGGGGATGCACACCCCTTCACTCACAGTTGTGTGAGAAAAGGGATTTTAATTTGGATGCAGACCTGGGGCTGTAATTCAACTGGTCTGTGTATGCCACAGAGTTTCCTGTAGCACATTCCAGTGCTACAGTCATATGAGTTGTATGTTGAAAACAACCTGTCTCAATTGTAGTAATGGATTTTGTAAACCACAACCTGACCCAAGGACCTCCAGAGAGGACACTGATGCCTGGCAAAGAGCACTGCCTTTTCCTCTCCGGTATTGGCTTCACCTTGTCCATACTTTCTGGACTGTGCAAGTCCAGAGCTTGCAGCAGCATCTCTGCTGACTGAACAAGGGCTCACGTATTCCTCCAGCCTCAGGTTGTAACTGCTGCCTGCAGAATAATACTTTATCTGGCTTAAGTCCTGCTAGACAAAGTCCATTCCATTATTTTTTTTTTTTATATTGCTTTCAGGAAACTTGAGACAACCTTGTAAATTCTATCAGGCAGCAGCTTATATGATATGGCCTCAGTGTTTTTAATCTAGGAGAGCTGGAGTCTGGTTTCCTGCATTGCTGAGCCCTACCTGATGCCAGCAGGCAGGCGTGCGAAACACGGGCACCACCACTGCGCTCTCCTGCGGTGGCTTCCCTGTGTCACTGCTCGCCCGAGGCAGCTGCAAGCCTGGGAGGTGGCTGAGGAGGCCCCTTGGTCACAGCCCCTGCAGGAAGAGCATCTATTGCTTTTCTGTCTCCGGTGGGATTTGGAGCAGAGACCTGAAATTGCACAAAGGGATTATATTTCTGTAGGGATATGTCTTTTTCCTTTCCCGTTCAGGCCCAGGAGAGTTCAGCCCATTCTAAACCTTTGAAAAGTCATTTTCCTTGTGCTCAGAGGGACTTTGATATCTTTATGGGCCAACTCCCCGGAGATTGCTCTGCAAAGGGTGTGCTCTGTCTGTGGGCTGAGCAGACTCTTCTGTGCAATGGCTTGTCTATATTGCGTGTGCTGGAGTTGTGCTTAGGAAGACAGGGGTAGTTTTTACCTGAAAATAAAAAACAAATTTAAAAAAAACATACATATATATTATATATATATATATGAGAAATGTTATGAAAAGTGCATGCCAGGACAGCTTTATAAAGTTTCCAGAATGAAGCTCTTGAAAGTCAGAAGTGCCTGTGTGGCCTCAGCTGGGGCTCTGGGGACAAGTCACAGGCCGTTCTCTTCGCTGGACTGTGTCTGCTCTCTGGCACACAGAAAATGTGCTCTGGCAGTGAACTGGGGCTTTAGAATCAATGTGCTGGTTGACAGGTTCCTGCTGGCTTCTGCACAAATGGCGAGGGGCGCAGCAGAGGAGGCAGGAGGGCCCGGCAGGTCACTCGAACCAGCTTTTTTCACAAGTGACCGATAACACTGAGGATTTTTTCTGGGGCCTGACCTCGGAGCTGCACCTGAAGTAAGGGGAGATCCTGCGGGAACACACCAGGTTCTGTCTGCTGCTGACTGGAAAGGTCAGGCTTTTCCTTGGGCTGACGACATCTGCTCCACTGGCACCTCCACTGCAAGGGATGCAGCTCCTTGAATTTACAAGGCTGTTGTGAGAAGTTCATTAGTGGCTCTGAAATACTTAGATGATTATGGATGCTGTAGCGGCAATTTAGCAGAGAAATCCATAAGGAAATTAAACATATTGTCCTCAAATAGAACTGAATAGTAGATATGTAGGCGTGTAAGTTTTTCAGTGAAAAATGGAGTTAAAGCAGTGATTTCCCTGACACACACACTTCCTTCAGTGCAGAGGCTTGTAAGTAAACACTTGGGTGAGTAAACATTTATCATCTGACATGCACCCAAAGAAATATTTTGAAGTTTCCCACGCTTACCTCTGCAATCTGTGTTTTCTAGCGAGTTCTCTGTGAGTAAATGAAATATGAAGGTGGTGTGAGATCTTTTCATGGACCAATAACCCACTGCAAGGCAGAAGAATAACAGGTAGAAATAAATAATGTCTTTTCAGAAGGAGGATTGTCTGCTGATCCTGCAGGAATTTAAGCTCGGCTTTGGGTCTATACCAGAGGCAAATAATGAGCTGGCAGCTCAGTGTTGGTACAAAATTATTCAGGATTGTAAAAACTAGAGGTGCAGAGGGATCTTGCAAGGGTAACTGAGCAATGAAGCAGCAGAGAAAATCGTGTCAACAAAAGCTATGTATTGCACATGGGGAGGACATCCCTAACTGCACGTGCAGCAGCAGGCTCCTACGTAGCTGTTTCAAGGAGGGAAAGACACTTTGCAGCCCATATATGAATGTCCAGAAAGGTATACACGGTGCTGGGAGGTGGTCAGAAACCAGAGGAAGCTTGTAGAAAAGGGACAGAGAGCAAACCAACACTGGGCCGTAGTCACGCTGTGCCTGCTTGGCATATCCTGCCTGTGATCCCTCCGCAGGAGCTGGACCTGGAGGAGAGAAGAGGGGAGGTGATTGTGCTGAAAGAAACTGCAGGTCACCTGGGAAAGGCAAGAGGAAGAAAATTTCTCATTGTTTGTTGAAGCAGAAGAATTGGAAACTGCCTGGTTTTGTTGTTGGACAGCAGGCTTAAGAGCGCTGTGTCCTGAAACACAAAATGAAATCATTAGGAGTCGGCAAAGAAAGTTGGTCTGTCAGTTGATGGTTGATGGTCCAGGTGCAGCACCTGGTGTCTCCCACCTGCTGTTAGCCGGGAGATTTTCTCAAGGAAATACTAATTTTTCAGATACCCTGTATCTGTTTCTTACCCTCCTGGTGGCAGATGAAGGCTGCTGACTCATAAGGCCCTTTGGGCTGACAAAGCACAGCATTTCCCATGCAGGGAATGGTGATGGAGCAGCATTGCTGGGATGCAGAAGGATGCACTGGTGGTGTGAGAAGGAGGGACTAAAACACTGTGATAAATTGGGGGTGCCTGGGCAGACATACGCCAGGAGAGTGGCACCAGGCAAAGCCCAGAGGAGCTGTTCAGGAGGCACCTATGCTGAGCTAAGGAGGGCAGTGAGATGGGGCCCCGGTCTGAGAGCCTGCTCTGACTGAGCCATACTGAGGTCCACGAGAGGCCACAGCGGGTTGGAAAAATACTGAGACAACAGCTTGTGCTGTGCTAAAATATGTGTCGCATGGCTGGGTCCTGAATCCACATTGTTTGCTGCATTTTTTAAGATATTTTTTGGCAGGGGAGTGTTCAAATCTGTTCCAGAAGGTACGTTCTTGCATGTGCCCTGCCTGGATTTTAACTTGTTATAAAAGGAGAGGTTCTTTAAGAAGCTCTCTGCATGTGTTTCTAGGCCAGCACACAGAAAAATATTTTCCTTTGCAAACTATTTTTCACTGTGTGGGTTATTAGTAGTCTTCTGTTCCCGAGCTCCTGGGGCTACTGTGGTACCACAGGAAATAACAGATCAACTTGGATTTCACAGACTCATGACGTGCTCAAAGAAGTGGAATTGCCTTCAGTATTGGCCCTTTCCGCCCCGTGCAGGCAAAGCCGCACGTCCCTGCGCCAAGGAGTGTGAGCTGGGGAGTGGAGGGAGTACCTGGCCCGCTCATTAGGAGAACGCACGGTGGCTGATGAGCTAAATGCCCGGAGCTGGTCTCCAGCTGAGCATTTTACAAGCAGCCAAATGGTCGAGTCAAGTCACTGGTATGGAAAAGCAGAGGCTAAAGCTAAATTCTGCTCCTCTCCCTCACGTTTCCCTCTGTAGCTCACCACTTGCCTCCCGGCCTCTCGGCATCTCCTTTGCCCGTCTCGCTCCACATGTGTCCCAGGAGCCGGGAGCACTCGTGTCGGGGCAGATGAGGGAGGCTGCGTGCCTAAGGTGTGAGGCCCTGCAGGAGCCATTCCTGCTGTGCTCGCTGTGGCAGAGTGACAGCTACCTCGTTCCTCAGGGCTCCCTCTGCTTTTTCGGTGATTCGGGTCCGTGGGCAGTAATGGCTCCAGCCCCTCACGCACAGGGCAAGTTCAGTTTTCAGTTTATTTGCTTGAAATTCAGTTGGCTCCACATGTTGCCCCGACAGTCCCCTTTAGGTCAGAGACTGCAGCTTGGCCGTCGCTGGGAGCAGGACGCCTCGCTGCAGGAAGTGCAGGATGTAGGTTTTAGGCTTTTCCCAGGATCGAGGACCCTTCTGGGAAAGTACAAAACAGGCTTCACGAAAACACATCCAGCTGCTGCCCCTGCATCAGCTGTGCAGACTTCTCAAGGCAACCAGTTCCTTTGCAAACCTTGTTAAACTCTTAGGGTGATTATGGGTTTCATGATCTAATTACAGTGTGATAAAACACCTCCTATTGCTAGTTTTGAATGTGCTGCCTCCTGCCTGATTGTTGTGATGCAGAGACATAGTCCAGTCTTTTTCCCATTCCCTCCTTCGTGAAGCGTCACTTGCATCAGGGTGCGTCTGCACATTTGAACAATAGAAGCTGTCACCTGGAACAGTGAAGCATCACAAAGTAGCTCAGTGGTTTTGGTTTTAGACATTTTCAGTATAAATCATACCTGAGATTAGCAGGATTTTTGCATACGGGGAATATTTTGCTTTAGATATTCCCAAGAGAGAGAAGTTATTAAAACTGACTTTCCTTCCCATTGCCTGCAGCAGAGGGGGATGCTGCTGTGCCTCCCTCGGCATTGCACCAGCGTTATGGAGAGGCTCTGCTCCCGCTGTGACAGTCAGGCAGATTGACTGAGGCAGGGGGTGCTTGTTTTGTCACGGGAAGCCAAGGACTGTGGTTTGTCTGCTGGCTGAGAGGAGAAAGGGGAAGAGTGCATCTCTCACCTTTGTGAATTGTTGTTCTACTTGAGAAGAGCTTGTCCTCCCTCTGTATTGAGAGGATTTTAGGAACTCCAGGCACCTGAACAACTTACCTAAGCCATAGGCTGTGTGAAAGGCTGATCTGAAATACGCAGCATCTGACCAGAATGTAGCTTTTAAAAGCCACAAGTATTTTGAACTCTGCTGCAAGCTTTGAGGCTGGCAGGGAATCAAATAGGGCAGATCTATTCACTGCTTTCAGCGAGCAATTTGGGCTTGACTCGAAAAAGAACAAAAGGCCAATGGTTTTGGAAAAACTCTCCCAGCAATCAGTGCTCTGTCAGTGCAAACATTTCTCATGGTGTCACGGGGTGATTAGCTCTGTGAATCCTGGCTCCGCTCAGAGTTTGCTGAACCAAGTGCAATTGGAGCAGCCGGTCTTGCGGGAGGGCTGTAGCTTTTGCGGTGAAGTTCCCAAGCTCCAGTTCTCCTCATATTGCAGAGCACACCCAAGGCTCGTGGTACAAGGTTGGGTTAGAGGAGGCTGCAGACAGGAGGGCGAGGAAGCCTTCTGCAGGGCTTTGGGAAGATGAGACCCTGCCACCTTCACGCGCCTCTCCTTGCATCCTCAGCAAGGACCATCTCGGTGCCGGTGCTGCCTCTCCAGCCCCTCACGCCCTTCTCTGCCAGTGCCTCTCTCACTTGCCCAGGACTGCAGTTCTTGAATCATAAACAATTTCTTTAAAACACTTTGCAATCTTTCCTGGCAGGAGGCTGGCTCTGCGTGCTCTCTGGCTGAGATATGGCAATACATAAATACCCAGCCCTGTGTCTATGAGCCACGTAACTCCAGCCATGCCACCAGGAGCAAGAACTCATGCTTGCAAGGATTCCCAGGCACCTTGTGTTGAGTCAGGACAGGGTCGGGCTGCCTCTGCAAGAGGTGGAGATCTGCAGGAGTGGGGCTGGGAGGTGCAGAGCTATGAGCCTTGACTCAGAAGAAAAATCCCTCCGAGCCCAAGCACCAACTTGCACTGACACTGCCTGCCATGGGGCTACAGGCTTCAGGGCGCTTGGTGTGAGGTTTTGGCCGTGTGGCTGCTCTGCCTGCACAAGAGGCTGTGCAGAAGTGAGGTGGCTCTTTGTGCCGGTGTGAGCTGCTGCGCTGGTGCCCTCTGGTGTGGTGGGTGCACAGACAGCACTGCGGGCTGAATTGCTCCTTTCTCCTTCCCGACAGGTCTGCCCATCAGCACCTACGCCAAGTACTGCTACCGGAAACTCCAGAAAGTAGCTGTCACCGGTGGCAAAAAGGTGAGCGGCTGCCCCGGCTCCAGGACCCGCAGGCTGCCTGCGCGGCACTCTGCTTCCCAGGCCTGAGAGCAGTCAGTCCTGTGACTCTCACAAGTCACTGCTGATCTGGTGATGGGAAATGGACATAGAGCAAGCGGGGAAGGCTTGCTCAGGGCTCTTCTCCCCATGAACATGTGTGAGAAGGCTGCTGCCCAAGTCCCTCCATCCTGGCAGACAGCAGTGCCTGCTGTGCTGGTAGCTGCCCAGCTGGGTACTCCCTGGCCCTAGGATGTTAGGACTTTTGTCTGTGTCTAGGGTAAGAGGAGCTGTCTGTGCAGGGGATGCCCATCATTTGGTGTCTTCAGGTGAGGGAAGTCTCCTTTTGCCATTGAGAGCTTGCGTGGGCTGGGTCTTGCAGCTCATTTACTGCATATTTTTTCATACCCAGTTCAAAAAAATCATGCAGCAGGGATGGCTGGTGCAGAGGGGAACCTCCATGCTCTCTGCTGTCTCAAAATCCCCCTCTTCCCTTTCCTCTGTATGGTCCTGCATGGGGCTCTAAAAGCTAGCAGGTGGCCCCAGCCTGTCCGTTCTAGGTCTCCTAAGCCAGATCCAGTTCTCTTTTATTTCTGCAAATCCCTCTGGGGCCTCCCTGCCATCTGGACTCCGTGTACAGTGAGCAAATACCTCAGGAGGGGTGAAGGCTCCCGGCATCCCCCCAGGGGCAGGACGGGAAGCATCTGGACACACACATCACACAACTGCAGCCCCAGCAGCTGCCACCCTCTGAAGGGTCGGGGGGAGATTGCCCCCGTCTCGCCTCCCGCCTGGACACAGGGTTGCTGCCAAATGGCCACCATGCTGGGCAGCGTGTTGCCCCTGTGATGGCACTCTGCATGTTACCGAATCTCTGCCAGGGGAGACTCAAAGCCCCTTTCAAAATGTCACCATCTTTCAGAAGCAGCAGGTCTCAGTGCCCACTTTTCAGAGAGCTTTAGCGCCTCTGAGAGAAACGCTTTCCCTGGCGTAGGACATACCTGGAATTCCCTTCTCCAAAGGGCTGTTTTTTGGCTGTCCCGTGGCCAAGTGCTTGCCCAGCATCAAGCCGATGTACATGTGCCTCTGCTGACCTTACCAGAGTGGGAACAGGCTGGGGTCCATCCGTCTTCCCGCTGCACCAGCAGGGAGAGCTATAGCTGGAGCAACCCCCTGATGTGCAAAACACAGGAACAGGATCCCTGCAAAACCAGCCCAAACTCTCCAAAGCTGTCTCCTGCCAACAGGCAGCAGCTTGTCTGCTCCTCTTGGGCCTGATGAGTTGACTCCTCCCTGGTTTTAGGAGGTGGAGGCTGCAGAGCAAGAACCGTGCTGCCAGGCCAGTGAGGTGCCCACATGTGTGGGCAGCCCTCTCCAACCTGGCCACTCACTGCCACCATCCCCAGGTCACTGTTTGTCTCTGGGCTGGCTGTGCCATAGCTGCACTGAGCTCTTCTCTGTCCTCAGGGCCTCCGTAAACCAACAGTGGAAGAGATAACACATGCCAGGAATGCCATCGTGACGCCATCGCTCTTTGGCAGCTCTCTGGAGGAGATCATGCTGCGGCAGCAGGACATGTACCCGGGTAACAAGCTGCCCTGGGTGCAGACACAGCTCTCGCAGCAGGTCCTGGCTCTGGGAGGAGAACAGACGGAGGGAATTTTCAGGTGAGCTTTTAGGGCACCGTGTTACTTTTGAGCCACCCACATGTCAGTCCTCAAAGCCGAGAAGTCAAGATTGATCTCCACGTGCTTCCTCTTCCCTGAGAATAGCACTCTGCCATGGCTTGGACAAAACCCAACCTTTCCCAGGTTCAAGAATCGTTTCTTAAAGTAACAATAGCCTGTTTGCCTGCATTAGCACAGAGGGGACAGTGAAGATGTGACTTGGACTGTTTAGGACAGCATGTACCCAGGCAAGGCACTGAACTTTCATGAGCTTCAACAGTAATAGTTGGCCAGTACAGGGGAGGGACGAGCTCCTGGGGCCCTGGCAGAGCAGTTCATCAAATGCAGCACATCAGCCTTGATGCACAAGATGTGAAGAATCAAGAGAGACAAAGAATCAGTATGGTGAACCTAGAGGATTCTGGTTTGGGTTTGGTTTTTGGTTTGGGGTTTTTTTTTGTTTTATTTAAGATTTGTGTTAGTTTTTCAGTAGCTAAACTTGACTTAAGTTAGCTAGCAAATCTTGACTTTACCTTGTACGGGTTTCTAATATTTTGGTATATTTAGCCAGAGATGCTTCTTATCTTTAAGCTGAGTGTGCTGCAGAGAGGCCTAGTTGCAGAAAGTAATCACCGAGGACAGAAAGGTAGTTGATGTCTGAGCTAGCTGGAAGGAGACAAGTGTTTCTTCTACCCCCGCTTTAAAGCTGTGTCTAAAAACAGGCAACCCATTTCTCTGAGGAACTGCTTCTGTAGCTGCCACTGGTAGTGCTCCCTTCTCCCTGGGAACCCAGAAGCAACTTCAGAGCCATGGTTTGCCAGCCACACCAGGCCCTGCTTGCTCTCTAAAGCATCTTTGCTGCGTCTCTGTTTGCAGGATACCTGGTGACATAGATGAAGTCAATGCATTGAAGTTGCAGGTGGATCAGTGGAGAATCCCAAGCAGCCTCAGTGACCCCAACATCCCAGGTATGGAACACGGCAGGCCTGTGTGCTGCAGCCTCAGCTGTGGTACAGCGCAGAGGGGAAGGTACAGGAGCAGCCCAAGAGGTGTGC
This sequence comes from Xenus cinereus, assembly GCA_025774025.1. NCBI lineage: Eukaryota > Metazoa > Chordata > Aves > Charadriiformes > Scolopacidae > Xenus > Xenus cinereus. The sequence continues at coordinate 16,836,295 of JAOXJK010000005.1, read as the reverse complement.
TGCTGCCTGGGGACGTGTACACAGGCTGTCTTCACCAACTGGGTTTTCATTCTGTGCCTTTCCACTGCCTTTCCAAAAACTGGCCGTATTAAAAATGCAGAGGAGGGGTTGAGGGCACCTCTGCCTCCAGCTGGCTCTGGCACAGTGAGGCTATGGAGGCTGGGCAGTGTGCAGGGCGGCTGGGAGTCATTCAGGAGCAGCACTCTAGCTCCAAGGTCTCATTGTCCTCTCCTTTAGGCGGCCCCAGAGCCGCTTCCTGGAGGAGCAAGATAAGAGGCAGCATTTGCCTCTAACTGGCCAGTTTGTCAGCCTGCGAATTTCAGGGCCAAGACTGAAATAAGGTGAAACCGCACAAGTGCAGAATCCCTTCTCTGCCTTCTCTTTGCTGAGGCCTTGAGTCTTGCTGCCAACTTTGCCTCTGAAGGTAGCAGGGAGGTAACCAGAGCTGTTCTTATGCACCCTGCTTTCTCCCCAGCCTCTCTTCTCAAGCTCTGGTATCGGGAGCTGGAGGAGCCTGTGATCCCCCAGCAGTTCTACAAAGAATGTATCAGCAACTATGAGAACCCCGACGCTGCTGTGGCCGTGGTGCAGCTTCTGCCGGAGCTCAACAGACTGGTGCTGTGTTACCTCATACACTTCCTGCAGGTAGGCAGCCCCTGCAGTCCTGCGCCCCTGCTGTGGCCAGGAGCTTGGAGCACACAGGGCACGGTTAGTGGGACAGCTCTGGTGGGTTTTGGCAGGCTTTCAGGACCTCTCACCTGTATTTAAGGTGGGATTGCTGGAGGCGGGTCTGCTGGCCTTGTCCCTTATGGGAGCAATAAACCATATTCCTGGTCTTGTAGAACATGGTGCTGGTCCCAAAGGTTGAGATCTGCCAGATGTTCCCTGTCTGCTGAAGTTCCCACACTGTCAGCTGTGTCAGGGCATAGTGATCTTCCCCATGAATATGTGGCTGTTGAGGCATTGTCCTTCGGGGAGGCCACATCTCTGCTGTCCTTGCACCTCCTTAGACCACACGTTTGGAGTCTCTTGCCCTTTTCCTCCGCTCCAGCTGAATGTGTTATTATCTGCAGATCTTTGCTCAGCCATCAAATGTGGGCAGAACGAAGATGGATGTGAATAACCTGGCCATGGTGATGGCCCCCAACTGCCTGCGTTGCCAGTCTGACGACCCTCGCATTATCTTCGAGAACACACGCAAAGAAATGTCCTTTCTTCGCATGCTGATAGTGCATTTGGACACAAGTTTCATCAAAGGGCTGGTTTGAGCTGCTGGCCCTGGGGTCCAGAACATTGCTCTGGGGAGTCACTGGATGCCCGAAGTCTTCTCCCCTCCACTTAGGTTTCTTCCATTGTCCTTGCTGTTGCCACACCCTGGGTTAGCCCCTGAGCATCTCCCAGCATATGACCTTGAGGACAAGGACTAGATGCTCCTGGAAGGCTCAGGCTGTTCAGCACCAGAAAGTTCTTGGACATGCCAGGTCAGATATAGTGATTCCTGGCCTTCCAGTGTGTGTCAGAGGGGGGCAGCCCTCCTCCTTGGAGCCGCAGGACTGGTTGCTTATTGAAATGGTTGTGACATCCCTGAGAAACTGCTACCTGGAGCATGAGGCTCTCCATTTCTCTTCTGGAGGTGGAGTTGGCTTCAGGTAGGAAAACATCACTCCTGTATTGTGGCATGAGCTGGTCCTGGGGGAGATGCTGCCTCCTTGGGGATAATCCCACTGCTATGGAGCCAGCCTGGTTCACCTCTGCAGACGGTTGGAGGCATGAGGGTTGTTCTGACACCCCGCAATGCTGTTGGTAGAGGGATGTGAAGGTGTGGGGCGTTCACTGGGGCAGAGGGGTTCCTTGCACTGCCCTGGTTGATTGAAGCACATTGCAGCCCAGGGAGAGGAGGTGTTTGAGCCTCTGCTGCTGTTGGCTGGGTAGGCAGACTCCCACAGCTGGGAGCTCTGGCAGGTTGGATCTGCAGAACATCCACCTCACATTCTCCTTTAGGCAGCTTTAGAGCTGCACAGCAGCATGTGGTCAGCGTGTGGGACAAGCCCTGTGCTGAGCTAAACCAGCACCCACCCACGCCATGGGAGCTTGGGACAAGGGGAAGGCCATGCACCTGACAGCAAACAGATAAACAACCTCCTAAGGAGGCCCATATCTTCTGGAGGGGTAACCCCAGCAGCCTTGCATCTCCTTTCTGCTATGGGCAGCGTGGGCTGACAGCAGCTTTCCTGAAGAGCACATGAGACTGTGCTCAGAGCAGCCTCCATCACTCTGGCATCCCCCCTTTCTGGTACCAGGTCCTTCCCAGACCGCTCTGCTGGGGACTGAATACCAGTTTTGCCCACCCTCCTGGTTGAGCCCAGGTTTAAAACAGGGAGGTCCTCCAACAATAAGTGCTCCTGTGCTCAGATGTGCCCGTCCAGGCAGAGCAGCAGCATTTCTGTGTGCTTCTGAAATGCTGATGCCGCCTAGAGTCAACTGTGGCATGGATACTCTTAAATTCCACCAAATTCCCATGGGAATTGCAGAGGGGTTGGGAGGGGAAGAGGAAGGAAGGGAAGAGGCAGGTCTGAGAGGCTGAAGTGTGGTGGAGCCTGCGTAGGGGTGGTGTCAGGTGGGCAGCTCAGCATTCTCACTGATGCTATTAAACCCCTGTGGCTTCCCGTTTGCCACCAGAAGTGTGGCACAGCAAGGACAGTGTCTTTCAGAGGCAGCACATGGATTTCTCTGCACCCTCTGGATACTGTTGCGTGTTCCTTAGCAAGCAGCATTTTCTAATTTGGTGGCATCCTGGTGTTACTCTTCTCTTCCTTTGAAGTGTTTTCCCTGCTGGAGGCAGGTCTGCTGCAAAAAGCTGTATGTTGGGATTTCTCATGCAATGCTAAGTCTGCCAGTAGGATCCAAGGTTGCTTTTGCATTTCTGCATTTCCCTCCCTTCCACGTGGGGCCCTGGGATCATCCTCTCCTGATCGCAGCGGGGAGCTGAGCCCTGCCAGCAGTGAGGTTTAAAGCTAACGTCTGAATCTACAAACAGTTTGGGCATAAGGTGCCATGTGCAGAGTGCCCCGAGCCTGATGGCTGCTTGGATCTCGTGATGTGCGTGTGTCCCAGGGCACGTGTTTGCTGGGATGAACTCTGCAGCCGGAGTTCGGTTTGTGTCCAGCTGAACAAGGGTTGTGGTCCCGCTCCTTGTACCAGATGCTTCTGTGGTACAGTGGGCCAGGAAATCTTGCTCCCATGTCAGGATTAGCTCTGTCAAACATGCTTCCAAAAATGTGCCAGGATCTGTTTCACAGTCCCATCCCATTCTGTTCTATCCCAGTGAGTCGAAGCCATTCAGCTCGGTTTGGCCTTCTGAACTTATGAACGTGTGCTTCAGATATGAGGCTACTTTCCCAGAAACTTAGAAACAGGCGGAGGATTACTGGCTCTGCCATATTGTACTGAAATTTGAATGCTTGAACAGGCTCGGGATGCCACGTCCTGCCCCGCTGTGGGCTGGAGCAGCTGCGTAGTGCCTGCCCCCCTCTTTGGGCTGCAGATGCATGTGCCTGTGTCAGGCTTCACCTGCAGCCAGCCACCACGTAGGTGATCCATGTTATTCCTTGCACTTAGCTGTAGCAGGCAATCGACCCATAGGCATTTGCTGCTATTACAAATGATTGCTTCTTGCCAGGGCTGTAAAATAGGTTAACAAATGACACTGGATATTATTTTCTTTGCCAACAGATTTGTAAATACAAATCAGTAAAGCAGCCTCTCCTCTGGTATAATAATAAATACAGTCTCCATGATTGTCTCTTGTCTTTTTTGTGAAATTCTGAAGCGTGATCATGTTTGCCGGGAGCTGCAGATTTCAGCCTGGATCTCAGTGTTCATGAGTGAGGCTGGCAGGAGGGTGGTAGGTGGCCTGTAGCCGTGAGGAGAGTGGCAATGACAAGCAAGAGCAGAAGGAAGACCTATACCATTGTAAACTCACACAGCCCTTTCCTAGGTGGGTGTCTGCAGTGTTCCCCAGGGCTTTGCTGTGAAATGAGCTGATTTTTGCCAAATCAAAAAAGCCCACAATCCAAGTGCTTCATCTCAGGCTCAGAGACTTGGTGATGTGCTCCTGCAGTTGCCTTGACCTGGATCACTTAAAAAAATCAATGACCAGAGTAGCAGCTGGGCTCGTAACAAGCTTTTGGTTTGTTCTTTGCTTCCACCAGCAGCGCAGTGAGACCCTGTGCCAGAGGGCAGCTTGGGACACAGCTGGCTTGTCTTTGGCTCCTTGTGCAGAGGAGGCACCTGCAGCTTGTCTGAAACTTTCCACTGGTGGTGGAAGGGTAGTGTCTCCCGATGTGGTCAGCACCGCAAAGATACTCCACAGATACTCCATTTCTCCCTCAAACCACAGGTGCCCAGAGGTTGTGCCACCTCTCCAAAAATCCAGGGCAGTGGGATGCCAGTTTTTAGCATAATCTTTGTGTAGTTTTAGCCCAATCCTCACATTGAGCTTTGCACTAAACCAGCCCTGTGGGAAGACAGAGACCACAGGAACAGGCAAGCCTGCCTCAGGAGCCCTGCAGCAGGGAGGAGAGTAAGGAGGGTCCCTGTCCTAACGCTGCCCCAGCACGGGTTTGATGTGGGCGCAGCAAAGCGATGGTGGATTCGGCAGAACTGGCTGGCAGTGAGCTGGGCTCGGGCTCTGGCACACCCATGGATGGTCTGCAGGACAGCCGTCAACGATAAGATGGAGAAAGCAGATTTAGCTGCCAAGCGTTGCTGCTTTTAGAGCTCCTGTTACCATGTAGCATTTGTCAACCACAGTAAATGGTGGAAAGAACTAGATGTGGGTGCAGGCAGATGGGGAGCCATCTCAGGGATGAAAAGGGATCAGGGAAAAATCCAGGCATTAGAGTGAGGTGGACCAGATATGGACCCTGCCAGAGTTGAGTGCTTCCAGGTGGCTGTGCAGAAAAAACTTTTGGGAAGCATGGAGTCACTCATTGGTTGGACTTTTCCTTTCAAAGCAGGGGCCACCAGCTGAAGATTCTGCCCAGCCTGCAAAGGTTTGAGCCAGTGTCTCCCAGGGGCTCCTCCTGCCCCAGCCTCCACCCAGAGCTTCCTCGTCTCACCATCAATGCCATCCCAGTGGTACTGTAAAGAGAGCTTGTGTCTGAGGACTGAGGACTTGAGGACTGTGCAACCTCAGCTGGCAGGGTTGGGAGCTGGCAGGATTGAGGGCCCAAATCCATGAAGCTGTTCAGAAGCTTGAGCCCAAGGCTGCTCTTACAAGCTGCTACTTATCCCAAAGGAGATCTCGTGGCTTATGTCAGCTCGTCTCCACTCGCAGCCCCATTTCCTCCATCCCGTTTCTGTCAGGTGCTTCATTCAGATTGCAACCAACAGGGGAAGGCCTGTGTGGGTCATGGTGGGGATGTGGAGGGTGGGGGGTGGAGAAGAAGCCCCTCCTCTGAGAGCAGTGTGCTGTTGGATTGTTTCAGCTTCCCCTGAAATGATCCGGCCTTGGTGCCTACTGGGGAAGACGACGGTGCTGCAACTGCAAATGGTACCCAAATACTGGGCGGTAGTGCCCCTGCTGTGTGTGCCACCCCCGCACTCTCAGCCATTCAGAAGAGCGCAGGACAGCCAGACCCTAGAGCCCCAAGGAGCACAGAAGGGCCTACAGAGCAGCGTGTCTGTCGCCTGCAGGCAGACAGCCCCAAGGAGGATGAGATGAAGGGGGCTGCAGCCTCCCCCCTGCTCCCGGTTGTCTCTCTCATGCTGCTTCATGGATGGGGCTGCGCCTGCCCTGTCCAAGGGCGGAGGCTGAGGGTGGACATCCTTCCCTGGAGACGTGTAGCCAAGTCCCAGCTGCTCCGGATGGTCTGGGCAACAAAGAAGGGATGAGAAACTGTCCTGAGGTAGAAAATGTTCAGACTTGGAGTGCTGTCGTGGCACACTGACTTGGTGAGTCCCTCATCTCCCGCCCTTGTGTGCAGCTTGGGACCAGGCCTGGGCATCAGCCAGACCTGTGGGGACCTCCAGCAACCCTCAGACAAAAGCAGGTATGAGCGGGGTGAGGCACGGTGGCGAGAGCTGGACACGGAAAACTCATCCCTAGACTGTTGCATGCAGTCTGGTGTGGAAGGCAGGGACTATGTCCAGGTGAGTTCTGTGACCCCCCATCCAAGCCCCATCAGGACCAGGGAGCCGCTCAGCGGCCGCCTCTCCGGCAGCTCCTGCAGTCTGCAGTGACCCCGCGTGGGCTGTGTGGAGGCAGCCCGGGCTCCCCGCCTCGCCCCGGCAGAGGCCCTTGTGCCGGAGAAGACAAACCCTGCGGGCACAGAGCCACCCTTCCCAGCTGCCACACTGGCCTTTGAGTGGCTGGTCAGGGAGGAGGGGGAGTCTCCTCGAGGGGTGACCCCAGCCCAACACAGAGCCCAGCCTCGCTGGCTGGAGCTGGTTTGGCTCCTTTTATAGTCAGTGCAAGAGGCGATTTCTGAGCACGGTTCCTCTGGTGCCGTGGAGGCTGAAGGCTGGCTGGTTGCGTTGCCCTTGCCACGTGCCTGATTCTCTCTGCTGAGAGGGGGGAGGCTGGCCAACAAGCCCAGCAGTCCGGCAGGCGGGGGACGTGCCAGCGGCGTGGCTGCCTGCGCTCAAGGCCAGCTCTTGGATAGCACAGCTGTAGAGCTGGCCTTGAAGGGAAGGAGCCGGAGGACACCTCGCTGGGAGCTTCCTCCCTCTCCCTCAGGAATGTCGCCTCATGGCAGACCCTCACCCTTGGGCCTCTGCCTGAGCCAGCTCTGCCAGTCCCATGCCAATCCGGACCCTTACCCCACCCCACGGACTGACTTCCCCCCTGGACCTTAGACCTGCTCCATCACTGTGGGACTTGTGTGCCCACCTGGTCACTGTCACCGGACCTGCTCTGCTCCTGTTACCGCTGGCCTGCACCGTGGTGGGCCCCGGCCCACGGTCCTCACACCCCCACAGCGAGCCAGGCGAGATTCATGGCACTGCTCGTGCAGACAGGCTATGTAGGTGAGACCACAGTTGCATTCCAGAGAAGGCAGACAGACCTTTCCTGAGCTGCAAAGCTTTATTTGTCCACATTTATTGGTTTCCAGATTGATCCAGTAGAGCTGAGCAGACACCCCTGGAGGGGGGATCTGTCTGAGACAGGACTGAGACAGGCAGAGGCAGTGTTGGTGTTCGTGGTGGCTCCAGCACAGGAGGAAGGACATTCCCTGGGAAGGGCTGCCGCTCCGTGGTCAGCCAGAACAGGCAGGTGTGGCTGACATCCCAGGGGTTCCCATAATGTGCCCCATGGACGCTGGTGTGGGATACTGAAGCTGGAGTCCTGGACAGTGCACAAGGAGAAACATCGCAAATTGGCATAGACACATCCTTGGAGTGCCAAAAGCTGTGTGCTCTCAGTGGGAACAGCAGAACAAAGGATTATTTCCCACATCACAAAACCAGTGGGATCTAAAAAGACCCATTTCTGCAGAGGAAAAAGTGTTTTCTGACATGTGCCTTCTCATGGCACATATGCTAAGATTCCATGGGTTTTTTAAATGATGAAAACTCCTGAATGATATATAGCGCGCTCAAAAAATCCAATACACAAACACTATACTGACGTTCTGGTTAAAAAAAAATAAAATCTACTTCCCTCAAAACTTTGGAGTTATTTTTTTAGCTGATTTCTATTTTAATGCTTCCTGCATTTTTTTCTCTTCCTTCTAGAAACCTGCAATGTTAAAACCACATGTGAGATTTCAAGGTTAAAAAATAAATCCAAACTGATAACTACATTTTCTGCCACATTTTTTTCCTATTGTGGTATTTTTAGCAAGCCACTCTGCTTCCACAAATTCCCAGCATACAGCTCAGGCTCTGTCAGAGAAGCGTTAACACCCAAGTTGCTGTACAGCAATGGGGACCACCGTGCTTTAAACCACCCTTTGTGCTCTCCGGGTCCTGTGCTGCTTATGATGCTGGGCTGAGGCTGATGTTGCAGGAGCAGTGAGATTTGTGCAGTGACAGCAGTTCCTGTGGCAACTGGAGAGTCTGAAGACAGGCGAAGGAAGCCCTTGGAGTCGGGGCCATGCTGTGCCTGGCAGCACCGCAGCCCTTGCCCTGCTTCTGCAGCCACCTTGGCCACAGCAGTCACTCCTTCCATCGCAGAACCAGGCAAGGCAGGCAACCATCATCCGCTTGTCTGTGGCCTCTGAGCAGAAAATGATAGATCATCCCAGGAAAACCACCTGAACCAGAAGAGTTTATCCACCCACAGTGACAAACACTGTGGCAGGGCTGTGTGCGGGCCTGCCCCCCGGGACAAGGGGCACCGACCAACGGGACCAGGCCCGGCAGAGGCCGGCGTGCGGGAGGAGTGCCCGCAGCCCCGCCAGCCGGCTCCACGGAGCGTCAGACTGCTTCTATCTGCCTGTATTTCACCCTCCTAGGGAACCCCGCTCCCCCGAAACGCCTGGCCCCTGCCCGCAGAGCGCTCTGCGGGACGCTGGGCACCGCACTGTGCCCGGCCTGGGCAGGACCCCCGCGCCCACCCCCCACGGCTGCTTTCCCCGCCAGCTGCACCGCGGTGCCGCTGGGGCCCGGAGTAAGGAGCTGCAGTCACGGGGAAGCACTGGGTCCTCCCCCTCTGAGTCGGCGGTCCCGACGGGAGGCGGCCGTGCCGTGCCGTGCCGTGCCATGCCGGTCCGCCGCGGCCCGCGCTCCCTCAGCGCCCTGGGCCCGGGGACGGGGGGGGCCGTGGG
>JAOXJK010000005.1:16800129-16815111 GCA_025774025.1 Xenus cinereus | reverse complement strand
GGGTTTTACTAGGGCAGGAAGTTTGCCCAACACATCCCTAACTCTTGCTCCAGGGAGGCAGCAGACTTCCCTGTGAAACGGGTCAGGGCAGCATATTGGCCCCTCCATCCCCCTCAGTAGAGGGTCACCAACAACAATGACCCATCTGCTTTTCCTTTTAGTGCTAGTTCGGATGCAGGGTCTATGGCGACTCGGTCTTTCTGGCATTTCTGGCCTGGTTTTATCATCCTCCCTTTCAGCAGCCAGCTCCTCCTGCAGGACTCCATACCTGTTCTGCAAGGGTAACTGGGGGGCTGGGAGGGGTCGGCAGGGCATTTGCCTGCTTTGCCGAGCAGGGACCTGTTTCCACTCCCCTTCTTCTCCGAGATCACTTCTTGCTGCCTGGTGAGAAGAGGGGAGAGGGTCCTCTGATTTATGTGAGTTCTCATCCTGTTCCCTTATCCTCAGGGAGTGGGCCCACCAGTCAGTCTCTCTCTCTCACACTGCCTGATGCTCCTCAGCCTCTCCTCTTCCTCCTTCAACTCAGCCACCTGTAAGAGCAGGTCATTTACCAGTTCACATCGGATGCAAGTGTTGTCCCCGCTGCCCTCCATTGCGAGTGCTAGGCTCCGGCACTCTCTGCAGGCAGAGGCCTGGATGCCCACATGTTTGTGTGGGGCCTCCGTCTGGGTGCCCACAGCTTTTCCTTTTCTAACAACAGCCTTTGACCAGGTAGTAACCGTGGCTGGAAGTATGCAAACAGTTTATACTCAGAAACTTGAGGGTCAGGCGGGATGAGTGCTCTAGCTGCCTGAAAGCTTGGAGGGGGTTTGTATTCTTACTTCAAATCTGGTGCTAAAAGAAAAAGTTGAGACACCTATAAGATAGGCTTTTGCTGTATTTTTATGCTTAATTATAACTGTTAATATGACGGTAGCTTGTACAGAGAGGTCTTATCACCAGCTTTTGCTATTAACCGCAGTCCTTAAAAAAACACACTTTCAAACTGCCACTGGGAGGAAAGGTCTTTAAAGTTCGCTTGTGAGCTGTTTAGTAATTCTGTAACTGCATGGCACCATTGAATTTGTCTGTTCAAGCTCAGGAAAAATTGAAGAACTCTTCAGATGACCCTGAAAGAGACCAGATAAGGAGACGATCTTCAAGACTCTCATCTAGTATTAGCCATGGGATTATAAATACAGATCATGTCACAACTTCAACGGAAACTCAGCCTTTGAAAGATGCAGTATCTAACCAAAAGGAATCTGAGAAGGGTAAGCAGCTTCCTGGTACACTCTGAATTTGTGGTGGCATGGCAGTCATCTAGTTGTTGCAAGCACTGTATTTTCACTTCTGTAGCCTGCAGGCTCTATATCTACGATTAAAACCTGATTTCATCAGCAGTGCAGAGAAAACTCAGGGGAAGTTTATATCTCTTTCTGCTGCCGTGATTGGCTTTTACATTCAATTTGCTCTCCATCAGTAACCCTGGCATTTCCTGGGAGCAACTTTAGCAGTAGAGGGACAACTGGCTGGGACAAACGGCCTTGTAAAAAGAGAGCTCCGTAGCTTGTAAAATAACTTAACAGAAATGTTGTGGTTGGATTTAAGTTTTAACACTTTTAAATTAAAGAAGTAACCTAAATGCTAAACTAGAGTTTAATCCTCTTGTTCAACACTAACAACACCAAATGGTGTGCTTTTAATATTAGTGTGGGTGGAGGTAATGATCCCTTTTTCTGTCCTGTGCTTCACTGCGTTTCCCTTTCATGGGCAGCTCTGATAATAGTTTGAGGAGACCTGTGCTGTTTCAGGCTATAAAGAATTAGCAGCCTGTGTATTCCTAAGTGCCTCTAAATGTAGAGGGTTGCTACAAGTAGCTGTGTTGTAAAAGCTTAATTTTGTGTTAATACAAGTAGTCTGAACACAGATGGATATTTGTCTCCTGTAATGCGATAAATGCACATATTGGTGTTATGGAATATGCTTTTTTGTGCGTTTTACTCAATTAAAATTTTTTCCTCCGTTCTAGTCCAGTTACAAATTCCTCTTGAATCTGACCAAAGTTTCAGTGAACAAGGATCTCCTGGAAACACATCACAAAGCACATCACTCAGTACAGATGCCAGTTTTCAGGAAGAAAAAGTTGAAGACACCGAGTCTTCTTCTGTTACTGTTAGAACTCAAGAATCTTCTGCTGCTGCAGGTTCAAATTTTGATTTCATACTTAATATTGATGTCTTTCTGAAGCAACTGATGCCAGGTTCTGTGCTTGTACACAGTGTCACTGACAAAAATTATGCATTCTTGCAGTGTTAAGCACAGGGAAAAATGCGTATTTTTTTTCCGAATGGACTCAGTTTTGATCTTATGCTTTGGAGATAGACAGCAATCTTCCCAAAACTTGAAATCATAATTTTTAAATGACTGGGTGTAATATTTTTAGTACGTGAATGGTGAATTTAACAAATGTGTGTTTTCAGGTTATAATTTAATGTTTGTAATTCTGGATTTATTTGGACTAACATCTTAAAAGGTGAGGTTCTCTTGTCATTTCAGTGCTGCAGGTGTGTGTTAGCATTGATGTTTGGGAATCCTGATTGTGCATTTTTATATCCTTATGTTTTGGCTTCTGTTAAACTTAAGCCCTTGACTATTTAGCAGTTTTAGTGCAAGTTTATGGAGTAGTTCAAACATTTCAGTGTCTGTCTTAATAATGTATATATTCTGTTTTCTCTTAGCTGGGGGGTGTACTTAGCTGGGGGGTGTACTTACCTTGGTTTTTCAAATTAAAATTTCCTATACAGATAGTAGAGTATGCCAAAATGTAGTGCTGTCCTGTGGTTATTTCTTGTAACTTTAATACTCGTATCTGCAGCTAACGAGAAACTTGAACTACAAACTCCCATTTGTGCTGTATCAAATAAGCTTAAATTTAGATGTTGCAGAGCATTTAGAGGGATTTACAAGTGCTCAGCATTGCTAGAGTAATCTGTATGTGATGGATTTCATCCTGTTTGTTGATTGTTCCAAATTTACCCTCCTGTTTGCACGTGTCCTCTTTCACCCACTCCTGTGTAACTGTACAAATGAAATGTCCTCTCCCTTTGCCACTGATGTGCCCCTTCAGTGCAGGAAGAAATTTACCTCTTTTCCTTTGCTCAGATTTGATGTGTAAATGGTCTTTTACTATTTAAAAATGAGAGCTCTTTTGATCTTGCTCTCCTTCCTAACCAGGCTGATAGTATAGCCACCTGTATTCTAACTGGTATATCCAGAGTCTTTTCAGTTGACATGTGGTGGGGCCATGCCTTTCCTTCCCTGCATTTTGACAGGGAGTTTAGAAGATACAGAGTGGCTGCAAATTCTTTTTGCTAGTCAAGTTGCTGTGTCCTTTTCAGTCTCTAAAGTACTTTTGGATTTAACTTTTTTTTTTTTTAACTGATGGGTTGTAGCTTGTTTTGTTTCCTGAAGGCAAAACCGCTGTTCGGTTGTTGAACCTTAACAGAACATTAATCTCTCTGATGGCAAAGAAATGCCCTTACTCTCTGTGTTATGTGTTAACTCCGGGTACGAGAGCTCTTGACAGCCTGCCTGCAAATCTCCAAAGCAAAGGAAGGATGTAAAGAGTGTTCCTCCTTCCAGTGGCTACAAATTTGTTCCTCCCCCTCTTGCAGCAGGTTAAACTGATTTAATGTGCACTTCAACGTTTAAGTTCAATGCTTTATCTGAATAATTACAGTGTAACATCACTGGTTTCCTCAAGTTCATGTGCTGACAAGTGGCGAAGCTCCTCACAAGCGCCTCTCGGGTACTGCTGTAATAGTCTGCTGTCCGGCTCAGCTAATCTGCGAGCCCATCTATCGGAAACATGCAGCGCCAGCAGTGGTAACACATCCTGCTCTGCTTTGTAGCTCTCTCCTCTGGAATTTGAAGTGCCTCTCCTCAAAGGTGCCTTTGAAACTGAATAGGCATCCTTGAATGTAATTTTGTTAAGATGAACAGCCATGTCCTGTTGGCAAATTTTCACCCTGGAGTAGCTTTTGTGGACGACAGGAGGGGCTGTCTGGTGTAGCAGCAGAGGAGCATTGTTTTTTACTTCCTTGTTGGATCTCTGGAAGATGTCCCTGGAGTTCTTATTAGAAAGACTGCAGAGATTTGTGTCACTGGGAGTGGATAGAAAAGCTAAAAAGCTGTGATGCTTCTTGATCCTGTTGGAATCTTGTCCTTCAGACAAGCAGAAAGAGTGGTGGCTGTTGTGAGTCCGGTCTTAGGGGTGTGAGAAGGTGTGCAGGTACAGGTGCGGCTCCACACAGTGGACTGAATTACTCCAAGGTGAGGTGTGCAGGATTTGCACCTTAGAGACAGCTCTTCTAAGTGATAGAGCACATCATAGCAGTTTTGAAAATTGAAAGAATTTTTAGTATGTTTGAAAATACTCGCTTTTCAGTTTGTGACAAACTATTAGTAGAAGAGAAGGTGTGGCAAAGCTTTCCACTACAGTGGATACAGCCACATTTTGGACATGCTTTTTGTAGGATTACAGTATGATAAAATGCTTTTTAACTATAGTTGTATTGCATGATAAATTTACTGGATTTCTTAAAAGTGTGTTGTTTAGCTGGCAACCATTTTAGACTTTTTGTGAATTCCTGCAAACTTTCAGTTTCAAGTGTAGCATTTTTTAAGATAACGCTTATTTTTTGTATAATCTTTTGGAGGTACTCATTGAACTAGATTGACAAACCACAGCTTTGTTTGATAAGGTCTGAGAATTTGGAGAATGGTACATATTGGCTTTTTGAAAGAACACGCTGTGCTAACAGTATGGAAAAACTTTGTTAATGATTACAGATGGTCTTCCAAACGGTTAATGCCATATTAAGAAGGCATCTGCTGCCATTGCCTTTTTAAAATAATCCAGAAGTAGTAACAGAATATTCTCAAAAATAAAGAAGATTTTACTTAGTACTGTAACGTGTAATCACAAAGCTTGGGGGTTAGTGGTCAAGTACTATTAAAAATGCTTCCTGCAAGAGCATCTATTTTCTAACTTAAGTACTCATTTAGGGTGTTTCACAATATCTTAGTTTCAAGTAACTGTGAAATCAAAGGTGTTTCAAAATTTGTTTTACTGGTATATGTGAAACTGGGGTGTTGCAGCTGTATGGTCATTTTCAGAGAGCTTTTTTTAAAAAAAAAAAAAAGTCTGGGAATCTGAGCTCAGGAGGGCTATAATGCAGTGAGAGCTAGTACATACCTCAGCAGTATGAGTTAGGGGTTACAGCAAACAAATCACTCCTAGTGACTGTGAAAGAACAAACAGACAACACAGGCTTGGCTGTGTAAAAATGTTACTTCTCTGTGTATTTGTTGCTGATGGGGAAATCTCCTTCCATGAAAAAACTTTAGGGAAGTGATTGACAGATTTAAGGATTTAAGTTAAACTAAAATACCAGCAAATTTTTTTTCCCTCTACTTCGTTGTGTTCTGCTTGAGATTACAGATGTAGTTTACAATTGGCTTGTTTTATCCCCTTGAACTTGTATAATACAGTCCACTTGTTGGAGTGAAATGCTGTGTTTTGTAAGGAAGTAGGGAGAGGAATTCATTTGTACACTTGAGATGTATAAGGTAGTGTTTCTCAATGCTGCTTTTTCAGCATTTAGGGAGCGTAATTTTGGCAGCAGGTAAATAGGGCAGGACACCAGGATAGTGCTGGTGTGTGACTGAACCGTTGGGAGTTCAAAAAACTGTGATCTCTTTGGATATCTTTTGCCATTATTAACACTTCCCTCTGACTTCCTAATGTGTATATTGCTGAGTGTTTGTAATTTGGGCTTAGACTGGGGAGAATTCCAGCTAAATGTGTGATACCCACGTGTGTGGTGTTAGTCACGCTGATGTGCAGGAGCTGGCTTGCTTGGGTAGAATCGGTGAAGCTCGGGGGACAGGGCTTGGTTCCCCTCCCTGCCCAGAGCCTCTGGCACAGCTCCTGTCAGCGCTGCAGTGAGCTGGGTGAGGGTTGTGTCAGGACCATGCGCTTCCATTGAATTCTTACTTGAAGGTCAGCACTCTGGTGGTGTCTGAAAATCCACACTGCTTATTTAATTAAAGCCATCTCATTTAACATTAGACATGCCAGACATGCATCTGGGTGGACATCCAGATGTGGCAAGTAGGTGTTTTTATTGGAGGGAACTCTTAAGGACAGGGAATAAGAACTGTACGGGGTCTTTTTGAGTAAGTGCTGTCACCTGAAGTTATTAATGAATGGTTTGTTGATACAAGAGTTTTAGAATCCATAGACCCTCCTGTGGATAAATCTTCTGTAGATAAAAGTGGATCTGTGTTTTCCTGTACGTGCTTCTGTCTTACTGGTGGGACTGAGCCTGTGTGCTGGGTGCGGAGGAGCGGGTAGGGAGGGGGTGGGGGCTGGAGGTTTCCTCTGGTACACCCCCATGTGCGAAGCCCCAGCATCCCAAACAGCCCAGGAACATCCCCAGTGGCTTCCTGCTCCTGGGGGGTGTTACAGAGCCTGAGAGTGCTATCCCACAAATAACTGCTGGTGGAGGCTGAAAGCTGAGTTAACTTATTTCGTGGGTAATTAGCAAGGAAACAGAATCTCTCCAAATAATATTAACTGTATGTCAAGCAGTTATGTTCTTAGACTGCTGTGGGGTTTGGAAAGGGGAGAGATATATTGTCAGAGTAGGTGGTGCTGATGGAAAAAAGGGTTAATTCTTGTGCACAAGATTCCCACAAAATGAAGCATAGGAGCTAAGGTCAAAGATAACTTCTCGTATTTGGAGTAAGTGCAACATTGTAACCCGGTACTAACTTTTTTTGTCTGTAGGCTTTAATTCTAGTCACCTGATGGGAATTCATTCTCTTCCTGTAGGAAAATACTACAAAACATAATAAAATTAATAACCTTCATTTTCTTTTGTGTGTTACTGTTGTTTCGACATGGGTGAGTGATGTACCCTGGTAGTACTAGTTTTAACTTGCATGATGTATAGAACAAACATGACTTTTATAGGATTTGAATATCGGGAATTTTTAAAGACAAAAACATTCTTTTTGAAGAGCAGTTTCTCAGTTAGTGGCTGGTAGGTGATTCAAGATTTGTAGTAGTTGCAGCAAATAGGATTTGGAGTATTTCGATGCTTGTTAAGTTTTAAAATGTGTATATCTGTAATAAAGGGCAATGTAACGTTTCATGTTAAAACTTAACTTCCTTTTTAAAATTTTTCAACAGAATTCTGATTAATGACATGTACTAGAGGATAAAACCCCCATTCTGTTGGGCTTTGGCTCCTCTGATTTTTAGGGACTAGAACTAGTGATTAGGACTTAGCTAAATCAAGTTGTCTTTAAAAAAACCCAACAAACAAGTGACGGCCTGTTGGCAAATATTTGCAGCCAGTTGAAGTTCTGTTTCATATACCTGAAAACAGGCTTAGAAGCGCTCTACAGCTGTTCCTGTGGCTTTATGCTTATAAACTGATTTGACCTTAAAGGTGAACTGCCTTTGCTTTGCACAAATCTGCTATTGTGTTTGTGGTTGTATTTTCCAGAATTCTTAAGATTACGTTTTTATTTGCATAGACATGCATCAGGGATTCCATTTGCCTTATACTTACCACATTTTTTTCTAATTTTGTCACTTTTAGCTCTGGGTTTCAGTTAAGGAGAAGCATAATGTCTTTGCATCCAGTTTGAGAGAGCAGCTGGGTATCCTGCAGCTTACCTAGGTAGGCTTTTATTCCTTCAAGGTAGTGTAAAAGTTGTCATTTTAAGCCTAACAATATAGTATGTAAAGAAGTCCATCCTGCTTTGCTGACTTACGAAAGTTTCTTACAGCTAGACACCATGATGTGGACACGGTGTTTCTGTCACAGCTCGAGGTGTGGGTAAAGTCTTTACCCCCCGCCCCAGCTGCTCGCCCTCTCTCGAGTTTGCAGGGGTTTGCAGAGGAGCACACTGCACACGTATGAGCTTTTTGTGCAGTACAGACTGCCCTGGTTTATGTTACAGATTTAGTGCCGGCACAGGGAGAACATGGGAAGTGGAGGATCATTTGAAATACTGCTTTGAGTAGTTCTTGCAGTGTCAGTGTTTCAGGCTGAAGAAACGCCCAACTTTGTAATGATCTGTGATTATTGATGCCGTATATATTTACTCCACTGAGCGTCTACTTGAGTGGATTCTGGATGCACTGGAAATGCTTGGATGGTGCGCTTGTATAAAGTAGTTTGAGAAGAGCAATTAGGCAAGATATTCTTTGTTTCACAACTGAGATCTTGGAAGACAGAGTTGTTTGAAAATAAGGGAAGAAATTGAGTTTGGATGCTAAAATGATGAGGTGGAATACTTTTGGTGAGCTCAAGAAAAACAACAGAAGATTTCAGACCAAAGAAAAATAGGTAATTAATGAAGAAGTTAGCCAAAGCACAGTGTAAAAAGTGTGAGCTAAGAAAGGGAATGATAACAAATAATCTTGAAAATAAGAGATGGAAGCACCAGAGAACATATGTTCTAGAGAGACTCAATGTGTTCAGTTTAACAGCAGGTAAAGGAATAGTTTGATCTTCACTTAGTATTTCTGTGGAGACCAGGAAATGGAAACCAGAAGTCTCAGGCAATTGTGTGTGAAGATCTAATGGCTAGAAACTGCAGCAAGGCCAGCTTTAATTGGGGGAAAATGCTAAGTGTTATGTGCGCTGTTGGCTTTCTGGGATAGCTTATCAATGTGTCACAAAAGATGCCTCAGGATGGCAGACCTTCAGTCAAGGTACTGCTCTGCTGCCAAACATTCCTGTCCCAGCAGGATTCAATTCAAACAAAGAAGCTGGGGGTGGTGGGGAGGAGAACCTCTTGTGGACTCAGAAACTTCACACGGTGACATTTATTTTACTGTAAACTTGCTGCTGAACGTGGTCATTGCTTGTGCCTTGGATAATACAGCACAATGAGAAGTGGGAGATGTTTCTGACTTGAATGCTGAAGGGATGGGTTTTTTCCCTCTGTGGTGGAAGCTGAAGGAGACACTGTTGTTTTGCCTTGAGTGTCTGTGCTTAATATTGTAGTGGCTAGTTGAATGCCAGGTGAGGAGTTTTATTTTTGGTTATAAACATGTAAGAAATAGCAGGTGGTAGGTCTGTCATTAACTTCCCTCTACATTCAGAGGAAACACCGTGATTCCACTGAGAATCACCCACTGTGATTCTCAGAAAAGGCAGGTGCCTGAAAATCTGAAGCTAATGCAGCAAAACTTTGTAGAAACCAGTTTTAGTAGTATGCATTGTGAGTGAAAACTATGTATTTGTGTAAGGATGGAGGTTCCCCCCTTTAGCTGTTGATGTAATGAGTGGGCTCTGGGCTGGGAGCCCAGGCTCCTCAGGGGCTCTCCTGGGTTGGGCATCAGTGTCCTGCTGCGCCCTGCTGCAGGGAGTTCTGTTGTGTTACTTGTGAAGAAGGAAAATGCCCCCAAATGTGGTGGTGATGGCAATAATTTCAGCTTTGTTTCAAACTGTGTGGACTTGCCTGTGTCTTTAGTTCTCTAAATAGATTCCTTTTCTATGTTGCAGTAAGTTTTTGTCTGCTACCTCTTGTTTCTAAACTTTGGCTAACCGTGACCCTGTGCTCTTCTTCTAACTTGTAGCTGATCAGTTAGAAGCCAGTCCCTCTATCTCCTCCAGAGTCTGTCTCTCTCAATGGGGGGAGTTCTCTGAGCTTGAATGCAGGGCCTCATGTCAGTTGTGTGTGATGGTATAAGTTTCTCATGTTGTTCTTGTAATATTTTTTGGCTAAAACTTCGGACCTCATTACCACCTTCTGCTGCAGTTAACTTTTCCCATCTTCATCTTAGTTACTAAATAAAAACAAGATCTCTTTCATTGTCCCGAATGCTGGTTTGTAGCTTTACAGTCAAGAGAACTTTTCTGCAGTTGCTTTCACTAAACCCAGAGGCCATTTCACTCACTGTTCCTGAAATATTTTTTCATTTTTTATGAATGCAACTTTTGATGGTGTCCAGTGTATTTTGATTATGGTGCTGGCAAACTTTTGTCATTCTGCAAGTGTGATCCAATTGTCTGGATTTGTTGCAGTCTTATTACCATAATTGCTTGAAGCAGCATCCCTGTCAGCATGTTCTTAATATGGCCATGCCAAGATGCCTTTTCTTTCCCCTTGTCGTTATCTTTGTGGAAGACCCAAAAGCAGTGTCTGAATTTTTACTGTTTTCTTCTCAAAATTAACTGAATATTCTTTCTTATTTCTAGTCTGTGGACATGGCTTCTTAATCCTTCCCTGTACATCAACTTCTGGAGTACCATTACTTGTTTTTTCTCTGTGAATGACTTCAAGTTTCATTTCTTTGTCATAACGCAGTACTTAAAAACTGAGTGTGCTTCAGATACAGCTATCTGGGATGCTTTTCCTCACTATGATGTAACCTTTATGTGTGCAGCTCAGTAACATGCCATTTTTGTTGCTACACGCTAAAACCTCGTGAACAAGCTGTCCTGTATTCTTACACCAAGATCCTGATGACACTACCTTTAACACTCCCACTCAGTGCATTCCTGCATATAAGAAAGCTTATTCTTTCTGCACTTGCTCTTGTTTGTAATGTTTCTGGGTCCTTTCCTGTTCCTTGTTTTCAGCTACTACTAACATAATGTCTTAATTTTCATTCATGTGCTGCATATCTTCAGTTTGGCTTCGCTGTTGCTAGGTCTGGGTCTTAGCTTTAAACTTTTCTTCTTAATCCTTCAAGTTTGAAAATACTTGTAAATATGGAAATAATATTTTAGTACTGGCAAAAAAAAAAGAAAAAAATAATCTGGAAGCTGTGTTGTAAAAATGACACCTCCTTTCCATTGTGCTCTAGCTGGTGAGGGATTTTTTTGAGGCTATGTGTGTATTAGTGATGGACAATTGCCTGGATCTCTCTACAGCTGTGTGTTTCTGAATTGCTACCTCTCCTCTGTTATATTGGATACAGATGCTGGTGACAGTAATCTGATTTACTCTTAGATCAAAATATTTATTTTGTGTATTTCTTAGCAAAAACATGAATTAAAAGTTTCTGAAAGGCTGGAGGAAGAAATAGGAATTTACCAGGCCAAGTTTAGGTATCGCCCTGGGTTGCTCAGCAGTGCTCTGTACAACTCATGCCTTAAAATGATTTTCCATTTGACTCTGAAGGCTTTCCTTGCTTTTTTTGGTACACTAACTGTACATTATCGGAGAAATTTCCCAACAGATGCAAGCAGTTTTCCTCTTGCTTTGCTTCATTCTTTCATTGTTGCTTGCGAATCAAAATGAATTTCAATTTTACTTGAAAAATGGAGTTCTGATATACTGCTACCATTGCTCTTGGAAGTAATGGAACTCGGGTGGTAGGACAAGCCATCCAGAAAGCAGGTAGCAGAATAGTTACAAGCAAAGCAGCAGAACTGTTTTCCTTGGAAAGTGTTTTCACCAAAGATATGAACAGTTACAAAGAAATAAAGACTTGATAGAAAGTAACCCAGTGTTCTGACTAAAAGACACGCTCCCTGTATAGTATCTGCATTAGCACTATATACAGTGACTTTAGGGATCGGGCAAGGGACTCAAGGAAGCAAAATGTTACTTTCTGATAATAACTCATTCATGAAAATACTGGTGTCATCACAATCAATTTTTAAGAGCACAGGGCAGAGTTTTCCCTTAAAAGCTACTGAACTTAAAGGCAGATACAGCATTAAAATTTTATTTTTAGCATTTTGTAGCTAACGTGTTGAATGCTTGCCCATTTTTAAACTTTGTTATTTTAAGTTTAGGAGACTGTTTGATAAATGTAGCAAATGCATGGGAGAATTTATCTGTTTTGTTCTTCCAGTAACAAAACCTTGTAGGAGAGCAAATTTTCTTGCATCAAAAAAAGCTGCAACTGTTGATCAAGATCACAAGTTTAGATGCAAGTTCTTGGACTGTTCAAAATCCTTCCGCAAAGCCAAGTTATTGCATTATCACGTGAAATACTTTCATGGAGTGGAGAAGGCTGCAGAATCACAGGAGAACCCTGTAAAAAGAAATATTCAAACCAGAGCTTCTTTGGCTTCTGAAAAAGCTAATCAAGAAAGGTCAAAAAGAGGACGGACCGCAGCTGGTTCACTGTGTAAGTATGTTGCTGATCTCTTCCTTTTATTAAGAAGCAGCAGCAGGCAGGACAAGCAGGAAAGAGCAGAAATCTTATTTCCTTTTGGGCTGAAGGAGTCTCTTTAGGGTTCCATCTTAGCATATTTCATGGTGGAGAAGAATCATAATATGTGTAAACATTATGCTTTACAAGAAGATAAAACTGAAGAAACTCCCTCATCTTGAAATATAAATCATGTTCTGTAATGAACTGATCATGCAGCTTCTCTGATTCCTTTGTAACAACTCACTTGAGTATTAAACCTCTATTCTTTTTTCAAAACTACAATTCCTGAGTTTCTGACTTTTTTTTTTCCTCCCTGGCTTGACAAATATCTAAATAGTATCATTTGAAGACTTTTGTCCTTTTATATAGTAAGGAAACAGTCTGGGTAACTCCAGTTCTGTCCTGTTTCTTACTTGGTCTTTACATTTCATGGTCTGACTTCAGGAGTGTGCTTGGCTAGAAATCCAGTACCAGTTCTCAGTGCTGGACCTGTGGGGAAAGAAATCCTAGTATTTAACAAATGCAATTGCTATATCTGTAACTGAAAAATATCCTAATGCAGCTCATGGGTACTGGAAAGGGATAAAAACTTAATGGTTAGGAAGAAAATCAATGCTTAAGTTATAACTGCTTTGTGGTTTTCAGAATCATGTTAATATCTGCTTCGCTGTCTCCTTCTCTGAAGCACTTTCTTCTTAGTGTCTTGCATAACATCAGAGTGGCTGTTCAGGTCTAGTTGTGAACTGCAGTGCTCTCGATAATCTATCCAAACTTTATTCTTGTGGACTGACTTCTCTTTGTACTGCAGGTCCATAGAAATTGTCATCTCTTTTGTCTTCTGATTGAGCCTGCTTTATAAAATCCAGCTTCCTTTTTGCTGAATTCCCTGGTGGTTTTTGTCTTTGCATTTGATCTTTCATTAATATTTGTTTACGAATTTCAAAGTCTTACTCAGATTCAGTTCTTCAGTTCTTCAGTTCACTGAGCTACAGCTCACTACAGCAGAATATATCTAGCCTTACTTTGCTTCAGGTCTGCTTTTCCTAATGCATCTGGCAAATGTTTTTTCATTTGAGGTGCTACTGCCTGTTCCTAACAAGATAAGTGTAATTTAGCTTAACTGCTACTACATGTAAACTTCAATACTCCAACTACTTCTGTAATTTTAAATAATGCAAAGGTAAAAGATTTGATTAAGTAGAGGAAGATTTTTCTTTAAACATGTTAAAATGTGCCAACTGGTGTGTATTATACTTTGCATGCAGCTTAAATGAAACTGAAGTACTGCCTTGACATACACACCTGAGATGAGTGCGCTGTGAAGAATGGCTGCTGACAACTGCACAGTGATAAAAATACACTGCTTGCATGTCATGTGCTTTTCCTTAAGACTTCTGTTCTGCTTTTTGTAACTGCATAATTATTTTGGTTCAAGAAGTTTTCCCATGATTGTCTTGAATGAACTGACTAGTGACTCAAGATCCAGACCCTTTCATTTATCCTCTCCCCCAAGTGCACACTCTTGGTTTGATGTCACCATCTTGGCTGCACTGGTAGGTAATTCTTTATGGTCTTGAGCTGTAACTGTACTTGCTTATTTTAAGTCCCCACCCTTCTTAATTCCCCATTTGGGGATGGACACTTTTAACCTGGATTGCTTCAATGATGTGCTTCATAGCACATCCCTGCCAATCCTCCTCTTGTGCTGGCAGCTCGTTAACAGTGCATCAAGGTGGAAGGTGGACCAGAAAGTTTTCAAGTCACCTTCACTGTCGAAGCCTGCTGTTGTGGCGCTACAGTAAGGTTTTTTTTTTCTTGATGAGAAGTAATGTCATTATATATCAGTTATATCATAGGTCTGATAATAAGTGCCATTTGGCTTTTAAGTCAGTGTGTTCTTATATTTTTCTGTTGTGGGAGTACCACACGTTCTGAAGTTAATGGGCTATATGAGCTCATACTGTTGCATTTTGTGTTCTGTTCTGATTTTTTGCAAGCAACTCTTCTGTTCTTAATGGCATGTACATGAAGACAGCCTGCTAAGGAAGACCTTTGTGTCTTCTGAACATTTTTATGTCATGTTTTTAAAAGACTTTTCAGGATGTACTGCTTAGTGAGAGTGAAGGCTTTTGAATACTTAATTAAGTGTGGTATACGGTGGGTTTACTTTATGGTCTTTTTGTGAGCAAAAATTTTCCTGTTCAAAGTGTATATATTTAAATCATTTTTCCTTTTGATACAAATGTCATTTTCTTTTCTTACACTACGCTATATTAGATGGGTTTTAGTGCTTAGGAAAAGGTGTCGATTTCTAACAGATAAGATTTAAAAATCAAGGAGTCTTGTTGTTCCATAAGCTTGGAGGTTACTCTTGCTTTAGAAGCTTTATCATGCTTAAGTCCATATCTCACAAGTTTTCTTTCAGAGTTCTGTGACTCCTTTCTGCTATATGTTAAAATAAATTAAATAAATAAATTGTGGGGGGTGGACTTTTTGCTAGATTTAAAGTGAAAAGACTTATGTCCTGAAGCTCTAGAAAATTATGCAATATTCATAACAGTAGCAAAACCTTTTATTTATCGTGCTTAAAATTAGAATTTTAACACATAGAAAAGAAGATGGGTGTAAGTGGTCTTCCGTGACCATGTTGTGGGATGCAGGAAAGGAACAAGTATAATTAATTACTCAGTACTCTGTCATCTCCCACTCTCAGGAAAGAGGCGGGGAGAGAAGGAAGTGACAGGGAAAAGAATGAGAGAGGTGCACTAAGGAGATGAGTTGAAAATGACCACAGGGTTTGG
>JAOXJK010000005.1:16781363-16800029 GCA_025774025.1 Xenus cinereus | reverse complement strand
CTGGCCTTGAACCCCTCCAGGGATGGGGCAGCCACAGCTTCTCTGGGCAACCTGGGCCGGGGTCTCACCACCCTCACAGCAAAGAATTTCTTTCTAGTATCTAATCTAAATCTCCCTTAATGAAGTGCAAAAGGGGAATCAAGAGTTTGAGAGGAGTTTAGAGCTGGTGGTTTGGTGTTTGTGAGGAGCATTTTCTGCTTAAAATGTCTCTGTCTTCGGAAAAGGTGGAATTTGGAAATTCCATTTTAGGAAAGCCAAACGAAGTTCTTGCCATAACATTATTGCTTAGAAATCTGTTTTTAACTGTCTATAAACATCAAGTTTAGCAGCAGATGTCAGGAGCTGGGAGATATCTGTCACGTGCCCCAGAAACTCAAAGGACATTTGGACCAAGAGACATTTAAGATGTCCCAAGTGAGAGTTAAATCCTGACGAGCTGCCCTGTGGGGCCTTCCTTACAAGGTTTGAGATGTGGCTGGGCATCAAATATGGAAAATATTCCTACTAAAGGATATAGAACCCACATCCACTATTGCTTTGCTTCTGAAGAAAACAGAGGTGAAAAAAAAAAATAATAAATAGCACAACTTGAACTGTTTCACTTCCTATTGCTAATGAACCTCTGCGCCGGCAGCTACGATTCCTCAGTTTGAGTCTTCAGCACCTTGTTTAGGCTCTACTTCTGCCTGTTGCGGTTGGGTTTTCGGTTTGTTTTTTTTGTTTAAGAAGCAAATAACTCGTTTGCAGCGTGGAGTATTTGTTGCTCAGCACAAGGAGCGTGGCGGGGGGGGGGGGTAAGTGACTTCACATTCGTAAATCCCCAACGGTGCCAGTTACGGTGAGATAAATCTCAAGGTCCATATACAAACATTTATTAGTCCCTCAAATGATTAGTATAGGTCTTAACAAGTCTGTGATAATTGGTTAGATATATAACAAATCATGGCAAGCGGTAAGGTATGCATTGTGTTACTGAGCATGTTACTTATACAAAGACTTATGGCAAGCGATACTTGAGGGTGTTACTTAGCAACTCTAAGAGAAAAGAGAAACCCAGGGATAGACAAAGGAAAGACAGAGAAACAGAGATAAAGAGATTACCAGTACTGATTCCAGTGTTTTTTTTCAGGGAATCTTCCTAGGCATAATCTTCTTTCTGGGGAAAAATCTTCCCAGGCACAATCATCTTCTTTTCTTCTCTCTAGAGGCTCTTATTTCCCCCTTTTCTGTTTGCTGAATTAGCCTGGTCCAGCCCCCTTTGCCAAGGACAGCATCATCTCAGGTTTCTCCCTTCTCTCAGGTGATGTGTAGCATGATTTGGGTGGAGAAATGAGTGCCATATTCGTATATGTTTAGCATGATCTCTATAATCTTTGTTAGCATATGCAGGGTGTGCACTTTCATACGCATTTTGTGGATAATGAAGCAAAGGTCACTTGTCGGACACAAGGCCTCGAGAACAGAGAACCAGCAAGCTCACCACATGAGTGGCAGAACTATCTTTTCTCTACAAGACAGTCCTCCCACTACTTCACTGGGGCCTGTGAGTCTTATCAGTTCTTCGAACGCCAGGCCTGCATTATTTATTTCCTTGGGAGTGTTTGAGGTGTCCCATTGAAGACTCAGAGGGCCTTCTCCCTCTTGTCAGGGAATTTACAGGCCGTCTCTTTGACACTGAAGTGGAGACTCTGAAACTTCAACATCTGAAATGTAAAGTGTGTCACTCAGCATTGGCTTTAGCACTTGAGTGAGCTGGAAAGGTTGATGTGGAACTGATTTGTCCCATCTCTGCCTTTTTCCTAAGAAGCATCTTACCTTTGCGGTGGGAAATTTGACAGATCTCTAATTTCTGTAGTGACTCTTCATTGAACAGAGGGGAAGGAACTACCATTGCCTAGCTTGTATTCTAGGTATGCCTTACTGCTCTGGACAGAATGACACAGGCTTAGATGGCTACTGGTGTTCAGGCAATACTTCTCTTTAATGTATCAGGAAATATTATTAGATCGTTATTATGAAACAACTCCTCCCCCAGCCCCATGTTATAATATTTACCTTCATGAGTATTGCTGCTATTTGGTCTTTACTGAAAGAATCGTCCTTATAGAGAATAAGGCAGTTGATTTTGTGTCCTCCTGTCGTATAGGAGAAGCAGGTATTTCTGCCCCCAGTTCTTAGGTTGCATTGTGTCCCTGCAGGTGCATTATAGACTCACTTGCAGCCCTTCTGTTAAAGAGGAGAATCAAGACTGGGTATGTGGATGCACAAGCTTAAAACAAGCTTTTTGAGCATAGGCTTCTCAAAGTCTGTCTTGCAGGAAAGAGTTGCGTTTGTTTTTGACAGTTCGAATTGAGATATTATATGACATTTATCACGTGGAAATTGAACATGGGGTAGTATCTGTTAAAATTTTTGGCAGTAAGTTACTTATTGATTGCTGTAATAAAAAAGGAGCCACATTCCATCTTCATATGCACTAACCTTAAGATAGGCTTTTTTCTTTGTGGTTCCTTCTCTTTCTTTGCACGATCACTTAGTTTACTGTTGGAGTATGTCATCCCATAATGTGACTTGTACCCTACAAATACTTACTGTGAGCAACTTCCTCTGAAGGTGTCAGTTTTCTCTCTCAGGTGTAACTCTGTCCATGTTATTTTACGTGAAGTGCCTGCAAAAGGTTGTCTTTAAAAAGCTTGTTGTTTCTTGACTTAGACCACTCCAAAGGCATGAGACATGGAGTAGCTTCATTTCGTTCTTGTACCTGCAGCTCAAAATTTGGACATCTGAAGTGTGTATCACTTTCTTGAATTTTAGTCTTTCTAAATTGGTGGCTTTCAGTTTTTAGTAATATCTTTTCATTTGGAGGTTCAACAAAATTCAGTTTGTGCCCTTGTGTTGAACAATTTTTCTGAAATCTGAAAGTCAACTTCAGTGCTTGCACAGCTGATATACCTCATCTCAGACCTTGAAGAGGCTCTACACTTGAAAGTACTGAAGATTTTTCAGGAAATTTGAACCTCATTAGATGTGAACAAGTGGGTGAGTTGATATATGTGCGCAAGGAAATGCTATCAAAACATTCACTAAGGTAGGTGGTGTGCTCTTAATGCCCTTAATAACCACTTAGTAGTGCTGGACAGTAGGCGGGATACTGCCCATAGCATGACTGTCGTACTGCCAGGGACTTCATCAGCTGATACCCTTACACTCCTAGGACATTGTTCGGCTCCCCTGAGGAGTTTTGCTCTAATGGAAGTTAAAACTGGTTTGGAGATTTAAATAATGCTGTGCAGTGTTAGGCTGCGGTTTGGGTATGTGGATATGGCAGCCTCAGTCTGGCAAGCTGCTGCCAGTCTTGGCTCTGCTCTTCTCCTTGCCATGAGAAGGAAAAGAAAGCAATAGACCTGCCATTTGTAGTTCAGAGACTGTAGAAAATCTGTCCCTGCTGAGGGGTCCATAAAAGGTACTTAAAATAAAATCCCATGCATATTGTTGGTAGGTTTAAATTTTTGTGCATGACTTTGCAGTTCTGTCTATTCAGAGTTAGTTACATGATGTCATGTTAATGCGTAGCTGTCTTAATGCCAGGAATACATGGAAAGAAAAAAGGGTTCTCCTGTTTACTGGGGTTAGTGATGAGATCCAACTGTGCAGGTAACAGGCTGTTAAACTCGCTTTTACAGCTTGAACATTTAAGGCATCCAGTTTTCAACTGATAGCTGTTACTGTGTGAACCTCTGGCACATGGCTTAGGGTTTTCAGGCTGATCCTTTGGGGGGGGTTCCTTTTTCCCCTGATTACTGGCTGCTGGATGCCTTTGCTAGGTATTGGAATGTGCTCGAGTGACCTACAGGTTTCTTGTTGGAGTAAGTGAAGATTTACATTAATGCCCTCTGCATTCTGCAGAATTACTGATCATCTTTGTGGCTGCATTAGTTTTTGGAGGATGGCTGAGTGAAATACTTAAGCTGTGAGTCAAGATGGTATGTGGTCTTTCATTTCTTGACAATATCAGCAAATGATCTCAGCTGTGGATGGTGAATATTGTCTAATTCACAACACCTGGGCATTCAGTCTCCGCTTTCTGTGAAGGCTGAATTATCTTCTTAACATCTTTGTGTTCCCTTGGACAGAAAGCTATCACCTTGTCTGTCACTGAGTCTTGACATGCTTAGGTATAAGTTCTCGAAAGGCTCTGTCCCTGTGGTTTCTGCATGGTTGAGGTGGTTTCATTTCTCAGGTCTGGATTTGTTGGTTTCTAAGACCCTTTCCTGCTTCTGGATCAGCTGTTTTTATGGAATAGGGTACTTTTCCCAGATTTAGAGAAGAGAGGCCTGAAGAACTCTGTGGAAGAAGGTTGTGGCAGTTAATCAGCAAGCCTCATCATCTCCAGTTTTTAATGAACATTTCTCCTCTTTCTCTTAGTGGCATTTACCATCATCTGAGCTAGAAATTAATCTGCTGGTGTTTAATTCCAACATCCCTGTTCAAGAACAGTGAAACCATTCACTGCCTGGGATGTCAGGAGGGCTTTTGTGGTCTAATTGTAGAGAATCACAATTCTGATGATGATCAATGATATTCTGGATCATAGAAGTGTTAAAACATGCTAATATCTATTTTGATTTTTGTTTTAATTGGTCCTAATCAGGAATATGTAGAAGTTGTAGTTTATGTGCCACCTGTGTCCCACCTCAGGATGTCTCTGTAAGATGAGTGCAGGTGTCTTCACGGGACCTGCACAGATGGCTTTAGGAAGTGCATAGGAGTCTCCTATACGCTTCCTGATAGGAGTCTCTACGAGCATAGTCCTGATGTTCACTACAGACTTGCAGTACAGTCATCTTGTTGCTTGGTGCTCTCAGTGGAGGGCTTACGTGGACAAGTGACTTGCAAGAGAAGCTAGTTATAGCACTAACAAAAGTTGAGGGTGTAAAGGTATGTAAATATGGTGTACTTGTGTGCCCCGTGTTGGCCTTTCTTGAAACTGAAAATCAGGTGTTCTGGTGATTGGGAGGAGGCAGAGGAGTTGGAAGCCTCCTGGAGAGTGAAGGTTCTCCCAGGGAGTCAGGAGGATGAAAGCATATGGCACGCTCTGGAGGTGGAGAAAATCTGACCTTGGGGAATGTGCAAGTTTTAAATGCATTCGCCTAAATAAAAGTTTTTGGTTGTGGTTGTTCTTTGTTCTTTTGGGAGTAACTTCATAAATTAGCCTGTCTGAATTATACTTGAAAATGCTGTATTGAGAGGAAACAGAATACTAAATGCGGAAGGCTTACAAGTTTGGGTCTTCATGGCACAAGTTTTAACATTTACTTTTAGAAAAGTTTAGGATAACTCTCCAGCTTTTTAATCTCGTCATCTTCTCCAATTTAGTCTCAACTCCTAAAATATATTTCAGTGCTCAAAGATCTCACAGACCCTCTGAACTTTTCTATCAGAGGAACAAAAGGTGTTTCAAAACTTAACATATTTGTTGATAAGTATTTTTTGTCAGTTTTTGAAGAAAAATGCATCCAGTGTATAATAGAGTACCCTTGAACTCCCCCAAGACATTGTTACTGGTGGCTGAAAAGTCTTATAGAAATGTATTAACGTATCATAAAAGATGCAACATATTCTTGGCAAAAATCTCCTTAAACTTCAGTATTGCAAAGCTAAAAAAATAATGGACACGTAATATGGTTTTGTTCCACCAAGAGTCTGTGTACACAGATCTCAGCCCACAGGAATGCCAGATGGCTTGTGCTCTTTGAAAGACTGGTAGGATCAGGGTGGCCATGGTTTTTCAAATCTTAATTCATGAAATTGAGTTGAGCTGTTGGGAGAGGGAAAAGTTAAGAGGCCTAAATAGAGGTTGTCTGGTTTGTGTATGTTTCTGTATTGTAATTTTGGGATTCCCTGAGGTGGTGTTCTGTAAATATTTTTGAAGCTTAATGCAGAAAGGCAGGCAATTGGGAAAGCTCAAGAAAGACTTGTATACATGACTTCTCATGGTGTACTGCTACAAACAGTTTGCATTTCTGAAAGTTTGTTAGGACTCTAGTGTTCCCAAACAGATTATAATTTTCAGGTACCATTTACATCTTGTCTCTGTGAACTGATGATGTCTTGTTCAACCCACTAATCATGGAAGTACTCAGATAAGTGAATTCTGTTAGCAAAAATTCCTACAAAAATAGGCCTGCGTTTTAAAAAAACAAACCCAAAAAACTAAAACAAAAAAACCAAACCAAAACACCAAAACCCCTCTCTTTGTAGTTATTCCTGCACGAGAAGTTAGGCCTGTTGAAAATGGAAGGCCATGCACATGCTGCAGTGTCTTATCAAAGAGTGTTTTCTGGGTTTGATACTTTTGCATACTGCAGTATCTTATCAAGGACTATCTTCTATTTGATAATTCTTTGTGGACAAAACATGCTACTTTCTACAGTCTTACAGCTCTTGAGGTAAATAAGCACCCAGGGAAAGGCAACAGTGAGTTGCCAGACTGGACTAAAGGTGCCTTTGAGACAGTCTTGTGTAGAAATTTGGGGGTTGGTGTAATTTCTGTCTGGTGGCTGTGAAGCACTGTGGCGGGTGACTAGAAGGTAACCGTTTGGTTACAGAAATAGTTACGAATGGCTCCTATTGTGTTTTTTTTTCTTTAAGTTCTAATACAACTTCAGAGTGAGAAGACCAGGGAAAAAGTCCTCTCATGGCCTTCAGATTTCTGATCTTGGACTTTCTTTTACATGAAGAGATCTACTTGATTCTGAAAGCTCCATAATAACGTGTCTTAACGTGCCTTGTTACGGCTTCATCTTGAAATGTTAGTCAGGGCAGAGTACTTGATGCCATTTCTTCTCCTAAGCTCTCTTGGACTTTCTTCCTTCTGTTTTCATTTCAGTCATTTGCAGGTACTGCTCACAAATATTTAGTTACAGGCATCCAACTGAAAATCTGGCTGGCATGTAAGTCTTCAGACAAGAAGGACGTTGCCTTTAATGTCCACTGAACTTCTGAGACTCTTCTTACAATGATAGAATTGGACGTTCTTGATGAAAGTCAGCAAGCTGTCACCTTGGCTGCTGGGTCTCATTGATCAGGATACATGATGTCATTCTCCAAAATGGCGATGTACTTGTCTTGTTCAGTCTGACTGTCCTACATCCCCTACTGAAGGGTTTCTCTGTGCATCTTTCTTCAAAGCTACAATATTTCTGGAAGAATAGAGCTTTGGGGAAGGCATTTCTACCTACTTTTTCGTTTTTTGGAAAAAAACCAACAACCAAACACGCCAACAAAAACATTACAGGTTTTAGCATTTGAATAGGCTTCTGTTTAAAAGCTTTTCCATGATCCGGTTGTTAGGATTGTGAGTTGAGCAGTGTGTCTTATCAGAAACACCCCATGTGGACTACCAGAACTGCTGCTGGTGAAGTAGACTTAGATTTTTTTAAAGTATTTAAAGCTTGGACTTCATCTTTATTCTCTTTATAGATGGTCCTCTCCACATAGCCCTAAGGAGTACCCCACATAGAGATGAAAAAATAGAAAAGAGAAGAACTTCAACTCCTGTAAGTGCATTAAATAGTCACCGACATTCTGTTAGAGAACAAACCAAGAACCACATAGCGAGATCACTGCGGAAGACTCAAGAAAAGAGAGTTGAAAATGGTACGGCTTTTTAGTTTAACATGAAAAACTTAAGCTTGAAAAAGTCTTGGAAAAGTTTTAAGCATTGTAAGGAGCTGATAATATTGATAGAAAGTATTCTGTATAGCTTCTTTTAGAGAGGTTAATTTTTTATGATGTACAGTGTAAAACGTAAGCAGTGTGTTTTCACTGTTTCTTTGCAGTAGTTTCAAATGAACATTCAATACAGGGAATTTTGTCAGTTTTCTTGGTATATGCATTGGGGTTTATTATTCCCAGTCAATATGTAATATTTTTGAGATGTAAAAAGAACTGAGGTATTCAAGGGCATGAAAAGATTCTTGCTTATTTTTTGCTTGTTTGATACGTGTGTCTTAATTCTGTTAAAACTCTTGGTTGTCCAAAGCATTAGATATTTTAAGTAATCCTGAACTTGTTGAGATACCTAAATTTAATTAAAAAAAAAAAGGGGGTGGGGGGTGTGTGGACCACCAAGGGCAGGATGATCTAGTCTTTTTTCTTTTGTATGTTTTTCATTTTTAAGAGGATTTGACTGCTTCTGGTAATCAGTACTCCTTGCTACTAAACATCTGTCAACAGCTTCGACTTAAACTGTTCAGTGGTATAGTGTAAACCTGTAAACCCTGTTTATACTGGAATCTACTATAGTATATGTGGGTAACAGCCTTAAAGGGGGCGGGGGATGTGTATGTATACATACTCACATATATAAAAATAATACATATATTTAAATATTTTTTAATACATATAAATAATATATAAATAATTTCCAGCATACTTCTAGATTTCCTTTATCACCACTCTCCTTCAGGTACATGGTCAGAATTTGAGTCACAGGGATGAGGAAAGCACAAAAAAAAAATCTGTGCTTAGACTATTCTGTATGTAAGAGGTGTTCTTTGTTCTGGAGGTGGTTGCCTGTCACTGGATTGTTCCGTTGGTTGTAGTAGTCAGTCAGAACATACCACCTCTGTTTATTCTTGAGTGTCCTTTGCTGTCTTCCCTTGTCGGAAGTTCTGAGTGAGATCCGTTCGTGTCCCTTCATTGGGCTGGGCGTGGGACATTTCTTAGTTGAGAGCATGGCTTATAGAGATAAAAACTTTCACAGTGGTGGTGGAGGATGTGACTGAGTTGGTTCTCATTAGTCTCTCTGTGATTCAAGGAAATTCAGAGGGCTTAGTTGTTTCTATGCTTTTGCCACAAAATCCTTTTTAAAAATGTAGTTGTTTTGTGATGAGTTTGTAGGGTTATATAAGTTTACCTTGCTCTTTAAACACGTGAATCTATGAGGATGCTCCTAACCTAGGTAGCTTCCTTAATCTCGTCTTTTTTTCAGTGAGAATTCATTACACTTCAAGACTTCAGAGTGCTTACAAGAAACAACATGAGACAGCAATGGGGCTGTATGTATGGGGCTTTTGGAAGGTCTCCTTTATAACACTCATTCTTTACGTTTTTGGTTGGGGTTGTTTTTTTTTTTTTAAAGAAAAACCTGCATTAACTGAAGTGTGCATTTAAGAAAACTGTACACAGAAATTTGCAAATACTTGGATTTTTTCAGATTTTTAAAGACATACTGACAAGCTCAAGGGAAAAAGCATGGAACAAAGTGAAAATTTTTTTGTCATGTTTATCATGGATACGTTGACAGTGGCTGAAGTAGCATACTTTGTGCTCTCAGTATCTTTAAAACAAATCAGACAATCTGACCACACAAATTTCAATTCCCAAATGAGAAGATGTAAAATTCTCCTACCTGTGTTGACCTCAGTTATTCTCTCTTTGTCCTTCTAGAAGAATAAAATGGCAGAACTTATTTGCATCCTTGTGTATGTGCAGGGAGAAGGAAATGGTACTGGGGCAGTAGATGATGAGGACAAAGGAAAGTAAGAAGGAAGTTGGAAGCTCTGTGCTGAGACTTAAATATACGCCTCTTTTTCCTTTTTATTATTTTTATTTTTTTTAACCTCCTCAACAAATGGTAATGGAGGGGGGATGAAGTTTGTCTTTTATGTTGCCTTTGAAAGACATATAACTGGTATG
Organism: Xenus cinereus; assembly: GCA_025774025.1. Classification (NCBI taxonomy): domain Eukaryota; kingdom Metazoa; phylum Chordata; class Aves; order Charadriiformes; family Scolopacidae; genus Xenus; species Xenus cinereus. The sequence goes on along the minus strand of JAOXJK010000005.1, from coordinate 16,790,327 downwards.
GCAGGCTGCCATCTGTGTCAGCAGTTAACGTGGCTGCTGGCAATGCTCAGTTTTAGCAGCCATCACTAATGACATGCCAGAAGAGGAACATAAGTGGCAAAATAGCAGGAGATGTTCAAGGATGGGGAGACAGATCTGAAGACTCTCATGAGGAGGAGCTAATGATCATGTCTCCTGCATGCTCATCACAGCTGGTAAAACATGACTGAAATTTCCAGTTTCTCAGACTGAGTTGTTTGTACCATAAATATGTAGCCTTAGATTGTGAACTGGGGAGTTTACTATTGCATGTATGAAGGAGGTTAACAAAATACACTGGTATTGCTGGTTTGCTTCATGAGTGGTTACAGACCAGCTCCGGTTGTTAAATGTTTTGTGCAGGAGAAGACTTCTTACAGTGTAGAGTATCTTTAGGTGCTTAATCTGATCTCAATAATGAGAAATTGAAATAGGTGTCTAAAAGGGATGGTGAGTGGCTTAATCAGCTAAGCGCTCTGAGAGCAAAGCCCTTTTGAGATGCAAGGCATCCTTCCATAATAGACTTTATGATTGCACCTATAGTCTTGGTTGAGTAAGGATAATTTACTTAAGGAACTCTATACATAAATCCTTTTTTCTGAAAGACAGGAGTTGTAAGCACATGCTAGGATATGGAAAGCAAGGGTTTGTGCACATTACCCTGCAGCGGGGTTATACTTCATGGCAAGTGCTCTGGAAGCAACCTTTGAGGATGGACTTGATACCACCCAATCATTCAAAAATTATGGTGGAGTTTTTATTCCCTTAAAGATAGGATGGAGAACAGATGGTGAGAGAATAGCAGTTAAAGACAACTGAATGAGTTGTTATTCCATTTTCAATGAAAACAAGTATTTGACGGAAGTAATAGAGTTTGGGGGGTTGTGATTTTGTTCTTGTCAGACTTTTATCACAGTGCTACTGAAATATCCATCATCGTAATTTAGAAAATGGATATAACAAATCCCCCCAGTGTTTTCTTTTTTAATAATCTCTGAAGCAGGTAAGTAGTAAATGGGCATTGGTGTACAGTTGATTTCTCCCACATGCTATTGTAATTTTGTTATGGCACAATCAAATTAGGACTTAAAACAGACCATTCCAATTACGAGAGCTGGGAATTCTTACAAATAAGTTTTCTTGGGTTTTTTGTTGGTATTTTTTTGCAGTGAACTGGTTCTTACTGTGTAAAAACATTATGGAGGTCTTTAAGAAAATGAATAAGTAGAATGTGTGTATATGTCTTAAAAATTAAGGTGGAATGTTGTCTAATTTCAGCTGTTAAAGAACATGAGAAAAACAAAGAAAGAAAATCCAAAGACTATGGAAGGTCCAAGTCAAAGAAAAAGAAAAAAAAGAAAAAGAGAACTCAGTGTGGTAAAGCTCTTTTATCTACTTCATTATTTTGTTTTGCCTGTTAACCACTTCCATGCTCTTAACAGTGGGTGTTGCTTTCTTCATTAATCTCTTAGTTCTGATTTTATTAAGTGGTTAATATTAAATTATGATTGGCAAGATAATTTCCTGGTTGAGGTGCATCATTAATGCTGGATGACAGCTTATAGTAGCGCTTGCAATGGCACAGAACAAATCTAACTACAAAATGGATGTGTCAGTCTTTAAGTGAACTTGTATGGAAGTTTTACCCAGTTAAAGAGGGTGCAGATCCCCTTGATTTGTTACCAAGTACTGGATGTTCTCAGTTATATGAGTTAGTTTTAGGGTTCTCATGTGAATGATGGAGCTTGGAAATGTTGATGGGTCCTCTTTTTCTGCTGTTAACCATATTTCTTACATCTTCACTTTGTCACAGCCTCTGAAATCCCGTACTATGAGCTCTAGTGAATCTGTCACATCCTAAACTTTTTTCTTAATGGGTAGATCTTCTGAGGAGATAAAGTAAAAGCCTGATTTAAAGTCTATGCTCATGCTATGTCCCTCTCTCATGTCTCATGCTGTTGTACATACTTTAATGAGATTGTAGTAGGAACATGTCGTCTTTGGTGATTTCATCTCCAAAGGTTGGGAATGCTTTCCTCGGGCCACTTCCCACTTTGAACTTCCTGTGTAGGCCCAGGTGTTATGGGTGATTGGATACTTTACTTCTAAAAATTGCAGTTGATTCTGAAAGATTTGTCTAGTGAAATGTTTACAGGTCAAGCGTGGCTATTTTCTCTGCCATTGATGGATGTCTAGGGTCATTAATGCAGCACATTTCAATCTGGCATGCGTGATTTGTTAAACTAGAGCTCCTTATGGAGGAGTCTCTGAGGCAGGGGAAGAAAATACCTTTTTGTTTGCTGCCATGAAGAAATAGGACAAGCTGTCATGAGAGAGTAGAAGGCAAGAAAGAACCACAGGCAGACTGACTCAGAATTGTATTGAAACAAGTAATTTTAGTGATTTTCTGACTATATGGTGCCCTCAAATATAACGATAATATGCAAAGTATAATTTGTCAATTTATGCAATAGTTGCCAAAGTAGTACCCACAAACTGCTTGTCTGTCTACTCTTGGGATTTAAAATGTTGCTTGCCTTTTTTGATGTTACCCTTGTGGTTTTCAGTCCAGGAACTTTGAAGTTTTTCTCCAGATAAGTGATTGGAAGGTACTCCTTATAACTGCAGAGCGCCTGGATTTATATACAGTCCACAAGTCACAAATGGGTACTTCACAGAGGGAACTGTTCTAGGTGTTTTCTCCACACGTTCCTAATTGGAGCTTTTTTTTTCCACCCATGTATCCTGTTCCATACATACACTCTTCTCTTAGAGATGCTTTCTTTTCACTTTTAGAGATGAGGGAATGTGTGTAGCCATGCAAATGATAGTGGGATGTGAGGGAGAGGTCTCTGGCTAGCAGTGCTTGTGCTGCAATGCAAAAGCATTTGTAGACATATTTGCCCTTGAAGAATAGTTAGGTTTAAGTAACCAGTCTTCTCAGACTTTCTAACTTATGTCAACAGTGAAGGATGACTAAGCTGCATGAGATTTTTCTAGTTCAGACAAAAACTTTACTGCCTCTAGATTGCAAATCTTCCAGCAGCAGCGTAGTGGAGTCCTACAGTCCCAGCATATTGAAGTGGAAACTGTCTCAGTGAGTTATGCAAGCCTGCTATGGGCACACGTGGTGCTGGTTTTTTCTTCTTTCAACTTCTCTGAATCACAGATTTCTAATAATAACATTTCTTACAATTTTACAGAATACTCTGGCAGTGAAGAAAACACAGATATTTCACAGGAAATTTCCCCTGAAAAACCAGTTGCCACAAAATGTCTGTCTTCAACTAAATCATCTGCCCACCTAAGCACATTGCTGCACTGCTCTGATTCTGGACAGCACAGAGGAAAATCAAAAACGAATGGTAAGATGACTCTCCTCTATGACTTGCTGATGCTGTCTTTCATTACCAGTAAATGTGTGAGCTGCACTAATACACGCTAGTGCTGGTATTCGTGATGTAAATCTGGCTGTTCTTATGCATAGCTGTGTTTTTTCTTTTCCCCTGCCTGAAGAAGTTGAACCATTTCACTTGCCAGAGCTTGATGTTGCTGCTTTTTGCTTTGACTTTACCTTCACAGAAGCGTTAAGACTGTTCCCCGTATTTCAGAGCTCAAACTCATTTTGTACCTTTTTGTAGCACTTTATTAACTCTGTAATAACAATGCTCAGACTTCAGTAATTAAATTGTTCATGTTTCCAAAGGTTTCTACAAAATAATAATTCATTCAGAATTAAAAATATGCAAATTTTATACAGTATGTGTGGGGTTTTTGAGACCACTGATTTTGGTTGTATGTAGTTACATAGATACCATATGATACATGGTTGTAATGACTTTCTGAGCTTCATAATGATGAGAAGCTCTTGAGTAGCTATTTATTAGCATCTTCTTAATACTTCATAAGCAGAGCTCATAATGTGGCTGCTGTGTTCCAGCTTTCATAATTTTTCGTATCTTGGCCCGTCCTTATTTACTGTCACAAGCTGGTACAATAAAAAAGGAAGACAAATCTTTTGGTTATTATTAAAGATCACAAATTTGAAGGTAATGGGAAATGTATGACAGCTTGATCATATACAGAAACCTCAAATTCCTTATTGTATAGATACACTGTTGGTGACCATGGGATTTTTTTTGTTTGGTTTTTTACACAACTGTGTTATTGTTTGGTATTAGGTAAAAGGTAAAAATTAATTTCAGTTAATTTCATTATATATGGTAAAGAGTGGACATTAAAAATTAGTGAAGCGCAGGTGGTGATAATGTCTTAAAACATGTTCTGCAAGTCTAATCAGTTATAGTTTTGCAGTATATTGACCATAAAACATACTGGCAGTTTAGTAACTTGGCTCAGACTTCTTTTGATCAGTTCATAGAGGTTGAAAGAGGTGAAAAGTACTGGAGACGGATTTATTTCATCCTTTACACAATTGCTTTGCTGCTTTTCGTATCTGCAGAACTTGTACTAACAATAAAAGCAATGCACAGATAAATAAGATATATGTAGTAATAATAAAACTTTTGTGTAGAACGAGAGCACAGTGAGCTTAGCCTGTCACTTCCAGAGTAATTCAGGAAAGTATGTCCTATCTCAGAGGTGGAGAAGAACTTTCAAACATGAAAATTAATTAATGCATCAGGTTCTCAGCCCCTTACATTTGAGAACAGACGTTTCTCCAAAAGATTCAGTTTATACCACAGACTGGTTCTTCTGTTTCTACAGTTTTGTTTTAGGGGCTGAGTGATCAAAATAGCTCTTCCCAGTATAGGTGAGAGACCGCAGTCTATTTAAGAGTGACTAAACTTCTACCTTCAACTCTCCTCCAGCTCATTAGAGTATTTCCCAAATAATTAAAATCCTTGTCTTCTCCCTCTGACCCTCCCGTTCTATCCCCAAGGAGGCTGTAGACATTGCATTGGTATTATTGAAGTAAGCATATCAACTTAGCATGTTGTTCAACAAAATTTTTTCTTGGCAGTTTTCTTCGATCGATAGAGATGTATTAATGCTTTAAGTAGTGTGGGAGCATTCTTAAAGAATACCTGGGGCAGTGCACTGCCCCTGGACTAATGAATGTGTTCTCGACAGGAGACTAAATGAAAATAATCTTTTCTGAAGCAGGATTAAATTCCGTGTTAGACTCTGAATATTTCTGTAATGGAGACATGACTTTGTGCAATGGAATGATTTGTAAGACAAAACCCTCTTATCTCTTTTTGGGAGCTCTACACTTAAAAGTACCAAGTCACAATTATACCAATTGCAAAAACTAGTATGTATCCTATTTGAATTTATAAATCTGGCTTTGTTTATTATACTTACTTGTCTAAAGAGACTTTATGCCTTTGGTTTGAAGCACTGTATGTTGCTGGAATATTTTGGAGCTGGAATATTTTGAAGGAGCCATTAATGAGAATATAAAACTTCATTATGTAGTAACCCTCAATAAATGGTTTAGTGAAGGTCACTACATAGCATAGTAACATAGGATATTCCTTAAATTGCACAGTGAACTCATGGTTTTAAAAATGTATGTCTGCATACTTGGGATGAAATATTGAGAGTTATTTGACCTTTTTGTAATCACTTGTGATTTTATCTAACTATTTCTTGTACAGAGGATGACACCCTGAGTGAGTCATCTATGGACAGCTTGCTTTGGAGCGATGATGACTGCAGTCAGGATGTTGATGTAACCACGAACCCTGACGAAGAAGTTGAAGAAAGTGATTTTGAGATTGTTCGGTGTGTTTGTGAAGTAAAAGAAGAAAATGACTTCATGATTCAGGTATGAAGTAGAGGGTGAATGCAGTGGAAGGTAGAAGGTAGAAAAGCTATTGTAGAAATATGCGCAGGTACATTCTGTACATGAAGTGAACTGTTGTTGTCCTCTGAAATGATAGGGTTTTTTTCAGGTAACTTGTCAGGGCGAGCAGCTGCTATGATAGGTAGCAAACTACTTTTTGGGTTTTTTTTAATCGAAGGAAAGTGGGAGAAGAGGGACAATTTTATAGAAGCCATTAAGGGTTTGCTTGTCTTTTGCAGATTTGCATGTTTCTAAAAATTAGAGCACTTCCTAGTTTTAGAGAATACATATTTAAAATCAGTAGCTTTTTATCTGGGTTTTTTGCTTCCCCCTAGTTCTGAGCATATTCAGAATGTTGATATGAGATGGTGGTACTCTTCTGCTTCTCTGCCCTGGCAAGAAGCTTGGCTTAAACAAACAATCTGCTAGATAGGATGAACAAAGAAATCAATACTTGAGTCTTTTGTTTTGAAGGACAGCTGCATTCACCTAGTTTTTAAGTTCAAAGTTCCTAATTGCATAAGGCCATTTGTCCATTCTTCTTATAGGTACTCTTGTTAAACCAACTTTACAGGAAACTTTCCAGCTAGATCAGTGTCTGTTATCTCTTGTGCTTAAAACAGATGATAAAATTCTCTTTGGAACTTCTGCTTTTTGAGCTGTTTGTAAATTACGAGGAAACCATTCCCCACATAGCTACTCTGAGCCATTCCACCCAGTTCATAGTAATTTCAAATAGTTAAGACAAACTTATAAAAAATTGGTTCTGCATTTTTGCTCTAGTTTATTTTGCCACTGCTTCTTATGTGAGCTGCCTGTGGTAATTCCCCCTAAGTCTTAAGCATACGCAGGGGCTTAAGTGTATGATGCTCTTGAACTGAGATCCCGAGCTTTTTGTAGTTGCCCTTCTGAAGAAACTAGGGGGTTTTTGTTTTGTTCTTTAGGAGGCCCATCCTTCCTATCTAGATAACTTCTTGCTTGTTGTGGGACCTCAGTTCCAGTGAAGTAGAATAGCTTGGCAGCTGTGCCATTGCAAATTTTAAGGTAATTATTGTATTCTTTTGAGGAGGTTGTTTTATTTGTGAAAGGATATATGACATGACACTGACTTCAGAAATATTTTTCTGGCACACAAAGCTCACCCCCATCTGCAGCTTTTGAATTTGCTTTGCCAGGAAATCTGTTGCTAATTTTTGGGAGATTTGGATTCCACTTTATGGGACCCCTTACTGGGATGGTTTCTGGTGTGTTACTGTGAACTGTAGTTCTTTATTGCTGTTTGGAACTAAGAGGAAGGACAGAAGCTGATCTGTACTACCTCACAATTGCTGCTTGGTTTTTGGTGGACTTTATTGCTTGAATGGAGGCAGATACTTGTTAAGGATAAGAGGGGGTGTGCGCTGTTTAATTTGTAGTGTGAAGAATTCTTGGCTTTGCAGCAGAACAGTTGAAACAGGTTGTTGACGTTCAGCACAAAAAAAAAGCTAACTTTAAAAATTGTTACTAGGGATAGCTAACGCAGCTAAGTTTGATTTTTGTCCTCAGTGGTCAAGTTTAAGAGCTAACTTCATTGTGTAGGTCTGTTTGGTGTTCCATGCTGCTTTGTGGAGATTTGCTCTGGAAGGCAGAACACTTTCTCATAGTGCTGAGTTCATTTTGAGGCGCATCTTTGTATCAGTGTTGGATCCTGACAACACAGGATAAAAGATACTATGTGCATCATTAGGAAAGAGCACAGTGATGGGCAGTGGACAAAATTAGATAAATAGCATCTGAGTGTATAAGAGGAAAAGGAGTCTAGCGGTTGGGAATAAAGGGGGCTGGCTGCCTTCTGAGGAGATGGCTCAGTGAAAAACAAAGATACATTTCTGGCAAAAGTAGGCTCGGAGTGCAGAGAACTGTCAGCTAGCTCAGGACATGGTCTAAGGATAGCTTTCATGTCAGTTTTAGTGGGCTGCTTCTGAGATCAGTTTCCTAGGTTGAACTCGTTTGGAGGTTTTTTTGAGTGTATTGAAAAATTTTAAATACTTCAGCTGTATTATAATAAGTATTGTCTAGGAGAGCAGGTTATTCTCTCTGGAAAAGAGGTGCAGATCGACAGTGTGGTGAGTACCTGCATTTGCTATGGGGATTGATGGAATAGGAATTGGGGAGCAAGGAGCTGGTAACATGATTTTGGGTGGGATAGGTTAGGCAGATAGTTTGCTTAGGGTACCAAATGCTTTGCTCCCCACACCTTTCTGTCAGCCCGTGGTTTTTGGGAAAATGTTTTGAACGGTATGGTCTTCTGTTGTTGATGTAGAAATGCCTGAGTTAGCTCTTCACATACAGAGCATTAACACAAAGCAAAGATGCTGTGTTATACAACTGTAGAATTACAATGTGGGGAACCTATTTTCAGCTTTTAAGAGGTGTGGTGCTGAGATTGACTTTATAGAGTGAGTAACCTGTGTAGTTGTCATGAAGGAAAGATTTCTTCCTTGTGTCCTACTCAAACTTTAATCAGACACTTGGAAACTCAAATTTGGAAGTGTCTGCTCTAGAGAACTTACATTTAGACTTGTCCTCTCTTCTGAAGATACGTATTTTTGTGCAGTGTATGGGTTTTTAGAAGAATATTATCATTCTTTGCACTTGTCTCCATTGGGATGTTTTTTCTGCCCCTGCCTATTACTCTGATGAGATCTGACTGAAATATGCTGGCATTTGGGGTACTTGCTTGAGCCTGTGCCTGTGTGCTAGTCTGCCTTGACTTGGGATCAAAATGAGGAGCCAGGGCAGTTTTTCCGTGCACATGACTGGAGATTCAATTCCTCCCAGGATAACTGTATGGTGTCCTCTTACGAATGGGAGAATGGTAAGTCATTTTCTCTTTGAACTGCACTCATTTCCGGGAATGTGCCAAATCTAGAAATAATGAGGAAAATATGTTAATTTTAAATGCAAGCAGCACCTTTATTTTTTCTGAAAGATCAGGGACCATTAAGGTTTAATGAAACTCTTACATAGCTCCATTGTTCCGTTTAGGTCTTGGAGCTAATAATAAAACCCCCAAAACTTTCATAGAATCATTCAGGTTGGAAAAGACCCTTGGGATCATCGAGTCCAACCATCAACCCCACTCTACAAAGTTC
>JAOXJK010000005.1:16758886-16778915 GCA_025774025.1 Xenus cinereus | reverse complement strand
CCCCCTCCCTCCAGCGCTGTCTGTCATTATAGGTAATTGAGTTCAGTCATAGATACAGAAAATTTAATTTATATGAATGTACATAAGTCTATATTGTGGAATTGCAGCTGGACAGGAAAGGAAATGAATGTTTTCACTGTGATGACCATCTGTCACATATTTGCCAGTAAAAATAATGGGTATGGAAAATGAATTTAGAAGCATTCGGGAAACTTAAACAAAGACTCTCTATGGGCACATCTTGGGGGATGTGACTGCAGCGTTCCTCCAACACGACCAGGGTTATGCATTTTTTAAAATAAGTCAGCAAGAGACACGGTGGTTCTCAACACCCGTGATGTGCTAGTGCTTGTTATGGGAAGTCACTTACAATCCAAGTATATGAACACAAATATAAATTGGGTAATGCAGTCAGAGTTGATGAAGGAATATGTTCTCTACTCCTAACTATGTATTTTTAAATGTCTTGGTCCATCTTATGCAGCAGGTAAAATTTATACGTATGTGGAACTTTTCTGAATTCCTACTCTGAATTATAAAGCCTCACTGAATGTGGAAATGGAGGAGGTTTGAGCTTGAGTCCATAAATTATGAGAAAATGGGATCTCTGCCTAATCACAAGACCTTTTTGGTTTATATACATATTTGGATTGTGATCTCTGCTCTTTTTTTTGGCTGTTTAAAACTACTAACTTATTTGTAGCTTAACTAATTGATTTGTGTACTTCGTATACTAACGTTGTCTGTACTTATAGCAAGGAAGACGTGCTATGCTTGCATTCAGTTGTCTAAGTAGTAAAAAAATAGTTTTAACGTTGAAGTTTGGTTTTTTACGCTATCTTGCATCCAGGATTTAAACCTTCTGTTTTCAAAATATTTTGCTTTGATTGAATTAAATTTGAGTTTTAAACTTAACAATGCATTCAAACTGAAATTGTGCCATCACAGTTGAACTGTTTGTATTTAGTAAAAACTTCATCATGCTTTTAGATGAAAACTGGTTACAACTAACACTTCATTTGCTTAATTAGTCTAATTGCTTTTACGAGGATCCTGAAGCTTGTATTTTTTTTTATTTGGACTTAATTTTTACCCCTGTCTTGGAAAAGGAAAACATATCCAACTTCTTGACTGCAAAAATGGCTTTTCAATTTCAGGGAATCTGCTGTTGGCTTGAAATGAGCTAAACAGACTTCATGAATCTGCAAATAATTTGCTTTTAAAACCGGGAATAGCCATTCAACAAACTCTTATTTAGGAGCTTTCAAAAGTTTAATTCTGGGGCTTGTAATAGCACGATTCATATTATTTGGAATATACAAATTTAGTGTAATTTTGCTTAAAAACTGTACCAACTGTCATTTTAGACAGGTTTTTTTGAGTCAAGTGGGATTTTTAAGAGATTTGTTAACGTTTACTCTTGTGTAAACATTATCAAGATTCTTAGGATGTGATGGAGTTGTTCAAGCCATAGAAAGCATACATTGTTGGATATTGTCTTGTGTCTTCTCCAAAGCTTACATGCCTAGAATGAGAGCACTTGTCCCTGGGTAGCCAGCCATAGCTGGGCTTCAGCTGGGTAATCTCAGTGTTGTTCAGATGCCCATGGAGTTCTAAAACTCATGATTTTATTCTTGTAGAGTGACTGTCATTTTCTGTCACAGATAAGTGCAGGGGTTAATATGGCTGTATCAGGAATGTCTCCAAAGGGCTTTGGTCACAGCTAGAAGATCTCTTGCTTGATACAGCATTATCTGCCTGAAGAGTTGAGCTTGAAATTCTTCCTTCCCTGTGTTGGTTTCTGTTTGAGAATTTTTGGAGGTCTTGCCTCAAAACATTGAGCAGTGTCCTGTCCAGCCTAGTGCCCGAGTGTGCTCACAAGCACTCTCATTGGCTTTTACTCCTTTACTGAGAACAGAGCATTAGAATTGAATTTAATTTTGAAAGTGTCCTTTATGTCTAAAGATGTTCATACAGGGCGTGATAGAGAAGTTATTTTGCTGCCATTCTGTCGCTACCATCCAACAGGATATAAACACCTGTGGTGAAGTTCTGCTCGCTTGTCAGCATGGCTTCCCAAGAGGTCTTCTGCCTCATTGTCCCACAGTGAATCGCATGGGCAGCAATGCTCCGTAACACACGCGTAGTGCCATCCCTTGTGCTTGCTCTGCTCATAGGAACTGTTGTGCGTTGGGTTTTTAAGCTTCTCCTTAACTGTTGAAACGTGTAGTCAGCATTGACCTGCTTATATTGGAGACTTTTTTTGTGACTATCATTCTGCGTCTGTGCTCCAATATTATCTCTGATTTTGTAGGTTCACTGCCTAGACTGTATATAGGCCAGTGAATGGTGTGGTGTTGCTCAGAGTGCTGAGCTTTCTTCTGAGAACATCTGTTGTAATAATACATTTTACAGGGTGTGGGGGGCTTTTGTTGTGGTTTTTGCCTGGATTGTTTGTTTGTGTTTTTGCAATTTAGCAAGCATCTGAAGTTCCACTCTTTCCTGCTAATACCATTTTGCTTGGCTCCTGAAGTTACTTTTACTGATGCTTTTATCGCATTTAACATAATTTCATTTCAGCTGATGCTGATATTCTAAACTTTTAAGCTAGAATTAGCATTGCTAATAGCCTGACTTACAAAAGGTCTCCATCAGAACCTCATCGTTTATTCCTTTAAAATTTACTTTTGAATGGCTGTACTAATACGTGTATGATGCTTAAAAGCAAGACTGCTGGAGAAGGGAAGTTCACTGTCTTTTGCTGCATTTTTTCTCTCTGCAGAGAGCCATATTTGAACTGTAGCTTTAGTTATAACTAAGCGGTGTGATACCCTGCTAAAAATACACTTTTCTTTGTGCATCAGCTGCCATTACCTGTTGTGGATTTCCTTTGATGGAATTTGGGGTCTGAATGCTTTTACAATTGAGCAGAAGATTTTGACGGCGGTTATCATCTCAATTCCCACTTCACAAGTTCTTCATGTCTTCAGGGTTTTGTTTGCTTTAATAGGATCTTTATTGGTACTATTGATAAGATTAAATAAGTTGTTGCAAGACTTTGAAACAATCAGAATTACTACCAGTAATATTAACATACTGTAGTTAATGCTGCATTTTAACACGCTCATTACTGTTGCTTTAGGTCAGAGGTCCAGCTTAAAGTACTGGTATGAGAAGGAGTGGTTAAGTAATGGTCACATGCATGGCTTAGCATTTTTGGAAGAAAATTATTCCCACCAGAATGCCAAGAAGATAGTAGCCACTCACCAACTTCTTGGCGATGTACAGAGAGTGATAGAAGTACTGCATGGACTGCAGCTGAAGATGAGCATATTACAGTAAGCAGTATTTAAGTATCAGTCGGCATGTTCTCATCATGAATTAGATTTCAAACAGTAGAAAAATAACTAGAAATTCAGATGTATTTTTGTGCTTCTTTGTGGATATCTAACAACATAATTTGAATTGCTAATGTGATCTTGGAAAAGGCTGTTTAAAAACTGCAAAGTGCTTTGAGGAGTGTAAATTGTCTATGTGTATAGAAGGGGAGAGGGAGACAACTAACAACAGCAGCTTCTCTTAGAGCACCTAAATGGATTAAGTAATAAGAAGAGGATAGGCATAACACTTGCCTTCTCCATTGCAGCAATTCTAAATCATAGCTTTTCCAGCAGAAATAAAATCTTTTTGTTTAGAATAATGCGTTGCTCTGTGGAAGTGGGAGAGCAACCTGCAGCAATTAATTTCTATGCAAAGATTATTACAGAGATACATGAAAAAAATAACATATTTTTATCACTGTAGAAATCAAGTTTGCTGCATTTTCCGCTGTTTAAAGTCATCCTTGATTTCTTGATAACTGAAAAAAGTTGTTTTCTAACTCAAATCCAGCAGTTTTAAATTGATTGAATTCCATGTTTATAATTTATTAGTTGATAAATTGCACAGCAGCAGCTATTTGGAAAGCAAAGCTTTTAGTGTTTCTAGTGTTCTTTAGAACTTTTTCTCTTAAATTTAATCTGTAGTGATGCGGCAAGGCCACTGGCAGTACTTGAAGCACTTTAATAGTGGAATGATGCTTAAAGCAAAAGAATAGCGATTTCAATGTAAGTTTTTGCATTTCCATTATGGTATTTTTTAGTCGGATCTGTAAGTAATGCTTTTCATTTTTTAAGAGGCCTTTTCTTAAATAGCAAGACATTTTAGATTGTGACTTTCCAGTTGTTGAGTAAATTGAGATTTGCATAGCACCAAGGCACAGAGCACTCGGCATGCGTGTGGTGCTTGTAGCAAGATTTTGTTCCTTTTCTCTCTGATCCTGAAGTTGGTGTGATGACCTGGTTTAATTAAAGATGAGGTGTGGTCCTGCTAGGACCATCTTGTTAAAAGCTATAGCCACTTGTTTTCTTTATCATTAAAAAAATCAGAAAGGATTTTAAAAATTGTTGAATTAGAATGACCATATTGTTGATGTAGGTCTACCATTTAGGGGGGAGGAGATAATTTCACAGCTGCCTGAAATTATTAGGAGAGTGTTGCTCAGTATTTCCAGGAGATGGTGGAGGCTCAGAGGTGACATTAGCAGCTTCGGTGCAGGGGGAGGGAGAGCCAGCCATCAGAAGGCAATAGTTAAAAGGTTGCTCAAGTGTTTGAATTTTCACCCTTACGTAGCTGGTGCATCATCTTTCAGTGTTCTGTTTTCTGTGAAGTTATCCCTTGCTCTTTGCTGAGCAAAATAATACCTTTGAGGTGTAGAATATCGGTGGAGCTGGAGTAGAAAGCTTTGGTAAGTGAGCAGGTGGCTTTCACTTCTCCAGGCGTGTGGTCAGGATGGCTCACCAAGGGCACCGTAGCGTCATGGGGACAGAGGGGCGCAGCGGGACTGACTGCTACGTCCTCTGAGAGGCACTGAGGACACCTTTGCTGCTCAAGAACAAATTAGAAAGCAGTTACTTTGGAAGTAAAATGGTCACGTTTTGCTGAGTGGTTTGGCAAAAAGCTGGATCAGCTTAACCGAGTCTGCCTTCGTTTGCAGGGAAGCACGGAGCAGGGTTTTGGGGCAAACCCCCCCCTTTTGTGCAGCTGAATGCAGGTGCTTCAGGGTCAGGATTTTCTTCTGCTGCGTTCTTGCAGCACCCAGCAGATAAGCTGCCTGCCTTTTCAAGATAAGCAGAGTGATTCTGCTTTGCTCTCCTCTTTACTGCTGTTTTAATGTCTGACAGACATATGGAAGGACAGTATCAGTTACAATGCTCACTTTAAATTTTTTGTTTGACTTTTATATCCATGTAAGAATCTGATACCTATAGTTGTCCCTGCTGCTGGAATAAATAACCTATTAGTCAATTTGAAAACAATTAAAATAAGAATTGTTCTAAGAAGCAGGTGGGGGGGACCATGGCGTGTTGGTGTACCAGGCAGTGAAGTTTGCTCAGCATCTTGGGGTTTAAAGGAAAGTTAATGTTTTAAAGGAAACAATAAAGAATATCTACACTACCAACCACCCCAAGTCCAGTGGATCAATGGATTTAATTTTTAAGTCTATTTTGGGGAACTACAGGCTGAAGTTTGATACTGAGTGGTTTGAGGGAGTCTTTTTGTTTTATTGGTGCTTAAAATTGTTAAAATCTGGGTTTAACTTCAGTGTACTTAGTGTGACTTACCTTACTAATACCCCAGTGAAAATGAGTTTATGCTGTTAATAAATTGCAAATATTGAAGTGAAATGCTCTTTCATTGGTTGTATGTATCTGAATCATGTTCTTAACTTTTTTCGTAATGCCAACACTTGGTTTATAAACCATTTTATAGAAATAAAAATAATGAACATAACAGAACATTGTAGGAAGATACACAGTTGAGGTCAGTGAAGTTACATTATTTCAGAATATTTGGGATTTTTTAAGGATTATAACGACTAAAGTATGTAGTAGTTCAAATATTCTTACTTAGTTTCTTTATGTAATAGTATAGTTTGCTCAGTCCCTTTGACATTTAAATTAGGGCTTTCTACTTTTTTATGTTTGAACAGAAATAAAGAACATCCTGACCTAAAGCTTTGGTGCCATCCGTGGAAGCACATTGCAGTGGATGAAAAAATTCATACAAAGCACATCATTCACATTGAGGAGGACTGTTGCAAAGAGGAGACAGCAAGTTACAGAACTTGGAATGGGACAGTTGAGAAACCCTCAGCTATTCCTTCCGTGGAGGAATCTTACATTACGAGTGAACACTGTTACCAGAAGCCTCGAGCCTACTACCCTGCCATAGAGCAGAGACTGGTTGTGGAAACAAGAGGTTCAGCCATGGATGATGGAGCAAGTAGAATAAGGGAAAATGGGGATGATGCCCTGTCAGAGAGATTTGGCTGGAATCTGGACCAAGAAACATGCAAGATGGAAAATAGTTCTAAACAGAATTATTCTAAGGTATTTGTATTAAAATAACCCTCTCTGCATAAAGAATGTCTTTGCCTGGCAAAGTGCAAAACTCAACCCCTTTTAACAGTATTTAGTTTGTTTTTAGTTTTTTCCTATACTGGTAAATTTAAGTTGCCAGTACAAATTAAAACAATAGACATAATCAACTCCTGCATTTCAAATAATAAAAAAAAAAGGGTAAGAGGACTTCTGGAACTTTAATCATCTGCACAGTCTGTGGAATGTGTTACAGTCCACTGGCTGTTCGTTGCTGCTTACTTTTATGTGTGTTAAATATAAAAATAAACACTATCAGCGAGAGAACAGGGCAAGCATGTGTGACACTACCAAACGCATGGGTATTCCAGCTTTTAGTTATTTCTGTTCTGTTCCCATGATTCTTTTAATAGTTACACTATTAATTCCAGGTTCTTCAGGCAGCATTTTATGGTGGGGAGAAAAAAAAGGGGAGAAGCCTAAACTGTTGTTTTTAAGAATGATCACGATTGACTAGTCCTGTATCTTCTTCCTGCTGGAGCACTCTAGCTTTATCTGTTCAACTCTTGGTTCTCATTATCAGGTCTATCAGAGCCCTGCCTTTCTATACTCCAGTTCAAAAAATTTACTTCAATTATTTAGTGTCAAGTCATATGAAATATAGTTTGACAGATGTTAGAAAGCATCTGGGAAATACTGACCTCCCTTTTTTCAGATTAAAAGGTTATTTAGCTTTTATTTCATGCGTATATAAGCTGTAATTTATGTTCTTTTTAACTTCTCTAGCAAATCAATTGAGATTACTTTATGTTTCCCAGAAAGGCATATATTTCAGTTCTTCAATCTTTTAAGAACCTTTTTCTAAATCCTGTCATATTTCAGCAGAATGATGAAAAAGTAGGGGAGTAGAATCAATACTGCTTACAGTGTAGTCAAGTTTTATAAGTGGTGGTAAAGTTTCGGGTTTTTTCTAGATGCTTCAATTAAACTTTTAGTAGAATTGAGAGTCGATTCCTTCAGGAAAAATCCCTTCTCACTGCAAAATCATTTGCTCTTTAGTTGACTATTATCATGTTAATAATGGCTTTAGAGTTCCTTAGGATGCACAGATTAAATGCGGTATCTTCCAGCTGGAAGTTGTCAGGGAATTAGATATGTGTGTATATGCTATCTTCTGAAAATCAGATGGTTGTGAAATGCAAAGAATAGGTCTTAGCAAAATACCTATAAAAGCATGTCTGCATTTAGATCCTCTTGCCCAAACAGCCTTAATATTTTTGTGTGGTCTCATCTCTGTGTCTGTCTGTCCTCCGCTAGCCTAAGATTAGTTGAGCAATTAGCTTGGGTAAGGACCCAGACAGTTGGCTCACCAATTCTATTTCACTGTTAAAAATATCAATGTGTGTATTTCTGCTAGGTAAGAGAGTCTGTCTCTAAGAAAGTCTCTCCAGAAGAAGCTATTGACATGAAATTGCTGGAAAAAGACAAAGAAGGAGTTGTGAACTCACAGCTGCAGTGGCAGCTTAATCTTTTAGCTCACGTGGAATCTCTGCAAGATGAAGTCATACACAGAATGGATTTCATTGAGAAGGAGCTAGATGGTAGGTAACATTTTTCACTTTCAAAAATTAATTGTATTTCACTGAACTGCCTGTTCAAAACACGTTAACTTGAATTTTACTTCTGCAGACCTAAAAGAGAGACGAGTGTTGTTTTGTCACATTTACTGCGTTTGCTAATAGAAAACAGACACGCAGCAGCGTGTTGGGGGGTGGATTTTAAAACAAGGATCAAATTAAAACTGAGTGGAATTTTAGAGAAGAAGTTCTAGCGATAACACATCTAAATACCCCGATGACGATGTAGTAGAATATCTTCCTTGTCTTTTTGCTTTCAGGTTTTTTGTCATTGTCATAGAATCATAGGATTTCATGGGTTGGAGGGGACCTTTCAGATCATCTAGTCCAACCATCAACCTAACACTGACAGAAACCACCACTAAACCATAGCTTTAAGCACTGTGTCTAACCACCTTTTAAATACTGCCAGGGATGGTGACTCAACCACTTCTCTGGGTGGCCTGTTCTGCGTATCTGAACTTCCCTGTTCTTCAGGGGCTTGCTGGCTTTCTTAGCCTATTCTAGGTGGCCTCTTTGGTGCACAAGGCTCTTTTCCTCTCTTCCAAATTCTGTAGTTAAATGTCTGCTGAAATTTTTTCTCCTAATAATAGAAAACTCCTACACCCTTTATGTGTTTCATTAAACAATCCAGGATAGTTCTTGTTCTTAACATCTTTAACTCTGCCCATTTGGTTGTATAGTGGATACAACAGCAGCTTTTCTCACAAGGGAATTGGGAAACTAACCTTTGCCAAAGTAGGAGTCCTCTCTTTGTAGTTTGATAAGGGACTGAAAGGTTGAACATCTAAAGGCATATTTCAGGAAATGAAGATCAATCAGGCTCATAATCATAATGCCCATTTCAAAAATTAGGCAGCTCTGGTTCCCAAAAGTCAGGCTTCCTGTATCTGCTGTTGAGCTGGAGGGCTGCTCGGAGCTCTGATGAGGAATTTTCTTATTTAAAGACTGGATTGTCAGTAGTTGGGTAACACGCACCAGTTCCTCAGCAGATGCTGCCCTTAGGTTGAACTATCCTGTTGATCTGGTTCATGGAGGTGGCTGTTGCTGCTGCCCTTGGCAGATGTATTCTGTCCTCAGGGTTTCAGTTTCCTTCTGCAGTGCTATCCTGTCCCCTGAGCTCATCACACCTCAATCTGACCACCTTTCTCATTGGCCCGATTGTATTGTCACCCAAGTTGTCCTTTGGTCAGTAGTATTTCTAGTTCTTGTGTCCTGCTGAGAAGCTTTAGAGCAGGAATTCATTTTCTTTGTGCTTTAGTCTGCTGCCTGTGCTTCTAGATTTCATCCCCATTTTCTGTTACCCAGTTCTTCTCTCTCTTGGCCCATTGCATTCTGTGTTGATGGAAAACTTATTTCATTATCATAGCCCTACCATTTTAGGATTTTCAGTTGCATCCAAGGCTGATCTTGAGGATATTTCAATGGTATAAACTTCTTGTACCTCAGTGTCCTTGCTCTGGAACTGATGCAGATCAGGGGATGTTTAGCACCAGATCTCACAATATCTAGCCCTGAGTTTTTCTTCCTTGCTTTCTCCTAGGAACACCTGCTTTTTTCTCTTCTCTTCTCTCCTCCCTGTTGTGTAATGTCCCCCCCCGAATTATTTTGTCATTTATCAAAGGCAATTTGCAAAAATTGTTGTGAGGAGCCTGGTTTTCTGATTTCTCAAATACTGTGTGTTGAAAACATTTCCCCCTGCTCTCTCAAGATTCACAAAAGGTTTAAAGAATTCCTGTTTTGTGACTTAAGGTGATCTATTTGCTGAGAACTGGAATAGTGACAGTTTTGTTTTTCTTTTCAGTTTTGGAGAGTTGGCTGGATTATACAGGAGAGCTGGAACCACCAGAACCACTAGCTCGACTGCCACAACTCAAGCATTGTATAAAGCAGCTTATAACGGACCTAGGCAAAGTGCAGCAGATTGCGCTTTGCTGCTCAACGTGAGAGCAGAAAATGTTTGAGACTGAGTGTGAAGTTGGAGCATCTGATGTGAACAGCTCTGTATATTTAAATGAAATTAGCGTGCTGGTTTCATGTGATGCAGATTGACTTCAGGAAGGTGTGGAGAAGTGCTGTTCAAAGAACAGCAAAAAGGTTATTTTATCTCATAAATTTGGGTTTATTAGGCAATTATAATGATACTGTTGTCTTCAGAGCTCGGGTGTTGGTTGATAAATTATACTTAAATTTTCACTCCTTACAAGTTGCTCATTGAAATGATAGACTCTTTCATAATTAAATTGACTAAAAATCGTGCCACTGAAGAACAGAGTTCTAAGAGCCAAAAATGTTTAGCTGACAGAGGTTGTAAATAACTTTGCATAGTTTAAGTGACTTGTGTCATGTTCTATTCCTTCTGCTTTATGCATAATAGCACACAGTATTTAATCATTAGGAAATGTTACAGTTTTCAGACATAGTAAGTATGAATGTCCAGCTCTTAACTATACATTGTTACATGGAGGAGGTTTGCAAGTAACAGTGGCCTAAACCCCACTTCTGTTAGGTTAAATAATCTAGCAGAAGGTCACAGGTGGATTGCACTTTCAGAATAAATGATTGTTTTCCATATTTATGGTGTCACTCTCACATGACTTGGTACTGGGGAACCCATCGACGTTGTGTTTATGTGCATTCCTGAGCTCTGACACGCGGCGGTGCGGTGCCTCCGGCCGCGGCGCTGGGGAGCAGCCTGTGCGGCACAACAGACGCCACGGGGAAAAGGCTGGGGGCGCGCTCGGAGTTCGGACTGCAGCGGGGGCTGTAACGGGCGTTGTGTAGTTTTCTACCCATTTGTTAATAATTGCCATTCCGGTTATATTTTGAAATGTAGACTTTTTTCAATACTCTGAACGTGTTTATTGTAAAGACTCTGAATGTGTGGGTTTGGGAATCAGTTTATTTTGTATTAGTGTAAATAAAGCCTCAAGATCTATGCATGAGGTACTGTCCTCACAGACAGTGAGTGGGTTATTATCTTAAATGGTGTATGTTCACAAAGTCCCTTTTTATACCTTAAGATTTAATTTTTTGGTTTGTATTACTTTGTGAGAGCAAGGTGAAAATGCTGCTTATGTTCAAGTCACATTATACAGTACCTTTTGAAACGTTGGTGTATTGTAAGTATTTGAGACATTAAAAGTCTTTTAGCTGCAGATCATAGCTCCATAAATAATGGCTGTGACATTAGTTTTCTTTCCCAAACGTTGCTGAGTTAAGTTCACTGTGGAAAATGGTAAGCTGGTTTTGCAGTGAGAGGGTGTCCTTAAAAAGTTGGGTTTGTTACCTTGATTTTGTGTGATGGTACCACCAAAGGGAAAAAATTAAGCGGGGTTGCAATTGAAAGGCCCATAACTGTACAAATTATTAATTTTGAATATGAATCTGTAACATTTGTATATTGCAAAGAACAATGTAAATTTGAAATACCTGGTATTATTGTAGGAGTTAACGGTATCTACAACAGTGAATATTTTATTTCCTTCAGAAAACAAAATAATTAGGCTACTCTAGGCTACTAAGGCTTTTGCGCCAAGACTCATTGCAGGGAATAATTTCTCACAGTTTTATAGTACTAGTTGGTGTATAGTGAATACGGCATATGTACAGCAGAAAAATAAACTTATTTTTCTGTAACACGATTGGAATAAAGCTTACATGATATTTAAGAATCACTTTACTGTCTGAAGATGAGACCAATGCTTATACCGTGTCTCACTCCTGTTAGTGACACCTGAATTCACGTATACTGTGTAGCTCTAGAACAGTTGGTAGTAACCAGACAACCAGAACAGCATCAGGAGGAGCACCCCAGCCAACTGTGAAGGTTTTTGGGTTTTTTTTCAGGTGAGATAAACCAGAAAGGTGTTCCCTGGTTGACATCCATAAAGCAAGCACTCCCACCAGGCATCTCTCGGAGACCGTGGCTGCTGTTAAGCAGTCAGCTCTGCCAACAGCTCGAGGGCAGGAGAACAGTTATCCCTGAGCAGACTTTCCACCCCAGAGTAGAACTTCTCCTTCCCAAGTGATTGCTTTCTGTGTGTTTATCGTATGTTTTTACTTTGCCAGTTTATTTTTGCTCAGGGCAGTATTTAGGATTTGGAAGAAAAGGTAGTTCTGATGGGTGAATCAAAGGACAAATACTGGAGACTTGTTTTCCTTTAGTAGAGCTAGGGAAGCCCTTGCAGATAAAGACTGAAAATATTTATTTAAAGTAGAGTAGCGTTTTTCATGTTCAGGAAAGATTCTTTATTGTGCTCTGCCTGGATTCATTTTTGTCCCTGTTTTTGCAAGTTTCTACATTGTTATTTCTTAGTTAGGACCAATTGTTCGGTCTGGCAGGTTGCTTTCTTAATTTCTTTAAATCACTGGTAAGTGAATGCAACGTGGAGCCTTGATGAAATGAGCAAACATTGCACTGTGGATACATAAGTATATTTGTCTTTTTTTATGCACTATTAGAACCGAGAGCGCTGTATATAGAATTTTGCTTTGGAGCAATATTTGCAAAACTTGAAAAGTTCTGTATCTTGGTGTTTGGAATAAATAAATAGGTTTTTGTTGGTTAAGTCGTAGTAAAGTCTTTGTTTCAATTAATGACTTCAATAAAATAATTCTGGACTTTTTTTCTTCGCATAGCATTGAAATGCAGGTACTGTCGTTTGACAGGAATATAGACTGGAAATGATATCGTATGGAAATGATTGTTTTCCAGATCTGTCTCATATAAGTATTCTTAATGGGCAAACTATTACATATTGGTTAATGTTGGGTATTGTTCTAGCGAGGAGCTTGTATGTTTTATTCCCAAATCCTAATGTGTAATATATTAGGACCTAGTGTATGTAATCTGACCCTAATTTTTGTTCCTGTTTGGACCAGTAGCCGACCAGGGAGCTGCTGAGCCCATGGGGGTGACACCAGGATGCTGCTCCCAGGAGGGCAGAGACCTGAAGGCATAGTTTCCCTGTGCAGCTCCCAAGGCCAGATGAACAGGGACAAGTGCTGTCAGCTGCACGGTGCAGCCTGCAGAGAGAAAGATACGTCATTTCTCTGCAGTTTTCAGGTGGATGTGGGAGGGTTGGGCTGGAAGGGAGCAGTGTGGCTGCTGTGCCCGTGGCGTTCTCCAAGCAGTGGTGGTCCTGCAGGGCACCAGTGGTGAGCGTGGCACAGAAGCTGCGTGTTTGCTGTGGGAGGGAGTGCTGCCTTAGCATTAATGCCAAGGAAGGAGCTTCTGATGTATTTGAACAATCCATACATAAAATCCATAGGCTTGGGACAGGGAGGAGCTAGGAAGCATGTGAGAGGCAGTGTACCTGGGACGGGGTGTGCCAGGGCAGGGGTAGGCATCCGTGTGCCTTCAGATGTATTTCTTGTTCTGTATCTTCCCCTCTCAATTTCCCCAGCAGGAGGAAAGCATCTTTATTCCCTCGTCCTAACAAATTGGCTTTCCTAATTTTGTTTTCAAAACAAGATTCCCATAAAACTCGTGGATTTTAATGCTAGAGGGTGCATCGCTCTGCTGCAGCCCGGCTTGTGAAGCCTGGAGAAACTCCTGCCACTGATGGCAGATCCAGGCACATGTCTCATGGTTCAATCAAATCCTGTAGCTCTTTGCTGATCACTTCAATGTCAAAATTGGGTTTTGAAGATGTGATTTGAATTTGAAATAATTCAATGAGCTGTGGCTAGCCATGTTCCTGGGAATGTGTCCCCTCGGGGGTTTTTTTGTCTTTTTTTTTTTTTAACTTGCTTGATCTTAAGTCTTCTAGGAGGAGACTCACATGACGAAGCAATTGCTAAGTCATCTGTGAGCCTTCATGTGAGTAGTTTCATGTTGAAGTTCCTCAGCCTAGGAAATCTGACACAACCATTTGAGTATTCTTACTGTTATTTGACCAAAACAGCATGTCTTCTAATTCCATGATCTGCTGCTGAGCATCATCCAGACCATGGATCTCGCTCATGCTCATCTTGGTGCTGGAGTATCAATCCCTGCTGCGGCAGCCCTGGCATTGTGTCAGATGCAAAAGTCACATTCCTGACTGATCCTTGGGCATTGCTGAGCACCTCAGTATTTCCTACCTTCACACTGTGTTTGCATAGCAGCTCTCTTGCCATGGGAAGGAAGAAATCACATACAGGTCTTGTCTGGTTAAAACCTGCCACAGCTATCCAGAAAAAGTCCGTGTTCAAATAGGCAGGTAGTCAAAAAAAAAAGAAAATACGACATTTTTTCCTATTCAAACATACATGCTGAGAGCAAAACTGAGAACAAAGCAACAAAAAATGCTGGAATTCACAATGTTCTGCCTGCAGGGTGTTTCTGCTGGTGGTGCCTGTGTGTTGGGGAGGTGTTTGGTCAGTAAAGGCTGAACGATGCCACAGGTTTGTTTAAACACTGCACACCAAGTTTTTAAGGACAGGGTGGGCCCTGTTTCGCATCGTTTAGGGGTGTTGTGTGCACTGGACTCAGGAGGAGGAGAGGAGTTGTTGGGTGCACCTCCTGAGCTCTCAGGCTGGTGGGTTTAAGTTACACAGGTTGAGTACATACACTGCTGCAAGGGGCACCAGGGGAAGGGCCTGCTCATGAAGTGGTGGGTTTCCGTACCCTTGTGACAATTGGAGTAATGGTTTGCTTAATGCCACACTGAATTTAGGCTCCAGAAGTGGCTGTCCTCTGAACAGAGGTCCAAAGCTACAGGAGATACTTGGGCTGCTTTGCAGCTCCTCCAAAGAAGTCCCTTTGATCCCTGTAAATGTTTGGTGGCTGCTCTTGTGAAACAAATGCTGACACACTTTGGTTTCAGGTGGGCAGAGCGTAGTCAGTGTCCACAGTACGGCTGATCTGGCTGAAGTGCCCACAGCTCTGCAAGCTCCGTGTGCCCCGACACATCGCGGAGAGCATCTGAGAAGCTCCACTTCCATGAGTGCCCTGGGCACTCAGAGCATCTCTGGTGAGGACAGGCAGCAGCCCCTGTCCCTGCTGAGTCTCCACAGCTGCCAACCCTTCAGTGGCTGAGGCAGCTAGCAGGTCCTCTGCTGCTCTGGCAGTGGTGGATTGTCTCAGGGCTTGTTCTGTCCCTTCACAGCTTTGGTATCCCTGACCTGTGCTGCCCGGGGCAGCAGCCCCTGCCTCTGCCCTCCCCTGCCTGGGGCGAGAGCTGCTCTTTGGAGATGTGGCGACCTGCTCTTTGCCTCTGCCACCCCTTAAAAGTCTAGTTTGGGATCCAGCTTTTACCCTCTGCTGCCCAGGGTGCCATCACCCTGCTGGTCTGGGGGCTCAGAAGATGTTCCCCAGCACAAGTGAAGTGTGCCCTGAACAAGGAGCAGCTGCGGGGCTGAGAAGGAGGAGGGCTTGGAGAGTGCCGGCTCTGGGGAAGGATTCAAATAGACTTTCCAACCAGGTATTTCCCATCTTCCCAGTCACCAGGATTACAAATACCAGAGAAACAGTTCCATGACTGTGGCTGCCTCCAGTCTAAGAACCATGACTGGGATGTAAAGGCATCCAACAACCTGGATCTGTTTTAGAGGTGGAGGAAGGGTGCCCAAGGGCTGGCCTTCCTTCACACAGTGTGGGGTAATGACAAACATAAAGGAAGCAAAACCCTCTAAGCTGCCCTGGGGTGACAGGGAGTGGTTCCTCAGCTGGCTACAGGGCAATGCTGAGGGATGAACCCTGACCTGTGTCCTGTGCCAAAAGGGACACCCTTTTGGGTGTGAGGCTGGTGGCTGCGTGAGTGTGTAAAGCTCAGGGCTGCTGCAGGGAAGGAAATGAGAATGCGACGGTGAGTTTGCAAGAGTGAGCTTGTCAGACATGAAAATGAAGAGTAAATTCAAGCATGTCACGAAACATGCAGGTGAGGGGGACCCTGCGCACCAGGTTCTGTGTGTGAGGAAAGGAAGGAAGGGATGTCACCAAGCAGTGAAACTGCTGCTGCGCCTGTTCTCACCGCAGAGGAAGAAGCTTCAGGCGCTTTGCCCAGACCAAGCTTTGCTGATAAGGGGCTGTTGAAAGTGAAGGCTCAGCCCTGTTGCTGTTCTGAGGCATCTCTGCTCTTTTAAGGCCCCCTCTGGCCCAGAGTTGCAGCTTGGATCGGGGTTGGACACGAGTATTTGCAGCCTGCTTTTTTGGATCATCCAGCCCTGGCATGGACCCTGTCCTTCCCCTTGCTCCTAGAATAGCAGTTGTGATGTTAAACATTTTTAAACCTCTAGGGCTCATTAATGTGAGTTGGCCAACTAAGTGAGTTGGCTGAAGACCAGACGTGACCTGTGGTCGTCGGCTCGTCCCAGGTTGGGGAAAGCCAGTGGCAGGGCTGGGGCAGTGACTGCTGTAGAAGCAAACCCCCCCCCCCGGCTGCCGCGGGTGGAAACCTGCCCTGCGGTTGCAGCTGGCAGTTCACGATTTATTCACAAACTCTCAACTGTGAATGAGATGCCCTTTAATTAAGATACTATAAATGGTTACTGCTGCATGTCCAGCAGGATCCTGTTTTATGGACATTAAATCCAGTACAATCCATGTGTTAAAATGTTTAAAAATCAGCTACTTGGTGTGCGACAAGAGGCTGGTTTCCTGCTGGCTGGTGGTCCCAACAAGCGGAGGGGTGAGTTACGGGTGTGTGAGAGTACAA
Source organism: Xenus cinereus (assembly GCA_025774025.1). Classification (NCBI taxonomy): domain Eukaryota; kingdom Metazoa; phylum Chordata; class Aves; order Charadriiformes; family Scolopacidae; genus Xenus; species Xenus cinereus. The sequence continues at coordinate 16,762,217 of JAOXJK010000005.1, read as the reverse complement.
CAGTTGGTGTCTGATGCTCGTGGGATCTGTCCTGCACCACTCCACTCCAATAACGTTTGTGCATCAACTTGAGGGGTCTGATGGAGTCCAGCTGTTTCCGCACCTGGGCCAGGCTTTGGCTTGTTGGGCGTTCGCGTCCCCTTCCCCCGCTGCTATGAGGGTGCGGGGGGGCCGGCAGGGCCCTGGCTCTCTGCAGCCTCTGCCTTCTCCTCCCGTGGCTGCTGGGTGATGCTCAGGGTGCTCAAACTTCACATCCCAAAGCGCCCGACTTTGAGGAAGATAAGCCCTGGGGCAGCCCCTTCCTCCAGCGTCACTGCCTGTCCCCACCGTGGTCTCAGCTGGCCCATGTCCAGGCCCATGGCCCCTGGGCACCTGGTTCCCAGGTGAAACCAGATCAATGCTGTGATGTGGGCCACGTGTCTGCTGCGGGGCTGTGACAAGTGGGGACCTGCCCTCAGCTGCTCTTCGCCCCTTTCCCTGCAGGGCCTTGCTTGGGGGCGGCTGCCTCTGTCAGGAGGAGGTAGGAGCTAATGGCTTCCCGCAGGCCCAGGCTGATGGGAGAGTCCTCCTCTGGTGGGGATGTGGCCTCTGAGAACAGGAGGGAGCTGCGGGGAGATCGATGGGGTGGTCAGTCAGCAGTCCCCAGACCCCCGAGGGTCTGGCAGGGCCCATGGCAGGAGCCCCAGCCCTTCCCCTGCTGTCCCTACCTATCGATCTTGTCCCAGTTCAGTGATGACTTCTTCACAACAGCAGGCATGGTGGGGACTGGGGCTACCGCTGCCCCTTCCATGGCGCAGGGCTCCCTGAGGGGACAGCACAGCCCCTCTCCGAACTCTGGGCAGGGAGCCGGCAGCGTCAGCAGGGTCTACCCATCCTGCACCCCAGCCCCAGGGCCCCCAGGCAGGTGGGAGACCGGCTGCCACCGTTACCCCCTCTCTCCCTGCAGGGCACAGGGCATCCCCCTGCCCCCACCCCCCCCCCAACTGAGGGCACTGGGGGGCCAGCAGGGCGTTACCAGAGTAGTGGTCCACCAGGTCATGTAGGCTGGGGAAGGTGAGCCCAGGCGAGATGTAGAGCCAGCCGTTCTCCAGGCGGTGGATGCGGTAGTGTGTCACCGAGTCCCAGGAGGCACGCTCGCCACGGCGCACTGACAGTGAGTAGCAGCCTGCGGGGATGAGGGGCTGCCATAGGCACCTGCTCAGCCCCACTGTTCTGCACTCTCCCACATGGGAGATTTTATCACCCCACTGGTGACCAGCAGCACCCATCTCCCTATGGGGCTACGTGACCGCGAGCATCCCTGAGGCAGTCCCGTGCCATGAGCTCCTCCAAACTGTGGTCTGTGGAAGTGCTGGGTCAGGGGATGACCATGCTCCCGCCTGCCATGTCCCACGCACCCTCAGCATTGAGTGCTGTGGCTCTATGCCTGAGTGTCCACTTCAGGAGCCATGCAGGGATGGGCCAACCCCAGCCCTGTGGCCAACTCAGTGCCCAGGTGGCTGCGGAGCCACGCAGCACCAGTGCATCAGCTGTGTGCACCCCGGCATGATCGCCTCATGGGGTCCCCTCCACACCTTGTCACGATGGGGGCCCAGTTTCATTTCAGAGGCTGAACCTTTTCACTTCTCTGCTTAACCAAAAGCCGCAGGAAGCCTGCTGGTGGTTTTTTCTCTTGGGGCCCCCTGGCAGAGGCTCAGCACACAGTGGGGAGCAGCAGCGCCAGGAAACCACCCCACAGGGCAGGCCCCTGCCACCAGGTGCCAGTGAAGGAGGATTGGCCCCATTTGACACCCCAGTGGGGATGGCTAAGAGGGGGTACAGCAGACAGTGCTCAAGGGCTCTCACCTCGCCTGGTCTGGCTCTCCCGTATCAGGAAGGACCCGCTGTGGTTGCCTGGCCGGAGCAGCAGCTCCTCTGCCTTCTGCCGGCTGATGCCCTCATACAGCCACCTGCACAGGTAGTGGGCACTGACAGAGTCTCTCCAGGCTACAGAGGGACACCCAGCACCCCAGGGCTTGTCCTGCCCGGGCCAGGACAGAGGAAACAGCTCGGGGTGCAGCAGCGCATGTCCTGGAGATACCCCGACAGGGCGTGCTGCCTCCCCAAGCCCCGGCGCTGTTCCACAGCCCAGGGAGAGAACTGAGTCAGGACGTTCTGACACAGTGGCTGAGGGTTGGCCAGGCTTTCTGCCGTGGGGCCATGTCCCCTGGGTCAGACCTGTCCCAACATTTACCTGTGTCTGACCTTGGCCACGCAGCTGCTGGGGACATGACATTCCTTGCCAGACACCTTGGATGCCACCAGCCACCACTCCCCATCCCTGTGAGGAAGGAGGACAAGCCATCTTGAGGGGCAGAGGCTTCTGGGTGCAGGGAGGGGACTCCCCAGGATGGTTGCCACCATCATGGCCCCACGGGCTGCACACGGGTCAGGGGTGTCCACTCAGTGTGGGGACTTACTCAGAGAGGACATGGAGCTGCTCCCCCATCCTCAGGACGGCAGCCGCCCCTGCGCCGGAGGGGAAGTCACAGAGGGCCAGGGCCAGGAAGCTGCTGGGGGCTGCGAGGAAGGTGAGGGGGCTCAGGGCCAGGAGGATGGGCACACCGAGAGATGCTGGCCAAGCTGGCACCTGCCTGGCACTTACCTGCCTGTGTGGGCAGTGGCAGCTGCGTGGTGTCAGCAACCACTGGCGGGATGCTGAGTGGCTTCTCCCGGCTGGGCAGGCTCCCCATCACGCGGGTTCAGCACTTGCCCCTGCCCCACAGCCTCAGCTGCTGCTGCTGGGAGGGAAGGAGAGGCTCAGGCAGTTCCCTGTGGAGCCACAAGCCCCATGGCGTGGCCATGTCAAGGTCTAGGCTCGTGGGTCACAGGGCAGGGCACTGCTGTGGGGTGATGCCAGCACAATGGCTCCCAAGAAAGGCAGGGCCAGGGCAGGGCTCTGTGCTGGGGCTGAGCCAGGCAGCAGCTCCCCGTGGAGCCCTTTGAGGAAACTCTGGAGGGCAGCTGGGGACTTGCAGCCCCAGCTGGAGAGGGCCCCAGGACAGGGCATCCACATCCCCATGGTTGCCCCACGCCCCTGGCCACGCTCAGTGCTGCCATCCCACCCCAGCCCAGTGTCCCCTGGTGCGTGGGGCACCCCCGTCCTAATGCAGCAAGTTGCCAGGTCCCATGGGGAGCACAGCAGCTATGGGGACACCCCTCTGCCTGTTTCAGTTCCTCGGCCATGGAGACATGCAGCCAAAGCTGTGTGTGACCCAGTCCCACAACGGGGTGCACACACCCCCCCCCACCCCCCATAACCTGCTGCTGCATTTGGGGGAGGGACCGGGGG
>JAOXJK010000005.1:16742546-16758105 GCA_025774025.1 Xenus cinereus | reverse complement strand
TTTGGGGGCGGGCCGGGGGGGGGGGGGGGCAAATCCCACTTACCTGCCCCTCCTTGTGATCACCATTGTGTAGGAGGCATCTGGGCAGGTGGGGTGCTGCTCCAGCGCAGTGGGCCCTCAGGACAGCAGGTTGCAGGGGGTCCCTCTGGTGCAGTGGCTCTCCCTCATGCAGGGCAACCCCTTGCAAGACCCGCTTGCTTTGTCCTCCTCCCTCTGCCCCAGCTCTCTGTGTGCTCAGGTGCCGGAGCTGGGGCTGCTCCTGGCAGAGCTGGGGCGACGGGTGCGAGGCTGGGGCTGCGGCTGCCGCTGCTTCCTGTGACGTGTGTGCGCTGGAGTGGGGTTTTCTCTATTTCACCCAACCACCAGGTTTCTTGGCTGTGTCTCTCGAGGGACAAAGCCTATGACAATCCCTGAGGGCACTCAAGGCGCTACGGTCATTGCATGGGATTTGGGGGTGGGGGGTGGGCAAGAGGGAGGGATGGGCAGCACACGAGCGGGACCAGCACCAACGCCAGGACTCAGCAGTTGAGGCTGTTACAAGCACCGTCACCAGCCAGGACAAACCCCGGGGGTCCCAGGATGCCTCCCAGGGCCACGCACTGCCCTCAGGACACCGTGCAGTGCTGGGAGGAGGATGTGTGCGGGTGCCCTCTGGCACAATGCTGTTCCGTGACAAGTCCAGCCATGCCCGTGCCAGGCTGGGTTACGTGTGAGGGGTGAGGGCAGCCCCACACAGGGTGGGGGGTAGGAAGGGAGGATGGCAAGGAGGGGGAGCCCCTAAGGTCCCCAGTGCTGCTTTCTCCTCAATGTGTGATTGACACCAGCTTAGCTGTGGCTCCATCTTGAAAACCTTCCTGATCAGTGGATCCCTCCCCCTATCTGTCATCTCACCCTCCTGGCTTAAAAAAAACCACAAACAAAAAAAAAACCAAACCAAGAAAAAAAATCCCAGTATCTGCTCTGAGCATCCCAAATCAAAATTTTTTGTTGGTACACCTCACAGCATCATCTGGCGCAGCCAAGAAGAGTTTGATGCCATCACCTTCCACTAAGGAGCACATTCAGCTGTGAGTGCAGTGTCCACAGCTGCAGCTGGGGCCAGCGCTGGTGTCAGCAAAGCAAAGCTGCCTTGTTGAAGAACTGTGGTTTTCTGGGTGACGTCCAGCACAAGCAGCACAGCAGCCCGGCAGAAACCTCAGCCCATGGCTGTGAGAGTGGTTTTTTTCCATCAGTGACCCCAGAGAAACCTTCAGCTTAGCTGAGCTCCTCGAGAGGCACCCTGTGCTGCTGAAGAAAGGATGCACACGCTTTTACCAAAGCGAAGATTTGGCAGCTTAGGCTGGACGTGCCACTGAATGAACCTGTCCCACGGTTTTAAGCAACCAGGAATTCCATCCTAAGGATGTGGGAGAGGTGGAAAGTGCCAACTCCATCCGCCAGCATCCCAACTCCAGCCAGAAGAAAGCGGTCTAGAAAACACTCTGGCATTTTACAAGGACCAAGTCTGACCTCAGAGCTACCCCTCCAGCTGTGCCAATGCACCCGCCTCAGCGGGCGGTGTCCAGGTCCCACCCCGGCAGCCAGCAGAGCTTTGGAAGCCCAGCCTCAAGTTCTGCTCCTGGATTTGGCTGGCATTGTTCTTGCCACCCAAAGAAACATTTTGTCCTTTATTAAACTCATTCCTCAACTTGTATTTAGCTTTGATTTTTTTTTAACAGGAAAAGCAAAGGACTTGCTTAAGTGAAAGCAAGTTTACTTTTTCCAGTTATCCTTCGGGTAATAAAATATATATCAACCCTCAGCACAAATCTTGTCTTGTTGCCTATCAACCATCAGGGCAACAAAACTCTCTTCTTAATCACTCCCCCTTCCAAATTGCTAAAATTCTCATCTATTTACTCTCCTGGGTTCTTTGTCCAGGGGCAGCCTGTAGCTCCGAACTCTCCTGCTCCACATAACCAGTACTCGGCGAGCTTGCATCAACCCCTGCTGTGGCATTACTTCCTCTTAACTAATTTTATTGTCATTTTAATATTGTGTTTGCCTTTATTTTGGTCTGTTGCTGTATTTTCATAAGGGAACTCAAGGAAGAAGCGTTTCTCAGTGTAGTTAGCTGGCATTAAATCCCAGTGTTGCAAGGACATCAGCTCCTCTTGCGTACGTTGCTTTGCATCCAGCACTTGCATTAAGCAGCAACGAACTTCACAGGTATCTGGTGGCCTGATCTCTTTGAAAGTCTCCTGTCTTCTATAGACTCAAACCTGTATTTTTGTTTATTTAATCCCTTTGTCACTTCACTACTTGCTGATTAATACATCTAGCTATTTCTTCCCATTTTTCACCTTTCATTCAGTTTACAATTCATGAAACCACTTTGTCTCACCTCCTGCACTGACCTCCCCAAAGGTCGTCACAGTCAAAGCATGAGGCTGCAGGAGTCCACCCCGTGGGCACCACAGCAAGACCAGGACTAATCTGTGACTGACAGTTTAACCCCTCTTCAGTCCCAGTGAGCTTTCTGTGACAGTTAAGTGACAGACACCTGAAACTTGAGAGCAAAAGCTGAATCTGAAAAGCAGAAGATGAAGAAACGGTTGTGTTGAACGACCGGCTGCTGCGCAGACGTGCAAACCAACCTCACACTGCCTTTAACCTGCCCATGGCCTTTTCACCTCACAGCAGCTGCCTTGGCACAGGGTTTATGGGTTAACTTTGTGTTAGACCCATAAAACACGCTGGTGCAAAGCACTGTTCCCCAGGGAAGGCAGCTACTAGCACTTGCCTTCGGAGGCAGTTCTTGGCGGCTTGCCTGTTTTGCAGCAAACCTGTCACTTGGTCTCTACTCTGTCAAGGCTGGAAGTTTCTTTTTGCATTTTTGCGGCAGCCAGTGCCGCAGCGCCTTTAGGCGGCCTCTTCCAGGGGACAGGGCACCCGGCCGTGCTGCTCCCCCGCGGCTGCACGGAGGTGGCCGGTGCTGCCCCTGCCGCAGGGAAGCATTTGCCTGTCACAGCAGGAGACACCAGAACTGACAAAATCGGGTCAAGCCGAGACAAACACCAGGAGCTCACAGGGTAACAATGAAACTCTGTTATAGCTTTATTTAATAACTGGTACAAAGTCCCCCTTAGGCAGAGCCTCCCAGTCCCATTCCCTACCTGAAATGGAGCAGAACATGAGCGTGACCCTCGGAGGAGCTGGCTCCCAGTGAGTCAGGACTGCTCAACAGTTAAGAATGTTTTGCTCAGCTATTGAGACAGTAGTAGCCTGACCAGTCATCCCTTTTCTCCCATTAACAGCTTAGATCCTGGCATGCAGCAGGCATTTGCCTCCCACCCTCTGTGACCCGGCCAGATGTAAAAAGGCAGCAGGATTGTGAATTTCATGAAGGCAGTAAATAGTACCTGCACAGAGGCATTCACTGCTCACAATTCTGACCTGACTCACAAAACTGGCCGTCTGCCGGCCATCACTTCATTCACTGGCGTCTCCTGAGCCTCAGGTGCAGCCCTTGTGCAGACCTCTGCCCGGGGTGGTGGCAGCGGGACGCGGAGCTGGCAGTGCAGGAGATTTCTGGATTCCCTCCCCCAGCACAGGGTGCTGCTGCCCCTTTCACAACCTGCTTGATGTTAAAGATTCACCTGTGCCAGGGTAGAATAGTGACTTGGTGTTAACTGCATCTGGCCCTTCTGTAGGAGAGGCAGAGGGTCAGCAAGGTGGTCTGGAAGCCAGGGCTGCTGTAGTTTAATCCCTTGTACTCGGTTAACAGTGCACCTCGGTTAGTGTTTACTTGTTAATTGCTTTGCCCTTTCAGGAGGCTCAGGTCTCTGCTCCTTCTTAACACACATACAGAGATGAGACCAAGACAGTATTTCTGACCACGTGTCTTCCCCAGGCTGCCCGGCGTTGCCAAGAATCCTGGGACACAAAGACCTTCTGGTGGGTTCTGCGCTCCAGGCACAGCTCTGCCCAAGAGCATTGCCGGCTCCAGCGCCTGGAGTTTCACATCATCATGGTCTTGCTTTCCCGCGTCCCACAGATGCCATACCAACTGCACCACAAGGGTCCTTTAGCAGAAGCACAACTAGAAAGCAATTCTAAACCTCACAAAGCCACAAATTATATTTAAATGAACAGGGGAGACAACGGCTGTCATCTGGATTGATATACAGCAGAGAAAGGAGATGGCATCAGCATGTACAGTAACATGATGTACTAAGACTGCGGAATGTTAACGAGTTTTAAAGAGGCTCTGATGCCAAGGGCATACAGAAAGGACCAAAGTAATGCCAAGTACAGACTACCAAGGAGGTGGCAGCTCAGATGGGCATGCACAAGTTAGAGAGAACAGTTAATGCCATGTTGAATGAAATGGTAGATTCTGAGTGGGTTCAGTGGGGGCAAGTGGAGTTGTCTGAATCCAGAAGAGGGGCTCCTGCCTAACAGGATACTTCCATGGTTTGAGGTGCATCCTGGAGGTCAATTCCATCTGGGGTTCCAGCACTTCCTTCACCATGGTTGCTAGTATGAGACCGGCTGCGGATGCTCTCGCCAGAGCCCACGCTAGAGGAGGAGTGAGTACGGGAGCGCATCAGCCTGGTCATACTAGCTGCTGGCACTGCAAGAAAGAACAAGTGTGGGACTTAGAAAAAGAGGAAGTTCCTAGAGCAAGGATCACAGTCACTCAGATATGTGTCCCCGGGTAAGCACAGAGAGAGCTATACCCTCAGGAAGAAAACTCACTCTTCACTGCCAAAATTAAGTCTTTGCACGTCTAAAGCAAGATGTTTAAGGCCCAATTTCAAAAGGTCCACAGTGAGCAAATGCCAGAAGTCTAACTGATCATTTGCAAGTGCAGTCACGGTGAGTGTCTGTGCAAACCAAGGCAGCTGTCGTACAGATGACCTTTTGAAAGTCAGTCTCGTCACTCTAGAAAACCACAGAGCTGAAGTCATGCAACAATCAACAAAATACAAACAAAAGGTGAAAAAACCATAGCATACACGTTGTACAATGGATCAGCCTAGCCCGCAGCAGGCCAGCAGGACATGCCGAGACAGAGCAATGCACCCGGAGAATCATTCAACTCAGTACACAGACTTGGGCCGAGGCAGATGCACAGTTGAAGGTACCTGACTCAGTGCTTAGGTGGCTGAGCTGCACATAAGGGACTGGAAACAACATGAGACAAGGAAAGGGATGAATACAGGAAAGAGCCAATTAGTTGCGGTGTGTGTCCAGCAGCCACACTGCTCCTGGGATCCCCAGCTACTTTCCCTTCCACTCCCAGCTCACACACTGCACTGAAAGCTCCCAATATTTGTGAAAACAGCTACTAATGAGCATCTTGGGGAGATGCCAGGCTGACTTAAAAATCTGTCAATACCAGATCTCTTCAATGCCTTTAGCTGGAAATTGCAATGTACCTGGTGGCCTACCTCCCCACCGGACACACCACAACTGCTCAACAGAGATCTCATTTTCCTACATTGGGGAAACTGGGGTGGACTCTGTAACTCCAGATACAGGACAGAAATTCGTGTCTTTCCTTGACTTGACAGCATCAGATTTCTGCTACAAGCCTGTAGTGTCAGCAGAGGCAGGTCCAACTGTTTTAGCCAATGTGCAGAAGGCACAAGAATAGCTGTTGAGGGACTGGCTTGTGCATTTTTAGAAATGGCAAGCTGCTTCTCCCTTGTTCTCCCCAAGAGAGGAGGCCTTGCTGGCCAAGCTCAGCAGCACAGTCTTGTCCACCAAAACTGGGAAAACCATTCTGTGACTAGCTGCTAATTCTGGAAGCAGAAAATTAGCCCCTGTCCTTCCTCAGTGCTGTGCATCCTATTTGCAAGATATTTGACCTCCAAAGTGTTGTTGAAGTCCTTGCTCTGATGAAGGCACTTGCTGAATTTACTAACACCAGGAACACAAGAGACATGGACATTAAAATGCTCTCAGGCTGCGAGGCTGAGGGAGCCTTCTCACACGGCACCCTGCTCTGCAGGACGAGGCTCTTCTGGCCAGCCTTGGAGAACACGATTGTCCTACTATGTTCATGTCAACTACACATAGCTCTAAGGAAAAGGACAGCTCTTCTTCTGAGCCCTGACACCCACGAGTTGGCAAAGAACTTCTGGCCATGTGGAGACCATTGGGAGCATCACAGCTGCCACAGTGGCCATGCCTAGTGGTTAACCAGCCACGTGAACCAACCCCTCTTGTAATTCCAGCTTTTGAAGCTGCACAGAAGGGATTTCCTAGCCCTGACCCCTGGCAGGCAAGACAGAGCTGTGCCAAAATGCCTGCAATGGAGACAGTGCACTGAATGCCCTTAGTGCACTGAGAAGCCCTTCTCCTGAAGTCCCCCTGTACCAGGGGCAGGGGAGCTGAAGAGCTGTCAGCCTGACACACTCAGACAATCTCTTCTGCCTCCAAGCACAAGGAGAGAGCCATAGGGAAGGGTGTGCAATGGATCAAAGCACAGCTCCCTCTGGGGTCCCTGAGTGTCCCAGAAGTCACTCAGAGCTCTGTTCTGCCCTTAGAGGGTTTCACTCTGAGATATCGCTTAGCCCTGGTGGGAGTCTGAAAGAAATAGGTATGTCTGAGGAGAAAAGAAAAGAGCTCTCATGTATCCATCACAACTGCGAGGCTGAACTGCTAACTCCTTCCCCTCTAGAGAAGGTATGCACAGATTTCAGAAGGTTTACCACTCTTGGGAGCACACTCGTCTGGACTAGCACAAAGACGGACTTACAAGGCTTTACCAACACCAGCAACGCAAAAGGGGTCACTGCTCCAGCTGCAGTGTGGATTAAACATGTCAGGGAACAATACTGGTTTCTTAAGGCTTGTTAGCACACTAGTTGATTTTTCAGTGCGGATGGATCTCCTGGCAACCACACTAACTCATGGGTAGGGTGGGGACACAGATGCCAATGGGCTCAGATGGACCAGAAAGGCTGAGTTCCCTCCACAACAACTCTGCTCCAAATCAGAAAATTGTGTCTGCCACTTACTGTAGCCCATTCCCTGCACAAAGTACTTGAAGGCTTCAGTCAGCTTGCCAGGCTGTGGAAACAGAAAGTGTGGCTTTAGTGCGAGCAGAGCAAGGGGCTCTGTACAACCCAAATGCCACAGGAGAGCCGAGAGGCATTTCTCACCTGAACCACCTGGGGCAGGCCCCCACAGTCGGCCATCTGCAACAGGAAACAAAAAGGGAGGTTGAACCCCGTTCTTCCCACCCCAGGAAGACAACCACAGAACCATGCCAGCACCGCCCACCCCACCGGGCTAATGGCATCAGGCTGTACTGCTGCATGAGGCACACTTCCACCACCGCCTCCCTAAAGCCGAAGCAAGGTCTGGTGATACGTCTCCTGGGAGGCTGTTGCTGAAGGAACCCAGCACCTTGCAGGCTGCATTACCAAGTAATCTCAGGCCATACTTTAGAAGCCCAGGAGTCCCAGGCTCCTCCTGCCACTCTTCCCAAACCTGTCACTTTGCATGTCTGTGCAGCAGCTGTCTGGCATACTGCAGAGCCATAGGTGATGACAGGAAGGACCGGTATAAAGCTAGAAAGAATGATGCTCTTGCTAGCAGAGAGCAGGGTGGAGGCAGGACACCTCTGCTAACTCTCAGCAGGTCTTCCTGTCCAGGTGAAGATAACAGAGAAATGGCCATAAAGGAGAGATTCAGGGACCCCCTGACAAACTCTCTCTCCCAAGACTGGCTCCACACAGGAGAGAACACTGCCCTGAATGACTCTCCACAAACTTCTTAAAGCTAAAAGTATGGAAGGCAAAAACCTAACTGGAGCTGGCCTCAGCAAAAATAATGTCTTTTTTGCAGGCTGGAATGATTCTGGAGTGGCACTCACCTTCAAAAAGGTAGTTTTGGTTGGGTCAAGACGTGAATTGCATTCGACCTAAAATAAAAGGAGGAAAGAAGGACGTGATATCACACAGAAAACTTGAAGAGTCAGATGTAAAATGTGGGCAGCTGCACCAGAGGCAGTGGCTGTTTTCAGCAATGGGAGCTTCTCTGGGGCCAAGGACTGAGCAAGAAAGCAGAGAACAACGTGATGCAGAGACGAAAGGCAGGTGTTCCCACCCTAGGGGACCTTGTGGTGACAGAATGCCACTGTTCTGACAGATGGAGATGTGACTTCAAGGGAAATCATCCCCTGTTCTTGGGGACACACCTTGAAACCCTGGTGCCTGTTCTTGGGCTCTGACAGCAAGACCTGGGGGGGAAGGAGACTTCTGTGTGGTGCAGCACGGAGGGAGATCACTCAGTCCTCCGGCCAGACAAAGGAGGCCATGGCCATCTCTTCTCAGCAAGGCTGCTGCAAAAAAGGGAATGGGTGGGGGCCCTATAGGAAAAGTAACCCCAGCAGGGAAGATTATCATGAGCTGGGAACCTGGGCAACCAGATAGGCAAGCCAGGATCCAGAAGACCCTATCCTGTCCCCCAGTTGTGGATGGGAAGCAATGAGAATCCTCAGGAATAGTATCCTAGCAAAGTCAAAACTTGGAGAATATCTCAGACTTCCAGGCCAGACTGATGAAAAGGCAACAGGCCATGATGAGAAAACACCCTGCAGCAGTTCTCCATCCACAGCTACTAGGTTCAAGCTACTGGTTTAGGAGACTTCTACACTCTTCCATGATTTCTTAAGACAACTGCTTTTGTTCACAAACCCCTGGTCTCCCCACCATCACTGGCTGAAGGGGAGGAGCAACACAACCACACTGCAACTGTGCCATGTCCCAGTTATAACTGTGCTGGGAAGGAAGTGGGTTTTAGGTGTCTGCAGAGAACAACACGAAGGAGATGCTTGTAAGCGTTGCTGTCCCTCTGATGCACTGCTTTTGCAGAGCTCTGTGTGACTCCCCACCACAGGAATTGGAGTCACATAGTTTATGTTTAAACCTTAGGCAGCCTCAGTACAACAGCAAGAGAACAGGAATTCACGACTTGAACTGAACTCCAGGCAGGAGCCTGGCAGAGCTCAGGGGAAGATGCAAGTTCCTGAAAGGGTCCTCTGCATCACTTGTTGAGCAAGACTTGGGCACAAAGACTCTTATTCCAATCTTGCCACCCTCACCTTAGAGCTGCCCTGCAGGGCCATTAACCTCCTGAGCCCCGGCTCTCCCACTAGTGGCTGACAGCCCGCGATAGCTGGGGGACAAGAAAAGAGCTTGGGACAAAGAGCCACCTTCTGTGACTAGTTCTCTGCAAGGTGAAAGTGCTGCTGGGTGAGGCAGGTTTGCTAAGTGATTTGCGTGGCTAATATGATGAGAGTGAAAGAGTTCACATATACGTACCACTGCTTCCACAGCAGGTGAGTTGTCACCAACCACTAGCAAGGCAGGGCACCTGGTCAAAACCCAAAACAGAGATGTTACAGTATATCTAAGGAATTTCTGAGAAGGTTGAGCTCTGTGAACCAACAGCCTCATGAGAGGTTAACAATGTTCAGCAAAATCCCTGCCTGCCATCACACCACAGGATTTTGCTGCACCAAAACATCCTCCAGGGCTTGTGCACACCCCCATACTGTCCCCTCCACACACACCAACTGCCACTACTGCTGCACACATGTTAAAAGATGTGCCTAGGGCTGGGAGAAACACCATCTCAGGCTGTAAAAGGGAGTGTGCTCTCTGAAATGAACACCTGCTAGGAATGTAAGGATAACCACAACCCGTTGGATTTTAATGCTTCTGAGGCTGGCTACCGCTCTTCCCTCTATTTTGGTTTGGATTTTAGAAAGAAGCACAGAAGATGTTGGGGAGTATATTGAAAAATGTCATGATATCAAAGCCTCTATTGGCAAATTCGTGCCTTCATATCCATTTTTATATGTATTGTAATTCTGGAAGAACAATTAACATTCAATGTGTAAAACATACACAGGAGGTCACTGACCAAGTGGCTGTGAATTTACACTATTCATTTACAGATCAAGGTCCCACTTTTGTGTGTTGACTAGATGACAAAAATGAGACTAGAGAGGCTATGAGCCACAGACCTCAGAGCCAGTGGAGTATAACCTCTAAGGAGACAGAGGTTCTATATGCAAGCCTACTAGCGTAGAGCACCACACTTCCACAAGAAGTATTTTAAGGGTCTGCAGACCCTTGAATGGACAGACAGTGCTCTGTGGCCTACAGCTGCCTGCAAGACAGAGCGCAGCAGGATTGGCTTGGCCTGAAGAGCAAGCAAGGAAATCCACCTCTTTTAGGTTAGCCAAGACCTAGAGAGCTTGGCTGTGGATGCCTAAAACATTTCTGGGACTGGCAGGAGCATAAGTCCAGAGAGCTTCCAAGGAATGAAGAGCAGAGCCTGGGCAGCAGTCTCTAGCCCAGTCTCAGAACTGCAATTCGCAGTCTTCATGTGGTTAACATGTTGGAGATAATTTGCCCGTTTTGCTTTCTTGCTTGGAATCTGAAAATTTACTCATATTTCCCTTGTGCTGATTATCACTAGTTCTCCAGTGTCTGTCCCTTCTCAACTGTACCCTGCACAGACTATCCCCTCCCAAATGAAAGAGTCACTGCCAGGGTGGGAAAACACCACTGCATTCTCTGCCTTCAGAACCCACTGCCATCTCTGGGAGAACTGTGTAGGTAACTTTTTTTCACTAAGGTGGGGGAAGGCAGTCGGTGACAACAAACCAAAACCTGCCCCCCCCTAATTTTTCATGCAAAACAACCAAACTAACACCTCAGCAAGTACAGTCACTCCTCTGCCTTCTGGAGAGTCTCAACGTGCTCTTAACAAAAGGCCTTCCAGACACCTCTCTGCCCCATTCCAGCTGACAGCACTGCACCACAGCCTGGGGCTGTATGAACAGTCTTCCCACTGCCTGGGCTTGGGGGTTCTTCCTGAGAAGCAGCAACAGCTTCTCTGCTGAAGGGACTGCGCAGTAACTAACCAAGACAGGCTAATTCAGAGCAACTTACTTGAGTGTTTTTGCAGTATTTTCATTGATGCCAAGAACTGGTCTCTCAATTTCCAAATCTCTACGACTGAAAGACAAAACAGAACAATTCTCCATCAAATCAGCAGAGGAAACAGGTGATCATGGGAGCATAAAAAAATCCAACCAGGAGTGCCGGCTCCAGCAGCCAGGCAACAGGTTATCACCCTCTGTGTCATGCCATGAGCAGGAGCTTGAGCAGTCACCACCAGGAAACAGGATCCATGCTCTCATGGCAAGCTTGCAGGGAAGCTATGGGAGCAATCGAACAGGCAAAAAAGAATCCTGTACCTGTTGTATGAGGTGAGGAACAGCTGAAGGTTATCTTGGTTAATGTCCTGCGCGATATGAAGCCTGTATGTTTGGATCAAATCTAGATTTGCCTGCAGTTCCTCCTGTAAAAAGCGGAATTAAAAGACAGGGAACGTCATCTTTTTCAAAAGTAAAGAAATAATACTAATAAAAATACTGAAGCATTAAACTGCCTCCATACATGTCACCCCCTTTGAACAATAACACAGAGGGCAGCAACTCCAGACTGCATTAGCACCTAGGCTACATGAAGTGTTTCTGTAACATGACTGTTAGGTGCCATGCTTTGGAAATGCAACTCCACTTTTACAAACAGCAGTGCACGTGCTGCTGCAGGAGTACGAGGGTATCTTGAGATGGGATAAGTTAGCTCCTGAGCCTCAGTAATGCTTATGCAGATACAAATCACTCTGGTTTAGGAAGGTCTTCCACTTACGCTTAATGTTAAAGAACCAAAGCTTTATAGGGAAGCCCCAAGACAGGGACCAAAGAAGAATTTAATCCCAACACCCAGTTCTACAAAGAATCTGCATTCCAATGAGAGCTAGAGAGAGACAGAGAGAAACAGGAATGCGAGAAAGCACTACATATAAAGAAAGGGCCTGAAAGCAGGGAGAGAACAGCATGTGCTCTAGGCAGGAGGAAGCTACATTACTCCTTCCAGTGCTGATGTGTGCTGTTGCAGGAGGGCTTCAGGTTGGGGACTTCATCTGATATATAGTGCGCATGAGGCACAGACCCTTTCAGGTGCCCAGTAAGCTTGCTGGTTGGGAGCCAGCAAATCCCAAACGGAAGGCATTTCTGTATCAAAAGGGCTAGTTTGCCTCTGCTGAAACTGAAGGGGAAGACACAGAGCAGAACGCAGCAGTTACACATCTACACACATAAAATATCCCACTGTCAGCCCCCAGCTGATCTTTCGACCCACAGCCCAGATGCTTCCATGCTGGCTAGAGAGAACCAGTGACCACTTGTTTCTGCAGACAGTTGCCTGGGCACCACAAGGATAGGAGTCCTAGCACTAGTGCGTGGGACACGACTTCCTTAACATGTCTGGAGACAGTCAGGGCAAGTGTGAGGATGGGCATCCTCCTGGTGGTGTGCAAAGCCCTGATGCGAGCTTGACACACAAAGAAGATAGTACTATCTGTGGCAACCCTTATTTGATGGACCAGAGCTATTTCAGAGCAGGTATATACAGAAGTTATAGCTGCAAGTACAGTTGCATGGGCAGTATTAACACCTGCTGGGTACTTACGTGGCCAAAATGATGTGCCAAGACAATATCCACGATGTTGGTTGTCCAGCCTGAAAACTGAAGAGTGACCGTGAATGAGGAGGAGGGAGAGTAACTGGAAAATGCAGTTTCATTACAAATTTCAAAGCGGCTCCTCAGAGTAAAGAAAACAACAAAGAAACTATTCAAGTGATACAAGAAACAAATGTCTGAAGCTTGGGATGGGCGTGCAAGGCTCCAAAGAAGCATGTGCACACATAACACACAGCTCTCCAGAAACTGCAAGTGGCCAGAATAACAGAATAATTACAAGATCCATTCAACCTCAGCCTGCAAGCATAAGCACTAAACCAGAGGAAAGCTGAGTGCTGAAGAGCCACTCATCTCCAAGCAGTTTACCAGGACTTCTCATTCACACCCACCCCTGCAGTGGAGGCTGTACTCCACCCAGATTGAGAACGCAGCAGGGACAGAAATGAGATTGGAGTTATTGCCATAAACCAACAGATTCCTGTACTCTGTCCTTTTTCTTCTAACTCTAACATTGTTCATCAAGGACTATGGAGACAAGATGTGCAGGGGAAGAAGAATCTCACCTTGGATGCTGCCCAGTCAATCCAGCCCTTTGCACATGGATCAACATTAATAAGGACGAGTCCCTCCACCAGGTCGGGGTGGCTGAGCTGTGGGGAGAGCACAAGCACACTCAGAAGGATGATTCAGCCCTCACATTGGTCAATGGCAGGCGCAACATCTGCAAAGCTTCTTGCCAAAGGAAGATGGTGTAAAACAAAGACTAAGCAGGGAGCTCCTTCTGTGCTGGGCAGCCAGTGGCCTTTCCAGAGCCTGGCCCAAAGCTGGCTCCCTGCCAGCCTACTCAGCTGCTGGCGCTGAGGGACTGACTACTCACACAGCACCCGCAGCCCGAGCAGTGTCTCCTGGTGACCCACACATCTGGCGCAGCCACAGGTCTTGCTCAGGCTCCTGTGTGTTACAGGACTGTGAGCAGTGACTGTCGCTGCTCTAATCTGGCACCTCTGGGAAGGACCTGGACAAACTCCTGTGCCTGGAGAGCACCTCCTTCCACTCCTCACAGGAGAGGCAGTGTCCCAGTGATGTGGCAAAATGGCAAGATTTGGCAAATGGCACAGGCATTGCCTGTGGCTGAGGCCCTGCGAGCACCTGTGGGCTCAGCAGGGGCCTGGGAAGCTCCAGCACAGGGGCACCTGCCTCAGCGGAGGCACCCCCAACAGCCGCAGCATGCCACCATTCACCTTGGGGAGGTGTGGGGAGCACAGATACAAGATACCTTGAGAACTGCTTGCAAACACAAGCCCAGCAATCTAACACAACCAGAGAATGGTGAGCTCTAGGCTCACTCCAAGGCTGAAATCTTACGGCAGCCCTTCTGCTCCATTGTGTAGACTAGCACTGGTTACGCAGAAGGAAACAACTCTGTCAGCAGGAAACTGCCTGCAATCCAGGCAGTGTGGCAAGGGCTTTCCGGGCTTGAGGACACTGATCTGAGGGCAAAAGCTTATTTGCGTGACCTTCTCTTTAGCAAGACTGAAAACTACACAAGATACAAAAGATAAGGAAGAGAGCAAACACCAGTGCCTCACACCGCCCCAGGCTCAACCCTGACTGGAGGAAATGGGAAGCTGGGAACGTTTTGTAGGAGGGGCAGCTGCGTGGTGAAGTGGCTTTAAGAAGCAATAACAGCCTAAATCATCAGCAACTCTCTGCACTCAGCAACTTGAACCAAACTTTACTGAGAATGTCAGATTTCTGTATCTTTTTCAAACACTATTTCTGAAAGATTCAGACAAATTCCTGGGCCACTAAACGATGTCCACTGATCTCACATGCTTATAACACTGCGCTAGAGAGAAATGTGGAAGTACCAAGATAAAGCTAACACTCTCCTGTCAAAGGGTGGAGTGCAAACTCTACCTCCTTCCAGAGAAAAAGGACCTTCCTCATCAGCGCTGGTTCACAGCACATCACCAAATCAACTGTTTGGTGTCACAAACACTGGAAACGGCATACAGTAATGCAGCTGGGCTGGATATTCCTAGCAGCCACAATGGGCTCTGCTGACTCAAAGATATCACATTCCATGTCTGGCATAGCTTCAGAGTAACCTTGGCTGCTCCAATTTAACCATCTGGATACTCTCATAGGGCTCCCTGCAGGCCTACTGTAATTACTGCTACTTTGCCCGTGCCCTACAAATGACTTGTTTGATCAGTGGAAGACCACAGCTTACATAAGTCACAAGGAAATGAAGATACACTTACTGCACACTTGCTGAGGACATAAGCGCCAGCTCCCAGTCCAATTCCGATGAAGCTTTTCAGGCTGAAAAACAGGCATTTCACAATCAGCAAAGCTAACTTAGGCTCACACCTGAAGCACCTCTACAGGCAATGCCTTTCCCCTCTCTACATCCATCTGCTGTTCACTTATGGTTCATTTTCAAAACAATCCAGCAGTGATGCAGCAGCCATAAACTGTCTCACGTGGCAGACAATACTCCCGGCATAAGAACCAGACAGGGTTACACAGGTTAGAAGATGCTCAGGCCTTTTGGGACAACTCATTGATCATATCAGATGTCACAAGATAGAGGTAGGTGCTGGAATGGCTGTATCCAGCTGGCTCACCCCGTTTCCTTTCAGAGACTTACTTCAGGTGTGTCAGAACAGCAGGCAGCATTTCAGCCAGTTCATCCATACTGGGATACTGGTACCTGAAAACCAAGAGAGAGACTGAAATCAAAGCACCTCCAAATACAGCCCAACAACAGTTACCTTCCAGTTCTATATAAGGTAGGAGAGATGGGGAGGGACTCTTGATCAGGGAGGGGAGCCATAGGACAAAGGGTAGCGGTTTTAAACTGAAAGAGGGGAGATTTAGATTAGATACTAGAAAGAAATTCTTGTGCTGTGAGGATGGTGAGACCCTGGCCCAGGTTGCCCAGAGAAGCTGTGGCTGCCCCATCCCTGGAGGGGTTCAAGGCCAGGTTGGAG
>JAOXJK010000005.1:16713434-16742446 GCA_025774025.1 Xenus cinereus | reverse complement strand
GTGGCTGCCCCATCCCTGGAGGGGTTCAAGGCCAGGTTGGAGGGGGCTTGGAGCAACCTGGTCTGGTGGGAGGTGTTGCTGCCCAGGGCAGGGGGGTTGGAACTTGATGATCTTTATGCTCCCTTCCAATGTGAACCATTCTATGATTCTATGACAAGAAATATCTGACAGGCATGTGCAAATGTGATTATTTTGCAATGGTACCGTATATTCCAGCCAACAGCATGGATCCCACCCTCAGAGCAAGACTAACACAGAGCTGTAGTTTTTTGGGCAGTCAGACTTCTGTGGGAGGTGGACAGACAGAGCAAAGAATGCCAGCGAGACTGCAGTGTGCTAGGCTCCTGCTCAAGGCAGAAAGCTGGTACCAGCACTCACCACTAGCGAGGACTTTACCTGTGCCTCAGTAATAGGAGAATTCCCTGAATGCACCATGGGAAGCCTCATCTTCCCATTTCCTCTGCTCCTGTAAGCTGCCTCCCTACTACTGCCTGGCAGTCCCAGTTAGCTTAAACTGGGCTCTACCTCAGTCCAGACCACATCTGGAACAACAAGGGTCTCTGCAGAGTTCTTACCCAGATGGGAATGGGGGAGCTCCTTCCTGCTGGCCTGGTGCATCCACATGGCACACAGCAAAATGCTGAGTGATCTCTTGCATGTCTTCAAAGTTAAAGAATGCATTAAAACAGGATTTGTCTACAACAACAACAACAAAAAAAAAAAGAAATGAGAGATTTCCTGAAGTTTTATTGTGCTCTACCCTCCAAACACACATCTGCGTGAGCACACACACGTGTGAGCCCACCTCCCTGCTGAGCCTCTGGGCAGCGGATGCTGGGTGACACGCACTGCTGTACCCCCCGACTGCGACACAGCCCCAATCCAGTGACTGCCACGACTGGAGGGCAGGCAGAGAAACGACACCCCAGCATGCATGCCCAGGAAAACAGGGCTTTGCAGCACTTGGGTACCCACAGTACGTACTGAGGAGCACTTGTGTGAACATAACAGGACATGCTGGGTGGGAAGA
Organism: Xenus cinereus; assembly: GCA_025774025.1. Taxonomy (NCBI): domain Eukaryota; kingdom Metazoa; phylum Chordata; class Aves; order Charadriiformes; family Scolopacidae; genus Xenus; species Xenus cinereus. The sequence goes on along the minus strand of JAOXJK010000005.1, from coordinate 16,741,416 downwards.
CACGTGGAAAGAGCAACTGAGCTCACTAGAAACATTACACAAATTCTGCAGCCTTGTAGAAGGGATTTGCTCACCTGCCCAGCATCCAGGGAATGGATGCCTTCTGGCATCTCTATCACACAGCACAAGTCAGCTAAAGCACCATAGTATGGTGGGTGAACCTACTTCCATCTAGGCCCTATCTTTCAAGGGCTGTTGGAACAGACAGGGACGTGCCACATGCTCTCTCTCCTGCAGACCTTTATTTTTTTTCCCTGGAATGACCTGTCTCATCTCAGCTCCAGGACAGCCCCGCTGGTCCCCACCATCAAAAGCAAATAGCACAACCAAACACTTTTTCAGGGCCCTGGGAACGCAAGGGCTTACGGTTGAGGCCAATATCGTGGTATGTGAGGATGACAGGTCTGTTCCCCTTCGGCATGCCCCGCATGGTGACATGGACCACTCCAAAAGCTGTCTCAATGTCATGTTCCTGCAGAGAGAGAAGAAGGAGCCTCAGTGTTAGGTGTGTTGCCTGTGCTACGGGGAACCCTAAATGAAGGCCAGCAGCAAGGGCCTCACCCACACTTTAACGTTGCTCTCCTTGCCAAAGCTGGTGGCTCAGTATAGCTCCTGCAATCTGCAACCCTGTCAAACCTCTCTCTTCAACCGCTGCCAAAAGCAGGTTGCATTTGTACAGATGTGTGAAGGGTTTGGGGCTACATCTTTCTGTGACCAAGATCCCATTTCAATGGCCTTTAGTGACGTTGCTTCACCATAGCAGAAGTCAGGTGCGCATCTCTAGGGGTTTATGGCATCATGAATGCAGGTCCTCTCCCACAGCCAAGCCTTTTATCCCCAGCCGGCACCCCTGCCCTTCCAGCCCACAAGTCTCTCTTCAGGGTGCCTCCAACCCAACCCCCTGAGAACATTCCGTCTGCAGGCAAGCTGATGTGAGGGGACACAGCAACGTCCGAGAGGCTGGCAGCAGTGTCAGCTCCTGGGGACCACGTACCAGAGCCTTTTGGAAACAGGACGACAAGACAGAGCAGGCAGAGAGCAAAGAGACTGGGAGAGCAAAGAGACCCAAGCTCTGCCGATCCAGTCACTGGCTGCCAGGGAGGCTGTACCCATCCATAGGGGAGCAGGTGGCAGCTTTTCCTTTCAACAGCATTAAAAATGAAAGACACAGATCCACAGGTACCTGTTCTCCTTGGCTGCCTCTGTACTGCAGCCCCACCTTGGCCACTTGGCCAAGAGCCCATCAGACCTTGCCCACGCTGCTGCACGAATGCTGGCTGAGCTGCCATCCCAGGGAAGGCTGAGCACTGGGCCTTAACCAAACACTTTTTTTCCCCTGCTGCCAGGTTTGGTAACATGACAGTAAAACACCCTTAGGCTCCTCCAGCAGCTGGCACAGATACAGGAGGTTATGCTGGTTTCCAGCTGGGTATCAGTGGAGCAGTTTCATGACCTGTTTCATGATTACTTGCCAGCAAAACTATGTGCCTTTTCCCAAGCAAAATATTGAGGGCTTTTTGCACTGCACCTTGCATAAGATAGCAAGAGGACCATGAGGCCTCTGGATAGCTCTCCAGTACTTGTCCAGTGCAGAAACAGAAGCCACAACCTCACGATGATGAACGCATGTACCCATGAAGTTGTCTGAGTTTAACTAAAATAGCTGCAAACACATTTATACGAACATTGCTCTAACTATGGACTTTGAAGAAGCTGTGGAGATGGCAGTAAGGCTGGGTACATGGTATCATCTGTAAGTCCTTTCTCTCATCTACAGAAATCAAAGGAGAGACATGCTCTGTCTTACAGACACTGTAAAAAGCACCGATTATTTTTTTGATATTAAACAAATATCTGCTTAGGGAATAGCCTTGTGGTTCAGCATGAAGACAGGATACTACAACCTCAAAACCATTTTTTACTACTTTACACAAAGTATGGGAATGATTTTATTTTTTTTAAACAGTAATTTCCAGTAACCTGAAAGTGGTTAGACCAAACACAGGAGGGGTGAGAGCAGCTGGCTTGCAGCACATCAGAAATTTACCTCATCCCTCCTTTCTGGGCACTCTCAAGGGCTGGCTGTGGGCCAGACTGGTTTAGCTCTTGCAGTGAAAGATCCTCCTAGCCCACCCTCCCAGCTCTGCTTCTTTTCAGGGGCCCCAAAGCTTCTCCCCTTCCCGCAGAAGCATGGCAACAGGAGCAAAATGCCACAACCAAATGACCCCAGGTAGCCTGAAGCCTTCTCCAGCTTGGCTTTGAAGGACAAAAAGACACCTCTGACTGCCATCGTCCCCAGAAAGGTGTTGGGTTTTACTTGCACACAGCTGGGCACTGTGCACATGGAGAAGGTGAAAGAGCTACAAAGCAGCAGTGACCTGTCTGCAGCAGAGGCAGGGAAGAGAGCAAGGCAGGTGAGGTTTGCCAGCCCCGTGCTCGCCTGGTGTCCTTTAGGAGGGGGCTGTGGCCAAGGCCTCCTGTGCAGGTAGAAGACGACCCGTCTGCGTGTGCGAAGCAGCCTGGCCCACGCAGCAGCACTGCTGCCCTTGCATGGGCACACGAGGAAGCCCAGGGCACCGCCTCTGTCTCCTGAGCCCCTGCGGAACCACCAGGCTCTCCCCTTGCCTCTCTTCTCAGCCCTGTGCTGCTTTGCTATGCTGGGTGCAGCCCTCTCCGGTACTCCAGCAGGATGTGTCCTACATCCACAGCAGTGGCCTCCCACTTCAGTGTTCTCCAAGTTCACAAGTGTTAACGAGTCCTTTAACAAAAGTGGCCGCTTTTGGAGGAGGCCAAGGGTGGCAACTGGCCGTGCACGTGGCTGAAACGGCAAAGCGCAGGGAACTCATGGAAGAGACCAGCAAGTGCCACAGCAACTGGAACTGCACTCCCCTACGCGTCTGAGCTGAGCAGGTGGGTGACTGCTATTAAATGCAGGTCTCTGCCAGCTCTGGCAGTTGTTGATCTCTTCCATAAGCAACTTTAACTCACTGACCTGTCAGGAAACGATCCAGCTGCATTTTTTTAATTTTTAAATTTTAATATCTTACTTTGTTAGATTTCTGCCAGGTAAATGAGTTAAGAAGCTCACAGAAGAGTCTGGCAAATGCTGGTCCTGGGGAGTGCATGGGGTGGCAGAAGAAATAGCCCTGCCCTGAGCGGTTTAACCCTGTCCGGTTAAACTGACTCACTTCTCATGAAACTGCATCTCTGGAGGACCAGGGACAGTTTTATAAGCAGCAGCAAAAGATCAACTATCAAACAGAAGCACAAAACCCAAACTGAGCCAACAGTGAGAAAAGTACAGAAATCAATAAAAGAGCTGATGATATTTTAAAAATCAGCAATACAGTGTCTTTTCTGGAAGTACATTCAAACCTACTGCTAAGGTCACACATACTTCCACTAGGTAGAATACTGGACAAGGTACTAGAAACACCCACCTCTCTTCAGAGTGTTTTGTTCCAGCACCTCAATATGCTTCATATTGCAACACCCTGCATTTTTGTTTTCTGAAGTTGAGCTTGGGTCTTAGCTCTCTAGTAGGGAAGGAAAAGAGTTTCCTTGAGCTAAAAGTCAATCCTTGCTCTCCCACTTACTTTGACTTGGCAGATTGTGTAAACTGTGATTTGGGGAAATGAGACAGTCATCAAGAAGCTTTCATGTCACCACTGGGCACTAGCCCAGTCTGAAGGGTACTCACCTCACTACTCCTTCAATCACATTAATGATTCAAATACAGGGAATGTCCACTGAAGATGGAAGCAACTTGAGAAATCCCATCTTTAGCAGATCTCAGCAAGCTGCACTTTACAAAATTTAAGATGCTAAATTTCTGCAAACTTCTTATTCTGCCCTTTACAAAGCCTTATACTGGGAGTACTTAAAGTTATTTCTTTTTTTTCCTGCTATTTCCCAGGCAAGATGGAAATCCTCCTCCTGGAAAGCAGTTTCCCTCCTCTGCCTCCTCTGGTTAAAGCCTTTTACTTTTTTAAGGCTTTTTCCAAGGTCTACAAAGCAAGTAGCAGACACTGCTTCTACATCTGCTTTTTTAGCTACACATTCCAACATCGTGCTGATCTCCTTTTCAAGATTACCTGGAGAGATAAGACTGAGTTTTACCCCTACCTTCCCCCTACAGGTAATTCCATGTCCATTTTTCCAGTGAACTCCATTTTCTCTGAAACTTTGCCCTGTACCTTTAGGGCTTTTATCTTGACCTATGATTGCAGAGGACAAAAACATTCTCAGACGTCACACAATTACAGCACGCTGGACCTCCCTGTCACCTGCTTTCCTCCAAAACAGCGCTCTCCCTCATAACAAAGTCAAAGGACAGCACGAGGCAACTGCTTAATACAGAGCTTAGGTATCATGCTTAAGATGGCAGCAATAGTCTCTACACTTATAAGATACAACGTCTGCCTTGAATTGGCCAAAAAAAGTTATCTCATTACATCATTACAGGTTTATTACTCTTCCAAACATGGAGGAGAATAACCCAGTTACAATCGGTACTAGAGCACTCAGTGAGAGAAGAGCAGCTTCACAGGTTCTGCCCTTGCCAAAAGTGCTTTCTTCACATCCTTCCTGTAGAGATGCCTTCCCTGGCAGCCACCCCGCGAAGCGTCCTGCCTGCGTCACACAGTCACCGTAACTGCCACCCCCTCGTGATTCTGATCGTTCTTTCCTGGGATTTGCTTATTGCTCGTGTAGAAACGTAGTGTTGGAAAGTATCAATGACTTGTAGTCTTCCCCTCTCAGACACTGGCACACTTTGTTTGGAGTCTCTGCTCAGGCCAGCTCTGACACAGCACAGCAGCACGGCTTGAGCAGAGACTCCAGCTACAGGCTGAGCACGGATTGGGTCCATAGTGCAGGGACACAGTGACAGGAGAAGACAAGTGGCCAGCAGATAGCCAGGTTTGCAGTCTGCAAAATATGGGAGATGAATGCAAGAGAAGAAGATGATCTGCAGTTGTGTTTTGAAAAGCTTGATAAAATGTAATTTTCACTAAGGGACTGGAAACTTCATCAGAGGTTTCTCTGAAGAGATTTTATCTTCTGCCCTTATTTGTACAGTAGGTAAAAAATAAACAGCAGCTGCAGACAACCTGCTGTAAATGGGAACTCAAGAGCAGAGGCACCCTCACTCTCGGCAGCCTGCCCTCGCTGACCACAGGCACAAAACTTGTGATGCACGCACAGCAAAGAGCAGTGCTGGGGGAACAGAGAGGGACACAAGTCCTCTGCAGGCAGCCACTATTGATCAACTCCAATAAGCTGGGAAACATTGCTTCAAAAACTAGCAGTTCCCTCCAGGCATGGGTGAGAAGAGCAATGACAGAGGAGGACCAGGAGGCATGGAGATCAGCTGTAGCTGGTCAGAGCAAAGGCTCAGCTAGCCTCCTACTCTGACTTCAAGAGCATGCGCTTGTGGAAAAATAAAACAGAGCAAGCATGTAGTAATATTTCCTCAAACACCTGCATCTTGCATCAGTTTCCCTTAATTTTCCTAACATCCAACTATCTGTAGGTTAAAAGAGACTTCCTGAACTAGAGGTGTGGTACTCCCTTCGACTTTCTCGTCTGAAAATTGGGGAGTCACCCCCTGCTACCCGTGCCTTAGGCATCTGCCTCACCCCGTGACCAGAAAAGCCAAAGCTTAACAATGTGCAGGGTGAAGAACCGCTTTGTTTCCGACCTAGTATCTGCTGGCTTTGCATGAGATCCCCCAGTACTTGGTTTGGAAGATGGAGAACAACTGATCCCAGTCCACAGCAGTGACGACCTAACAGCTTCTTGCAATCCCCTTCACGTGCCCCTTTCTGGTCCGACGTACGCTGCACTATTGGGCCAGTCCCAGTACAGCAGCTTGTTTCTGACCATACTGCTGTTCTCCACAACTGCTCTATCCTTTCTAAGACAAGGGCAGTACGTCAAACACATGTGGGCGTGCTGTGGATTTACAGGGTAGCACAATGAGGTCACTTTGTTCTCTGTTCCTGATAAACAAGAATTGATTTGCTTTGTGGAAAGCCATGAGCCTGAGCTGACATTTTCACTCATCTCTCGCAATGTTAAGGTCTTACGCCTCTGGGTTATCATCAGCCCTGAGCTCGACTTTCATATTCCACTGCAGGACGGTTTTACTCAATGTGCATCACACATGTTTACCCGAAGGCAAATAAAGTTTGCCACTGCACCTTCCATCACTTTTTCCAGATCGTTTAAGAGCAGATTTAAGCAGCACAGGTCCCAATACATATCTCTAAGGTGCTCCTCTAGTGATCTCAAGCAACTGTGAAAATAACTGCTTGGGTTTTTTTCTTTTTTAACCAATATTTCATCCATGAAAGGACCTCTCCCCTGACTGCATGGCCACCTAAGTTCCTTAAGACACATGTCTTAGGACAACTTTTTGGTAAGGGGTCTTGTGTATGGAAATCAAGCAGGCTGCATCAACTGCATTGCCTTTATTTATATGGTTACTGACTCCTTCAAAGAATTCCAACAGTTCTGCAGAGCAGGACTCCATCCCTTTACAAAAACTATGCTGACCCTTTCCCAATGTTTATCCATGTAATTCATCCACTATACTCCATGTGTTTTATCTGTCTGATACAGTTCAGTGAATTCCCAGAACTCCTCTGGGACCTGTTTTAAAAATTGTGTTACAGGTGAAAAACTGCAGTCCTTGTGCCCCACTGCAGCTTCAGCAGAGGAGCATAACCTCTCACTTAACAACTCAACTATTTCATCCTTAAACCCGTTTAAAACTGCTGGGTTGATGCATCCAGGCCTGGCAACCTGCTGTAAAAGCATATATTTTAGCGCCTTTACAGCCTCTGCTATAGGCACTGCGGTTTAAGGCAGTCTCTGCTGACTCCCCGCAAAGAGCTCTCCAGCACGGTAACCTCTGTGAGCTGCTCCATGGCAAGTTTGAGAGCAGAAGAAATTAAATTTTGTTTTTCTGCTATGGGTAGATCTTCCCCGAGTCCTCCTTTCAGAGCCTGAACAGCCTTAGAGCTCTCCAAACTCTCTCACATGTGCCATTTGTGATCGATTGAAATGGGACTATTTCTCCCCGCCCCCTTTGCAAGTCACCTCTCAAAATCCCCTTTTGCCTGCTTTGTTCTGTTCATATATTTAATCTGCTAGAATTTATAACCTTTTCAATTTTCTCCAGCTTTTTGAAGAATGCTTTTTTGTTTTCAATAGCCTCTATGCCCTTCTGTTTAGTCACGCTGGCTTCCCTGCACCATTTCTCACGTCTGCTGTGATAGATGGTGTGCACTTGCTCTCTGCTTAGCTTATTTTCAAGAAGCTTCTCCGTTTCTGTGCAGTTCTTGTTTTGATCTTGTTGTACAAAACCAGGGAAGTTTTCTATGGTTTGAAGTTTTTTTTCCTTTTTCCCCGGGATGTTGACCTGGAGCACATTATGGTTCCCATCACAGAGCAGCTCTTTCAAGACACCGTTTTGAACACATTTCTCTGCCCTTCTCAGAATCACATCAATGACAGCTTCTGCTTCCTGGGGCTCCCTAACTTGTTGCTCCATAGGAGTTTGTGGTTAAAACGGAGTATTGGTGCCACATCTGTCTAACTGACATAGGGCAGCTGAAGCTTCCTAGCCTTGTCCTGTCTTCTAGCCTTGTGGCTTCTCTGATCACCCTCTTGGACACTCACAAAATTACAGACAAAACATAAATTTCTTATATAGACCGGGGATTTTAGTCTAAGGGGAATCCAAGTTATTCACTGACATTAGTTAGAGCCAAATCAGATCAACAAGCTTCCTTTAACATCCACCTGCATGTTCCTCTCCTTCCTCCACCTCTCCTTCCTGTCCTGTGCTGAGGTATTAATGTTCCATTCTCAATGTCCACTAACAGGGACCTCGACTCTCTTCTGTGATCTCAGACAAGAATACAATAACCACTGGAAAAAACCAACCAACCAACCAACCAAAAAAAACCACAAAACAAAACAAAACCGAGCTTTTGGGTGTAAGTTCTTGTTACAGGCTGGCTGACTTGATGATGAAGTGCTATTGAAAAGAGCGCTTCTCTCATGCCTCTGCCCCATGCCCAGTGAGCTGATGGTCTCATGGAAACCCCACTACATCGGGAAGCCAAAGCATCTGGCCCTGCAACCATAGGATCTCTCATAGGATGGAAGGTAAGCACTGCAAGCGCACACAGTGGCAGCAACACTGACCTGCCTTCGCTATCCTGTTAAGATATACTCTCAGGTTGGGCAGAAGAACAGATAGTAGCCAGAGAAAGACCACCAGTGCTACCGACCATCTCTGACAGCCCTGTGATTTTTGCTCTATGCTTTATGGTCCCAGCTCCTGAGAATCACTGTTTTTTAGTCAGAGCCCTACACTTTAGAAAATGAGATGTGTGTGAACCATAAACGTTCAGACACCAGAAGGTGATAAGACACAACCCATCAACAGCTTTAAAACATTTGAGATTAAACACAAGCAAGAACTGCTGGGAGGTATTCCTTGCTGGAGATTTGTAGAAGGTCAGACTTGATTGAGACATTATCCTATTTGGCCTTAACATCTTTGAATAATTCTTAAACTGAGAAGGAAAACACACACCCAACTATTACTGCCAAAGTCTAAATTTACTGTGGGACTGATTATGGGAAGTGGGTGCACGCCCAGGTGGCAAAAGGTTCAAATAGGATAACAATCTCTGACTGCTACCCTCTGTCTCTGGCCAGAAAGGGAAGCACTGACAAGTGCCACAGAAAATTTCCCATATTAAGAAAAAATATTTCTGAGTGAGGGAATGAGGCACCCAATAGCAGTTCCAGAGGTGCCAAAGCCTTGTGCTCCAGAGACTCCTGGGCAGCAGAAGTACCTGGGTGCCAGACTGCAACAGTCCAAATTCCAGCCATGCTCCCTCAGCTCCAGGTCAGAGTGTGATCCAGAGCTTAAGTTTTAATAGTTATTAAAGTCTGAAGTAAATAATTTGTTTCACAGTGGGAACGATTAATGATGAGAATATTACCAGGGCTTTTCACAACTAATTTATTAAGCTTCTTTTAGACATTACCAGATGAATTTCATTCCCAGTGTGAAGGTGCTCAAAGTTCAAAATTAATTCCCTGGAAAAACGGAAAATTTATTTAATTTGGAGGCCAAAAATAAAGAACTAATCTGTGAAACCCCTTCAATTTTTATTTTTTTTTAAATTCAAATCTGGCAGAACACAGCAGCAAGGTACCTGTTGCTCACATTCTATTCAAGCTTGTGGAATGTCTTTACTAGTAGAGGGCTAGAAACATCCCCCAAAACCACTCAGCCTAAGGACGCTCAGGTCCTAGTTCACCTACGGCAAAGAAAACTGGCACTTTACTATGAGGTGGAGGAGATGCAAATTACTCACATCAAGTTATCCCCTTGTTCAGTGACACTGTAGCTACAGTTGTTATTTACTGTACATCATCTTTGCCAGTCTTGGCAAAGGTGGAGAACAATTGCAGCATGCTCCTCTGGCAACCTACTATGGCTATTGACCATGCAGAGATTAAAGTAGAGATTCCATTGTCTTGATTTTGCAAGAGTTGCCCTCAAATTTCTCCATGTTACTAAAACAACACTATGCCTATAAGCTAAGAAAAAAATATTGTAAACCATCACCATCTGGTAACTCTTACCACTACAGTACCAAAGCCCATAATGCAGTTGGTAGGTAAGTGCTTACCGCGTCCTCTCTGTGCAGAATTATTTTGGAAATAGTAGAGCTGAAGGAGACGGCTGCGTGGGAAGCAATTCTAAATCAGATTTAAAGCAACATCTTGAACTAAATTATTCATTTCCATACAGAGCAGAAATTTATTATTAGAAAACACAATGTCATCTATGCAAGCAGGCAATGGTTTCTAGTACATTGTGTAATTAGATTAAGTCTTAAATTAGAGAAATGCTGGGTGAGAATCAAGAGCAGCAGAAGAACGAGGTGTGCAATCTGGTTACACAAACACAAAAGCAGCCAAAGGTGCTGCTGGGCTATCCCCAGCCTATTGCTGAATATACAAACCAGCCTTTGTGTATTTCTCTTCCAAAGGCACATGATGCTGAAGGACAGACCTAGCGTGTATCTGTAACCCTTCCTAATGCTCTGGGTCAGCCAAAGAGAAATGGCAAGTCGTCACTGAAACTCAGATTCTGCCAGAGAACAGATACTGGCTCTGCAGCCAAATGAACTGAAGTCGTGACCTACAAGAGATGTACAGCTGACAGGCTGGGTTTGTGCTCCCAAATCAGAGATCATAAACTCCTACAACCACACAATATTGAAATCGATAGGCAATTAATGACGACACCTACATGTCAGAGATGGAGCAAAATGTACTTCTCCATCTCCTGCCCTGCCCATGTGTTACAAGAAGCAGTTAAAGCCACGACTTTCTAGCACTCCAGTCAAGTATCCAATGTCATAAGCAAGGGACACAGCACAGACTTTGGAATACGTGGTGCTTCTTACTCCTGCTCTAAGGGTAAATTCCCCCTTCCCCAGCTAATGCAAAGAAACTGGACCTGCCTGGATCTACAACAGTTCAGGGTGAATTAAAGCACCTGCACATCAGCTCTCACCTGCATGAGTCTGGCAGTGGTTGTTCTTCCCAGCACTCTGCACCAGGATTTTGAGCCAGTAGTACTGGGCTGCAGCCTGCCCCATGGGCTGCAAATGGAACAGGCCGATGGCTCCAGCGCTCCTCCATCCCCTGGACAGTGGGCTCAAGGTACCACAACCTGCAGGCACACAGCCTTCGTAAACCTGAACTTCCACGTCCCTGGGAACTAGAACTGAGTCTAACTGCATTGAGTTGTCACTAGTATTGCAATTACCCATTAGCTGCTCTGAAATACCATTAATGAGTGTTGCATAACGGATGGAAACAAACCAGTCACTGCTAGTGGAAAGGCACCATTCTTTTTTCTGAAAGCAGGAAGGAGGCAAATCCCTTTCTCAACCCAAACTGCATACATTTGCTTTGCTCTAGGAACTCACCGACAAGAACAAAAAAGCACTGGAACCTCAAATACCACATCTGCATAATCAGCCTCTTCAGCACACTGCTGGCACAAGCATACAGAAAGCAAAAGTAACGTTTAAGTAAACCCCATGGAAGGATTGTGCTCATACATTAAAAATAAAAATCAAGTTTCAGTCCAAGTCCAGCTGGCAAAAGCTTTCCAGAACCCAACACTGCAGTTTTAAAGAAAACAGAGTTTTTAGATGGAAAGCCAGTGATGGGAAGCATCAGGAAGAGCTTCCCAAGAAATAAGAATAATGAAAAAAAATATTCCAAGATAAAATTCCATTTTAATCCTTTTTAGCTTCACGGTATTTGCTGCTGTAATGTCAGCAGAAGTCAAACCCAGTACTTCAGTGGTGACGCTAGTTTTAAAAAGATTAGGGCTGCTCCTAATTTAGTAGGCACTAAAAAAACTTGCTTTCTAGATCAAAACATCTCCTGTGATGTAATTAATTTCACACTAGCAGTTTGAACAAGAGAACAAAAGAACTCATTGTACAAATCAGAAGAAGAATGGTCCTCAATATCCTAGACAAAACATTTCAATACTAGCAAGAACAGCTCCCTGTTATTCATAGAGAAAGCAAACCATTCCTCAAAATGCTAACATTTAATGTTTTTTCATTACAATAAACAGAAGATGCTTTAAAACATCTTGTATTCAATGCCACTGTGTAGCAATCACAAGCTGTAGGAAATGAACCCAGTTTTGATACAACATCTATGACATCAGCAAATGCACATGATGGGATATTTCAATAATCTCTCAATAGCAGAACACCATCTCCTGCAAAGAAACTGCGCAAGGATAAGCAAGCCCAAAAAATGTAAGCAAGCCCTAAAAAATGCAGATTAAAAAGCTTCAAACATACATGTGGAAGAACTTCTCCAAAATTGAATTAGCAAAAACATGGGCTTATTGAAAAGCTATACTTTCAGTATCAAATGGTGGCCAAAAAATTTGCTCATTGAGGTCTCTTAATTCTTCAAACGTTTTGTTGTGTTTTACTCTGCACACAGGCAACACCCACTAACTCTACATTTTCAGTTAATTCCAGCAATGCATAGCAAGCTGTTGTACAGGGAAACTTTAATTCCTTTCCCCACGGATTTATGTATGTCTTGTCTTTTCTGTTTCAGCTGGAATCTGTTTACTTATTCCCACCTCTTCTGTACCTTGTGAGCCTTCTGCAAATATTCTGCCAAATCCCAGACCTACCTCCACCCCCAGGGCCTCTTTTGCGTGGTGTGTGCTGGGGAGCAAAACACTCTCCCCCCTTCACAGGGGTGGAGGCAGCAGAGTGGAAGCACAGCTACAGATCAGATCAGATGCTCGCTTACGGCAGACTGAAACATAGCGCAGATTTATTTGGATAGTTTTACAAATATATCAGCATATTCCTTCATTTGTATTTAAAGCAATTCACCTGGAAAAAGGGGAGAGATTTAGGCTAACACCAAACACCTACTTCTCAAAGCAGTGCAAGAGGGTCTGCAGATAATAATAAAAGCCCAAGCACAGCTCTATTAACTGTGTAGGTCACCACACCATCTGTCCATCAGCAACCCAGACCATTTAATCCACCATCTGCCCACAAACGTTAGAAGCCAAGCCTAGATTTCATTAGGGTTCATATAGCTTTCAAGTAAAATGTAGGTCTCAGATTTGTGTTAATACATTTTATTTCTGAGACTAACCTAGATACATATTGATAAAGATCCCTAAGCCACCACGCTCGCTCTCCTTTGCTAAATAACTATCAGATTATGTGGGGGTTGTTTTAACTGATGCCCAGGCAATCTGTTATTTGTCAGGGTTAACTGCGGTTGCTTGTAGATGAACAGTTTAAGAAAACCAGGACACCTGTGTCCGAAAGTCAGCTGTATTAAAAAGGCTAAAAGCTTCTTCATACCACATTAACCCAGAGTAACACACTTCAGACTTGCTCTGTTGACTTTGCCCAGATCTGATCCTGGCAAGTTATTTAAAACTAAAAACAAAAACACTGGGAAATTAACAGAAATTCATAGCAGCATCACCCATTTTTCCCAAAGGAAGGAAAGATCTTCCAAACCTTAAATATCCACTTTACCTTGAAAAGTAACACATGCCAGAGCTTTACAGAAAACAGCACACCCAACCTGTGTGCCTGGCACTACACAGTCAGTGACAGGGCTAACAACCTGCTCCTGAGCTGGGGTTAAACTAAACGAGTCTCATAAGCATGGCTCAATTGCAGAAAATATTTTGAAACTCCAGCTTCCAGCCAGAAGGAGGTCTAGACACAGCGCAGGATGAACAAATGCTGAGGTGGGCTGTGTTACTGCCCTGGAAGGAGCTGGGAGGGACTTACAGCAAATCACCTCATGGCTGAGGGCACAGAATAATCAGGACTTAGCTCCAGCGTGTCAACGTCTTGTACTGGGGAGCTCAAACTGGATCTGCGCTGTCAACAGGGTTGCCACCAGTGCCGAGAGAGAGTACACCCTTCCATCGCTCTGCTGACTGCAGCCTTGCAAGCACAGCCCAGGATGTGGTCGGTGCCATGCAAAGCCACAGCTTTATCTCCATTTAAAACAGCTTTTTTTCAACTATAAGAAAAATAAGGAGGTCTGAAATGCAGGTCTTGCATCACTGATGCCATGGTCTCACACTGCAAACACTACACTGTATAAAATAATATAATCCATCCCACAAACCCACTAAATTTTCTCTGGAAACTCACCAGGTCCCTTGCAGACATTACTGCTATCGGAAGCTGATGGAGAACTTCACTGCGCTGTAACCGGAAACCATCTTCCAGTTACCAGTCTGCGAATTTGTGGCCAGTGTATGCCTGTTCTTGTAGAATTGAGATGTTCCCCAAGGTTATTCCTCTCTGTGAATTTCTGGACAAATTAAACCCCCAGCTCAGCCTAAGTGTTCTTAAGTCTCTCTTTACACAACAGGATCTCCCTTCCTCTAAAGGCCCCGGCAAACCTCTTCACTTTGAATTCCCCCTTCTCACACACTGGTAAGTAAAGACACTAATTTTGCAGAGGCTTGAATGTGGCAGCTGGACGTGCTTCAACAGATTAAAAAGCAGCAGTAATTTTTCACAGGACAACAGAAGAACTCAACCTCCACGTTTAAGTACTGCTCTGGCTATTAGCAACCAAGGCAGAAACCCCAAGGACTCGATGCACCATCTACCCTCTCTGCCAGATTTCAAACACAGGCTTCACCCAGCTGCTGGGGGGTACCTTCCAGGTAGAATGGGGCAGCCAAGCCAGGTGTGCCCTGAAACCACACCTAGCAGGGAGAGATGCTGGAGGAAGGTGAGGCTGGGACAACATTTACAGTCACAAAAGACACTGTGTTAACTTCATGCTAAAAAAAAAAACAATTCCAAATTAATTACCAAGAGGGCTCCTGGAAGGAACATCTTGTCTCCTGCCCAACTGTTGCCATGGCCACCAGCTCACTGCTGATCTAAATCACGGCACATAGAAGCAACAAGCATGTCCTTTCCCGGCCCAGCGCTCCCCAGAGCCCCCCAGCAGCTCCTCCTGCGGCGGGCAGGGACCAAGACAACAGCAGCACTGGGACATGCTGAGCGCACAGGAGTTGGTGGTTGCACCATCATGTTTCTTTGGGGCTCACACAGCTTCAGGTTTGGGCTGTTCTTTAAAGAAGGGCACTAAGAGCTTTGCTTGTAGAGGGAAAGTGTAGAGGGAGAAGGCAGCAGCGACGCACAGCTCTGTTACAGGCACGCCCTCCTGCCTTCCCACTCCGATCCGGCTCCGAAGAGCGTATCTGCTCACAGACAAGCAGGGCACGGGCAAACACAGAGCTTTGTTGGGTCATTAGGGAAGTTGTAGTGAAGGCTAATGCATTCAGATGCTCAGGCACTGTATTTGTGCCCCAATAGGCAGTGTCTGTACTCCCTAATGCTCCTACTCAAAGGCATTGCACCTATTTTTACCCATTCCCCATCCAACATGGGAGCACACTGGACCTCTGGCAGAGATGGAGAAGATGCAGAAAGATGGAGAGAAGGCAGTACAGGGAAGTGTTTTAAACCCATTATCTATCTTTATTAAAACAGAAATGTCATTGTGTAACATTGTTACCGCTTCTAAGACTAGACACTGAAGTTTCAATGTGCTATTAGTAATTTTTATAATTATAAGCTTTAAGATAACATTAAAACTCACAATGAATCAAACTAAAGCAGTAAACTGACATGTGCCTGCCCAGATGGGGTGTACCTTCAGTGTCTGTTGGAAAAAATAGAAACTATCTTCTTCGTACTATATTTATTACATTCCTGTTCTGCGTAGGCTTGCAGAAGGTTTTCTGGAATCATCTACATCAACAGACTTTTAATAAAAGCCCACCCGTGCTGTTGACAGCTCTACCCCCTGACCGCACCACTGGTATAATACAGCAACGAGAGCCTGTCCTGTGCTCAGCAGAACTCTACAGACACAGCAGCCTCCTACAGTCGAAGAGAAAGAAAAACTGCCGGCTGCAGATCAGCATGCCAAGCGGGAAGCCAGCGAGGTGATCCGGCACGGAAAATGAGCCTGTGCTCTACAAAACGCACCACATAATCTCAGTGCTGTACTCCATCCAGCAAAGAATGCCTCTTCTGTCTCAGATGCAACCGCTCCTCTAACAGGATTATTCCTATGGCAACCAGAGCGATCAGGCTCATCCCCACACTACTCTGCCAGGGGAATAACCACCCAGAAAATGACCATGGCTTTGTCATGACCCACGCCCAGCAAAGCAGGGGTGCTCTATCTGGGGCAGCTTGGTGACTGCCATCTCTTCTCAACACAAATAGACAGAGCACACAGGCTCCTCCTTTCCCAGCCAGTGAACCTGAGGGGATGTGACAGAGCTGCAGCTCTTCAACATACTCCACGTCTCAAAGAAACTGCTCCTCAGGAGACCAGCCATCCTGGGAGACATTGTGGAGCCTCAGCAGAGCGGTTGAAGCCTGTACCTCAGAGCTCAGAACAATGCATGAGAAGGTGAGGGGCAATTTCTGCCAATTGGATATTCAAGTTCTTATTGATTAAGCCTTAATAGGAGTTAAAATTAAGGTACAGAGCTTTTTCATCTCTCTCTCAGCATTACTGATGGGCCATTGGGAGTCTGCACACAGATCCTTGTCTCCTGCACATTTCTTACCTGACAGTCGAAGTCCTGGAAGTTGCGAGCCGCATTCTGTTAACAAAAAACAGAAAGAAAAAAAAAACAAAAGGGAAAGAAAAAAAAAAAAAAAGAGTTCAGCACAGTACCCCAGAACATCCCCAACAACATAATGAAAGCTTCCCTCAGAGACCTCTGCTTCAGCACAGTCTAACCTGACTGCGGCCAGGACAGCAGTGAAATGTGAGATCCGTGCAAGAAAAATCTATGCAAGTTCTGCCCATTACTATACAGCACGTTTGCTGGGGGCTGTCCCAAGGCTGTGAGCTAAGGAGAGTAGCTGTGGACACAGCTGAGCAGGGACATAGGCACAGAGGAAGGAATCTGACTGAAGTCAGGCTGGTTATGATGTTGGGTTTTGTCTGATCCTGGTGCTCATTATCGATTTGAATGCAAAACTCTTGAAAGGACCGCACTAGGATCTCAGTAATGAGCGCAAGGAACCAAGCGATGCAGGTGGGTACTCTGCAGGAACAGCCGTGTGCGTGGCACTGTTCCACAGGGACCTGTGAGCTACTGGAACCAGAACATGTGGGAACTGGGCTCAGCAGTTCACAGCTCACTTTTCCCCGAGGTTGAGACCCCTCCCCCAGGTGAGCGCAGAAGTACAGCCCATTCAAAGGTCTGCAGTAACTTTGTCCATATGCCCATGTGCTTGGTGAGACTCTGGCTCTGGCCATGGGGTAGGTTACTCTCCTGAGTGCTGTCAAATGCTGCAAAAGGCTGAGCAAATACTTTCACACAGCGTTCTAGCTTATGGGCTTTAGGAATAATGCCTTAGTGCTAAAATTACAACTAGGACCATAAATGCACAACAGAAACACCCCAAATATTTCTTCTGGCTGAGCACCTTAACTCCTCTCCATGTGTAAACAAATGGTCCTGTTTTCCTTCTCCCCAAGCTTTGCTACATTAGCAACAACACAGATTGCTGCCTACGTTCTTCTTTTAGCCTGACATGTTTAGGTTGAGATATATGCAAATTTGTTTTAAGAATCCCCCCAGTGTTAAGTATTAAACATGCCATGTCACAAAGCACCAAATCCTCAGGACAGAGGAAAAGAAAATAAAAAGCAGGCACTTCTTATTTCAGTTTGAGTTGAGATTTCTGACAACTCTGTCTACGCTTCTTTCCCTGCTCTGTTAAATACAGACAGTAGAGCCTTCTCATCTACCAGGTTGTAAAGAAGGTAAATTCAATCAACTAATGCCACAGTGATTAAGGACTGTAAAAAAATCTAAGAAGAAATGAGAAACTTCTGTACCCAGCATTGGGTTTGTAAAGAAAAAAGTAAGTAAAGAAAAGGCAGATCAGAACTTGTACTGGGAAAAGGAAGATTCCCCGAGTAGGGAGCAGGAGGAAACGACACAAAGCAAAGAATGAAGGTTTGCAACCGTGTTACTTGTTGTGAGGGTGTCCCACCATGCACAAGCAGCATTAGTGCTGACACGTCCCGACTCCTGCATACTTGATTTTAATACACAAAAATCTGACTTTAAACCATTAATCTATTCATTGTTTTAACTCGAGAAAGTCTAAGATTACAGCATGTTTTCCCTCTGAAGGTGGGATAGCTGCACCTCAAAGGCAAAGCACTAGCTGGAGTGACCCAGTCCAGCCTAAGGGCTGTCCATTCAATCTCCTGGATTAAGCTGTTGCATTTCAGTAATTTTTCACTGAGGCTACATTAATAGGAGTCAAAAGTGCCAGAACATGGACCAGCCAGAATAATAAAGTATCACTGGGATAAGTCTTCTGATCAGGTTACAGGCAGTACCCTTTTCTCTCTCTTTCAACTAAATGTGAACGTTTGAAGTTGATTTTCTTCCCAATATAAAGTCACTACGTTTTAATGAGCCTGAATGAGGTGAATATATATAATCTAATGTATTTTACTTCCCTGCACTTGCTACTAGGCTTAAGTTACACAGAAACATGAGTGTTTGTATTCTTTAAAAGCCAGGCTTGTAATTTTCTGCTGACTCAGATTTGAGACAAAACAAAGCCAGGACTCAGTGGTACCCAGTGGCACTTCCTACAGTTCAGGCAAGTGAAGGAGATACGACCCGTTTCCCTTTCCCAGGCAATTCCACTGGTTTTAAAGTATGAGACTAAGACACCAGAGCTCCTTTTCTCCGTACAGCAGCCTTTGAATCTGAAGAGTTCATAAGCACTCACTCATTAGCACCTTAAGAGATTTACTGTACTATTTCTGACCATTAATCCATGCTGGCTAAAACTCCTAAATCTAAACTGGGTTGGTCAGTAAAAATCTTAGTGAACTGCCAGCTCAGTACTTTTTAGAATCTGGTACACTGCACAGAACAGCATGTTATGGCATCACACCCATATACTCTATAAACTATGTTTAAAAAAATACATGTGTATTATTTCAAGCTTGAAAACATTAGTAAGGGCCACACTTCAGAGATGGTAGCTCCATGAGGCATTTCTTTTGTTAAAGTGTAAAAAGGAGGGCCACAGCACACTTCTCTTTCCACACGGTGCCGAGGATGGTTCTGGAGCTACTCTATGTATTTTTTTTTCCTATTGAGACAGTATATACTTCCTCCAACTTCAATACTGAGTCAAGGAAACCAAATATGACTTTGTGCCCTTCTGTATGCTAGTTAACACCACCGGGCTGTTCAGGTAAGCACTCTGCATTTGAACCGGAACTGTCCCAGCTACTAGCTATCTCTAGTGGCTGTGCAGATGACACCATGGCAGGGACCTGATGGGACTGATCAGGCAATACTTGACAGAGAAACTAAACGCTTATAAAGTGAAAATCACTTTATTTTGCCAGGCAAAACCTCCTACGTAGGTCAGCTCACTGAAGCATGGGAAATCTACCCTCTTGTCCTGGTTTCGGCTGAGATAGAGTTAATTTTCTTTCTAGTGGTTGCTGTGTTCTCAGAATTCTTGTGAAAGGAATGTCAATAATGCATAGTTTTAGTTGTTGCTAAGTGATGTTTATACTAGTCAAGGAGCTTTTTTGGCTTCCCATAGAACCTGGGAAGGAGAATAGACAGAACAACAGAAAGACCAATGGAATATTCTATACCATAGATGTCATGGTTGGTATATAATTGGGGGTTGGACAGGAGGGTGGGGAGGAATCCTTAATCTCTGCACCGGTCAGGCTGGCAACCAATTCACCAGGCAGTGAGAGTGTCTTGTATATTCTTTTACCATTATTATTATTATTATTGTTCTTTTCCTTTATTGGTCTATTAAACTGTCTTTATCTCAACCCATGAGGTTTTTTCCCCTTTCCCCCTCTTCTCCTATCCTTCTGGGTGTGGGGAAGGGGAGGTGAGTGAGAGGCTGCATGGTTGCTAGTTGCTGCTGGGGCTAAACTACGACACCTCTTCAGCTCTAACATGGAAAAATCCTAGAACCATGAGCAAGAGCTGGAGCACTGCATTAGGAAGCTTGTCTTCTGCAAACATTTCTCTCTCATTTTGAAGTCATAAACTGTTTTCAAGGTCTTTCTGTATTTTTATCTGCTGGTCTGCACTGATTTTGTTCTTCCAAGGCCCACCCGCCCTAGAAACATTTTAAAAAGTTATGTTTAATCTATAGTAGAAGCCTAGTAGTCATCATTAGGCTGCAAGAATATGTAGATGGACTGCAGATTTCAGCTGAATTTTTTTTTAATCTGATTTTACAGATACTAAACAGATATGCTAGCACACTGCAGAAATAAGAAAAAACTAGGCAGCACAGACTAAAACATAGCAGAATTTCAGAGATTTCATCCATTTTGAGTGGGAGTCTGCACTAGACAGTGCAGTCTTACACAAGCACAGAGCGAGTGGACAAAGTACCATATTCCTTCGGCAGCACATGCTAATTCTTGATGTCAGCCATTAAACAGCAAAGCACCGGGAATTGCTTCACATACCACCAAACATGGCTGTTGGGTATGGAAAGTGACCAAAACACGTTGCTTATAATCACAATTTGCAGATGCAAGATTCAAGATCTTTTTGTCATGGCCCATAATGATTTAGGCATTTGGAGCAACAGTTTGTGGCAGGATCCCGTGAGGCCAGGCTCAGATGGCTCTCCTCAGGCCCAAAGAAGACAGAGTGAAAGCCTTAAACAGTTGCTGCTATACAATGGTTTTCCAAAGTTTCAGTATTGCATGAATCTGGACTGTTCTAGCTAGGCTTTCTAGGTATTAAAAGGAAATGGCTGTCCATTACTCCAGGGAGATAGAGTTGTTTTGGGGGTCAAAACACAAAAGGATAATATAAGACAAAAGATTTTTTAAAAGTAAAAAAAAAAAAGAAAAAAGAAAATGGGATTCAATCCAATGTTTCTCTAACAAGCATGAACATATTAGAGGTTATACAGCTCCTCCAGGTCAGCAATGTTATCACCTTTTTCTGCCCTGCCTTCGTAAATTCTCAGTAGAGAGACATGACATACTGTTTGGCTGTGACTCTAAACTTACCTGAACTGTGGCGGGCTGTCCTTCCCTGAGACTTTGGAAGAGTATAGAGTGGTGGATTATCAGAGTGGGGAAGCATTTACTATTTTTCAGTTCTTAAGGTACCTCAAGCTGTGATACTGGCAATGAGGGCTCCTTGCCAGACAGTGTCAGCCAGAGTACACCTGTGAGAGCAAAGGAGCAGCTAGCATTACCTTATCATTCAGGAGCGGTTTGATCTCTGTCAACTGAACATCCTGCAGTTCATCCATGGTGCTCTAAGTGGAGCCAATTAACCCTCAAAGCAGCAAATGGGTGATTCTGAAACAAAGGCATATTGTTAGAAACAGTATTGCAAGAGATGCTAGCCAAAGAAAGCTTTAAGATCTTTCATTGGACTTGTATATGCTCAAACTGAAGCCTGAAAGTCTAAAAGCTGTTTCTTGATGCAACACAAATTATCTGTAAGTGTAGAAGGCAAACAGCCACGCTTGCACTGAGTATCTCAGTTGTGTTACTCCTTACCCTGCACATTGCCTTGCCTATTGAAAGCTGTCCCTGAAAGCTCAGACCTTTCTACTCAGAGCCTGGAGCCTCCATGCATTACTGGTACTTCAGCCGTAGTCTGCAGGGAAATAAACTGGAAATGACAGGATAGAGTAAAAAACTGTGTTAAATATACAGGAATACTGACATCTCACTGCCATGCCTGACACACCATAACCACAGCATCCAGCTGCTAAAACAGGGCTGTCCGTGTAGCCACTAGACGTGCAGCCAACGCTGCATTCGCATGTGGGAGACAGAGGTGTGCAGATCCAAGTACTTTGTTGGCACAACATAAGACAGCCCTGAACCCAAGGCAGCCCTTGTTTTATGAGAGGGGATGTAAAAATGGATCCAGATAGTCCTGGTCCAGTTGAACATGTGAAGAATAACACTTAATTGTGCAGCCCAAACAATCATTCTCCATCAGGTAGTGCACAGTCATCAAAGGAAAGAAAAAAAAATGTAATCAACAGTATGTGAAGTTGCCATATGTTTATGGGAAATCACTGCTGCCACAGAGTAAGGGAAGAAATCTTCTGGTACAAATACAACAATGAGGATGGAGGAGAAATATGGCAGTTTGCCAGGGATTTAATTTTTATTTTAGAGGCTCTACACTTGTGTTTCTAGACAGGACAATTTCTAGAGCAGGCAGCTGCAGCAGTATGAGGACGGCTCTGGCAATAGGAGATGGTCATGTCTGATGGCGCAGATTATTTGGTTGCTCAGGAACACTATACATATTACTGTAGATGAAATAAAAGAAATAAGTAGATAAAATAAAAGAAATAAACTTCTGTATACACTGAGACTGATTAAGAGCTCAACGTCTACCACGTTCTCTCCAAAACGGAATCCCACAAGGTTACAGACACCAAAGGAGTTTCAAACCAACCTCACAAAGCTTACCTACAGCAGGTGACACAGTACTGAATTGACCACCTTATTACCTGGAGAGCTTGTTTCTCTCTTATGCTTCTTTGAAAAGACACCCACCAGACCTGATGCCAGGCAGGACAGTGATGCTTATTATTCTTGGGGTCACCCAAGAGACCAAGAAGTTGTCCACTCTACCCAAAGGGATTAAAAAGCTGTATACACACCAGCCTCCTTTCTCTGTGGTTTTATCCACAAGGGAGGGGTAAGTTACACTTGACATTGTGGTTTATGAGTCTTGGGCTCACACCTACCATTTTTGCCTAAACCAGTGTCTACAGTGAAGCAGGGCATCTAATAATCCCTTCTCTACCAAGCTTTGACTGACCAAAGAACAACTCAGCACCAATTGCTCTGCGTTAGATTGCTCAAAGATACTCTTGCTAAAGCTCTGCAGATATTCCTCCTGGTTTCCCCCAGGCTACACCGAGCAACAACTCCCGGAGAGCCCTGGGGTGCATCCTGCATAAACCTGCTGGGGGCCGTCCTTTGTTGCTGGCACAAGCAGGAAGTCCATGAAGCGTGTAAAGTCTAGAGAAAGGAAGACAGATGCAATTTGTAAATCCCATGCACTGCTTTGTTAATCATTTGTTATATGAGAATAATAAAAAACTAAGTAGGTGTTCAAAGCAAGGATTATCAAATGCTTTTATCTCATCAACCTCGATTTCATACTTGGTCACCAGATGCAACTGCAATGCGCACAAACAACGTCACTCTGAAATTAATCTGATGCTTATCTTCTGGGTCCAAATACTGTTTCAGGGGAAGGGGGGGGTCTTAGAGGATATGGCAGAAAACTGCTGCGGTGCACCTGCACTGCATGTTGCTCCTTGGTTAAAGCAAGCTGGGCAGCAACAAGAAAGGCTGCTGGTTTGGATGCTGGGCTCAGAATTAGGTGAAACTTCTTTGGGAGAGAAGGGAGCACCTTCCTTAACACCAGCTAGGCTCATGTAGCTGGGAAAACTTCTGTAGGGAAGGGTAAGGGACATGCAATGAGTCTGAAGCAGAGTCAGCCCGGGAGAGCTTTTGGGATGGAGCAGACTGTCACCCAGGCTGCAGGAGCGAGAGCAGGACCCCAGCTGCAGCGGGGGGAGGCCGAATGCTGAGGTGAGTCAGGAAGGCACTGACCATTGCTGAACCGAGAGCAAAACCAGACAGAATGAGTAAACCTGCACAGCCACAAATGGCCAGATGGTGAATTTCTTTTCTAAACCCTTTGATTCTACACTGCTCATCCAGCAAATCGGATTTTTTTCTGCTTTCCTAGAAACTCAAAGCTTTTTGAAGGTTTTTTGAAGGAAAGGGTACAGGGGTCCCCATCACCGCCTGCAAGCAGCGTTTTTCAGATTGCTGAATCAGCTCTTCCCAATCCAGTCACTTTTGAACTCTCCAGAAAACAGCAGTGAGAGCCTAAGGACTTCATTTGAATCCATTCAGAGGATATTCTGTAGACAGATGCACACACTTTTTTCTTCCCAAGGTTTAAGCAATCTGAATGTGATTGCCCTGGACCAAATCTGGCTAACTTGTTATTACAGCACAAGATCTGACTCGCTCTGCATGACTATTCATCACAACTTCACCCAAGTACCGTGCTATGCTAACACCAACTGGCTCTTGCTTTGAAACATGGCAAAGGGGCACATTTGTCAAAAAAAGGCTGCAAAAATTTCTCAAAAGAGAACATTTTGTAGCAGAGAGACCTGGTAAAGCACATCTCCAAATGCAGAGGGGCAAAGGGAAGGGTATTGATGACCAATTGGTGGGCAATCTCTCTGCTCCAACCATGTTAAAGACTCCTTGTAAAAGACCTGCAGACAAGTCTGCCCAGGAAACAATCAATTCTCTCCCCTCCACTCCTCTCGTTATTTATAGAAACAAACATGTCATTTCATAAGCTGAAAGTAAGTTTAAAATACCACAATAAAGCAGCATAAATATTCATCGCCCACAGCAGAGCTCTGCAGAAAACAGGCTACAGGCAAAGCAAAAGGTTTGCCTGGAATGATCTGTGTATAAATCATACGTTTTTCTATAAATGTCTCAGTACCACCTGCTTTGCAAGTATTCCTCTTGCCTCCATTTATAGATGACTATAAATACACTCAAATACCCATATTTAAGCCATCCGTCCCTTTCCAAAGGCTTCCCAACAGCTGGAATAGACTCTATGCGCTTTGAAAACCAGTAAAACAAGAATCAACAAAAAACATTTGGTGAATCATTAGCAGAGAGACTAGAAATCAGGGTAGGACACAGAACACTGAGAAAAAACAAGGCAGGTGAGCCCAAGAAACCACCTACCTATAAATAAGATCTGTAATATGTGCTCGCCTGCTTACTCCCAGAGAAGGGTGCTCTCAATTTACATGCTTTCCATATACAAAAAAAGAAGTTGTGTTAAAGTAAGTTCAGTAAGTCCAGAGCACGAGTACTACAGACCTGCACGCACAAAGCCAGCTGTGCAAAGCACACTGCCTGCGGGTGCTTAACCTCCGGGGCCTAGCTGCTGAAATTCCAGCAGTACCGCCCCCCCCAGGGTTACAGGCTGCAACAGTTGGATCTGGAATCCAGCTCTCCGGGCACCTCCTTGAATATTCTGTTTTATTATGGAGATGCAATCTCTCCATGCTGTTTGGGAACTCAGCGTAACAAAATCTTGCATTCGGAGACTGAAAATCCACGTTCATTCATCTCAACTCATACATCAACTTGACTACAGCTTCTCATTTGTTAACTCCATAGCCCATTATGCTCCTGCTTTGAATGTTAACCCCTTCGAGGCTAAGTTACACAACACAATTATCAAGCTCTCTACAAACCATGGCATTAAATGTACCTAAATACACATTCCCTTGTTTGGCGGCACAGCACAGGCCGGCTGAAAAAGCCTCCTCTCTAGGGGCTGACTGCACTTAGAGTCATGGCAATCTGGGTTGGGTTTCCCAGAGCTGTCTCTGACACAGCTACCTGTCTCTTATGAGATGGAAAGGAGAAATGCTGCTCCAGGGTGTGCAAAGGAGGGCGGGACCAAACCCAGAATTTGCAGCCAGTGCAAGAAGCGAAGCAAAGCAAATTCCCCACAGTCCTCAGGTTTGCAGCTCAGGCATTTATTCAGCCTTCTGTGTTGTGTAGCTTTTCACTACAGCTTTTCCTTCCTGCATAAGGGGATTCCTGCTTCCTGGGCCTCCTTTGCTTCTCTCTCTCATACCCCCTGGAAGACATGCTGCCTGACGAGGCACCCCAGCCTGCTGAGGCAGACTGCAGCCTTGGCATGCAGCTCATAAGTAAAATAAGCTTAATTTATGGCATTCGAGACCCTCGGGCATTCCTGTTATGTTGCTCCTCAGTCCTTTGTAATCTCTTAGCAGCAGTGTGCTTCCCAGCAACCTGCAGAGGCTACCATTTTCCATCCTGAAATGCTGGCTGACACAGTAAACTTCCAGCAAAACAGGCAAAAGGTCCAAATTAACTTTCAAAATATTTTCCTAGGTTACTCACTTTGTGTTCCAGCTCATACATTTTTTGGGAATGCACCACATGGCACTCCACCTCCAAGACAAACTGCGAGGCTGCAGAGAAATTCTGTTCCGCTGACCCAGCGCTGTGCCAGCTACTGCACACGAGTGACAGCAGTTTTGTAGCACTGCACACTTTTACCTCCTTCAGATCTGGGCTACACCCAGGACACAAATGCCAGCTGCTAAATAAACTCCAAGGAGTTTGAACGAGACCTACATTTAACAATGGTTTTGTAAGGAAAAGGTCTGTGCCCACCTTTCCATTAATTTGGGAGAAAGAGTCCACTTCTAGTTAGAAGAAGCATCACATTGCCATGTACGTAATTGAGCTCAACTAACAGGACATCATTCTTAGTCACTGTTTGAATTAACAGGCATCAACTATAGGGCTTATTAAGCAATAATGCAAGAAAAACGTAAAAGTCTTCAAATTGTTTTGGGTCACCTGGACCAGTGCCCATGAAAACACCGACCCATGCTGAGCTCCCCTGTACAGTCCAAGAAGTTTTAGAGTGGGGATAACCAGGATATAAACCAAAGCGAGCAATTTCTCCTATGAAAACGATACAAATTATTGTCTCCAAAAGAGCCTTTTCTGGTTATGGTATCTCTTTCAAATAGCTTTATAGCATTTCCCTTAACAAGCTGTTCTCCCCACTACAAATGACATACGTAGTGCAATTACGTCATTCACATGATTTTTCCATGTCCCTGTCTTGCCCAGTGGCACCACTCGAGCAACCCCCGCATCACCCGGTGTCAGCAGCTCACACGGCTCTAACTAAACCACAGGGACGTTTCTATCAGTTTTATGGTGAAGGACATGTTCAAATTGATTTGTTCAAAGATGCCTTCCCTTCTCCTGAGCCACCTGCTTCCACGCCCCCCCATAGTTCATGAGGTCCCATGTGAGTCTGGGTGAGGGCTTTTGAAGGCTTCAGCTGGACATTTGGCACAACTAAAACATTTATAGCTCTTCATCAGCACAGTCTGCCAGCCCGGCATTCACCACAGGTTCTCCCTGTGCCCCCTCCTCTACCCGTCCCGTGACAAGACCTTCAAGCTCTCACCCCCACCGAGGCAGAACATGTAGCTGAATGATTGCTCTGCACACACTCACGCTCCGATGTGACACAAGGCAAGCGGGGACATTGGTCTCTTCGGCAGCAGCTTACTCTCAAGCAGCTTATGATTAAACCTGGCTGCTTTCCACCAGATCCTTCAGTTCCCTCTGCAGTTTTATATTCAAGCTTGTTTCTGCTTTGTTTCAACTATGCTTCCTACTAATCGACTGTGCATTTTTACATTTTAAGTAAAAAAAATTTGTTCAAATGTATATTTATCCCATTGAGCAAAATAAAGAGTTCAAGAACAAGACGGACTAGAAATCTGTTTAAATGAGATTTTAACAATGGTTTTTATAATCAAGCAGCACATTTCAATTTACTGAATTTTAATGCTGATTTTGCATTTTATTTATCTTATTGAAAAAGTTGCATTTTCACTGTCTACCAAACATTAAATTGCATTGCTAAATATAGCCTTTACACCCCACTGAGCCTTCTTGCTGTGTGGGAGGAAGCATCATTTAAGTTATGGTATAGCTGAACAAACATTTAGTCAGGCCTCAATTTTCATATTTTGTAATGCAATTGTGACTTTTTTTTTTAACTCCTTTGTGTGAAGTACTATTAGGATGGAAGAAAAATAGTCAAATCGAATGCATAGGAAAAGTTCATAGAGTCACTTTCATTTCAAAAATGAAACTAGCTTAAGCTTTTTGTGTTCATTCATATGTATAAATTGCACAATCTAAAACTGATGTAATAACGTATATTCAACAGTGAAGGGATTGCACCAAGTAGTGTTGGTCACATCTCCTGGCACATGCAGTGGATAAACCCAGTTTAATATAGGTACAGAAATCACAGACGTGCGAAGCTCAGGAAAAATGAATATATTTTGTTTCTCAGCAGCTAAGACAACACATCTGCTTCTGGTGTCAGCTCATTCAGGTAATTAACACCCTTTTATTGTGCTGTATATGTATATACATCTACACCACTTCTGCTAACAGAGCAAAACCAAACTTTTGTTCTTACTTCATTCAAACTTGTATAAATGGATCATGGCCATCAGAAAATACCATACCTGCAGTCAAAAGCTGATCAAACATTTCAACATCTCTAATTCCAAGTTATCCAGCAGACATGGGAGAGACCTTTCAAGTTTTATCACAGCATATACATATTGTTTAGTATTAAATA